>CM065726.1:61477048-61527048 GCA_033310375.1 Conus canariensis
GTCCGTCAGCGACAGCCATGATTGCCGATATCATGTCCGTCCGCGCAGCCCCATGAATTTGCCCATATCATGTCGTCAGCGACAGCCCCCATGAATTTGCCGATATCATGTCCGTCCAGCGACAGCCCCTGAATTTGCCGATATCATGTCGTCCAGCGACAGCCATGAATTGCCGTATCAGTCCGTCCAGCGACGTCCATGAATTTGCCGATTCTGTCCGTCCAGCGACAGTCCCATAATTTGCCGATATCATGTCCGTCCAGCGACAGTCCATGAATTGCCCATATATTCGTCCGCGACGCCTGAATTGCCGATATCATGACGTCACCGATCCGACAGCCCATGAATTTTCGATATCATACCTGCGAATCAACAAGGCCACAGAGAGGCAACCGAAACTGACGTCACCATGACAGCAGTGCACGAAGGCAACAGAATTTAATACTTTTATTTATTTATCTATCTATTTTTGCTATAATCAATATCAATATTTAATATTGATCGATGAGGATGATTGAAATGATGCTACGGATTTCCATTTTGGTCTGAGATTGTTTGATAGGGTTGTATTCTACTCTTACTTTCATAACATATCTCGGCGTCAACCAGGCCCGAGAGTTGCTCAGGAAATTTGAGCAACACATAAGAGACACGCATCCATGAAGTGAATGAGACTCCACTGTGTGATCCTAGTCTTCCCAATTGAACCTATAACAAACTCAACTTTGGGTATGAGCCGGCCGGGTCAGAAAAATCCCACAAATGAATGGCTCTGACGGGAATCGAACCCACGACCTCCCATGTGGCTGGGTTGGCCTTTTCAAACCCGAAAAAGATGGCTATCACAATGAATGTTCTCTGTTTAAAGTTTTGTGTGGTGGTCTGAAGACAGACTAAAATGGTAAGAAAATCATGCAGAGTTCCTCAAACCACATTGTTTTCAGCAAAGAGGCCATCAATTTCAAGTTTCCAGATGAGGCGAGAGTTCATAATGATTTTTACGACAGCTTATCAGCACTTCTGGACGTTAGGTTGAAGGAAGTGTAGATTCTTTGCTGGAATTTGCAGTAGCTAGTTGTGATAAGGTGCTTCTATCATGAAGGAGGGGAAAAAGCAAACAAATCTCCCTTGGTGAGGTCAGTGTGATTGTACTCTTTGAGGACAATTTCAAGACTGTTTATTGGAAACTGTTATGCATTAGATCCAGGCTGGCTGAACATTTATCACAGGTTTGAACTGCAAACTTGACTTTGAAAAGAGTAGTGTAGATTCTTGACTTGCCTAACGTTGACTTCTGGAACGTTTGAGTTTCCGAGTTTTGGTGCGCAAGAAGTCGTCGGATCTGTTTGAGGTGGTGGGGATTTTTTGTTTTTGTTTTTTGGTTTCTGTTTTCTTTAAGGAGTAGACATTTTTTTCCCCCAGCTAGAGTATGAGAGATTTTGCCGCACACAACTGGAATTAACAGCATTTTTGCTTTTCCTGTTTTCTTTTTTTTTTTTTTCTTTTTTTTTCTTTCTGTTTTTTTTTCTTTGTTTTTTTTTTCTTTCTTTCTTTTTCTGTTTTTTTTTTCTTCTTCTTCTTCTTCTTCTTCTTTTTTTTTTGTCTGGAAGACTGTCGGCATTTGATGACCGCAACGGTTTGGGAAATGGATATCACTGTTTATGATTTTTTTCCTGAAACCATCTCTTTCTCTTTTCTCTCTCTCTCTCTCTCTCTCTCTCTCTCTCTCTCTCTCTCTCTCTCTCACACACACACACACACACACACGCGCGGCGCCGCACGCACGCACGCACACACGCACGCACGCGCACGCACGCGCGCGCGCGCACGCACCACACACACACACACACACACACACACACACACACACACAAACACACAGAGTTATTGTTTACGATGATATTGGATGGGACCGATATTGGAATACAAGGAAGAACAAATGTAGCAAGTATTCCAGTTGACACAAGATCGCATAGGAATATAATACACATCCAATGTCGGCTACATTATCCATAAGAAGTTAAGATAAATGTTACTGATTTCCCGTCACCTTTGTGAGGGCCCAATGTAAGAGACAGAGTGCGCGTGCCTATGCAAGAGCACAATTTGTTCGTGGAGACATGAATGCTTCCGTCCTCCATACCCCTATGCATTCCTGTATATGATAATCATATTTGAATAAAGAGGGGGAGCGTTGAAAGACCCGTTATAATAAAGAAAAAACAACACCAACAACATCACCACCACCACACTACCACCACCACCAACACACACACACACACACATACACACACACGCGCGCGCGCGCGCACGCACGCACGCACGCACGCACGCACACAACACACACACACACACACACACACACACACACACACACACACACACACCACGGCACATTCTTAGGCTGATAGATGAATTCTGTTCTAATACCTAAAATTAGTTGTTTCAGATCAACAAACAACAAAAAAAAAAAAAAAAAAGAAAGAAAGAAAGAAAAAAGGTTTCCATGTGTCGCTGTGCATTGAGACTGTCACGCCCTTTGGCGGGTGGTACGTTGTGAATCGAACAAAATTCTGGCGCCCATGTATGGGCAAGACATAGGGAAAAGTTTCATTGATAATGGCTCCCTTACCTACTTTCATGCTGCTAGGGGTGCGATCTCATGTATAGATGGATAAGTGTATTGTCCTTAATTAGTCTTTGAGTGGAGAGCGTACAAATCATTTCCCTGACAACAACCATATCTTCCTAATAATCCTATTCTAGAGCACAGGAGAGTATGAATCTCTAGCAGAACTTTTCAATTTGGAACTGGACAACCGTTATTTCCAACAAGCCGTATAAAAAGTAAACGCTAGAGTACACCAAAGGCTCGCAGCCATATCTGGACTCTCAGGATAAGATAAGCACTTGTGACTCGTGGTCACTGTAAAAAAAAAAAAAAAAAAAAAAGAAAGTAAAAAAAAAGTTGGGAAAACTATCAAGATCGACAGTAAACAAGTGGGGTATTTTTTGCTCCCATAAGAAAACCTAACACAGAGTAACTTTTATTCAAGACTGGCACAGCCTTTTAAACTTGAATAAAGTCAAACAAAATACACAGACGAACAATCTAATATCAAGATCGAAACAAAATCAAAAGAATAGCGCTCCCGCCACTCACGGCATCTCAACATGGATGGTACAACAATAACGGACAGACAAACTGTGGCAAGCTTATCCAAGTTAAACCTACCACCTCTTTTACAAAACGTCGAAACTAATAACTATGTCGCACAAATTGGAAGCGAGGGCACTCGGGAGAGCGTACACCTCCGTCAACGTCAAACTGATCATGGATCCGCCTTTGGATCCTAATCAGCACCAACGTCGATCGTTGGGCCATATTCTATTTTTCTGCTGGCAGTAGCCTAAGTTTTGTTGAAATCGTTTGGTAGCTTTTGCATAATCTTGCTGCCAAACAAACGAACGGGCAAGGGTGAAAACAAAATCTCTTCGTAAACAAAAAAGTACCTGACGCGTGGTGAAAAAAAAAAAAAGGAAGATCAATACACCTTTCATTCAACTGATCGAAGGTGACGCACAGTATAACTGTATGCTTCACGCGCTAGGGCAAACAGTATCTATATCCATAACTATGTATCTATCTATGTGACAGGTTGAAGGAAACACAATAATTATTATAACTATTTTATACTTGCATCTATACGAGAACATGTGTCTACGTGCACGTTTGGTTGAAATAAAATCATGCTTACGATTACGTTCTCTATGAAATTTACAGCATTAGCCAGCTTTTTTCCAGATTAAGCTTAATTATTTTTTTCTAAATTTGCTTTTACTGTCTGTATTGTTATTGTTGTTGGTATGATTACGACTATAATATATATATTTTTAATAACTTCGTTCTTTTCCGATCCACATTGTAAATATAACACTGTCATCATGGCTGCCCAGAGCAAGTTGACGCCAAGAAACTCAGCTGTGTTGACAGCGGTAGGGTTGGGTATGTACCTGGCCTACCGACACTTGTCCAGAACTACTCAGCAGAAAAAGGGGTTAGTAACTTTTGGTGTACTAAAAAAATAACGAAATTGTTTGGCTTAGGAATTACTCCCTTTACCCTTGAACATTCTGTGAAACTTGGTAAAATCAGTTGCGAGGTAAGCGATGATGAACGAACTGGACCTTGAACCTGCTTAGCAGACGATACTGCAATACTCGTCACGCTCAGTACCTGTAAGTCCAACAGCTGACCTAGAATAAGATTCCAGTGATAATGATAAAATGGAAAAAAAAAAAAAAAAAAAATAGAAGTAGCGCATTGAAGACGAAAGAGTTAATAAAATCGTGCGGCAAGAGAAATAGAAGTAGCACAGTGAACTATTTGAAGACGAAAGAGTTAATAAAATTGTGCAGCAAGAGAAATTTTAAAACCTCACATTGCCGATAGCTCAGAACACAACTAATTATAGGCGTTTGATCCATCCTTATCTGATGATTTTTGTTGTTCACTCTCTCTCTTTTTGCATTGTTGACCCTACTCAGGGTGAGGACTGGATGTAAAAAAGGACATCAGTGCTTATGTATTATCCTCTAAAATAAAGAATTTTGTCTTGTCTTGTCTTGTCTTGTCTTGTCTTGTTTTTCTCTCTCTCTCTCTCTCTCTCTCTCTCTCTCTCTCTCTCTCTCTCTCTCTCTCTGTATGGTGTGTGAGTGAGTGTGAATAGCTCAGCAGGTAGAGCGTAAGACTACTGATCCTCTTGATGTTCAGGTAGCTAGTTTGAGTCTCACACTTAGAGCCATCTGTTTAAGGGGGAAATTTTCCCTTTGAAGGAATTTTGCTCTGCCTTGATTCTCTAAAATACTTTGAGTGAGAGCATAAACCATAGAGAGAACTGCAAAAGATCTTACACCCATATTAAATGACATTACCATCTTTCAGACGAGTAGGCTCAGTAGGCCTATGATATGGGTGACACATGCAAGGGAAGCATTCGTCCTGTGGTATGAAAATGCTCTAACTCTAATTCAAGACCACTGAGTGCAGGGTAGGATCTACCATGTGGAAGAAGAAGAAAGAGACTGAGTAATAAATCTGATCTTATATTTTCAGTTAAAAAATGTAGTCCCAGGAAAGAAACAAATTTAGAGGCCCTTGTCCCTCCCCAGCCTCCCCTCCCTCAGGACCCTGCTTTTTTTTTTCCCCTCCATCCTTTCCTGCCTTTGTGATGACATCATTAATTTGCACCCACACATTTATAATAGGTAAGCCTGTCTGTAAGAGCACCTATCAATGACTAGTCAGGCTTGAGAGTGCTGTTCAGTGACTCAGCACAAAGGGGGGTTTGCAAAGTGGGCCTCTGCTGAAGAAAAATTCTTCTTTATCTGAAAAAAAAAAAAAATTCTTCAGGTTTTCCCATTCTGCAGGTGCCCTGTTATTTCTTTCTTAAGATTTTCCTTTGCCGTTTTTACTGCCTCCAAAACTTTCCCTTTTCTGCCTGGATCAGGCTGGATCAATCTTACAACCTTGTCTTAAGAGTCCTTCAGCATGGTTAGTCATTCCAAGATGGTTTGAAGCTTTTGCTTGGTAGCAATAGAGTGTAAGGCGGTGTTTTAGTTAATTTTGGTCTCCATTGATATGGTATGCTATTGCTGATATCTCAGTAGAGACCAGAGGAACTTCCGGTCTATTGTCCGTAGGCCTTCTGCCATTTGCTTGGTTTCTGTTCCCCCTGTATGTGTCTCCAAGCAGTCATCATACTGTTTCCCAAGACTCTTGACTGGTTCTTTTGTCAGTGGCATTGTTGGCTACAGTGAATGTTCAACTACCTTTGTTTCTATAGGGAGAGGACTGTGATTGGTTTGGTTTGAAGCAACCAACTTAGTATTTTATATGTTTCATCTTCCTATTTGAAAAGAACTATTGTGTCCGTCTTGATGGCTGCAATTTGTATGTATTCCCAATCTCTCCACGTTTTTTGGTGAGGGAGCATGTCCCCCCTCTGTTCTTCATAGTTCAGTCTCATTTTTGTTGATGCTCTTGGATCCTCTCAAGCTGATTTTTGAGCTTACTTTAGGTTCAGTAGAGAAACTTCTTTGTTCCTTTAATGGGGGATATTGACTGTTACCAGAGAAAGTGAAAGGGGAGAATGTTCACTCTGCAGCAGCATGAGGCAGGGCTGGGTGCAGTGCAATTTGTGCTGGCACCACCTCCCCTTTCGGGTAAAGAGTTTTCCCTGTTAGAGAAAGATGGCGAATAGTAAAGGCAGTACATGGTGTGAAGCTCCAAACTGCAACCATTCCCGTAAAAAAGGATGAAACAATAGTATAATATGATTGAATGCCTGATAACTTCTTTTAAAACAATATTTTTAAAATGTGTTTCAATTCCTGCTCTGTGCGTACACTTTTAAGATCTTAAAGCTTAAAGTCTTACGTATGTTGTATGTTCACTGTATGTTTATTGTAACTCTGTTGTTTTGTTTATCTTTAATGTTTAGTATTCTTTTAGACATACCATGCTAACTTCATGATGTTGTCAAAGACCTTGGGATATGTGCATGCAGGTTGAGTGATGTGAGTGCAGTGTGAGGTCATCTTGTTTTAGAGAATTGTTCATGATTACTTCATGTAGCTACTCCTGTTCCTTGTATTTAAACTGTTGCAGCTGGTGTTAATTTCTCATTTTATAGATAATCAAGTGATTTTGACTTTGACTTGAGTAGACTTGTGTGATCAGTTTTGATAATGGCTCCGTTTTAAAGGGTGTTTGAAACTATTGAAAGTTATGAAAAATGGAGGTCATTGATAAAGTGAGTGCTAATAATCTATGATTTTGATGTTGCTGTAGTGGTCCCCAAAGATGGTATTCGTATTGTCAAAATGTAATTAAATCAACATTATTATTGTCAATTTGTTGATGTAGCATTTTGTGTTTTTCTGTTGCAAGCTAATTAAGTCAATAACGCAGACACTGTCTTTTTACACTCTCTTTTTACTATGTGTGTCTGCTTTGCGAAATGCAGTTTTACTGACTGGCTGGAAAGTGGTGAGCACATTCCACCTTCTGCCCCCCGCCTTGTGCACGGAAGGGCTGGCTTCAACAGCTGTTTGTAGGAAAATATAGCAGGGCTTGGCGGAGTGAATGTTCTCCCCTTTCGCTTTCTCTGCTGTTACTCAAAGTCTGCAAGTTGTGTATTAGTGTCCTCTCTGTCCAGCGTTTGCCTACACTGACAGGACCTGTGTCTTGTTGCTCAAAATGTTTCCCTGGAACCTTACAACTTGAGTCAAGTAATTTTTATGATAGTCGGCCAGTTATGGCTGTCAAGATGACACACCACTTTACTTCAAGACTTATCCAGTCCAGAGTCTGTTTTTTTGTGGAGAAGCTGTGGAAGCTATGAAACAACATGTCAGTTATGAAGTCTTCATAATTTTCTCTGATATGTTGTTTCAGAGTTTCTTTCAGTAAGCGTTTACCTTGATTGAACTTTTAGCTCGGTTCTGGTGAACTGGAAGTCTGAAGAAGTAATATATGGTAAATTATTGACTGTGTGCCAGCCAGAGAGTTCCCCGAGCCTTTCAAGGCCTTTCCTCTCAGCTTCTGAGGCAGTTGTTATTTGTTTCTTACAGGTGCTGTTTCTCTTTCGGATGATAGCCATCTGTAGCTAGCATCCAGTTTGTTGCTGTTGTTTGCTTTTATCTATAGTACTTTTGGTTGTTTCACTGCTAATTCAGTGTGTAATGTTATAGTGTGCTGCACTGCAGTGTGGTCTTCCCTATCAGCACAGCCACTGATTTTTCCTCAATTTCCTCCACACTGAGACATTTGTTATATATATAGTGCTCTAGTCTTGTTTTGCTCTTTTTGGTTGCCTCCCGTGCTGGCATAGCTGTCGGAGGAGATTTTTTTATGATCTTTGTAACATCGTACCATCCACCGACGGACGTCAGATTCTACTCGATACAAAAAAAATCCTAATTCATTATCTGTCAAAGAATCTCATGTTCTCACTTGTGATTGGGTTGGTCATGCTGGTCATCGTTTATCAGTTTTTCTAGTGAATGCAGGTATGCCTTATTTTCGGTCACTCTTGGAAGGGCCGGTTGAATGTAGGTTTGTCCTTACGATTAAAAAAAGAAAATTTCCTTGCGCTGTCAGGATTTGATCCAAATCACTGTCTCAAAGCATTGCCTTACTAGATGGATATCTTACCCACATCACTAAGGAACACCTTTTGTGAACTTGGCTGTGTGTGCGTATATGTGTGTGTGTGTGTGTGTGTGTGTGTGTGTGCATACATACAGATATGTGCATGCATGTGTGTGTGAGTGAGTGAGAGAGCCAGGATGATGACTTGTATGCAGAGTGATTTAAAACTGGTCTGTTTTATCAGTGATATATAAATAATGTGATTAGCTCTCTTAACATTTTGTGCTGTGTCACACATTACTGATTTATCTTTGTTGTTGTTGTTGTTGTTTAAACATAGTAATTCACCTGTAGTAGTGTCTTCTTGTATACTTTTTTTCCAGAAAAAAGGAGGAAGAAGAAATCAAAGTTGTGATTGCTCAGGTAAATATAATTTACATCCATTTATTTTCATGGTTTCATTTGGTAATTGAAGCTTGTGAACTTGAATGCAAACTGCTTTTTTTTTTCCCTTCCATTGGAAAAGATCTGGATCATTTCGGTGAATACTAGGACTATTACCAGTGTACCATTCTTTGCAAATATTTTCAACGAAGGTTTGAAAAAAAAGGTACATATGTCTGTTTGCATGCATGCATGCATGCATGTGTGTGTGTGCGTGCGTGCTTGCGTGTGAAAGAATGTTGTGAATTGTTAAGAGTATGGTAATTCCATACTTCATGATTTTTAGTTGTGATAGATTAATAATTTGCCACTTTGGAAGCATTGTATGTTCATCTTAGTATTTTCATTGTTCTTTTTTTTTTCTTTGATGCAGCAAGGATGACATCATACAGAAGTTATAAAATCAGTACTTCTCAACATGCTAAATTCATAAGATATTTCTATTTCCGATCCTCAGCCAATGGATGATGGTGTTACTTGTTGTATGTGTGATCAGGCCTTACATAGACAACAAGTAATGAGATAGCTTCCAAAGGTTAAACATCGTAAAATGTTTGTTTCTGATTGTTTTATTCCAAAGCCATTTGACACATGGAATATGAAAATTGAAATAGTGGCCCAAAAGAAATTTGGACCAAAAAGGGCATAGGTGGATCAGACTGAATGGCAGTTCATTTTGTTTGCCAGTCGTGCAGTCTTTGGTACAGTGCAATGGCACGAGCATGGCCTTTTGTTGCAGAATTTTTAGTGTGTACCCTGCTTCAAACAAAAGGCTTCAAAAATAAGCATTGTCATTGATGCAAAGTGTTTGAAATTACACAATGGGGAACATTCAGTATCATGTGGATCTATGGAAATAATTGTACATTTTGGTCTTTTTTTTTTTTTTAGCATGATCAGAAGAAGGAAAAAGCTGCTGTGGACAAAGTGTTTTTCAGGTGAATTAAACACATTTGTGGTGTGTGTGTGTGTATGTATGTGTTTGTGTGTGCGTGTGTGTGTGTGTGTGTGTATGAGAGAGAGAGAGAGAGACTGGCACTCAATGTTCCAATTTTTTTTTATCATTTGAACTTTGTGTAATCTAAAACAAGTATGAAACAAGTATGCGCAGGGTGTTATTAACATTTTTAGAAGCAAGACCCTTCAATTTGATATGAAATCATATTTCTGTTATCAATGACCAGGAATACAATTTTACATCAGTTAAAAATTTCTTGTGAAATTTGCCCTGTGTAGGTTTAGCATGTTTAGACGCAGGTAGTGTGGAATGGCTCCTGTTATGAAGGGATGGGTAAGTTGAGAGAAGAGGAAAATGTATGAAATCAACTGAACTTTTTTGTTTTGTTTTTTAAGAAAAAGAGTAACATGTATTTTAAGTTTGAAGGTGGCACATGATGAATGTGAAATAGGTTGGGTTTTGTGTTGTAATTGTAATTTTTTTTTTTTTTACATTGTGATTAGTAACAAAGATCTTTGTTATTGTGATTAGTAACAAAGAAGTTTAAAAAATGTGTAGATGCACATTGTGATGTTGTATTTCTGATTTATATGTTGTCATGGTGCCTTCACTGAACATAACATGCTTGCAGGAGATTGGCCAGGATATGGAAAATTCTGGTACCAGGATGGTTATCAGTAGAGGTGAGTTTTAATGTGTTGTGTATCAGTACGTAACCGTTTGTACACTTTCGCATTTAATTCTGAAAATAGATGATCTTTGTAGTCACCTTCTTCTTGTGTATGGGTGACAGACAAGATCAGCTGCAAAAGAATCAGTTTGTGAAAAACAGTGTGTAAGGTGAAAAAGGAACAAAGGAATTTTATTACTGAAGTAGTTTTATGATATACTTTCAAATAAATACCATATCTCCACTTGGTATGCAACATGCTGTACATCAAGAATCTTAAAAAAAAAAAAAAAATCAAGAGTGGGGAGATAACTATACCTTAAACCACCAAGAAAACAGGAGTGGTCTCCCCAAGTGAACATGTATTCAGGTCTCTCCCTTTAAGTAGTAAAATTCGTTTCTGCATACTTACCTGTCCAAACAATAGTCAGAATATTGAAAAGCATAGTGGGCAATCTCACCTTAGAAACCAGATAGATGTTCAGACTAAACAATTTACAAGGCTGACCAGTACTCATCCCAGACCTTGGCTTCAACAGCCCAAAAAGCCCCCAGGGCTCAGAAGTTTACTGCAGGTTATAGGACTGTACCTGCTTTCCCTCATGGATCAACTAACGTGAGTCAAATATGAGAAAAGAAAATAAGTCGGGAGAAGGAAGAGGGATGCCAGTCTCCTCTGAACCATGGACTGGCAATCAAGCAATGAAGCAGGGAGCGTGGGTCAAGAGTGTAGCCAAAACTTGTCGAACTGAGCGTTGAACACCAAACGCCAAATAGATCCTGACCAACACTTGCACTAGCTGTAGGGGTGAAAGGGGAACATCCTGTGCAGAAAACATAGGGCCTCTGTTTGTCAAGGGTTGAAACTGGTCTGTCGAGGGTTGAAACTGGTCTTCGATAGGAGTTGCAAGTTCTGGAAACTGGAGGTGCAGAAGAAATATTGGCCAAATTGGTGTGCGCCAAAATTACCTGCAATGGCGGCGAATGTGGAATAGAGGCTTGTCATAAAAGTTGCTTGAATTTTCCGCTTGAGAAGTAGGATTCTGTTCTTCAGAAGGGAATGCTGTATGGAAGAGTGACTTCTGAGAATCAAAGGTATAGTGTTTGAGTCAAGAGAGAGAGAGGGTGTTTCCTAGCTGAGGAAAAGGAGAAAACAATTCTGCCTATAGGAGTGAGTTGAATAAGTGTCTGCTTGGGGAGACAACTCCAGTATTCCTGGTGATTTACGGTAGAATTATCTCCCCACTTTCCATTCAAATTTTTTTTTGAGAGAGATTCCTGATGTATAGCGTGTTCCATGCCAAAAAGAAGAAAATGTGTACAGCTCTTGCAGAGGAAACAGATGTTAAGACGAACGCCATAAAGAACTCTGCCAGCATCCTACCCTCACAATGGAACTATGACATGTTTGACTTGATCTTCTTTGTTTCCACTGGAACATAGGGCTGTCGCTGCACATCTCCAGTGTGAGAGTGTATATCTTGGGCTGTCCATTTTGCCCCCCTTACAGGTCATTCTGGCTGTTTTCAGCTCACTTTCCAGGGGGATGGAAATCGTGAAATTGTATTGGACCTTTCTCGCTACGCATCTTTGGATCTTTGTGAGAGGGTTGGTGCTGCTGTAGTATTATGCTCATCGTTGTTCAGCGATAATTGTGTTTGTAAATGGATTGAGCTCTCATGTAATTATCTGAATGAATTGGTGGGCAGATGAGAAATTTAAGTTCATGTGCTTATTTGATATGTATTGGATATTATGCTTGTAATTTCATATCATTGTGTGTCTGTACAGTCGTGGTATTTGGCCCTGGTGGCCATGTCTCTGATAGCCAGGACATACGCCGATGTGTGGATGATTCAGAACGGCACTGCCATAGAAAGGTCAGAGGTCTTGGAATAGTTAATGCGCACTGTGTTCAAGTATTTAAACGCCCATTCACTCACAAATTCTGTCAAAGTGATATAAACAATAAAATATGTGGTTGTAAAGAGTGTCTTTTCTATTAAAGTTGTGTTTATCAATGGTTAGAGGAGGAGCCCAGTAGTCGAATAATTTGTGCACTCTGGACATTGACCTTTTCACTCAACGTAAAAAAAAAAAAAAAAGAAAGGTAAAAAATAACTAAAAAGATCAATTAATCAGCCAGGGGTAAACGGACATTAACACACAAACATATACATATAGTTATTATATACATGCACTCATGGAAACATACATATAAGATGCATGTGTATGCATACTTTTTTCACCTTGAGAAAATTGTGGAACAATGATGAGAAAAACTGGTCAGTGTTTGACTAATCAAATACGAAGTCTGATCATTCTCTTCTGTTCTAAATATCTAATGTAGAATGTCCCGTTTTCTGTCTCATGATACTTGCTTTACATGTCGATGTGATAAATTGTTTGTTCTGCTGGGAGATTGTTACTGAATGGTGAAGAATTGTCATTGTTAGTGTTATGGTTTCTTAATATTCAGTTAACTCTTTGCATCATTATTTTTCCAGTGCAATCATTGGACGGGACATGAATTTGTTCAAAGTTCATCTGTTCAAATTCATCTACGCTATGCCTGCAGTAAGTGCCTGTACTTCCTTTTTCATTTTTGACGGTGTTGGTTGTGGATTGTGTTACAGCATTACACATAAAATTTTCATAAATTGGTACAAAAGGCAGACTAATTTGTTCACAGAATGTGAAGGTGTGGATTAAAAGGCTTGACAGAGGTGGATTAAATATAAGTATCTGAGAGTTCATACAGAACTTCATGACATTAAATAAGTTCTTGAGTTGTAAATCCCCATTTGAAGGTTTAGAAAGTCCCAGAGGATTGGACTTGTGTCTTGGATGATAGAAAAGTCCTTGAAATCTGGTATTGTCGCTGCTGTATTTGTTTTCCTCCACAAAACATGACAGAGAATCAGCAACTATACATGAAGTAATCAAACAAGTGGGAGACGGGTGGACAAATCCAGAATGATGCTGTTTATTTAAAAAAGTTTTGATGGCCAGGCTGCACTGTTATCTGTTGCATTGATATTGCTATCAGTGATGTGTTTCAGCATGTGTATTATGCTGTGTACAGTGTTTCTTGAAGTTTACGTCACATGTATAATCTTTGGAAAACATGCAGAGCCGTTAAAAAAGTTTAACTGATGAATCCAGTATCCAACACCAAAGTAGTGAGACTGTTTTCAACAATTTTTCTGCTCCACCTATATGAAGATTGTGCACGCGTATGTTGTAGAGAATAGTGCTTCGAACTGAAACATGCAAGCTTTTATAGTTTGTTGGTAGTGTAGGTTTTTGTGAGTTATTTGAAATTTTTTTCATCAGTAATCTCACAACTTGATGCTTTGTTTTAAAACAGAATATATTATTTGTTACAGATTTCTGTGGTCAACAATATGCTAAAGGTATGAAACTTCGGTCATGCCAGCTTCGCATTCACAGTCACCATCAACCAAGTGTATCAGTCCATTCATCTCTGCATAAGTCTGTTGACTCATTTATCTGTTTGTCATTGTGTGTCAAAGTAACCGATGTCTGTGATTAGACATTGACCACATAGAAATACATTGTTCTTGATTTTTTTCGATGGCAGTATATTGGCAGCAACAAAGGTCTGCACGGCAGGAGGCCACAAGTCATGGTCTGGAACAGCTGTGATATTAAGAGCAAGGAAGCAACCAGCCGCCGTGGCGAAGTGGTTAGCGTCGCGGACTCTCGGCTGGGAGGTCGTGGGTTCGAATCCCATCAGAGTCATGTGGGTTTTTCTGCCCCGACCGGCTCCTACCCAGAGTTGAGTTTGCTGCGGACTCAGTTGGGGAGACTGGGACCACACAGTCGAGTTTCATCCACTTAATGGATGCGTTTCTGAGAGTGTTGCTCAAATTTCCTGACCAACACTGCAGGTGCCTGTATCTCTCAGGCCTGGTTGACGCCGGGATATATTATGAAAGGAAGCGTAGAGAACAGTCCTGTCATGTAGTCTCAGACCGAAATGGAAATCCGTAGCATCATCTTAATCATCCTCATTCTCATCGATCAGCATTAAAAAAAAAAAAAAAAAAAAAAAAATTGTCTCAAATTCTGTGGCCCTTCATGCCCTGCTCTCATGGTGACCTCAGTTTCGATGTCCTCTCCATGTCTGTGGCCTTGGTTTGGTTCCGTCGGGATCACCGGTATCGGCGAGTCCATGGGGGCTGTCGTTGGACGGACGTGGTGGCGCCCTCTGGAGGGAGAGCTCACTCACGCCGGCTCCGCGACTAAGCAATTATTGTCGTCAGTAGGGGGCTTAGTAGGTGGTGTCCTGCGTATGTTAGATCAGAACAGGCGCCACTGAACACCACTGAAGTGACTTGGCAGCAGTGCAGTGTCTCCTCCGGTGGGTTGCCTCTTGACGTCCTGACATTGGCTGCTCCCTTTGGATTGCCGGTACTGGGGCTGCGGCGGGGCCGACCGGGCTGTGGCTGTGGACGGGGTGTCGGAATGAGCGGCGTGGGTGCACTGCCTCTGAGGTGGCGCAGAGGTGGGACAGCAAAAAAAAAAAAAAAAAAAAAAAAAAAAAAAAGAGCAAGGAAGCAGAGTTTACTGGATGGAGCAGATGACTGGGAATGCACAGTAGACCTTCCAGAATGGGAGAACCATCCGGCGATCATCAGGAAGAGTGGCATGAGACTGGATATTCTCCACTCAGGCTCATCAAAACAAATGATTCTGATCAAACTCACTGTGCCATATGAAAGCAGAATGGAGCAAGCTCACCTCTAAAAGACTGAGAAGTTTGCCAGTCTCGCGAGCAGTTTGAGGGAATCTGGCTTCCAGGCCCAGGCCCTCCACATAGAAGTTGGAGCAAGGGGATTTGCAGGCTCATCAACCTATGACCTCATGAAACAGCTCAGGATTTCAGGTAAGAAGAGGACCAGAACCCTGAAGGCAATGGCAGAGGCAGCCGAAAAGAGTTCCAGCTGGATCTGGTCAAGGAGGAACAAAAGTGAACTTCATAAGGCTAAATATTGCCAACTTAGAACAGGTGTCCCGTTAGCAGAGGGGTAAGACATCCGTCTAAAAAGGCATGTCTTAAGACACCCACTCATCTAAAAGTTGAGGGTTTGAATCCTGGCAGCGCCAGAAAAAAAAAAGAAGAAAATTAGCAGTAGAAGGGCATCTGGGAGTCATGACCTGGATGCGACCGGGCCCCCTTAGAGTGTTACGAGTTCAGGGCCGAAACACTTGTCTGAGGGGGGTTTCTTCTCTGAAGACCTTCTGCTGTCAAGCTCTCCCTAGAGTTTCTTCCAACTGACACATGGTTAGACCATTGATTTCCAGGAATTGTCCAGAAGATGTGTGGGAAAAACTGGACGACACTGGGAAAGACTAGACTTACGGGCTTTTTGGGCTGGCTCCCCACCTTGCTCTTGAAAAACTTGCTATGAGTATGAAAAATGAAAGATGCTCCCAGGATTCGCCAAAAGGGTGGAGAGAGTGATGAATCCATCGGCGCCAACCAGATCACGACCGGAAATGCACAACGGACTATGAGTTATGAACAAGTGGAATTCCCATGTGTCTGTGGAAGGAAATTCTCCACTGAGCGCGACATGAAGATCCACAGAATGAAAAATGGCTGTATGCGCCCGCAGTAAGACATCAGAAAACCAAGGCCAGGATCAGTGGGGACTTTGTACAGACTCTCGATGCCAGATGCCAGAAAGTCAACTTATCACCCACAAGTGCAAAAGTGGAATAGGAGAAATTAGATGAAAAGATAGCCCAAAGCAAGTACAAGGTCTGGTGTTTGCAGTGTTGGCAGCACCAGGGGGAAAAAAAAAGTTGGCAGTTGGAGGGCATCTGAGAGTCATGACCTGGATGGGGACGGGCCCCATTAGAGTGTAAGGAGTTCAGGGCCGAAACATTTGTCTGAGGGGAGGTTTGTTCTCTGAAGACCCTCTGCTGTCGAGCTCTCCCTAGAGTTTCTTCCTACTGACACATGGTTAGACCATTGACTTCAGGGAATAGTCTGGAGGACATGTGGGAAAGACCGGATGACACTGGGAAAGACTAGACTAGAGATTCTGTGGGCTGGCTCCCCACCTTGCTCTGGAAAAACTTGCTACTGGTACGAAAAACAAAAGATGCTCCCAGGATTCATCAAAAGGAGAGAGAATAATGAATCCATCGGCGCCAACCTGATCACGACTGGAAATGCACAACGGACTGTGAGTAATGAACAAGTGGAATTCCTCAGGGTCTGTGGGAGGAGAATCTCTACTGAGCGCAGCATGAAGATCCACAGAATAAAAAGGGGCTGTATGAAAACTCTGATGAATGAACAGAGTGTAAGGAGTTCAGGGCTGAAACACTTGTCTGAGGGGGGATTCTTCTCTGAAGACCTTCTGCTGTCAAGCTGTCCATAGAGTTTCTTCCTACTTCTTGATTTTTTATGTATGAACTGCAGTTGTTTACATCTGTATGTTTCTTTTTATGTTTTTTTCTCACAGGTTTATTTTTGGAGTTATAGTTCTGTTAGTAGGATTTTTTTTCAATGTGAAAACAGGCTGTTAATAGTTAAGAATACTGAGGTGCACACACACACACACACACACACACACACACACACACACACACACACACACACACACACACACACAACACACACTCACTCACTCACTCACTCACTCACTCATATACACACACAGAGGAACATACACATGCACACTTGCATTTGTGGGTTTGCACACATGCACATGCACACACGCACACGCACACGCACACTCACACACACACACTCACACACACACACACACACACACACACACACACACACACACACACACATTCTCTGTCTCTATCAGTCTTTCCCAGTCCTTTTCAGTTATCATTACGCTGGCGTTTTCATGCACAGAATAATGCGACTTACCAAACTGCACACGCTTAGTTAGACAGTCTTGGGATCTTTCACATACACAAACAGTATATGCAGGCACGCTGAACGCATGCATGAAATTGATTTCATAATGGAGTTCTTAAATTGTGAAATATTCTGTTGCGTACTGCATATTTTCAAATCCTTGTTGTGCGCGTTTTTCAGTATGGTCTGAATGAACTGAAACTGAGGTTCCGCACGCGATTGTCACAGTACCTCTACAACAGATACCTCAGGTAGGGTTTGTTGTTGTTGTTGTTTTATATACACACATGTTACTTGGTGCTGTATGCATTTTTTGTTTACAATGTTTGAAAAATCGTTTCTGTTGGTGTCTGTCACTTGTAATGTGATAGAATGGAAAATTCCTGACAGGCATTTCTGATGTACCTTTGTTTAACCAGAGACACAACTCTGAATTAACTACTGAGCATCAGGCAGATAGGACATTTTTCTGTGGTCAAAACTTGTCAGATCCAAAATGGAGGATGTGAATTGTATCTTGTATAAAACTACAAAACTAGGAGTGTGGGTCAGTGGTGTTTAGTCAAAATTTCTGTTTGTAATACATACACAATAACAGCAAATGTAGTGTAGAGCTGTTTAATCAACATTTCCATTTATAATATGTACACAATTGTGTATACAATTCTCCACAGCTATCATTCCATTTTTGACGCATGGCAGCCATGTCAGGATCGGGAATGAAATAGAAAGCTGTTGGATTTTGAACTCAAAGGAGGGAAAAGGAATTTTTACTACTAAAGGTAGTTTTATGATATACTTAACTGTCCAAACAGATGCTTATCTCCACTCAACAGAAAAGGGGAAGATTTTGGCTAGTGCATGTGGAACAAGCTATTCATCGGGAATCTAAAAAAAATCGAAATGGAGAGTGGGGAGCTAACTCTACCTCAACTGACCAGGAATACAGGAATGGTCTCCCCTGGCAGACGTCATCGATTCGCTCACCTCCCATAATTCAGGGTTTTTTTTTTACCCCGTTTCCATACTGCGGAGAGGGGGGGAGGGTATCTTTGTGTTTGGACAGGTATGTATATCATAAAACTACTTTTAATAGTAAAATTCCTTTTCTTCATACTAAACTATCCAAACAAATGCCAGAATATCGGAAAGGATGATGGGTGATCTAGCCTAGGAAGCAAATCAATGCTTTGACTCAGAGTGCACAAGGCTGACCTTAACTCATCCCAGAACTGTCGTTTGCGGTCTAGCCAGCCACTGCTGGAAAATCAAGTGTTAATGCCATCATTGTCAGTGAATCGAATCGCAGAGTACAAAATATCATTTTGTAACTGTGTGTACTGTGCTGTTCTGTCAGTGTAATGTGTACAGCTTTGCAGTGACACCACCAACCTTATTCTTTTAGCATAACTGCTACCTGTCCATACACACATGCAGGCACACATGCAAGCCTGCAGCACAGCGGTTAAGGAGGGTACCTACGAGAACAGGCTTCAAGACACAGCTGGGACATTAACAGTCTCTCAAAATAGCAAAACTAACATGAGATTCTAGCAGTCTTCATTGTGTATTGGACTGTGTGTGTCAGTGATGGTTGGTTTGCAGAGGTTTCACCTTCTACAAGATGAGTAACCTGGATAACCGCATTGCCAATGCCGACCAGCTCCTGACGCAGGATGTAGAGAAGTTCTGTGACTCAGTAGCCGAGCTCTACTCCAACCTCAGCAAGGTAAAGAAACACGCCTTTCCAAGACAGCTCCAGCGTACACATGCTAAACTTATGCTGTACAGACTTTTGGTTTTGTTCGGTGACTAGTACCAGCCCAGTTTAGGATGAACTATGAAGACTTGCAATTCTGTTTTTCTTTGTGTATAGATTGTTTGCAGCAGTATTAGCAAATTACTTTCAGTAAATTAGTGAATTACTTTCAGTAAAGAGGTATTAATGACTTAAATGGTTTTTTTTGGCTGCTCTGCTTGTAACTTAACTGTGTATGTACTCTTAACTTGGGCATGCAGACAGCATTTGTTTATGTATACTCAGACAGAGCCAGATAAGAAAACTGTTCAGGTGTCAGTCAGGAAAATAGCGTTTGTTTCCCGTCCCATCATCAGCAAGATAAGTGGAATAGTTTCTCTACTTCAGTAATCAACAAGATGGAAAGTGTGTTTGTCATTGAATTTTACTACTAAAAGTAGTTTTATGATATACTTAACTGGCCAAACAAACGCTTGTCTCTACTCGACAGAAAAGGGAAGATTTTGGCTAGTGCACGGGGAACAAGCTGTACATCAGGAATCTAAAAAGATATCAGAATGGAAGAGTGGGGAGCTAACTCTACCTCAACCGAACAGGAATGAATGTCATGGTTTCTTTACTTCAGTAATCAACAAGATGTAAGCTGTGTTTGCCATTCATCTTTTTGTTTTGACAAATTTATGAGAGTGTGTATTATTATCTTTGCATGCGCACATTCGGCTTTAAGTGTTTGACTTATTTTGAGTCACTGGAGTCATATTTTTTCTTTTGGTTAGATTTATAAAGTTCTTTTATAAAATGTTGAAGAGTTTTCAAGATATGGCTGTCTGGAGTATTGTTAGATGACAGTTGATGTGTGATTTTTCTTCATTACTATAGCGTAGATTGATGATGGTTGGTTATGTGCGTGCAGCCTATTCTGGATGTCATACTGTACACTGTGAAACTTACGGGTGCCATTGGAGCTCAGGTGAGCAGTCTTCGTTTCAGTTGATTTGCTCTCCTCTTTATTACCACAACCATAGACCATCTGTCCCTCCCTCCCATCCCCTGCCTTCCTTTCCTTCATGCACCATCAGTTCCCCTCCTCTCTCTTGGCCCTATCTCCCAAAAGAGTAAAAATGCTCTACAGGTAAGTTTTATGTTTAGGAGTTTATCTTCAAACGGTTCCAATTTTGAACAGTCAGGTTATCTCTGTTTCACAGTTTCTGAGGCTAAAATCTGGTATTTAAGACTCAGCAGACCAGGTGAGAATTCACACTTGCATATACACTCATGGAAAGTGTTCCTTGCCCCTGAAAGACTGATAAGCAACATGATTGAACAGTTATCCCAGTCTATGTGTAGAGGCATGCATCAAAGTCAGGATGTTTCTGTTTGGCTCGAGATTTCACCATTTTGGGGTGAAAAGCATCAGGGAAAATTCTGTTGCACTGAAGTACTTGCAGTCTGTCGGTTCACTGTGTTTGCTCACTTGTTCAAAGTTTCACTGGATTTAAAAAAAACAAACTTTTTTACTGTTGGGATGAACAGCAACATTTGGATTTAGGAGAGCATTTGCATGCATGGATACACACATTTATATACATACACACACACACACACACGCGCGCGCGCACATACACACACACACACACACATACACACTCACCATTGGACTATACTTGTTGAAGATATCTATGCAGTTGTTCAGGGTACAGCAATACAACTATAACTGAATTCCTAGCTAAGTGAATGTGTCTTCCTCATATAGACTGATATAGTGATCTCATGATTGTGCTGACCTGTATAAAAGCATGGAGTTTGGAAGGTAATGATGAGCCAGATGTTTCATTTGTCACTGAATGTATCTTGCAGAATTCCATTGTATGTGTCACATTCACATATACAACTTTAGGGCGGGGGAGGGGGGAACAGTGGTTTGTGTACGTGTATGCACTTATGTTTATGCATATGCGTGCTAGTGAGTTCACTCCGTCTCTTGACTTTCGGTACTGTTCATTGGCTTTGCTCAAACGAGTAGTATCTACCCTGCTGTGTTGTCATCTCCAAGATGCAAAAGGAAACCCCCATGTTGTGTGACAAAACAGAACTTTCAGACCTGCATGCTGTCTGCTTAAAAGCTATTATCTGCCTGCTTGAGCGTGCCTTAGTTTTCACACAAAACATCACTGGTGTTTTATTAATTGGCTGTGTGGTTTGTGATGTTGATGGTATGGGAGTGCGCCTGTGTTCATATTCTTATTTATAAATTGTTTCTTATGACAGCGTGTAACTGGGTGTGTTTCCAGGGGCCAGCCTTCATGCTGCTGTACCTGGCTGTGTCTGGTATGGCGTTGACAAGGTGAGTGAACCCCTTGCTCCGCAGTATGAAGTCAGGGCTAGTCTGCTTGTATATCAGAAATGCACTCAGTGTTGTGCAGATTCCATTACCATTTTTTTTTTCTGTTCTTTCTTGATTTAATTTTTTTATCGAAATGTGTTTTTTCACTGATTTTCAGTTTTACCTTTTGCTGAGGTTTGTGGATGGACAGATTGAGAGCCCTGTTGCTGTAGACTTGCTTAATTGAATATTCAGAATTTTGTAAATTACAAAGATTTGTAAAGGAGCTGAAAATAGCCATTGTCAGGAATACATACTTAAGTCTTGATCATTGTGAATGCCAAACCACTACCTTTTTTTGCATATTGATCAAAGCAGGATCTGTATGCTATTTGTCCCTGTTTCTCCGTCAACTAAAGCATTTTTTTTTTGTTTTTTTTTGGATATACCACAGTTGTCCATACTGTCTGTATTGCCATCAGTACAAAATGCTATTCAGTCCTGTATAGAAACATGCACAATATAGCGATAGGAAGGAAAGGAAAAACCATTGAAATATATAAGGGAAGCAGTCATGAAGAAGGTGAATGAAAATTCATCTGTTGTCAGCATTATCTCCTGGTTTGGTTGCTTTTAGCGTAGGAAAGATTTGGGAAGTTATCTCTTGACTTGAACAAGAAATGAAGTTAAACAGTATGACAAGTCATTCAGATGTGTGCATGTCGGGAAAGTAACTGTATACAGTATGCAATTTGCTGAGAATGTAACAGTCTTTTGTGTCCTGGTTGACAGTGTTCTGTACATGTTCTATGTAGACAGCCAGAATGAAATTGTTATTATCATTGCATCAGACTCGTGTCTTAAATATTATGTAGGAGTGAAAAGGCAGCTTTGAAAACTTACTGCATAGAGACATATCATTCAAAAGGTGCAGCTGTGTTCATTAATAATCGTTTCCTTGCTTGGTCTATTTCTTTGTAAGGTTTTTCTGTTTACAAAAGAAGTCCATATTGAATTTCAGTTGGAAGCTCAATTGCTTTTAAAGACTTTTTTTTTTCTTGTGAACTTAAGTTACAAAAGCCTGATATTTTTTAAAGCATGCTAATCACAAAGTGCTGTAGACAGTAGCTCAAGACTGGTGATGTGTCGGTTGTCAGGTTAAGGCGGCCGATCGGTCGCATGACGGTGGCTGAGCAGAAGTTGGAGGGAGAGTACCGCTACGTCAACTCCAGACTGATCACCAACAGGTCAGCATTCCCTGTTTGAAGTGGCGTGCAGTTTTGGGGCTGCTATGCAGGATTTAGAAATAATATTTGCGCTGCTGGAGATGCTGAACATGCAAGGCAAACTGGTTAATGTTTACAGCTGCTAACGAAATGTTTGGTTTCCAGCTTGCATGTTTTAAAGGGAAGGGAGGGGTGTGGGTTGCTTTGGAGGATTTTGAGTCAGTAGTTCTTCTGAAGGGGATACATGGTTAAGCTGGAGGATGCTTGTTTTCTTCCAGGCTTCTGTTGTTTTACAGTGGGGTTTACTTTGGACGATTGAGGATCATTAACTCATCGGTAGGGGTACAAATGTGTGATGGGAAGATTGACGTCCACAGATGCTCACAGGAAAGATTGCTGCTTGGATGGTTACAAGCTGTCTCACAAAGGAGGTTGCTGTTGAGGTGATCGGGGTCAGTAACTGTCTTAAAGGTAGTTTGCTGTTGGGGTACAGTAGGTGTGTTACAGGGGAGTTTGCTGTTGGGGTACAGTAGGTGTGTTACAGGGGAGTTTGCTGTTGGGGTACAGTAGGTGTGTTACAGAGGAGTTTGCTGTTGGGGTACAGTAGGTGTGTTACAGGGATGTTTGCTGTTGGGGTACAGTAGGTGTGTTACAGAGGAGTTTGCTGTTGGGGTACAGTAGGTGTGTTACAGGGATGTTTGCTGTTGGGGTACAATAACTGTGTTACAGAGGAGTTTGCTGTTGGGGCACAGTAGGTGTGTTACAGGAGAGTTTGATGTTGGGATTTAAAAGCTGTCTTACAGGAGAGTTTGAGGTTGGGATTTAAAAGCTGTCTTACAGGAGAGTTTGATGTTGGGATTTAAAAGCTGTCTTACAGGAGAGTTTGAGGTTGGGATTTAAAAGCTGACCTACAGTAGAGTAACTGTTGGTGTTCAGCAGTTGTCACCATGGGAGTTTGCTGTTGAGGGTCAATAACTGTCACCATGGGAGTTTGCTGTTGAGGGTCAATAACTGTCACCATGGGAGTTTGCTGTTGAGGGTCAATAACTGTCACCATGGGAGTTTGCTTTTGAGGGTCAATAACTGTCACCATGGGAGTTCGCTGTTGAGGGTCAATAGCTGTCACCATGGGAAATCTTCTGTTCAGCTGCTTGGGGTCAGTATGTATGTCAAAGGGGAATGTTGATCACTGACCATGTGAACTCTGATCTTTTGCAGAATTTTTATTGCAAAATATTATAAGGTATGTGGTTATGTCTGATTGTCTGTGTCTGTGTTGTGTGTGCATGCTGGCGTGCGTACATACGTGTGTGTGCGTGCATGCGTGTGTGCTTTCAGTGAGGAAATCGCATTCTATCAGGGCCAGAAACGAGAACAGCACATCATTATTGCAACATTCAACAAGCTTGTGAGTAGCCTGGCTGTTTCTGTGCTTTCAATTGTATGTGTCGGTGCAGGCAGAAATGGTCATGTCTATAAGGTTCCAGTAAAAAGGAAGAGGTTGACTTCAGATAGTTGTGCTTAGGTCTCCTTTTCATTTGCATGCAGCCTTAATGCAGTAGCCTGTATGGTCTGCTGAGCTGTAAGCATTACTTGGCATAAAGACAAAGAGTATGTTTATGCTTTTATATGCCCCCCCCCCCCCCCTTTTTTTTTTTTCTTCTTAATTATTGCACATATTTAAATGGCATTTTTGCCACCAAGGAGTTTAGTATCCAGATGGACAGTAGACATGATGTTGTGATATACTCCCACCTCTGTCTGTTCATGGTACATGATGCATCTTCTTGGGCTGTATAGTGGTTGAGAGGTTAAAACGCAGGATTCCGAATCCTAGACCGAAGATTTGAACCATGGTGTTATGCGATTGGTTAAGGTGGAATTTTTTTTTTTTTTTTAATCTCCTAGATCTACACACATGTAGACCTGTTAGTGCGTGAGTCCTGTTGATGGGTATGTACAGTAGAAGATCAGAGGGACATTTTTGAAATCCTGCAATCTGTATTGTGAATTTCAAGAGTAGTGGAAACTTTGAAACACACGGCATGCACCAAGAGCCTAGAAGAGGAGACGGCTATCATTTAGCATTTGTCTTTTGCCCTCTGAAATATCATGATGGGACTCTCACGCAGTGTCAACTCTGATGAGAAAGAAGTATGTTGGATCGAAAGACATCACACAACATCATCAGTGTGACACAGTGGCAGTGAAGCGTCTCCTCAGGTGGGTTGCCGCGTGGCGACTGCATATTGATTTATCCCTGTGGACTGGGGTGCTTGAGCGGCTACAAGACAGGTAGGGTGTGGCTGTGCATGGGGGTGCCAGAACAAACAGTATGAGAGTAAAGCCATTGGGGGGGCACAGACGATGAAACGGCACAAAAACACAGCATCTGTCAAAGCGACCTGGGACCAGTTGATGTTTGGATGATTCCAGATTTCGATGACAGACAAGTGCATTTCACTGTCACGTAACTTGTGTTTTTGCTATAGCTTTTTTTTTTTTTCTGTCTTTTTGTCTGCAGGTGAAACACCTTCGTAACTTCATCTTTTTCCGGCTGCAAATGGGATTCATGGACAACATCATTGCCAAGTGTGAGTCTGGTCTTTGAAATCGATTGGCAGCACTATGGCAGCACTAAGGAGAAGAGGGATATGATTTATATGGCTAAGTGGGACATAGAGCTGAAGAATTTGTTTACATCTTGGATGTCAAAATTACTGATGAGTAATATGATTTAGATCGCTAAGTGGGACATAGAGCTAAAGAATTTGCTTACATGTAGGATGTCATATTTACAGATGTTCATTATGCATTTAGCAGAGTCAAGTGATTATACAGTTCCTTGAAATGGATACACGTTTCAATGGAAGTCTATCTGGGAGTCTGAGTATTGTTGAGGCAATATTGAAAAACAGCTGTAGCTTTCTTCTCTCCCAAAGATTTTAAACAATATCTGATTGGCAAGGGCAGTGTTCATGCTGAGAAGGAATATGGCATGTGTTTGGACATGTAAGAATGAGAACATTTTGTTTTGCAAGAAACTGGACTGGTGGAGAAATGTGTGTGTGTGTGTGTGTGTGTGTGTGTGTGTGTGTGTGTGTGTGTGTGTAAGAAAGACCAAAGCCATGATGACTCAGCATTGCAATCATTTAGATTTCATTATTGTAAATTTTTACATCTGACCAAAGCCATGATGACTGTATTAAACCATTTCTAGAACCCCTCCAAAAAGCTCCCCCTATCTGGCCCACCCCGACTCCCCCTCCACTCGCCTCCCTCCCGCCACCAGACACCTGCGTTTCTCACTGGTGCCTTGTGTTGACCTCAGATGTGGCCACAGTGGTGGGCTACCTGGTGGTCAGTCGCCCCTTCCTTGACCTCGCTCACCCGCGTCACCTCACCTCCTCACACAGCGAACTGCTAGAGGTAGGTCCCTGTGAACCTTGGGTGATGGGAAGGTGTTTGACTCTGGCTTAGCCATGTGATGAGACAGCAGCAGTGACAAGTGTAATGCTTGGCCTGCAGTACATGGCAACAGCTTGGGTAGACCTGCCATCAGAAAAGCATGAACATTGCAGGTGGAGTCGTTGAATTGGTTGCTCCTGTTGCTGCTCTCACTATAACAAGGAAATACTAAAAATTAACTGAAAGTGGGTCAGTCACTGAAAAATATGATTTGTTTGTTTATTCATGAACGTGGGAGTTATGTTAGAAAATAATTATGTTTGTAAGAGTGGTATTCTGACATTTGCTACCATATGAATATTATTGACCTTTTTTTATTTATTTGATTAACATGCAATAATACTAATATGCAATATAAAACAAAATGGTCAAAAAAGCTCCTTTGCCAATAGAGTTACTTTTTGAAAGATCACAATCAAATCAAGAAGTTCAAGAGATTTTGTTTTTCATGGACGGGGCAAAATGTCTGCAATCATGTCCCAGTACAGGTGCTGAATTTAGGTGCTCGCAGATCACTTTAAAATGTTCCGCTGTCACTTCGTTTGAAGTTTTCAGTCAAAATGAATGAAAATCAAACGAAGTTCTTATACACACCCACACCCAAAGATCACCCAGACCTTAAAAGGGATTGAAGAAGAACTGATGTGGTGAAGCAAGAACAGCCACAACAAACTGCGAGTGGTGTTACAGGATTACTACAAGAGCGGACGCATGCTGGTGAAGATGGCGGAGGCCATCGGCAGGATTGTGCTGGCAGGCCGGGAGATGACGCGGCTGGCAGGGTAAGTGGTGCAGTGTGTTCTTCACAGCCTGGGGGTTTGTGCACTAAGGAATCATGTCCAGACTTGGAGAATTGCAGCCGGTTGTTTATGTATTTTGTTGAGTTGTATTATTGAGTGGATGGAACTGTAGTTATTGTTTGAAAATGAAAAGAATTGGTATTGCAAACATATTTGTTGTGGATGTGATGTTACTCACTGGTAGGTGTTTTTCATTTGCCTGAATTAATGATAATAATAGTGATTAATTATGGCGCTTAATCTTAAATCATAAGCCCTAAGCGCTTACAAATACAGAAAAGGTTAAAGAAAACTAAATGAAACTAATAAGAAGATGAATATTACAAGTACCATGCACATACAAACAAGGGTGCATATTGACACCCACCCACCCACCTTCCCACACACACGCACACACACACCACACACACACACCACACCACACCACACCAACACCACACCACACCACACCACACCACACCACACACAACACCACACCACACCACACACACATCCCAACTCACACACACCACAGCACGCACACCACACACCACACACACACAGCCCAACACAACAACACACACCACCACAGCACTGTCACCACAACAACACGCAGCACACAACACAGCATACCGCCGCACGCACACCCACACACAACACGCACACACACACACACACCACACGCCACACACACACACCACACACACACACACACACACATTTCAATTTCATTCAGTGTAGAATTTCACCTGGTCACATGTCCTAGGTCAGTTCATTGTTCGTTCTGTACTTTTGTGCTTGTTGGTCATGAAGGAGTGACTCGTGCTTATGCTTGAATCCTTAAATGTGAGGAAGAAGGTACTGCAGAGGAGGGCCTAAGGAGTGTTCAGTGAGGGCAAAGAAGGCAGGGGAGGAGAGGCCATAACTACCTAAAACAGGGGAGATGAGGAAAGCATGGGGAGTTTGGGATAGGGGGAGTTGTGCTTTTCTGATCTGGTTTCACATTTGAAGCATTGCATGATGTGCAAATTGTCTTTAACCGGGTTTAGCTTGTACTATCAGGCAGCACAGAATAATGTAATCGTAAACTGTCATGTTGTGTGTGATAGGTTTGGTCATTCCTGACTGCATGTACCCATGAATGTTTAAAACAGTGGGTGCACTACTTTACAAATACGTAAAACTGTGAATAACACTGATGCAGATGTGCCACTTATTCTAACAGAAAACTTTTTATGGAGAAGCCTTGAGAACAGCAACAACAACAAAAATTAAGGAATGAACTTTTTATAGAAAATACCACAATCTTTAATGGATCGCTACCATTCCAACTATGCCATGCCCCTTCCTTCGTGACTTTCAGATCTGCTTTCAAGTCTCACCTTTTTAAATGACAGTTGTAGAATACCACCTGAAATACTTCTTAATTTGGTACCTGTCACTTGCACACTTTTTCCCCTGTAAGAATTAGCTGTTTACTGTGTTATACAGTGTGTGCGTGTATGTATGTGACAATGTGTGCCAGTATGTGTGTGTGTGTGTGTGTGTGTGTGTGTGGTGGGTGTGTGTTATGTGGGTGAGTGCAGTGCACATGCGAGCGTGTACATATGGTTATGCCTTACAAACGCAGAACTCAGTATGTGTGTGTGTGTCCATTGTTTATTAAGGATATTGATTTGTTAAAGTTTGTAAAGATCCAGTAGCCAACATCATTAGGATGGGGCTGTAGAAATTGTTCTCATTGTATTATTGTTATTATTAAGTGTCACAACACTACCTGTGGGTGCAAAGGTGTGTGTGAAGTTGCAGTGGACCAGTAATGACATCTTGCAGAATGTGACAGATTTACGGCGCGTGTGACAGACTTGATGAGGTGCTGGAGGACCTCAACAACGGTCGCTACGAGAGAACCATGGTGACCACCAATGGACCGCGCGGTCAGTCCCTGGTCCTCTCTGTTTTCTGTGTATGGATGTTTGGGCAGATAAGATGTAAAGTGGGATTCCGGGTCTTCGCTGTGGGAAGTTCAAGGTGTATTGATGATGATGGCTGTTCTTTGCATCAGAAGATGGCAGGGAAGATTGTCTTGTCTTGGACGTGGCACAGGGTTTCTGCTGGGCAGCGATGAGGCCGGTTTGAGGGTTGAAAATGTATCTTCTGGGTTTGGTACAGGTTTTCCTTTGGATGTGAATTTACATGCGCATGCATGCACACACGCATACAGCACACACACATGCGCGCACACAAACTCACAAGCACACACACACATACACGCACACACACAGACACAAACACACACACACACACCACCACACCACACCACACCACACTACACAGGTACATGTGCACACGCGTGCGCACACAGATTGCTTTTTTCTAAATGTTGTAGATGGAAACTTAGTTCTGTGAAAAGTTATGTAGGGTCTGGCTGGCACAGTGAATAAAAATATTGTTCTCTCGACTCAAGAAGCCTAGGTTCAGTCCACGTGTGAGACAGCCAGGTCACAGATTGTCCGTTCAGAACCAACCTGTGCACCATCTTCAACCCCCTCACAGTTCTTCAGATGAAACTGGATGCTTAAGAAAAAATGTCCCCCAAACCCTGGGATGGATGGTACATTCCTTTGATCCTTCGTAAAAGAGTTGACTAAAAATGTGCTGATGGGATGCGTGACAGATAACAACAACAACAACAACAAAAAAAGGGGGGGGGGGGGGGGGGGGACGGGACACTGATGCATTTAGACATTAGTCCCAGGGAGGAAAGGTGGCTACTTTAATGGTGTGATTACACAAACAAACAAAAAAATCTATCTGGAAGCGAACCTGGCAGTCCTAGCTGACGAAGGAAGGTGGAGAATATAGTGATTAGAACTTGGGCAATTGACAGCATTTCTTCATGTTTAGGGTGTGGCCTCGAGTTTGAAGCTCCAGGGAAGCATTTGTGCCAGAAGACCCAAATGTGAAGGGGAGGTCGTCCAGGAAAGAGTGGCTTGAGAAGCGGGAACAGATGCATTTCCTTTTCTCCAAGGGTGACAACTTGACGTTCACTTTGAGCTTGCCTCTTGGAGTGTGCAAGAGTGAAGACGTGATGCATGCACTCTGTGTGTTGGGGTGAGTGGGTTGTAGCTGTGAAAAACACAAAGTGAATCTGAGTGCTGCTTCAGTTGTTTACACTGCGGTGACAAGTGGTAAAATCAAGTAACAATTTTGTGTGTGTTGATTGTTTCTAACAGAAGGAGCGGAGAGCAGCAACATGAAGCTAAAACCTGGCAATGGGCAACTCATCTTCAGAGATCACGTCATCAGGTGGGTCACACTTGAAAATTATTTTATATTCATTTGTGTTATGTCATAAGGTATAAGGTGAAAAAGTCATGCCATAGCTCTTGATGATGTTTCTTGTCTAGCCGCCAAGTGTATGATATCATTTTATATTTTTGATAACAGCTTATAAACTTGGTATTTATCTTTGACAGAGAAGCAGATACAAGATAGTCACCACTGTGCAGATTGAAACCAAAGATTTTAATTGGTTATGATGAAGAGAACTTGAATATTTATTCCAACAATGTATGTAGAAAGAATCACTATGTCAGTAGCCAACAGAAAAAATCTTCATGGGTCATGATAAACTGAAGTTGAATCTTGATCCCCACATTGCATGTAGAAAGGATCACAATGTCAGTGGGCGCAAAGATAGCAGTCTACGGACTCCTGTGAAGGGAAGTCTTCATTATGGTTATACATTGATAGCTCCTGTGGACTGTCCATGTTGGGTCTGCAGTGGAGTGAACCAGATGCAGCTGTGTGTGGGGAAGCTGGAAAGAGGGATGTGGGAATAACACCACGGAGAAGGGGGCTGAATATTAGAACAAAGAGAAGAAAGCCAGTTGGTGTAATGACAGGAATGAACATCGGTAGAAATGTGTATGTTAGTTGTTGTTATTCTTTTTAACCATTTTGAGAATTGTTTTCTTTCTTTCTTTCTTTCTTTTTTTTTTTTTTTTTAGGTTTGAGAAAGTGCCTTTAGTGACACCAAATGGAGACGTTCTCATCCCAGAAATGACTTTTGAGGTGAGAAGGCCTGCTTGTTTGTCATTTGTTGTAATACGTTCTTCTTTTAACAACTGAGAAATGAAATGGGAATTGGTGATGGAAGAAGGGCTGAGAGTGGGGATGATAGGGGGGGGGGGGGGGGGGGGGGGGTCCTAGAAGAAGACATCCTGCATGTTTTAGGTTAGACATGTTATACTGAGGAACCCAGCTACCAGCAACACAGATTTTGACTGGGAATAGTGTGTCCTGTTTTGGTTTTCAGTCCTGTGCTTGATCGTGTAAACTTGTTTCGTCAAATTTTACATACGCATAAGCAACGAACAGACTTGATTAAAGATTGTCCGTTCCGTCAGATGTATATTAGAGATAGTTTGGTGTAACTTGTATGTCCTTGTGTGTGTGTGTTTGTGTGTGTCCGTGTGTGTGTGTGTTGCATGATTATAAATACTGTATCTTTCACTGTTGATTTCAGCATCATTGAAATGTAAAATGTATGTATTATTTGTACTGAGTATCGTTGTTTTGTCTCTTTTCTCAGATTAACTGTACGCATGTTTGAAAGTGCTTTCCATGCATAAGTGATGTACATACTGTTCGTTTTGTCCCATGGGAGTCATGGAAATAAACTATGGATTGTGGATTACAGCCAAAAGTAACTTCAACAGAAATTTCTACTGATCAGAATGGTATCAGTTTTACTGTCAGTTAGGGTGCCTGTGCGGGTTTAACCGTTCGCTGCTTGAAGCTGCTTGAAAATGTTACAAACAAAGGCTTTTCCAGTGCCAGGGAAATCTAATGATTTGGGGGTAATAATTAACAAAAATTCTAGCTCAGAAACTACAAAGATATAACAATGAAATATATATGATTTTTGAAGGAAATTGAATGAAGATTTTGAATCTGGGCTTCTTTTGTTTTAATTTTGATAATAAAAAAGTATTTAGACAATTAGATTTGGATAGATTTTTTTGCACGATCAAAAGCATATGTATTTACCACTACATCTTCACATCCAAACAAGAACACAAAGCAAAAAGTTGAAATAAAGTTTGTATTGTCACACTACACCTGTAAATGAAAGTAAAACAGTTTAGAAGTCTATCAAGACGCTCACACTCTATGCAGACAGGTCAGTCCACGACCACGCCCCCCTCTCCCACCACGCCCCCTTGCTGGACTTCAACCTCTCTTTCACTGCTCCTCTTCCCCTACCTTTCCCTCTGCCTGTGCCGCGCCGCGAGCAGGCCACGCTCCCCTCTCACGCTGACTACCACGTCATGACCACTGGCACGCAGTGCAGAGTACACACTAGGCGAGCTCGTTCGACGCTGGCAAACCAGTCAGCTGAAAACATTGAGGTCACACAGCCCGACACAATAACTGACGAATACGGTTGGCAATTCCATCACTATCATCATCTCACCTTCATGCTCGAGTGAGTCGTTGAATAAAAGATTATTGTCTTTGTCAAAAATCATTAGCAGAGCCTGCTCAGCTGTGTAAATACGTTGATTTGGTCGTTGCGCTTGTCGAAGGTTGCGCCGCCATCTTTGCAAGCGAGACGAAGTGCTGGCTGGTCATCCAGTCAGTGATGAGAATAAATGGGCTTTCCCCTCACGTGTGGTCATTTACATATCATTTTAATACTACAGACATATAAGGCTTACTACGCACACTCTATTTAAGTCAGTTGATAGAAATAGTAACGAATGAAAATTCAAGAAAAATGCATGACGTCAGTGGACGGCCCATAGGCACTGGGAAAGCATTTTTAATGCGGCGTCAGCTGACGGCTTAAAGGCACTCTACGGGTTAATGTTAAAATCGAAAATAATTTTTTTTAGACATTATGAGCCCATCAGAGACTGACTGTCAAGCAGGTTCTCAATAAGATCTTACTGGATTCAGGTAGTTAAACTGGTCGAGAATTTGATGTCTTGTCTAATGATTCATTAGGAAATTCCTCCAATGCAGATGCCAAGTGAAATGCTTACTTTGTTGAAGCATGCTTTTGCCAGTCTGAGAGAAAAGCTGTTGGACAGGAAGGACTGTCTGGACTGTTAACGTGAATGGTTGTCTCAGAAATGTAACAGTGGTTTCAAGAATATGCAAGCAAGAATGGTCAGATTAGGCACAGCTGAAGATTGTTCTGGTGTGTGTCAAAATTTTAATGATTTTAGATCGTACGTTTGCCGAAAACAAATTTATTGAAAAACTAAGTGTTGTTTGACTTTGTCAGAGCATCGAAAGAAAGAATGCATCATGTTACTTCCAGTGTTTATGCATTACATAAGAATCATATTGTAGTAGCTGTGCTTTGTTGTTGTTGTTTGACTGATGACTGGAAAGGCAATATGTCTTTGTGAAACATCCCTACCAGTCATGCAAATCAGCCCAAACCTATTAGGCAAGGACGGCTGCCCAGGTGCACACTGTAGCTAACAGGACAGTAATCTCTCCAATTTACCTTTCACTGAATACCATTAAAGTGACTTAGACTGAAGCTGGGCAGTGTCTCCTCTTGGGGTGGAAGGTGGTAGGGGGGGGGGGGGGGGACGTTGAGAGGGGTGGTCTGATGACAAATTTGTGCCGAGACTGCGACGGCAGAACACTTCTGGGTGTGGTTGTGCATAGGGAGTTAGGCAGAGAGCAAGGGAAGCTGTGGCTAGGGGGAGTTAAAATAAGCAGCTTAAGGGTAATGGCACTGAGGGTACTGCCCCACGCACATAGCTAATGTCTCTGTTGTTTGTGTTGTGAGTTTCGTTGTTATGAAGCCCATACACATGTGTTGGGACTCGTGATGCACAGGTGAAGGCAGGGATGAACGTCCTGGTGTGCGGGCCTAATGGCTGTGGCAAGAGTTCCTTGTTTCGTGTCCTGGGGGAGGTGAGATACACTTTTATTGAAATGTATATATATATATATATATATATGTACTCATGCTCACACGCATGCATGCTAACACACACACACACACACATACACACACACATGCAGACACGAATGCTCACACATACATGCTTCTACACGTGCACACACACATACACCACACACATACACCACACACACATACGCACGCGCGCACACACACAGATGGAGAAAAGTGTTCCAGAAAAACAAGTCTTTGAAAACAGGGAGCTCTAATCCCTGAAGGTTTAAGCCTGGACTAGACTGGGAAAGTCCCTGATACAGTTCCCACACCTGTTGGTCAGAACGCCATGTCATCATATTCCCAAAGTAGGTGGCCAGTAGATGTACACCTTTCAAGCTCAGTGGAGCAGAAATACGTCACGATACGTATTGTTATCAGTAAGATTTTCCCATGTCTTCATTGGTTTAAACCAGAAATTTATCATTAATCCAACATGAATGACATTCACTTTGCTGAAAGACCATGAAGAATTGTTGAAATTACCATTTGATTCAGGCAGTGAAGATGAGTTTGAAAGATCAGACCCTTAAGGTCTGTTTCCAGATGTAAATCAATCATGTTATGATGGTGAATAGGCGCAATTTGATTGCAGTTGGCATTATTCATTTACATGGAGCAGGCATTGTCCGTATGTGTTAAAATCCTTGTTTGTGACGTTTCAGCTGTGGCCGCTGTTTGGTGGCACGCTGACCAAACCTGAGAAAGGCAAAACTGTTCTACATCCCGCAGGTAAGCTACTCCTCTGGCCATCTTTACCTGGCCATGTTAACCTAGTCTCTAGGGCTCTGGTGGCATCCCCCCTCTATCCTCCTTCCCTCTCTCTCCTGTTCCCCTCTCTTTTACGGATTTTTAAACTTTCAAGAAGTAATAGAACAAACAGTAGCTCTATCTGCAACAAGGACAGAAAAGGGGAACATTTTGGTTTGTACATGAAGTGCAAATGCACATTCTCCATTTCTCATGGTGGCCATGATGATGAAGTGTTTGAACATGCGCATGTGTGCATCTGCACAGCATCACTATATGTAAGAATACAGTGTGCACCAGACAATTTTTAAGAATCGCAGTGCATTCCTGATTTCTACATTTTCTGTTCCTCATGAAGAGTTTGGGACAGGCAAGGTTCATACAGATTATTGATTTCATGGAGAAGTCATGAAATTTTGATCTTGTCAGTCTGCATAGGCCCTGGAGAGGCATGTCTGTAAGTGGGTGGTCTGAATGCTAGTCTTTTGGATGAGGCAGTAAACTAAGGGGTTGCATAGTTCGCATGCGCTTGAAAGATCTTATGGCAGGAAAGTTGCAGTCACTGGTAACATTCTGTTAGGGAAAAAACCTCTTTCACATATAAGCAAAGGCAGAAGGAAAAAAGAGTGCTTGTGAACTGTGGTGATGTTCTGTTGCCAGGGAGAGCAGCCCAAATTACACAGAGAGAAGTCTGTTGTGAGGATTTAGCTGTACAGTACAATGCATGTCGGTGTTAGGCAATGTTGCAGCATAACTTATCACAGTAATTGAACAGTACACAGCGCATCACAGTAATTGAACAGAACGTAGCGTATCACAGATATTGAACAGAACTGACAAGGTCCGTGTGGCTGTTTCCCACTGTGACAGAGACCCTACATGACGGTGGGCACGCTGCGCGACCAGGTGATCTACCCCGACTCCCACGAGGAGCAGATAAGGAGAGGCAGCAAGGACGAGGACCTGGCAGACATTCTCAACAAGGTGACTGTAATCCCTTGCGTGTTAGGAGCATCCTCAACACTTATTTAATTAACATTTAATTCAGTTAATCATGATTGAATTGACAGTAATGATCTATCGCTAGCAGCCCTCGAACTTAAAGAAGGGTGAAAAGATGTCTTTCTGAAGTTCAATTCTGATCACATACCAGTTTGTCTAATATCGCGTAATTTCGTCAGAAGATGTAAAATGAAAGTTCTGCTACCCCATCTACTATCATGTAGCAGTTCCACTAGTACACACTAGTACCATGCTTCATTACCATGACTGTGAGGAGGAAGCTTCGATCAAACGTTGACACAACCAATAGATAACATCACAGATAATGTGAAACGCGATAAAATACATGGATATACACACACTGGTAAGGATGGTGCTCAAACAATATCTGGACGACTAAATTCATTATTGGTGTGCACTCACATTTAAAGTCTAAACAATCTTACATTCAAGTTGGAAATCATGCATAAATACCCTTAAACGGAAACAATTCCTCACTCACACACACTCGCTCTCGCTCTCTCTCTCTCTCTCTCTCTCTCTCTCTCTCTCTCTCTCTCTCTCACACACACACACACACACACACACACACACACACACACACTAAAACCTCAACATCTTAAACTGTCTCAAGAAACATAGTTTTTTTATTGCTTCATCTGGCAGATAGAATCTGTGTAGTGGGAATGGGCAAACAAAGGACAACTTCTACAAGTTTTTGAATGGAGGAAAAGTGGGCTGGGGCACATGTATCTGGGTAGACATGTTGGATGAATGTGTGTGTGGTGTTTCAGGTCCAGCTGGGATACATTCTGCAGAGAGAGGGCGGCTGGGAGTCGGTGCAGGTCAGAGTTCTCTTCTCCTTCTCCATCTCTGCCTGTCTGTCTGTCTGTTTATTGATTTTTTTTTTTTTTTTTTTTTTTTTTTTTTTTTTTGTGGTATTGTTGGTGACTGTTATGATGTCCATGTCAGATGGAATGCCATGAACGTTACCAGTTTTACCACAGAAGATGATATGGGTTTTCCACAGACCAGTTCAGTCATGGTGTGTGTGTGTGTGTGCGTGTGCGTGTGCGTGTATGCGCGCGCGCATGCGTGTGTGTGTGTGTGTGTGTGTGTGTGTGTGAAAGTGCATGGCCTCAATACAGATCCAGAGCAGTGCATGTAGTGTTAGTCGGTAAGAAATCAGGTATGCGTTAGCATCATAGTGTGTGTGTATATATATATATGTCTTCCTGCACAGAGCACACATTTCCACAGATCTGTTATTGTTGTTTTTGGCTTTTCCTAACATTTTGTATGGGTGTTCCCTTCCTCAGGATTGAATTCAAGTGTAAGTCCTCAAATAATGTAGGGCAGATTGATTTGCCTAAAGCAGTAGTTCAACACATAAAATGTGATTTTGGCATTGTTCAGTTATCTTGATAGCTACCAACCGTTTGCTACCTTTGCCTCGTTTTCATAGATAAACAGTAGTAAGATATCCTTCCGATTGTTTTTATTTCTGATGCACAATGCAGAGTGCTTCGACTTCCATTAGTTTTATCTGGGGAAATTTTGAACAGGAACATTTTAAAAGTTTTTGACCACAGTGTGGAGCCACTTCCAGTGTCTGATTGGTCTGTTTACCAACATGTATGTCCCTCACACACACACACACACACACACACACACACACATATATAATGGTTTTCTTTTTGCATGATATCAAAAGTTGTTTTTTGTTTGTTTTTTCCTTCTCCTCATATTCACATGTCATTCCCACTTGCTGTGGAACAACGCCATGATACCAGAATCTCCAGAAAAAAAGAAAATAAGAAGAGAAGGGAGCTAACTTTGCCTCCTTCCCCAGATAGGCCACCAGAGTGATTGCTCTTAGTGAGTTCTGGTGTTCTATCTTTTCATGATTTTGCTTGCTTATTACCTGATCAAGCCTTTGAAGGAGAGTGGGACTGTGCATGTCCTGACTGTCAAAGGAGATCTTTTTTAAGGGCTGTTTTAGCTGTGACTAAGTTTTTAGCAATGTTGGTAGTAAATTTTTATTATTTTTTTAAACTGCTGCAAGTATGACAGTCTTAACCCGTTCGCTGCTTGAAAATGTTACAAACAAAGGCTTTCCCAGTGCCAGGGAAGTCTAATGATTTGGGGGTAATAATTAACAAAAAATTCTAGCTCAGAAACTACAAAAGATATAACAATGAAATATATATGATTTTTGAAGGAAATTGAATGAAGATTTTGAATCTGGGCTTCTTTTGTTTTAATTGTGATAATAAAAAAGTATTTAGGCAATTAGATTTGGATAGATTTTTTTGCACGATCAAAAGCATATTTATTTACCACTACATCTTCACATCCAAACAAGAACACAAAGCAAAAAAGTTGAAAATAAAGTTTGTATTGTCACACTACACCTGTAAATGAAAGTAAAACAGTTTAGAAGTCTATCAAGACGCTCACACTCTATGCAGACAGGTCAGTCCACGACCACGCCCCCCTCTCCCCACCACGCCCCCTTGCTGGACTTCAACCCTCTCTTTCACTGCTCCTCTTCCCCTACCTTTCCCTCTGCCCCGTGCCACGCCGCGAGCAGGCCGCGCTCCCCTCTTGCGCTGACTATCACGTCACTGACCACTGGCACGCAGTGCAGAGTACACACTAGGCGAGCTCGTTCGACGCTGGCAAACCAGTCAGCTGAACACACACTGAGGTCACACAGTACGACACAATAACTGACGAATACGGTCGGCAATTCCATCACTATCATCATCTCGCCTTCATGCTCGAGTGAGTCGTTGAATAAAAGATTATTGTCTTTGTCAAAAATCATTAGCAGAGCCTGCTCAGCTGTGTAAATAAGTTGATTTGGTCGCTGCGCTTGTCGAAGGTTGTGCCGCCATCTTTGCAAGCGAGACGAAGTGCTGGCTGGTCATCCAGTCAGTGATGAGAATAAATGGGCTTTCCCCTCACGTGTGGTCATTTACATATCATTTTAATACTACAGACATATAAGGCTTACTACGCACACTCTATTTAAGTCCGTTAATAGAAATAGTAACGAATGAAAATTCAAGAAAAATGCATGACGTCAGTGGACGGCCCATAGGCACTGGGAAAGCATTTTTAATGCGGCGTCAGCTGACGGCTAAAAGGCACTCTACGGGTTAAGAAAATTTGTGAGGTGGTGTGAAAATGCCTAAGAATTTTAATTGTGGGTAATGAAAATTTTTCACTTTTTTTTTTCATGTGAAACCTTTGCTTTTGTATTCAGATGGGTTTTTTTTGCTTTGCATCTTTGCAGGATTGGATGGATGTGTTGAGTGGAGGAGAGAAACAACGCATAGCGGTGAGTGTTGGCCAACTGAAGGCTTGTACATTTTTTTTCATCGCATTGTCTTTGAAAGAGAAGGGTCTGAGTTCGCTGGGAAGAACACAGCAGGTTAAAGGGAAAGGGGATGTTTGAAATAACAGTCTTTCTTTCTTTGGTATTTGTGTGGACTAATTTATTCATTCCAACATTTAATCTCTGAACTCTTTGTTTTGCCGATGCCCGTATAAATGCTATTTGGAAGTGAAAAAAAGGGTGTCTAGGGTTAGTGAGAGGTCAAGAGAATTTTTGTGTGTACAGCCGTTTTGGTATTTGAGGAGAGAGAGTGTGTGTGTATGTATGTATGTGTGTGTGCATATATATATCTATATATATATATATGCACACACATGTCCAGCGGCCATTTTGATTTTGTGCCGAATATGAGAAGAAAAGTGGTTTCTCGTTCTTCGTTTTCACTGTCCTTAATGTTCTTTGTTTTTGCCTGAAGAAGACCCAAGAGGTTGAAATGCATTGTGTTTTGTCCTGTACTTTGTTTGTCCGTGTCCTTGGTGGTAACTGACCCCCTCTCTTTCTGAAAGTTGTTCCTAGATCAGAGTGTGTATGGAGCCAGGATCATGTTGCAGATGGCACGGCTGTTTTACCATAAGCCACAGTTTGCCATCCTGGATGAGTGCACCAGCGCCGTCAGTGTGGACGTTGAAGGCTTCATGTACCAGTACTGCCGGGAGGTGAGTACATCCCAGGGCTCCACTGATAAAGCGTGCCGTCTTTGTTTGACCTAATGTTTATCACTGGATTGCTTATTGTCTTTCCTTTTTTTTCCCTTTTCATCCAAGATCTTGCAGAGTTAAAGAATGTCATTTTGTCTAGTTTTAAGGGAACACTTTATATCTCCTATTTTTTTTTTTAATCTGTGGTCTTGTAGGGTGAGAGAGTGTCATTCTGGCCAGCTTGGAAATAATCCCTCCCTGTATGTAGCTTCTTGCAAGGATCACAGGGTCTGGGTTTTTTTTTGACCACAGGTTTGAAAATGGAAGCAGCAGCTTTCACTTACCTTGACCTCCATGTGTGTGTGTGTGTTTTCTGTGTGTCTGTGTGTCTGTGTGCATGCGTATACATGTTTGTTTCTCCAATGGTTTTTATGTAACTCCTAAAAAACAACTCTTTCAGTGTTTGTTTCTTTTTTTCTTTTTTACAGGATCTTTGTAAAAAGTCTGCAATTAGCTATTCATTTTATGTGATGGGTGTGCTGTCTTACATCTGCTTCCGGTGTGAAAATATGTTTGTAGCGTATGTTTGATAGAATCCAAGTTAAAGTACTGTTGTGGAAGTGGTATGTAAATACAAGTTGTTTGGAGGTGACAGCAGAAGTTGTGACTGTTGATTCTGATCAAGAATGTAATACTGAGAAGGTTGGACAAGAGGTGTACAAACCAGAAGATCAACAACAAAAAAGAAAAGAAAAAGCCATCCAAAATTGGTATCAAACAGTCACAAGTTTCATAAATGCTGGGCGTAGAGGAATTCGAGTTGTATTCATATGTATAATTTTGTGCGTGTTGTCCAAGCGATATGACAATCAAGTTGAGGCTGTTTTTCTTTTTTTTTAAATGTCCATGTCTTTACGCTTGGATCATAGTTCTTGACTGGTCATAGTTGATATTATATAGTAAAGGGACTGTAATTATTAGCAGATTACTTCATTTTAAACTGAAAACTTCTTTCTCTTGCAGGTGGGGATCACTCTGTTCACGGTGTCGCACAGAAAGTCTCTGTGGACTCACCATGAGGTACTCTCTCATTTTTTCACCCAGCTGCTCACTGTGCTTGTGCAGTCTTTTCTTCTGAGTTGGTTAACATGTTAGCTGCTGAGGGAAACGTGACAAAATTGATTTCAGAGAGAGGAGACTGCATGCAGAAATTGAAACAAACTTAAAAGAAAAATTACTGCTACTGCCAAACGAAAAAAAAAAAAAATTTACAAGACAAACACGACTTGTTTGAACTTCCTCAAGCAACACAATGTTCAAGACATTGAAAACTAAGCATGAGTGGGCAGTCACTTATCTCCGCAAACTGAGTGCAAAATAACACAATTAAAACAAAAACAAAGATGTACTAGAGTTACCATTTACTTTGTTTTCTAGTCATGCATGCAGTTATTATGCTATTCCTTTCTACAGGAGGAAGGTTGAGGATTGTAGAAAAAGGTAACGAACACACTGGTTCTAGAACCTCTCTCCCTTACCTGATCTGTTTCCAACAAAAGAAAAAATCTCCAGAAACACCACAGAAGCACTATCAGCTGTTAGCGGCAAAACAAGGAACATAACAGTAGTATGTGTTAAGTGTCTCTTTACCCTTACCACCCTCCCAGCTTCTGTGTGTGTTGGAATTTATTCATTAGTAAAGCTTTTTTGTTTGCTTGAATGATGCGTTGAGAGGCTGGTGATGTTGGTGCACATGAACCATGTTTGTGAATAGGATTAAGATATGTTTTTAATTTTTCATAATCGTTTTGGGAATGTGTATAGGTTACAGTAATGAGTATCAGCATACTGGAGATTTTCTGTGAGAAAAAAAATAAACCTTTTCTGAGGTGGAATTATCATGAAAGAAGATGACTGTACCAGTGATGTATAACTTTGGGAAAGGAACAGTTTGTTATCATCTCCTCAAACTGAGTACAAAATAACAGAATTAAAACAAAAACAAAGATGTAACCAGAGTTACCATTTACTTTGTTCTCTAGTCATGCATGCAGTTATTATGCTATTCCTTTCTACAGGAGGAAGGTTGAGAATTGTAGAAAACGATAACAAAAACGCTGGTTCTAGAACCTCTTCCCTTACCTGATCCGTTTCCAACAAAAGAAAAGAAATCCAGAAACACCACAGAAGCACGAGTCTGGAGGATTTTACTTGCCTTTTCTTTGCTTATCATCAGTTTAGACAATTTGTTTTTCTCTTCATAAGTTTGTCATCATGGTGCCTGTGCATGTATGTGTTCATTTGATTTTATCTCCACAAGTTTGTCGCCATGGTGTGTGTGTGCATGTATTTGTTCATGTGATTTTATCTCCACAAGTTTGTCACCATGGTGTGTGTGTGCATGTATTTGTTCATGTGATTTTATCTCCACAAGTTTGTCACCATGGTGTGTGTGTGCATGTATTCATCCAGTACTACCTGAAAATGGACGGGCGCGGGAAGTACGAGTTCAAGGCCATTACGGAGGACACGTCCGAGTTTGGATCTTGATGCCTGTGGGAGCGTAGCCCTGTGCCTTCAAGTCTGTGGCCTGTCAGCACAGTCCTGCTGCCAAGTGTGCAGACCCACACTGGGTGGGGGGTGGACCCCTCTGTGGACCACAGGAGCCCTCACTGACACATGCCATTCATGCATGCACACACACACACACACTCACTCGATGCATGCAGTTCCAGTGCAAGCTCAAAGAGATGTTTGTGCATATGTATGCATACATCCACGTCGATACGGAGTAATCCCCCTTCTGCATACAAGCAATAATTGATTTAATGATGATTGTGATTAACAGTAACAACTGTGAGAGTATGCTTTGCAGACCCACTCTTCCCCATGCATCTCTTACACTTGCACGCGCGCACACACACACACACACACACACACACACACACACTACACAGACACACATACTCTTTTGGAGAATGAAATATTTGTTCAGAGCTGTGATGATCGAATATTTTGTTTTGTACATGTAGAAATTTGATTGAAAGATAATCTATTTGTACAGATTTTTATATTTGTAAGTTTGTCGCTAAATGATATTGTCAGTGTGTGTATCATGTACATAACTGGTAACATTAACATTTGCACAGTTCTGGAACTCATGGAACTACTCACACGCATGCGTGCACACACACACACACACACATGCACACACACACTCACACACACACACACTCACCAACACACACACACACACACACACACGCGCTCGCTGAGATTCACATTTTATCCATTTCAGAGAATCATGGCATGTTTAGCTTTTATCAGGATTAAAAGAAAGAGAACTCTTCATTTTTCGGGTGACCTGGCTGTTGATGACTGAAGCGGTGTTAGCATAACTATGTGTGTGTTCAATGCCTATCTGATGATCTCCACTGCCACAGTCCCAGGCATGTGGTCAGCTTGTTCCTGTAGCACAAACTGTTAGGAAACTAGCATTTGATTGTTGTGGACATTCAGTGAATGTGTTGGTTTTCACTGGTGTCCCTAACAGCAGGAAATGTAGGGAAGAGTCGGAAGAAGGCAGGCTATGAAAACATGGAATCTGTAGGTCTGTAGACTTTTTGAAAAAAAATCCGAGTTGCTGTCACCGTGGAGCATCGACAGAGTGGCGGAAAACGTTTCACTTGGATACGAATGGCAGTAAATGTTTATTTTCGATGAAGGTTTCAGTCCCATTTTCAGTTTGTTTCGGTTTTCGTTTTGTTTTGACGTATTTGATGTTAGTGTGTGTCTTATTGTGTTGTGACAAATTACTGGGCTTTTAAAACCTTGTGTTACACGACTTGACTACTGGATTACTGCTCTGCTCCAAAGTGTGAACAACAATGAAATTATGTGGAAGAGTCCACATTACACGGAGCTGGAGAGGGGGGGAATGTGGTGGAGCAAGGAAGTAAGCGGAGGGGTTCGTACACACAGATGGGGGGGGGGGGGGGGGGGGGGGGGGTTACCCAGAGTTGCATTGAAATGTAAAGTATGAGAGGTTTACAAAGTTTGTAAGTGCATAGATACACAGATCACAGATGTTTTCTTCATAGGTTTCGTTGTTTTTGTCAAATCTGGCTCAAGTTTGCCTTTTCTTTTTTTTTCTTTTTTGTCTTTGTTTTTTTGTTGTTTTTGTTGTTTTTTTCTTATTTTGCCTTTGTTAATTTGTCCGTGTCAGTGGAAGGTGCTGGTATTGCAACAAGAGGGGGAGTGTGCCATCAGTGTTACGGGGACACTGGACTCTGAACTTTGCGCTGATGCTATCCTGATTGTCTTTGAAAATGGAAAAGAGGAGATGGTCATGCAATCCCGATTGTCTTTGGAAGTAGAAAAGAGGAGATAGGCCTGTTGTCCTAAATGTCTCTGGAAATAGATAGGAGATGTGCGCGCTTTCCTGATTGTCTTTGGAAATAGAAAAGAGGTGGACCTGCTATCCTGATTATCTTTGGAAATAGAAAAGAGAGGTGGACCTGCTATCCTGATTGTCTTTGGAAATAGAAAAGAGAGGTGGACCTGCTATCCTGATTGTCTTTGGAAATAGAAAAGAGAGGTGGACCTGCTATCCTGATTGTCTTTGGAAATAGAAAAGAGAGGTGGACCTGCTATCCTGATTGTCTTTGGAAATAGAAAAGAGAGGTGGACCTGCTATCCTGAATGTCTTTGGAAATAGAAAAGAGAGGTGGACCTGCTATTCTGATTGTCTTTGGAAATAGAAAAGAGAGGTGGACCTGCTATTCTGATTACCTTTGGAAATAGAAAAGAGAGGTGGACCTGCTATCCTGATTACCTTTGGAAATAGAAAAGAGAGGTGGACCTGCTATCCTGATTACCTTTGGAAATAGAAAAGAGAGAGAGGTGGACCTGCTATCCTGATTATCTTTGGAAATAGAAAAGAGAGGTGGACCTGCTATCCTGATTATCTTTGGAAATAGAAAAGAGAGGTGGACCTGCTATCCTGATTATCTTTGGAAATAGAAAAGAGAGGTGGACCTGCTATCCTGATTATCTTTGGAAATAGAAAAGAGAGGTGGACCTGCTATCCTGATTATCTTTGGAAATAGAAAAGAGAGGTGGACCTGCTATTCTGATTGTTGTGCAGGGTCACTCTTCTGTGGTCCTTTCCTATAATGTCAAAGTTGAAGAAGGTAGAAAGGATGTGTCCTTGTTGAGCATCTACTGTTTACATCTTACAGAGGTCTAGGAGTTCATCAGGACCTGTACTGCATATTTTCCAGGAATCTCCGCATCTACTGCAAAGTCCAAAGAGGGTGAAATATCACAAATTCTTGTTTATGGTCATGTAAGGGGATTCTTTGTGCCATTTTTTTTTTTTTAATTGCTAGGAATAATGAGGCTGTACTGTCAAATCGTTTTACTTGCATACATTTATCAGGCATACATGCTTTTTATTGCTAACTATATGAAGAGCTTTCCCTGTTATGTGAAGGAAGCTCATTCTTCTTTATACCATTTGTTTTATTTAGGTTGGTTATTCGTTTTAATCCGCTGTAGTTAAACAGCGCCACTTTGCTCTTTAACATGTTTTCAACCAAAGCAAAGTGTTTGTAGATACCTGTGAAAAGCATGTTTAAAGCTGTAAATGTTGCATGATTCATGAATTTGTCCAGCATGTACAGCAATCTCCGTTTTGTTTTCTTGATAAAGAATACAATTTTTGGATCTTCGCTCCTGTATGCTTGCTTAAATGTGCATACAAACTGGACCCTTTTTAGGGGTATAAAGAATAATTGTAAATGTCTTTTTTTTCTCAAAAATGTAACAGTTTCTGCTTTTATAAAACAAACAAACAAACAGACACACTTACAGAGAATACATCATGTACCTCCAGGACCTGATTTCATTTTAGATTTACTAAGGTATTCGACTCTGACAAATCATTGTAGGGATCAGAAACATCAAACTGACACATCAGGGAAACTGACACATCAGGGAATTCCCTGTTGTGGGTGATGTTAAAAAAAAAGTTTTCACCACATATTTGTTATTGCTGTTTTATTTGAAATTGTGCTGTAGTTTGATGCGATGCTGTGTGCTGGATTATTTTTGACACAGAGGGAGGGATAGAAATGTAAGCGATCAGTTGATCAGCTATGAGTTTTGTATAGTGTATGTGCCGAGTCCTTTCTTTTCCTGATTTTACAATTAAAAAAAAAAAAAAGAGTTCTTGCAAAGAAAAAAACCTACAACTACAACAACACCACAGTGTTTGTACATTTTGTGAGGTGGAAGAGCCACATTTTTTTGTTTGTTTTGCTTAGTGCTGTTATTTGTTAATTACGTACTTATTTATTTCAAAGACTGTTTTGTAAACATATTTATTTCAAAGACTGTTATAAACATACTTATTTATTTCAAAGACTGTTATAAAACATATTCATTTATTTCAAAGACTGTTATAAACATATTTATTTATTTCAAAGACTGTTATAAACATACTTATTTATTTCAAAGACTGTTATAAAACATATTCATTTATTTCAAAGACTGTTATAAACATATTCATTTATTCAAAGACTGTTATAAACATATTCATTTATTTCAAAGACTGTTATAAACTATATTATTTATTTCAAAGACTGTTATAAACTACTCTTTTTCATTCAGCTCAGAACAGACTATTGCTTCGGTATTACAATATTCATGTGTAGCCTCTGCAATGGCAAAATCAGTAAAGGAAAAAGAATGAGTCTGGGGTTGATCAGAAATAGGTGAAAGCACTGGTACAGGTTGTGGCGATGTTGTTTCTGGTCTGTGCTGACTGTCCTTCCTAGAACCAATCCCTTCAAATTTTTTTTTTTTTTTTTTTTTTCTGGAATGTCCATAACAAATTTAGACCTTATTCCCCTCATCCTGAGTATAGCAGAAAAAAAATGAATTTTTAAATTTTGATTAAAACAATGGGGTGTAGGGGAGAATTTTTGATAGGGTTGATCAGTATTGCAGACTAAAGCCCAAATGATAAGTGGACTTGGCAGTTATATGTGTGGAAAGTGCATTTTCGTTTGAAACTCATTTGTCAACTGAAACATACGGGATTCAGAAATGCTTTCAGTCAAACGCCGAGCTGCCCCCTCTTCAGCCTTCTCCAACCCCTTCATACTTTGATCCCCAAATTTGAATTCAGAATGTTGGCAGCGATGCAATCCGCAGTGTGGCTGGCATATTAAACCAGCAACCAGAAACTATTGTTGTCGTTTTGCCCACTGAATTGTGTCTGTATTGATGCCCCACTTGGGTCAGAATCAGCACAAGTGTTGTGGTCTAACAGCATTGTGGGTAGTTTCTGTGGCAGGTGACCTTGGAACCTTCAGGATTCATACAAGACCTTGGAAGTCCTTAGAAGTCCTTGAACTTTGAAGACCTCTTTCCAAGGACACAGTGACTCTTAGAATTTGGATTTAATGCTTATGAATACCTCAGAATGCTCAAAAGTTTTTGAACATGAAGATTCGGATGGAGCAATTTAAATTTTGGCAAGATAATCACAAAAGTATACAAAAACTGATAATTAAAAAAAACTGCGCTCATTTTGTGTCTACCGAAATGGCCTACAGCTGCTGCTGAGCAGGTTCTGCTGAAGTGACTGCGTCAGGCAAATTAAGTATGTATGTTTTCAGTATTGCAATCCTTGATGTTGACAAGCCCTTGAAAGTTCTCAAATGTTTTGTATTGAAGTGTATATGAGCTCTGGGGATTCCTTTCATGGACAGTTTCTCATAGCTGCCATTACCGGCTGAAATGCATCAGAAGTAAGAGAAATGTGGTGTGCAGAGACAATGAATGCTTAGCTGTGGCAACATTCAAGTAAACTTACACAGGAGAATCACATTTTGACTTATAAACCCACCAGATAGCTTAGTTACTGAAACGTTTTTGTGAATCTATCCCTATAGGTTTTACTCAGTGGGAATCTGGATGCAAACTTGTTTCTTCAAATGCACACATGTATGCAAATACTTTTGAAATGAGAAGTTTATTTTACAGAATTTCATGCTGAAGTGGGAAGTTTGTGACAGAAATTCTTGCACAGGTAGATGCAGAACTGCACCATATATATTACATGGTTGTGTATCAGAATGCAGTTGATCTTCTTATCAGATAGTCTCACTCAGTCACACTTGTTGAAATCTTCACCAGACAAGACAGCATTGCTACTGGCGCCTGCACCAGTGGCATTGCGTTGCTTTATGGGATGAGTTCAGATCTGCACAGGACTTTAGACGGTGGATGTATGAGGGCAAGGTTGGGAGAGACGTGTAGACTGTAATGTCACTGAACATGACCATGAAGGTAGTGGTAGTTTGAGGACTGGATTGACATCTGGGGTAGAGACCTTGTGGTTTCCTGGAAGGCCACTGTGAGTAGCCAACAGGATGCGAACAAGGTCATCACTCCTAAAGTCGTTCCCTTGACAGGGAACAAGGTTCATGTTGATGGGTGACAGCATGCCCCTGTTCACAGGGCAGCGGCTGTCGGGGAATGTTGCCAACGCCTCAGACTGGCCAGTCTTGATTCCCTGCCTTAATCCAACAGAACAGGCCTGGGACATGCTTGAATGAGCTGTCTGTTGGTTTGTCTGTGCACCCCCAAGACCCCGTGCTTGTCTTTGAGAATACGCTCAGGGCTCAGAGGAGGCCAATCTCGCCACATCAGCTCAGTAGACTGACAGGTTCCATGCTGAGATTATTCCAGCTTGGCTTACAGGTCAGTTAAGGTCACTCAAGGTAATGAACTTTGTACATGTTGATGACACTGCATTCACCATCATATCACCTTTTCTGGTAATAATCGCCGTCTGATGATGTTTGACTCCCATACTCACTTGTTTTTTGATTACCCAAGGAAGAAAATTAACAAGACACTTGATTTTTTGTCAACTTTACAGATAAAAGGTTAAAACTGAAATTGCAAACTGTAACATTTGTTGATGATTTTATATTAAAATCTTTTGAAGGTTTCAGTCTGTGTTGCTTGACTTTTTGCGAGTACATATTCAAATGTTTGAAAGGGTTTAGTTTAAACTGATTCTCTTATAATTGAAATGGTAAATGCAGTGCAAGATTATTCACAGCTCACACTCATACATGTTTGAGTAAAGAACACATTGTAAATTCTTTTGAAATAATGTAATTTTGATTTATTTTTTTATTACAAAGTGTGAGAGTACTCTTTTGCGTGGATATTAAGGAAATCTGTTTTGGCGCAAGCAGTTTGTCATCTCAATACTGAGGCTTGTGAGAAACACAGGAAGCATCATTGACTAGTAGAAATTCTTCAAAGAAGAATTGGGTTGATTTATTGAAAAACTTTGTGAGTGGAAGTGATATCACACACACACACACATACACACACACACACACTCACACACACACTCGCTCGCTCTCTCTCTCTCTCTCTCTCTCTCTCTCTCTCACACACACACACGCCACACACACATATTTGAATGCGCTTGGTCACACTCATGTATGCATGCATATGCTTACATACATATACATACAAACGCTTGTACACTGACAGTTTAACACTCGCAGACTGGCCTGTACCTACACACAGTGCATTAATGAAGACATCACTTTGCACAGCTAATTGTTGCCGTTGAAACTGCCTATAAGTTGTCGGAAAACCTTTCATAGAAGTATCGTTTCATGCAAAAACTCCACATGATTTCAATGTTGTCCGGTAACTCAGTAACCGGCAATTTCCCATTCTGAAATAGTATGTCCAGACCTGTTTACCTGTATGATTTCGCATGTTTAGGGAAAATATGGCGTACTAAGAAAAATTACATTGTGAAGAAAATGTAGAGACGAAGTTCTTGAGCTGTAACTGCACTTTAAGAAGTTAACCATAGGGAGGGCTTTGACCAAAGAGTGGGAGCCGTTAATTACTTTCGCGCATGAAATTGTGGCAGACTATCAGATTCTTCAATAACATGCTCTGAAACAGAAAAATAAACAAACGAAAGCAAAAACAGTGAGAGAGCATGAATTTGTGTCAAAAGTATGCTGATGAATCAGATCTGAAAGTAATGTGTGGTAGAAGAACCAATTTTCACCAAAGTTAGTGTAAGATCTGGTGGTTGCTACCCGGAAGCAAGTCTCTGCTGTGTAATGGCAGATGAACATTTAATAGAATGCCACCCCTCCGCCCACCTGCCCCCCTCCAAAATATTTTGAAGGCAAAATATACCCCCATTAGCCCCTTGCTCTTGCAAAAAAAAAGGAATTTAGAATGTACTCTTTGTAGAAAATATGCTTATTTTTGTTGAAAATTACACCAACAGCAGTTTCATGGTAAATAGGTCTGTATGCCCAGTGCATTATTATCTAAAACTTGTTCTTTAACATTTACACACATACTCGCACACACATACATGCACACACAGATCTCTCCTCTCTCTCTCTCTCTCTCTCTCTCTCTCTCTCCTCTCTCTGTGTATATGTATATATATCATCC
>CM065726.1:61532048-61537048 GCA_033310375.1 Conus canariensis
CACACACACACTGAGAAGAGAGAGAGAGAGAGAGAGAGAGAGAGAGAGAGAGAGAGAGAGAGAGAGAGCAATAATAACAAGGCTACGTAAGTCCTGATCCGCTCTGACACCAGTTGACCCTTTTATCAGTGAAAACTCAACTGCCAATGTAACTCGATCCAAGCTATACGTAATTAACCATCAAAGGGCGACTGCCATATTGTTCCATCATAACACATACGTGAAACCATGTAAACATAGCAAGCATACGATTTTGTTTGTTTGTTTGTTTTTCGTCTCTGATGTATTGACAAGGGAACTGGTAAAAGCCAAGAGAACTTTTGTCCAATAGCCTGAAAGTTCATACTACTAGGCGAATCCCGTGGACTGATACACTGAAACGTATATTTCCGTTTGTAAGAGAGCGAGAGAGCGAGAGAGAGAGAGAGAGAGAGAGAGAGAGAGAGAGAGAGAGAGAGAGAGACAGACAGACAGACAGACAGACAGACAGACAGACAGAAAGACAGACAGACAGACAGACAGACAGACAGACAGATAGACAGACAGACAGAGGGACTAAGCTCAAACAACCTATCTCCGGAAATGAAAAGAGGCAGGGAACAGTAAACGATAAACAGTAAACAAGTTGGGTATTTTTTGCTCCCATAAGAAAACCTAACACAGAGTAACTTTTATTCAAGACTGGCACAGCCTTTTAAACTTGAATAAAGTCAGACAAATACATAGACGAACAATCTAATAGTGGGGAAAAAAACAAGCGCAGGCCAACAACTGAACTCTCTCCATAATAATGACTTGGCAAAGATTTGGACTTAAGGAGGGAGGGGGGGGAGGCAGGAATTTGAAGATTTGGACTTAAGGAGGGAGGGGGGGGGGGGCAGGAATTTGAAGATGGAGAAACTGGGAACATGAAATTAAGAAAATATGTTACAGATATTTAGATTGTTCGTCTATGTATTTGTCTGACTTTATTCAAGTTTAAAAGGCTGTGCCAGTCTTGAATAAAAGTTACTCTGTGTTAGGTTTTCTTATGGGAGCAAAAAATACCCAACCTATCTCCGATTCAACTGCTTTCCCTTTTAAAATCCGCGTCATCTTCAATAATACAAACATGACACATAATTATTCACTGCATGGGCCAGGGACTAGAAAGTACCGCTAATATCTTCACCACCACCACCACCACCGCCACCACCCCTCTCCTCCGTCATGTAACATTAGTGGTCAAGTGTTCTGATTGGTGCAGAAAATGATCGGTAATCTCACCACCCTCTTTACGTCGACGCGGGGCCTCGCCGAAAACCACTATTACGCTCTGGCCAGTGTCTCCCCCATCCGTGTGTGTGGGAACAGTGGGTGTTGCCGATGTGACAGGGAGAGGCATTGGACGGGCTGCAGACAGACATGGTTTTCCTTCTGCGTTGTCTTTTGTGGGTTCTTCCCATGACTGGTCCCGGCCCCTGGTCTTCGCTCGCAGGTAAGTGTGTATGTGTATGTATAATGGCGGTGAGGGTAGTGGTGGTAATGATCACGATGGTGGTGGTGGTGATGATGGTGGTTGTGGTGTGTGTGTGTGTGTGTGTGTGTGTGTGTGTGTGTGTGTGTGTGTGTGTGTGTGTGCGTGCGCATGCGCGCGCGTACGTGTGTTTGTGTGTGTATGTGTGTGTGTGTGTGTGCGCGTGAGAGAGAGAGAGAGAGAGAGAGAGAGAGAGAGAGAGAGAGAGAGAGAGAGAGAGAGAGAGAGAATAACTGACTTGCTAGACAGAGTTTTTTCAATCCTTGATTTTCACTATTTTTTGGTGCATGATATATTCTTTCCATATGCCAACAAATCATTGAAAAAAAAGAAGCTTTCTCATGCATGATCAAATTAATGATCACTGAACACCACCGAAGTGACACAGCAGTAATACAGTGTCTCCTCCGGTGGGTTGCCTCATGATGACTCAGACGAATAACGCTCTGTAACTGTTGAGGCTGCGGCCATACGAATCTGGGTGTGGCTATGCAACGTGGAGTAGAAATGAGCAGCGTGGTAGTTATGCTACCGAGGAAAAATGATAGGGGAAAGGGAGTGCGAGATGTGTGTGTGTGGGGGGGGGGGGGGGGGGGACTGGCGGAGGGAAAGAGAGGAGGACAACCCCCCTCCCCCCCTCCCCCCCCCCCCCCCCCCCCCACAACAAGAACAAGAAGAAGAACAACAACAATCGTATGCCGGGCTTCTGTGACGACGCGTCACATTCTTCCGGTGGTTAAAAGCAAACAAACAAACCAACCAACCCAACCACCACCAACAACAACGGAAAAAAATGTGTATTTTGTATACGTTGACGTCACAGACGAGTTCTATTTTAGTAAATAAAGACGGATAAACAACCACTCTTTAACCATCCTCCTATATGTTGCAGCTCCGTATCCTGAAGCGTCCCTTAGTGACGTCATGGAGCTGGAGGTGGTGACGTCATCTTCAGGCACGGCGGTACACGAGGCCCCGAGCTCCTCTGAAGTTCTCTTGCGTGTCTCCTTCGCCGATGGTGAGACAAACTGACAAACGCACCGCACTGGACTGACGGACACGTGACCTCACGATCATGTCATGATCTTTATAGCCCAGTTGATTGCGGAGGCCAAATCAGGGCCGCATGCAAGCCAACGTTGGAGTTATACAAAATTTCAAATCAAGTCAACCGGTGAAGCTTTAACTGATGTAAAGTAAATCGTGTGACCAGATACATTTACAGAAAGGGGATATGAAGCAACATGCTGCTCATGAGATCCCGTGACCCCTGCAAAGGGGTGCAATACCGTGCGCACTTAATCCATCCATGCTCTCTAGCTTGGATATTTACGCTAGTCATCTCTGAATGGATTGTCTTTGATTCACTAAATGCCTTTTTAATGCTTTTTTTTTATTATGACAAGTAAAAACAGTACCCGGCAGGACACGGATTGGGTCAAATATCTTACACACTGTCCTAGTTCCTATCAATAGCCAGATTCTAATATCCGATATTGAACACTGTGACCCAGTAGGAAAAAGTAGATATGATAAAAAAAAATTCCAATCGTATATTAAAAAAAGCAGTAAATACTGAAAATATAGTTCAGTGTAAACAAAAGAAGTCACAGGGGCAGGAGAAATGCCCTCCACAAACAGGTTTCCTGTCGTGGAAGATGACGTAAACAGATCCCGGAACAATTTAAAAGCGTTAATGATTGAGATGATGACCCAGTTCATACACAAAGCGAAATATACTTCAAAGACAAATAAAACACTGTGGATAACGAAAACGGCATTAAGGATAACAAAGAAGAAACACAACGAAGACAAGAGATTTTTTTCCCCGCCATTCAACAAGAAATGCAACAACCTAATACGAAAGACAAAAAGGACCGATGAACAGAAAACTGCACGTGACTGCAAAATTAGTCCCAAAATGTTTTTGGAGTATGGTCAGGAGAGAATGAAGACAGTGCAGAGATCGGTACACTGAAAGATAATGAAGAACATTTTCCAGTATCAGGCTGCTTACAGGCTGAGATTTTAAAGGTGTTTTTTTTTTTCAAGAGTCTTTACAAGGAAAATACGTTAAACTTGCAAAATCTTCAACGCTGTCCCTTATCGTTTCTATTTCTGACATGCTGAAAAATGATTTACCTAAATCCAATTAAGGTGCAAGGGACTGATTGTATTTCTTCAAAGGTTTTGGAAAGATTAAACAATAAATTTTCCCGTTTTCTTGTTTGCACTTTTCAGCCACAGTCTTAAGAGACTGGCATCATTCCAGATAGCCATAAGACAGCTGATGTCCTTAGCTGCCTTGAAAAGGGAAGCAAAATCGAAGCCTGGAAACCACAGACCAGCAAGTTTAACTTGTATAGCCGGCAAACGTCTTGAGTCTCTTAATCATTGGAAAGGTAATTGTCTCCCACATGGCAGACAATGGTCTCTACTCGAAATGTACGAGGAAAGAAGTCTTCTGATTGAAGTCATGGAAGATATTACAGGTATACTGAACATAGAAATACGCTGATGTCATATACTTGGATTTTTTTTTTTTTTTTAATGATAAAAAGGTGTTGACTCAGTACGGAATCGAACGTCACATGTGAAACTGAATGTGTACTACCCACCACTACCATTTCAGAACACGGACTATGGCTACCTTCACGGTGGGATTAAGACCGGTCACACGCGCAGAAATCTCTCTCATCGGTGTTTCAACCGAGAGACACAAACAAAAAACAAACAAATATTTAAAAAAAATACATGAAAAAAAAAGAAAAAGAAAAAAAAAAAGGGGGGGGAGGGGGGGGAGTCTAATCACTCTGTTTTATCTTTGTGTTTCGTTTTAATTTAGTGTGTGTGTGTGTGTGTGTGTGTGTGTGTGTGTGTGTGTGTGCGGTATGTGTGAATAATTCTACATATCGGAATATCGGAGAGGCTCATGTTAACACCTGCAACATTAAAAATACATAACTCTTAGACAATAGTGCGTACACCGCCAACAAAGCGCCGGATTATGTCCCTTGGAATGTTTCATGACGACTACTTAAAAACAAGGATGAGTTGAGTTGATGATGTTGGTTATCGTTGTGTAGGTCAGGCACACGGAGACATCTCTCTCTTCGACTGTGCGGCTGTGTCGGAGGACGGCAGTCACCAGGTGAAACTAACGGACTTCACCGGGTAAGTTTTATGTTCAAGTGTTTCATCTTCATGCCTTTCACACACACCCCCTCCCCCCCCCCCCCCCCCCCCCCCCCCCCCCCCCCCCCCAGTGATTCTGGTACCTTCATTCACAGACACTTTCGTCCTCTCACTGCGCCAGTACCGCGGTGCACGGGGGAATAGCTGAAATGAAGTCGCTACTAGGCAACCCACCAAAGGAGACACTGCACTGCCACCGAGTCACTTCCGCGGCGCATGAGTTCAATCTCATACTGGCAGTCCATGCCGCTTTCGCAGAGGCCCACTGTCGAGTTCGTGTGTGGACTGG
>CM065726.1:61542048-61549548 GCA_033310375.1 Conus canariensis
TTTATATGCTTTGCATCTTGTTGTACATTTACGTTAGATAGTGCTGCACACTCTGAGCCTTGTCAGCGTTTTCGGACTCCTGTACTACAGGGACTGTAGCATCGTGACGTCAATTCACATACGCGTTTTGTTTTAAAAATAACACTGTGCTTTTGCGTTGATGTGATATTGCGTATAAACACAGTCGCCTTCTCCGTCTTCGTCCATGATTTGTTAATTACGCATTCTATCCGTCAAGATTTCCCGCAGTGATGACATTATTCTAAAACTGACGCCGTAATGCGCGGTGAGTTAGTGAACCAGCCTCTCTGTTGTCCGAGTCAAAACTGGAAACAACCATTTTGGCAAGAGAAGATAATTCTCAGAAGACTTGTCATATAAGGAACTATTCGAAAGGTAGATTCAAGCGGTGTGTTATCGTGTACGGCAAATAACTATTGGTAGGCTAGAATAGTCAGCAGATAGTTCTTTATCGCAGTAAGTTTACTATCTACATGTAGGTCGGCCTAAATGAATGTAATGAAGAAAAGTATAAATATATGAACAAACGCATAAAGAAATGACACCGGTGTAACGTACTGTAATCACTCCACACACGAAATCACCACCCCGGCGGATGAGAAAGGGCACATGTCCAAACACAGCCCCCGTTTTATAAACAGTCCCCAGTGCGTGATTTGGGGCATGGGGCAGAAGTTCCCCATGGAGGAGATATATGGGCACGGACCTCAAATTACCCGCCCTGGACCTCAAATTACCCGCCCAGCGTGGCGAGGAGATGGACATGGGCACATGTCCATATTAATCACTCCATGAGGCGTTTCTGGACTAGGCCCCAAACCATTTATCTGGAAATGGTCTTGGAACAAGGGGAGGGGGAGGGAGAGGAAGGAAAGGGGATATTTCTGGCTCAGACCAGGATCCCCCCCCCCCCTCCCCCTCAAATTCAGATGCAAAATGCTTCGAGTGATACGTGTGTAGTCGATAAGGTCACTCTGAGAATAATGAAGCTGAAGAGTGGGGTGATTTTGGAACAAAGGGGGAAGCTGGTTTGGATTTGGTCCCTGATGGGAAAGTGGTGAGGGGTGGGAGTGGGTGGAGGAGTGTGGGCATGTGCCCTTCCTCACTCGCCGGGGAGTGATTCCAGGCGTGGCGTGGGGGTAGTTATGATATGTTACACCGGCAATGTTCACAACTTTTAACAAGAGAAGATAATCTATTGACCGAAAGAAGGTCAATGAACAATTTAGAAAGTTTCCTTCCGTCAGCAGGTCATCTTTCTACCGGAAAAAGAAATGTGGATACTACCATGACACGACAACAATAGTTACTACACTTCACAGCATTCGAAAATTGGAACACGTGTCTGTTTCGCTTTAAATCGACGACCAGGCAAAAAGAAAGAAAGAAAGAAAAGGAAAAAAAAAAAGAAAGAAAGAAAGAAACATGAACACGATGATGATCAATGCACTGAACTACTTTGGGAAAAGAAAAAAAATGAAAAAGAAAAAGATTACAACTTACCTACAACAAAAATGAAACGGTTAAAACCCCGCAATCTAATGGCCGTGGGGCCTGTAGATTTACCCTGCCTGGACCACGGCACGCAGAACTCATCCTTCTCCTTCCGCCGCCGTAACCTTCGTGCCCAAGGTCAGATAGCCATGTAACGTTAGGTGGACAGAGAGCGTTCTCAACCTTTAAAAGCCCCGATCCCGGGGGTGGTTCGATCTCACGACCGTCAGCTCCACAAGCAAGCCATTTGAGCACACGCCCCTTACAATAAAGTGACAAGCGGTGGAAATTACACCTAAACAACAACTAAAACAACAACAACAACAACAGCAACACAAACACCACGAGGAAAATCATAACCTATTTACAAGAGGGTAAGGCTGGCACACAGGTAAACCGTAGGCCCGAGACAGAGAGAGATAAGACGAGACTGAATCTGATTTATGAAGGTATGATATAGACTTCGGTCGTTTCTAAATGCACTTCATACTAATGAGTGGACGAATACAGGAAAAATATACGAAATCCTCACCATGAGTGGATGAATTTAAAAAAAAATAAAAATAAAAATAAAAAAAATATATATATATATATATATATATATATATATATACTGACTAAACTTTGATGTAAAGAAAAAGTATGGGCAATAGATCCTACGTGTTCACTATCGCTGGTCCCGGATCCTCCAAAACCGTTGGGACACTGCCTTGATGAATGCGGCATCAGTTGTCTCCCTTCACCTCTGTCGGTTGTAGGCCAGTTGCCAGGGTTGCGGCGAACTACACACACGCGCGCGCGCGCGCGCGCACGCACACACACTCACACAGAACACACACACACGCACACACGCACACACACACACACACACGCACACACGCGCACACACATACGCACACAAACGCGCGCGCGCAGAGAAAGAGAGAGAGAGAGAGAGAGAGAGAGAGAGAGAGAGGTGTGTGTGTGTGGGGGGGGGGGGGGGGAGTATACAAACATAAGGAGTTCAATTCTTCGATTGAAAATCAAAACTGTGCGCTATCCAGTAAGTTAACAAATGACTTTGTTTCGTTTTTTTGCGGTGTCCAACACATAAACATAGACGGCATGCACATGGAAAGTGGCAACGTTCAATACAAACTGTTCCCACACGTGACATGGGGGTGCATCGAAAAGAGAACGTGGATAAACACACGGTGAATAAAAGGACACACACACACACACACACACACACACACACGCACGCACGCACGCACGCACGCACGCACGCACGCACACATTTCTGTTTTTTGTATCTGTCCATCTATCTAGCTGTCTATCTATCTTTCTATATCTAGCTGGCTGTCTATCTATTATGTAAGTCCTACAGGCTGTTGAGCACCGCTTGAGGGCGTTAGGGGCAGAAAGTTGACGGTCAACAGTTGACATGAATACTATATAGTATACTAATAAGAATCTGCACACCCAACATTCCCACTCGGTGACTGGTCATTTTCCCAAGCGTTCGCCTTTATTCAGGCTTCATCAGGGAGGGAGAGTGTAAGAGAATTTTTTTTTTTTCTTTCTGAGTAGCTGTCCACTCTCTCTCTCTCTCTCTCGATCTTGAACTGTGTTCAGCGAAGAAGACGCACGGTTGATTTGCTCTGCAATTAATAGTTGATTACTGCTGATTGAGACGTTACATCATCCCCAGTCGTGGTATACTAACCGCTAAGATACCATGCCATCTGGAAATCAAGATTTTCGCGTGCGATGTGGATGTTTTGCGCCCATTTTTGTGGCGTTCATGTTAAAGAGGGCAAGAAACAGAGCCGCCATGCGAAAGCGGACATTGAGAGTTCGGAGTGTTGCAGACGGTGTAGTTGTTGGATGCCTCCTCACTTACTTGTTTTGGGGGAGTTTTTTACTGCGGTGCGGCGATGTTGAGCAAAACCCCGGGCCAACCAAGAGCACTCTGCGACAGTCCAGCCTGGCCAGTGGAGCGGGACGAAGAATCAGCACGGACAGATCCGAGAGCGCCTCATCCAGCACTCCGACTGCTGCGTCGCCTGCAGTAGAACCGACCATCATGGATGTCATGTCCATGCTTCAGACTCTCCATGTAAAGTTCGACGAGATGAAGGCGGAGGTGAAGGAATTCCATGACAGTTTTGCTGCTCTACATGCTGACGTTGAATCCCTGAAGGAAGAGGTGAAGGACCTCCAACACGACAACGCGGACCTACGCCACACCAACGACACCTTGACGAGGAGGATCCAGGACTTGGAGAGGAAGACAGACGATCTGGAGGGACGGTCGAAGCGGAACAACGTTATTTTTTATGGACTTTCCCGCAGAGACAACGAGACACCACAAGACTGTGAATGTGTTGTGAAGGACCTGCTCAAGGAAAAACTTGAAATCAGTGATGACATCCAATTCGACCGCGTTCATCGTCTAAATTCTAAGCCAAATTCTCCAGTTATCGGACGATGCACCTTTTTCAAGGACAAGGAAAAAATGTTAAAGGCAAAACAGAAACTAAGAGGTACACAGGTGTTCTTGGGAGAGGACTTTTCGTTCCGAGTTAGGGAAATAAGGAGACAGCTCATCCCTCATCTGAAGAAAGCACGTGGTGAGGGAAAGCGTGCTACTATGGTTTTCGACCATCTCCTTATTGATGGTAAAAGATTTGGACTAGTCGATGGACAAAATCTCCGGGAAATCAAATAGGGGGGAGGCCTGCCCGCAGTGACACCAGTGACACCGGCAACTGAACTGTGCACGCTTACTACTCGCTCAAAACGGACACGGAGTTTTACAGAAAGGGAATCGTGCGCCGTGAAACATGAGCACTATGACAAAGTTAACATTGGGTTGTCCGGGGTGAAAGGGCGGGGGTCAGATATTATCACGGATGAAACAATTGATTTCAATCATTCTTCAAATAATGTTTGTGTTTCTTCTTTTGATAATGTTGTTTTTTCTGATTCTTGTACTTTAACAAACAAGCCTACTGGTGTAATAAACGAGGAAGAAGATGTACATGTCTACAGTGAAGTAAACAATGATGTGTTTCATGAAGTGAATGAAGAAACAGGTGGTGCGGGTTTGTATCAAAAGGAAAGAAGTGATGTCAGTGTGGAAAGTGATGTTTGCCAGAGTGTACATGAACGCATGGATGATCACGGAACAAATGATGTTGATATGAATGACAATGTATCATCGATATTTTCTAGTTCACACGATATCGCTTGTGATTGTAATAGTTATTCTTTTTTACACTGGAATGTGAATGGACTCCTTTCTAAAATTCATCAAAGAGATTTTCTGTCGTATCTATTCAAATTCGACTTTATATGTCTCGTAGAAACGTTTGTAGAGAATCTGACGTTTAACATTTTCACAAACTATACAATGTTTATGAAACCAGCGTTAAAACTTTCAAGTCAAGGGAGACGATCCGGGGGCATTATGTGCCTCGTTAGGAATGAGATGATGCCTTTCATTCATGAAATCAAAGTTGATAATGCCAATGTGCTTTTGTTTCTGATTGAAAAGAATTTACTTGGTTTAACAGACAATGTTTTGTATGTGTGTTCTTATGTACCACCTGAAGGCTCGCCTTTGTATACTTACTTAGATATTGATAATGGCATTAGTTCACTTGAAGAATGTATTGTTGACTGTATACTTGAACATGTTAACGTGCATGTGATCCTCTCTGGTGATTTAAACAGTAGAACTGCAAATTTTTCTCCTGATATTTTACATGATGATGAATTTGGTACTAATATTGAAAGTCGCTCTGTATATTCTGATAGAAAATCGGCTGACCAGGTACTGAATCACTATGGGAAAAGTTTGTTGAATATGTGCGCTGCTCTTGGTTTTTATATTATTAATGGTGTGTGTAATGGTGATCTTGATGGACACTACACGTTTGTGTCTCAAACTGGAAATAGTGTAAATGATTATTTCTTGCTATCTAAGGAATTGTTCTTCGTTGTTTCCTCATCTTGTAAATTAGTAGTTTCAGAGAGACTGGAATCTGATCACTTACCACTTGAATTTTATTTGAATGTGGTTAACAATACTAAACCTTCTGCTAGAGCTGAAAATGTGAATAAGTATATTGAAAAGTTCGTGTGGAATTGTGATGTATCACAATCTTATATAGATGCAATGCATTCTTCTGAAGTGTTAAGTTTACTTAATTATGCGTTTAATTTGATTGACCATGACCACAATGAAGCTTTGAATGCTTTTATTCAAACTGTCAAAACTTATGGAGCTTGTATGAAGAAACGAATTTATTTTGACAATTCAAGTAAAAACAGTGACTGGTATGATAAAGAATGTAAATCAAGTAAGGCAAAAGCAAAAAGTTTATTACGAGTTTTTCGCAGAACGAAAGATCCAGCCGACAGTGACGTTTACTGTGTAGCAAGAAGAGAATATAAGAATCTTCTACAGCGAAAAGAAAAAGAGCATAATGATTTATTACTGGATAAATTAACTGGGTCCATTAATAATCAAAAAGAATTCTGGGAAAATATACGTAGAATTTCTGTTAGAAGAAAACAAGCTAGTAATGTTACAACAGATGACTGGTTTGAGCACTTTAAAGGTCTGCTTGAGAGAGATATGGTAACAGAAGAAAATTATACAGTCGTAAATAGAATGGATGACGAACAAGAGGAAAATGCTTACATGAATCGCCCTATATCTAGGGAAGAAGTTCTTTTCGCCATAAGAAAATTAAAGAATGGCAAAGCTGCTGGACCCGACGAGATTATCGGGGAAATGATAAAAAATGTGGGAGAGCCAGTAGTTGATTTTTTCGTCAAGCTGTGTAATACTTTATTTGATAAGGGTGTATTTCCGGATAACTGGACGAAATCCATTGTTGTTCCTCTATATAAAAAAGGAAACCCAAACGATCCAAACAACTATAGAGGCATATCTTTATGTGATACAAGCAGCAAGATTTACAGCACTATAATAAACAACCGATTACAGGAATGGATAGAAGAGCAAAACCTTACAGGTGAACATCAGGCAGGATTCAAAAAAGGCTATTCCACCATCGATCATATGTTCACGCTGGTAGCCTTAATACAAAAACAATTTTGTATGAATCGTAAACTCTATGTAGCTTTTGTTGATTTTGAGAAAGCTTTCGACTCTATTGAAAGACATTTACTATGGCCTATTCTTTTAAAAAATGGAATAAAAGGGAAACTTTTTCGGTGTATTAATAGTATGTACATAAATGTCAAAAGTAGAATTCGATCTGGGGATAAGTTAACAGACTGTATTAGCTGTACACGGGGCGTGAAACAAGGTGATGTTACTAGTCCGGTATTATTTTCACTATTCATCAATGAACTGGCATTAGAAGTAATCAGGTGTGGGAGACATGGTGCAAGGTTTACATATGATTATTTTGAATTATTCATTTTGTTATTGGCAGATGATGTAGTTTTATTGTCTGAAACAGTTGTTGGCTTACAAACACAGTTAAATAGTCTTCATCGCTCAGCATCAGAACTTCATTTGAATGTAAATATGAACAAAAGCAACATAGTGGTGTTTAGAAAAGGAGGATATTTGGCAGCCAGAGAAAGATGGAATTATAATGGGGCCTTAATGCCTGTGGTAAATATATATAAATATTTAGGAATCTATTTTTCCACGAGGCTGAGTTTTACTGCAGCATGCCAGGATCTTGTAAGCAGAGCCAAGAGGGCCTTATTGTGTGTATTGCAAAATTTGTACAAATTGAAGAATAATTCTCTTGATCTTTATTTAAAGTTATTTGATGCTCAAATTCAACCGATTGTTCAATATGGTGCCGAGATATGGGGTCTTGAAAATGCAGCTCTTTATCCTGAAAAATTACATATGTTCGCACTTAAGAAGTTCTTAGGAGTTGAAATGAGAACACCAAATGATCTTATCTATGGGGAGACGAACAGGTATCCTATCTATATAAATTCAGTAGT
>CM065726.1:61552048-61559548 GCA_033310375.1 Conus canariensis
TCTTAACGGCTTAGAAGTGGGGTGAGGGGGTGGGGGTGGGGGTGGGGGGGACGGGACAAATAATCTCTAATTGTGGTCAACTATTGCTTTTTTCTTCCCTACTCCCACCCCCACCCCCACCCCCGCCTCCCTCCCCCTCTCCCGTCCATCAGAAACAGTAAATGTCAAGTGACTAGTGGGCGAAGAGCTGAAGAGCTTGGAGTTATCGTTCTTGCGTGATGCATGTACAGCCAGCTAGCCAAGTTGTTTTTAACCTCGAGAGGGTCATTCTTGAAACAAAACAAACAACAACAACAAAATCAAATGATACATGCTAACAAACACATAAACAGATTAAAAAAAAAAAAGATGCTGTGTCTTAATACCCGCGTTTTACTTTTCTTTTTCTTGATAAGTTGTATACACCTCTAATTTTAACCAAAAGACCACGTAACCGAAACAGACAGCAGCTATGCAGGAAACAAGCAAAAAACGCAAATACACACACACACACACACACACACACACACACACACACACACACACACAAAGAAAAAGACGCAAAGCGCAAGCAACGCTCGTGTCAACAAACAAGAAGGAGCAGACCAGAACATTTTCGACAATTATTTCTTCTTCAGACATGACAAAAACGGACAGTAAAATGCACAAAACAATTCTTCCCAGATCTTAGTCAGCTAGAGTATTGTTTGGGGAGAATCGTTTTGTGCGATGTTTTCTTTCATGTCTGTTGTTCAAAAGGTGCTCCCCACATCACAGTTACGCTGACTGAAATCGGGGAAGTAGTGTTTTTGTCTATTTGTTATATTTGTTGGTTGTAAAAGACATGTTTGTGGGGGAAATACTTGGCCCAATGGTCTATTCCTTATTGCTTACTGAAGTAAGCGTTACTCGCACTTTTTGTCGGAATGTATATCTCTTTTAGCTTTCCAAAAGTCCCGTTGAAACACCTATCTCACCCCCCCCCCCCCCCCCCCCTGTTCTCTCCTTAACCTCCTCCGCCCTCACACCCCTATCCTACCGTCCTTACTTTGGTGCACAGAGTCCCAGTTGCCGGAACATTAACAGATTTTTTTCCATGGAGACCAAAACGACGACAACAACAACAGCAACAGATAGAGGGCTACACAGTTGTTTTTTTTTTAGCCATTGGAGCAAGAAGTAATACGGTTCATAGGAAAGACAAATATATAGTGTGTACTGAAGTACTGAATGCCGTTCTCTGGTTGAATCAACCAGCCAAAACCTCCATTTGGAATCATGATTAATGTGTCATTCGTCGAAGGACCACGTTGTTTTTTTTTTAATTCATAATTATCATAATCTAAATTATTGGCTGGTAATCTGTACATCAAAGGTTGTTTCTTCTACATACTGTCTCCAAGTGTTAACAAAATAAAGTACATAGTATTATTCTGATCGTGTTCTCTCTCTCTCTCTCTCTCTCTCTCTCTCTCTCTCTCTCTCTCCCCGTCTGTCAGTGTGTGTGCACGCGCGTGCATAAGTGCTTAAACATGTGTATCGGTAAACAAATGGGGGGGAGAGAGAGAGAGAGAGAGAGAGAGAGAGAGAGAGAGAGAACCGGAAACGGAAACGGAAACGAAAACAGAAAGGGAAATTTATTCAATAATGGCCATAGCTCCATTTGAAGGGGTGATTTCACAAATGCTATATAATAATGAACAAGGCAAAACAAGCAAAGTCAAAACAAATAACAAATGCCAGCATGCTGATATTTTCCCACAGATCAGTTAAATTGTTATACAGAAAAGCAGGGTTTTCCAGATTCCATGGTCTTCTTCTTCTTCTTCTGCGTTCGATTGAAGCTGGATGCGTCAGACTTGTAACCCGGCCGCCATGATGAAGCCCGCGGTCTTCTCCAGGTCAGAACGGGCTCCCCAAAGCTGCGCCTGTAACTCCGCTCCCCCCGGCCAGGTTTTGTGTCGTAGAGCTGCGTGAGTAGGACAGCGCAGGAGGACATGTTCAGGGGTCTGGGGTCCAGTGCCGCATGGACACTGGTCAGTGTAGGTGATCTTCAGGCGGTTAAGGTGGCTCAGCAGTCTGCAGTGGCCGGTCCTCAGTCTGAAGAGGATTGTCTGCTGGTGCCTTTGGAGCTGGTGGATCGGGTCAGCACCACTCTCTGCACCCAGCCTTCTCTTCCACTGGGACTGAAACTGGTTGTGGATGATGGTCTTGGCCTCCCTGTAGGTCACGGGGTGGCTGAACTGCTCCATTTTGCTGCCTGCTTTGGAGAGAGCATCAGCTTTTTCGTTGCCCATGATCCCACAATGAGACGGAATCCACTGAAGCGTAATGACAGACTGTTTTGAGAGTTCATAGAGGGCAGCCTTGATGTCTTGCGTATGTTGTTCATTTCTTGTGTTCTGAAGTCCCTGCAGCAGAGATCGGCAGTCTGTGAAGAAGACAACCTTCTGTGATGGGCTGGCCGGTTCCAGAAAGATCCTCACTGCGTGGAGCAGTGCTATTGCCTCTGCTCTGTAGTTGGAGGAGATCTTTCCAGTAGGGAAGGCCTTGTGTGTCAATCTTCCATTGGTGTGTCTGATGAAGAACCCTGCTCCTCCATTTTTGACTGCTCCTTCTGAGGATCCATCTGTGAAGACGTGGGTCCACTCACTGGGGTTGTATTGGTTGGCGATCATCTCCTGTGCTAGAGCTTTCATTACTTGAGGGGCTTGACGGTCCATTCTTTTAATGCCAGGAACTTCGGTGATGATTGCGACATCTTCCAGGTGATTGTCTGGTTCCTCAAAATTTGGAAGCATCTCCATTTCGGCTGGTGAAACAGGCAGCAGGTCTTCATTGCTGCGATGCAGGCTCTTAGACAGGTGGTTGAAACTTGTTCTCTTTAGCCTGTTTTTGGTGGGGTTCTGCATCTCGGTGTGCATGGGGTGGGTAGGCATACGCAGTAACTTTTCACTGTGGATGAAAACCTTCTCCTCGCGTCTGTCTTCGAGGGAATGTAGACTAGTAAGCTTCTCCATGGCTTGGATTGGGGTAGTCTTCATCCCACCAGTGATCAGTCGCAATCCTGCATTCTGCACTTTGTTCAGGCGACTGGTGTTGGTCTTGGATGCAGTGGCCCATTCCATGGTCAAATTTGCGTGTCTTTTGAAAACTTTATACAGATTTAAGCACAAGCTTTTCATAATGTGTTCGAATTGATTTAACATGAGTAGAGATGCCCAAAACAGACATGGGTGTGCATAAAACTTGCGAGGAATATTATTCTTTTCTCAGGTCATTGAGAGCAGGACAACAAAGTAAAATATGTAATTCATCTTCATTTGCGCTTGGATACATTGGCCATATTGAATCGCTTACTGTATGCTTTTCATATCGATTACAATATTTTGTCATATCAGTGACCTCTTGTCGAAACGTCGTCAAATGCCGCTTAATGTGTCTGTCTATATCTAGCAGAAAATAGCTTTCACAGCTTCTTGAGGATTTAAAAGTACTGAACCAAGAGAATATTTCACGTCGATGCGTAAGATCTTCCCAGTTTGCCATCTACAATCAATCAACCTTTGATGAAATTCATTCAGGAATCTCTTAACATCTTGAATTCCATGATTTAAGCACATTAACCCAAACCTGTTTGGCATAACATTTCATGAACATATATGACCCATGCTTATTTGCCCTTGGAGTCTAGATTCAGCATCGTCCTGTAAGCTGTTATCCACACACAACCTCTTTTCATCCCGCATAACATTTTTACAAAAATTGTCATCAGCTGCGTCACTCTTTAAACAAGAACTGTTTTTTTTATTTATTTATTTTTTTTCATCAAATTCATTTTCATTCAAAATAGATATATTATTGTCTAACAAAGGACTAGTCGAGGTGTTACACGCACAAACATCGTTATGGTCATGTACTATTTGGAAAGTCGCTCGTGGTGGCACTTCCCAACAATACACAATCATCCATAGAGATACCGACATTATTTCGTGCTGCGCTAGAAAACGCATGAAAATCAGAATAATACATAGTTTGAATCTTGTGAATGTGCAGTGCAGACACGACTGTGTCCCCGCCTCATACCGAACTGCACGTGATATTTTACCCTCGTGTTGATGAACAGGCGGTCACAGCATTATCCTTTGCGCCCAGGTCACTTTGACGGAATTCCGTCACTACGTTTTACAGCCTAAAATCTTAACTCGCCGGCGATTTTCTACGTCAATTTTTTTTTTAAAGATTACCAACCTGAGCTATACAGAACTGTTAGCTGTCAACGATCAAAAGATCATAAACAATGGAACCTTTTTTGTTGTTCTTTTTGGCTTCTTTTAAGCGAGGACCTAACTTTTTTCCGAATTTCTTTAACCCGCTGTGAAAAATCCTCCCCTGCGACGACTTTGGATCCTCGTAATTTGCTTCTGGCATCGAGCAGTTTTCTGTATATTCATAAAAAGTACAAGATCCAATAACAGGACAGTCTGCCTTTCTGTTCAGTCTGAGTAGTCCGTCATATGGTATGTCATCAGTCAGTTCCAGTTTGTCCCTTATTAGATCCTGTATCAAATCCTCAAACTCTTGTTTAGTTTCATTCTCATTTCCGAGGAACACCGAGAAAAATAACATTGTTCTTTTTTTTTTGAACAGCACCTGAGTTCATCTGTCTTTTTTCTAATTTCGTCACACTTTCAGCCAGTCTGTCGGTCTGTTCCGTGAGCTTTTCATTCTCATATTTCAGACCTGCAAACTCCTGCTTTACAGAAGAAACACCCTCATGTCAATCATTCAACGTCTCTTTCATTTCGCTCCTGTCGGCGTGCGATCCATCTCCAGACTCGACATGACATCTGCCACAGACGGTTCCTTGGGCGTTTTGGACGGCGAGACACCGGCTGCAGGCGAAGATCCGTCAGCATTCGTTAAGTCTTGCCTGCTTGAGAGTCTCTTCCAGGTTGCCTGCTCTGGGTCCCTGGTTCAGTTCAACATCCCCACAACGTTGGAGTAAAACGTCCCGTGGAACAGAATCGTCAGGATCAAACCTACTACGACACCGTTCTGCCGTCTTCGAGGTTTCAATGTCCGATAAAATATAGAGGCTTTCTGTACCGATCGACAATACATGAAAGCAGCCGAAGTACACACAAAGGTACGCCTTGAACTGCACAAAAAGACAATGGCGCCACCGGCGTCTCGACGACCGTGCTGAGGAAAGTACCATGCATGAACTTGGGCTTGAGGATATCAACGTTAATGTCAGAAAACCGGCAGACACAATTTACGCTTTGCAAGCGGAAGTCGGCCCCCGAGAGAGAGAGAGAGAGAGAGAGAGAGAGAGAGAGAGAGAGAGAGAGAGAGAGAGAGAGAGAATAACTATGTCATCCCATGAACGTTCGTTCCCCACAAATAATCAAATACATACATACATACACGCACACACACATACACACAAACATACATACACATACGCGTGCCCGCGCGAGCTTGTACACATACGTGCCCACAGAATCTCTCTCTCTCTCTCTCTCTCTCTCTCTCTCTCCTCTCTCTCTCTCTCTCTCACACACACACACACACACACACACACACACACACATACGCTCGCGCGCGCGCGCGCGTGTACTTCCGTATACACAGGCATACATACATACATACATGTACGTACACATGTGTACACAGACATGCATACATGCATGCAGGAGCATGCTTGCACCAGTCCACAGATCACACATAAATGCACGCACGCGCACACAAATACACACACATAGACACACACGTGAGCCTCGCACGCATGCACACACACACACACACACACACACACACACACACACACACACACACACATACACGCACACGCACGCACACACACGCACACGCGCACGCGCGCGCGTGCGCGCACTCACCGCATGCACTGGTACCCATACATGGGCTCGTGCCCACCCACGCATGCATGCACACACACACACACACACACACACACACACACACACACACACACACACACACACACACACACATACACACACGCGCGTGCACACATACACACACACACACATAAAAGGATATCAGTGGCGCAGAGAATGTTGAGCGGGCAACTAAGGCCTGCTAACCAGCCCGCTGCGCTCACTCGCAGATCAGACATCTGCTAAGCCGTAGTCATGAGACCCTCGTCTGAAATCTTTTCGTTTTTCAATAATTGATTTATCTATCAGCTGTAAAACCTGCGTAGTGTGGTCTCGAAATTTAACAGACGTGGTGTAGCGTGTATGGACCAGTCAATACGCAGTGACACTTCCTTGATGAAACTGAAACTGTGGACGAACTTTTTTTTGTTTTTACTTTTTTTTTTCTACATAAGCACGACGCCATCAGACGAGATAAAGAAACCTCCAAGGCATTGGTGTGTGTGTGTGTGTGTGTGTGTGTGTGTGTGTGTGTGTGTGTGTGTGTGTGTGTGTGTGTGTGTGCGCGCGCGCGTGCGTGTGTGCGTGTGTGCGTGTGTGTGTGTGTGTGTCTGTCTGTGTGTGTCAGTGTGTGTTAGAGAGAGAGAGAGAGAGAGAGAGAGAGAGAGAGTGTGTGTGTGTGTGTGTGTGTGTGAATGAGTGTATGTATCTTAGTGTGTGTGTGTGTGTGTGGTGTGTGTGTGTGTGTGTGTGTGGTGAGTGTGAGTGTGAGCGCGAGCGTGCGCGACCCACATCGCTGGTGCTACGCTCATGCTTGCAATAGAGAAGAATCAGGCGGAGTTGATTATCAGTTAATTCAACGATCAATTGACCGGCGCTTGCAAACCGAGCCAAAAGAACAGGGCTACAGACATCCCCTTAATTAACGCCCGATATACAATGTCAGTAATCTGACAAAGATGACCCAAGATATGGGAGCTGCCTGCTTCGCTTGTAAGAGACCTCTTCTGCCTGGGAGTCAACAAACTCGGTTTCTCTGCGGGCAGTTTTGTCGCAGGAAAACTGAGGCGTGAGTGGAGCAATGTCACACACACACACACACACACACACACACACACACACACACACACACACACTCACTCACTCACACACACACACGCGCGCGCGCACGCCTGTCCCCTCCCCTGCCCGCATGCACACACAGACACAGACACAGACACACAGACACACACACACACAGAGACGCGTGCACGCGCATGGGCACGCACGCACACACACACACACACACACACACACACACACACACACACACACACACAGACGAGCGCGCACGTACACACCTACACACACACAGTCAGAGAGAGAGAGAGAGAGAGAGAGAGAGAGAGAGAGAGAGAGAGAGAGAGAGAGAGAGAATGACACAAAACTGTGTGACGCATCAGCCCAACCTGTTTCCTAAAAAAAAAAAAAATCAAAGTTATCAGAGGCTGTGGATTTACCGTTACACTAACGGTGTAAATCTCTAATTACCCTTCTTCATCAATCACTTTACTATTCTCACGGGGATATTTATCTCAAAGCTGACTTGACGTCGTATCAATGGCAGTCGCCCTTATCC
>CM065726.1:61569548-61574548 GCA_033310375.1 Conus canariensis
GGTGTGAATGGACTGTGGTCGGTGTGGATTGTGTTATAACGCGTTATCTTCTCGTATAGCATTCTGAAAAAAAAAAGCGCATTTAGTATTGGTTAATTCAGTTTTTACATCAGTTCAATTGTCGAATGGATGAAGTTGACAAGGTCTTCTGGCCTTGACATTGGGGCCTGCGCACTTCACGTGTACTGTTAAGTCTTCACGCCGGGGTAAGGAGTGAGATTAGGGAGGGAGGGGGGGGGGGGGTTCGTATGGTTTATTTTGTGCTGGAGAGAGAGAGAGACAGAGAGAGAGATGGGGAGAGGATGACGGAAACAAGATAAAAATTCATCTACACGTTGAATGAAACCTACGAGGACAGACTGCAACTTGTGCGAAAGCAGGTGCCCTGTGTGAGTGCGTGCGTGCGTGCGTGCGTGTATGTGGTGTGTGTGTGTGTGTGTGTAAGCCTGGGAGTCGATTCTCACTGTGTTATTCTTTCTGGGCCACGATTCCATTGCACAATCCAACGGATACAGACAACGTTGTTTGGATCGATTCGCGATGCCGTGAACAGTCTGCCGTGTGGCATTTCTCTTTTCACGACCGAAGCGCGAATGTTTGGGTGTTCACGTAGACTGGGTTGTTACTGAGTAAATGGCCGTGATGACTGCTTGCAAAGCGGGAAACTGGATGGTTGTTGAGTCGATTTATTGAAACTGTGTCTGCCTTTGGTTGATGTTTATTGACGTCTTTCTTTATCGTTCGTTACAGTTTGTGTGTTATCATAATTTGTCACTGGTGGTGATCTTTTTTTTTCATTTGTCATAATTTGTCACACATTGCAGACTGTCACTTGTCATAAAGATCCATCACTCGTCATACTCTCTTCTCTCTCTCTCTCTCTCTCTCTCTCTCTCTCTCTCTCTCTCTCTCTCTCTCTCTCATGATTCGTCACTTGTTATGGATTTCATTCTGTGAAAGCGAGGAACATGGATCAATGTGTTTTACACGTTTTGAAGACAATGTAAAATTACAGTTGTAGCACCAACACAAAGAGTTTACAGCTTGTATATCTTTCATTCAACACACACACACACACACACACACACACACACACACACACACATACACACACACGCACACACACTCACTCACGCACACGCACGCACGCATGCGCGCGCATGCACGCACGCACACACGCACGCTTACACACACATGCACACGCACGCACGCACGTACACACAGACACACACACACAGACACACACACACACACACACACACACACACACACACATACACACACAGAGCCCTGAAAAGGATGTGATGTGTGTGTGTGTGTGTGTGTGTGTGTGTGTCTGTGTGTGTGTGTGTGTGCTGTGTGTGCGTGGCATGCGGCGTATGCAGTGTGTGTGTGTGTGTGTGTGTGTGTAAGGAGAGAGAGAGAGAGGACAGACAGACAGTCAGACAGATATTGTTTACCCCAGAGAGAGAGAGAGAGAGAGAGAGAGAGAGAGAGAGAGAGAAGAGGAATGAACCTTTTCTAAGAGACACGTGAAAGGCACGAATAACCTCTCATCGGAGAGCCGTGATTGTCACAGCCTGTTTTGGACAGTCGTGATTCGGACAGCCGTGATGTTCCGATTATCTTAGCTGTGTAATTGTTTGTAACTCCTTTGTTCACTTGATGTATATATCTTTGTGAACATTCGTGTCCTTCAAGCCATAAGACATATTGCATCTCTTTTCAGGGTCAAACGCCACAGCCCGTGACCAACTAAGTTTGTTGTTTCTGTTGTTGTTGATTTTCGGCAATAGTTCCAGTCGCGACTAACGAAAGAAACTTCCTCTTTATCTGCTGTCTGATGCCTTTTGTTATGTCTAGTGTAGCGAATGGGTGCCGTGAAGCAGCACTAGTTGGAGTGATGAAAACAAAATGGCGCCTATGATATTACAGTTGTGTCTCTGTACATTCATAGAACATAATGTCAGAACACCTTTATTTTTCCTTCAGTGCTTATTCAGAGGAGTTTCAATTTTTCTCTTCAGTGAGAATATAATACTTCTTTTACGCGTGTGTATATTTGTGTGTGCGTGTGTCTGTGTGCATAAAGATTTAGCGGTTTTTAACACGGGCCGTTTCGACCTTGATCTCGTGGACAGGGCTTGGAAGGGAGTTGGTTCAACAAATGTGTTAAGTTTGCTGTTGTAATTATATCCGTTTGTTTGAACGCAAGCTGACCTGCGGACACAGAGCGGCACGTGATGCCAAGGCAACAGATTGCAATTTCGTGAGGAAAAAAAAAAACGCCTACAAATTTACAGACAAATCTGTATGTAGTGTAGTACGTAACAGCACACATTCTTCTTCTGAACTCTAGTCTTTAGAACTATGACACTGATATTTGAATAAAAAAAAACAAAAAACTGCGGATTAAAAACAGAAATAACGGAATCAGCGACTGGGTTGCTGAAGCTTTGTGGTTCCCTTACGTGAGATGTATATTGAAAATCATTTTGAATCATGTGTCTCGCCACGCGAATCGCAGAATCCTGTAAGTGTTCTCCTTGCCAACCGCTTGGCGCAGCGTTTGTTTGTAGGCATCAAACTGACTTTCCTAACACGCACACACACACACACACACACACACACACACACACACACACACACACACACACACACACACACTGGAATTTGCCCATCAGAGGGGCACGTAATCCTCGGAGGTATTTCCGGTATCTCTGTTATGATTCATCGCAGTAATGGAGCGGTACAGTGCTGGGTAAAAGCATTTGTCCGAAAAGTGACAAGAGCCTAGTCCCGTGGCTCCAGTCTCGGCTGGGACTCGACTTTCGTCTCTGGTCCGGTGGTGGCCGGACTTTCTGACTTTCTGATGATGCAAACAGCCGTGGTGCCGTGTGCGACAGTCACCTGGCACAGGCAGCAAAAACCCGCGGCGTCTCGTGAGCTGACAGTGCTAAGATGACGCAGCCAGGTCCATGTGGTTATGTAAACACAGAAGGACAAAGTAGGTGGCGCAGTACTGTGGTGAGACCACTGACATACACAGTTGAAAAGTTGATCGGTAACACGCGCTTTCCTAAGGGAGATCAGTCAGAATTTCGTACGGCAGTGTTTTGAGTGTAATGTTACGAGCAGTACATCTCAATACAATACAGTAACATATACAGTGAAGTGAAGGATAACGGTGAATGCAACATCACACAGTATCCAGCTAATCACCCCCCTTCGTTATTGACGAGGATGTAGGTGTAACTTAAGGGACACGTGGTTGAGGGGTCCCAACAGTTCTTAACGTCCACAACCATACGCTGCATAGGTGATGTTGCAGTGCGGGAAATATGAGACGTCGGGTTCGAATCTCACCATGGAGCGATATTCCCCCACCCGCTTCGCCTCTGGATATTGATAAGAGGTGGACACCGCCAGGAGTTCCCACGCTGTCCTCTGAAATGCCTTGATGGACACTAAGTCGCCGAACAAACAATACAGTGCAATGTAACACGACGCAAGTGTTGGGGAAACGGATCAATGGGAGCAGTCCACAGTACCAACAATGGGCTGTGGACATGAACAAAGGCACTGACGTCTTTCAACGAAGCGCAGAACACAGATCCGTGATCTTGCCATAGTTAATATCTTACAGGCATGCGTAGCGTAGGATGCAGGATATTGTTTTCGGGAGGAGAGAGAGAGAGAGAGAGAGAAGAGAGAGAGAGAAGAGAGAGAGAAGAGAAGAAGAGAAGAAGAAGAAGAAGTTAGCAGTGACCTCGATGCAAATAGGAGATAATTTATTTCGTTTTCTTTTCCCTCCAGATTTCTGATTTATCCGAGTTAAGATATCTGATTAATTTGCTGATATACACTGTGGTAGAAAGAAATATTGACTGATGGTCATTGTGCAATATAAAAATGTAAGTACTTTTGACGAAGTTTGATGACGAAAGTAACTTTGAAAATACGTTTTGAGGAACAAAAGATGAGGCAGATATGAACGTGACACGCGTCAAAATTCGTGATTGAAGGTTGTGTACTGTGAAATACAGCAAAGCATTTATTTCCTTCTTTGCTGAAAACATCTTTGACCTCATGTTTTTCGTAAAATGTGCTCTCTGGACTACACTTGCTTTGTCACAAGTATTCATATAGGCCCATGCCTTTGTGTTAATTTTTTTTTCATGAAGTTTTTGTTTTCTTTGATTTTTTTTCCCCACAAAACACGCCGAAACGACATCCATAATTTCCCGACAACATGTTCGGATCAAAATAAAAACTTTATGTCAGACCTGAATTAAGAAAAATAAGTTATGATTAGCATAATTTCAAACTATTTTGCTAGTTGTTTTCTGTCAGCCCCGCGTTCAGTTGATCTACCTCTTTCAGTTGCTCTTCCACCTGAAAGACTGTACCTTAGCCTTGCATAGATGTAAATGGATAGACTATAATTTGGAAGCAGTATAATAACATGTCGGTGAGAAATGGTTGAAGAGGTAAGCAGAGGTGGATCTGATTTCACAGCCTAGTCATCATGGATTGGGTGAACGCTTTCCCACCTGTTTCCAGCGCTAGGCAGTGTACAGATATTGCAGCTGAACTTGTCCGACAAGACTAAACCGAGAAGACAGGCAAGATGAAGAAAATGTACTGAATGATAAAACACGGAGATAATGGAGATAGATTTTAGATAGCTGCTTTGATGCTCTTCTGTGATACGATTGCACAGACAATGCTGACCAAAACAGCTATATTCTGTCACCAGAAAGGCCATGGCGAATTTGCAGAAAAAAAAATGTCGCTGTCACAATACTAGTAACAGACATGACATTAGAACAATACCTTTTAATTGAAACACGCGTACTGGGGATGTTGTATCAAGAAATCATTTCTGTCCAATATTCCTGGAACAGAAATGAATGCGTAAAGTACAGTACAGTGATTCCGTTTTCAGTAAAACACTGCCAATATTTAGAGTAAATAAGCCAACTGTATTCAGCCAGAAG
>CM065726.1:61579548-61584548 GCA_033310375.1 Conus canariensis
CGCCAGCCCCCTTTCCCTGAAAGAGTTATTGAGGTTTGACTTAATTGATTAGTAATGATAGGGACTATTACTAAGAACAGGTCGGAAAACTCTTAAGCGTAAATCAAATGTTTCAAAGTGAGGTGACTGCCGGCGGAAATTGAAACAAATTTAAAAGGAGATGGACTGTTCCGCCTAACGAAAGTGTCAAACGAATCACAAGGCAAAACGCGTCGCGTTTCGACCTCTTTTGTCTTCCTCAGGCAAGACAAACAACATTCACGCCAATGAAAGCGAAGAACGAACAATCGCGTGTCTTCTCAAATTAGGCGCAACATGGATGTGGATGGATGTCCGCAAAATGGATGTCCATTTTGCGTCCAGTTTGAGAAGACACGTGATTTCTCAACTCAGTCTTGTGATTTCTTTGTCTCTTTCGTTCGGCGGAACGCAAGTCTTCTTTTAAGTTTGGAATAATTTAAATCTTTATTGTGAAGCTCTTTTTTCTTTCGCGTGCCTGGGTTGTTTGTGTGTGTGTGTGAGTCACTTGTGACATGAGACATTTGCCGACAAACAGACAGCCCTCATACGGCCCATCGAGGTCGGCTCGGCTGTAAACAGCATGAATTGAACTGACTCTGTTGTTTTTTGTTTGTATTCCACTTGTGACATGCATAATGTCGTCATTCACACCAAACAGCAACAACAGTAACAACAAAATACTGACTTAGTGAAACGGTGTGTGGTGTGTGTGTAGGCTATGTGTGTGTGTGTGGGTGGTGTGGTGTGTGTGTGGCGTGTGTATGTGTGTGTGTGTGTGTGTAGGTGAGACAGACAGACAGACAGACAGCCAGACAGACAGACACAGATTTCCACATGTTCTCAAATCTACATCGAAAACTCCGTGACTTTTGATCCCGACACTTTTATTTCACATTCAGGCTGTAAAACTTCATCATAAAATGGAAATGTAAAGAATTGTAGAAAACTAATAGGTTTTGTTTGCTTTTTTTATTTTTTTTTTATTTTTTAGTGGATTCAAAAAGGGTTGGTTGAAATAAGAGCCCTGATGACTCTCAGCTTGTGTACATTTTAAATCAATCTGCAAGTCATGTGAGACTATTGATTTTCTTCGAAATGTGCTCTGCACGGCACTCGGTCCCAAGAGCCACTGTGCTGTCTTCTTCGTATCCTCACGCCGATACAACCGTTTTCACAAATCGCGTCTGCAAACAGTACGTTATATAATAACAGGCACATTTGTGTCGTCTGTTGTTTGCTGTTTGGAGCCAGCCTGATCGTTACCTCACCGCATTTCTCACTTCTATACCCACCTTTCTGTACACATGTACAACAATGGTATGTAAAACATACGATTTTATTCACTGTTCGAACATATATGTAAATCATCACAGAAACCCACACCCCAAGATTATCAAAACGTTCATCTGAGCAGTAGCCGTTTCTGTGACATAGTAAATGGAAAAGTGAGGGCGATAGTGACAATCTCATTATGTTCTTATAGTGTATAATTTTTACGCTTTTATATTAGTTTTAGTGAACATGTTTGAATAAAGGTTGGCACGAGTTTCATAAAAATGGCGAGTTAATATTAGATCTACTCCAAACAGCACATACGTTAGTATATTTTCATTTGCCAAATTCTGATTCTTTTTAAAGGCTTCTCTTTTTCTCCGCCCCCCCCCCCCCCCCCCCTACCCCCTTTCTTCCCTCTCCACAATTCCTTTTCTCTGTTGGTACATCCCCACTTCCACCCCCTTTCCCTTTCCCGTACCCACGCCCTTCCGCTCTTCCCCTACTCCATCTCCCCTCTTCAACTACCCCCCCCCCCCTCCTTTTGTGTTTTGTTTTAAATTTCTCAATTTTTAAAAATATATCTCTCGTCTTTTGCCCAGTGTTACGTCATTTACATCATTTACGTCATTTACATTACTGTACCTAACTAAGACGTTTCCTTGAAATGACGTTTTAATTGGTACTCAGTTCGAAGAAGGCTCCCAGGGCCGAAAAGTCCGGCATTCTATATTTTAGACGACAGTGTTCAAAAACTTAAAATTGGCGCTGATCCATTGATCCGTTGGGAATCTGGGAAAACAACATCCCTTTGCGAGACGTCTTGTAGCGAGAGGGAGGACAAGTATTTGCACTCCAGTGTTCTCACCTGGTTCTTATAGGAGCATGCTAGCTCCACAAGCCAACAATAGCTATTTTCCCGTAAAAACGACTATAATCCTTTGGGAAAACGAGGGTTGAGCTATAGTCCCAGTGGATTACGACTGTTTTGTTCGGGATAATTGCTGTTTTGCCTGAAGATCACATGTGTGTTGTCCTATCTTTCCGAGGGAAACGGTAACTATCAGTTTGAACCCTTGGGATCACGGTTTTTTCTCTTATTTTCGGAGGGAAAAATAGTTATTATCTTGGGGCTTATGTTGAGGAACGATCACAACTGTTTTCCACATTAATGACGTTTCCCTCACGGTAATACATGTTTCCCTCAAGAGATCAAGGATGACCGTTATTATCCTAAAGGAAAAAAGGGAAAACAGTTGTGATCCTCAGGGAAAACCGGGAGAATAGTCATTATCCTTAGGAGGAAAAAGGGAAAAACATTAATCCCTTGGAAAATAGTGGTGATCCTAGGATAACTGTTTTCCTTCATTTCGCAATTTTTCTCGAGGACCACAACTGTTTTCGTAAGAGGAAATAGCTGGTACCGGCTGAAGACGGTAGTATGCTCCAGTCAGTTCTCTTTCTCATTTTGGGTCGGGAGGGAGGGGGGGGGGGGGGGGGGGGGGGAGGGAGGAAAGGGATGTCATGTTTTAACAAGCAAGGGAGCTGACTCAAACAGAGGATAATACGTTATAATGTGCAGAGACGCATCTCGGTGTGTATAATCGCTAGTTGAGTGTGCGTGGACACGAAATGTCTTCCAAATCTACAAATTACAGTCACCGGCAAACCCACTATTGATACTGATACCAGTTGTATTCAAGAAATGCACAAGCGAGACTACTGAAACCGCATTTATGGCGTAAGCACGACTCTACTGAAACTGCAGTTTGGATGTGTTTGCTTGTTTGCATACTGCATTAAAAAAAATCAGTTTGTACCTATCTAGATGGTTTTAATTTCAGAGCTTTTTTTTTTCCTTTTTTTTTTTTTTTTTTTTTGTTACTCGGCGAGGGTTGGATTTGTAAGGGATGGGGAATGGGAGAGGGGCATTCTGACACTGAGACCGATTTTCAAAGATTCAGGGACATCGAAATCCTACTGCCCCTGCGTGCATTAAAAGATTAGAAGTAATCAATCTTTAATGGACATTTGGTCGCAACTGGAGGTAGCTTCTGCCGAAAGCTAAACGAACTCGTGTGGGGGAGGTGGAGGTAGGATGGTAATGGGGGGGGGGGGGGGGGGGGGGGGGGGGGGGGAGGGGGGACGGTGATGAACGAATCCTAACGAACTATGACGTGTTTTCCTCCATGCGGTGTATGGGATCCCAAGGGAGGCAGAGCGCCCCAGGAGTGTAAGAAACTCTCCTGTCACTATCCGCAGTGAAAACCCATTTAGTCCATTCCACCAACAGCCACACGCCAATGGCCGCAACAGTGCGGAAATCGATCTTGACCAGCCACTGGCCTTGACCTTGACTTCCTTTCTGATCTTTACGCTCTCCCTTTCCTTCCACCGTCTCCCTCCCTTCCCTCTATGGTTTCTACCTTATGAATATGCAATTTATTCATCTAAATAAAAGAATGTGTGACTGAAGACTAAGAAACAACAAAAAAAGGACTTTTCTTAACGAACAATAGCACGTCATTGAAGAACTACAGAAAATGAGGAGCGGGGGGAAGGGGGGGGGGGGGGGGGGGGAGGGGGGAAACAGACAAAAGCTATGTCCGAATCCCATCTCACACCCACACACGGCAAGAGCACCAAATAGATCAAACTGCTCCATCGTCTCCTCCCGTCCCTCTATTGGAAGCCACCCCATCGTCTCCCTCCCTTCCTTCTTTAAAAAAAAAAAGAAAAAGAAAAAAAGTACGTGCAGGTGAAGGACAGCTAGAATGCCGGCGGTTGTTCTTGCCAAACATTATTATCTTATTACCATTATTTGTTCTTTTTTTTTTTTTTTGAAGCCGTGGGACAACACAATGCCTGAACATAATCCGAAGAGATTTCTTTCTACATCCGCTCAACAAGTCAAGGATAACATTTTTCTGTCCAAATCGAAGAGGAACTCAACTCCAAACACGCTAATTTTGAAAAGCGGTTGTTTAAAACATCGTTCCTGTTTTTCACTTAGGTATATTTACAAACATCAGTTAAAAAAATATATAGAAAACACTGAATGAGCAATTAATATGCTTTTTACATTAAGCCATCCATAGAAACCCCCCCCCCCCCCCCCCCCCCGAAAAAAAGAGAAAAAGAAAAGAAAAAAAAAAAAGAAGAAAAAAACGAAAATATACAAATTGGAAATAATGAAGGAACGGAGGGGGAGAGAGAAAGGAATGCTAAAGTGTATATATTAAGATTGAAAGAAAGAAAGAGCGAGCAGACAGAAAGGTAAAAAAGGAAGTAAAGTAAGAGAGAGAGAGAGAGAGAGAGAGAGAGAGAGAGAGAAGTTACGCACAATATACACGTTGTCAAAAGCAGATTAAGCACAGTACACTTGCAACACAACACTGGTATGCCCTTTCATTCCTATTACATTCAGTCGCATCCACGCACACACGAGCATGCACCTAGATATACACGTACATCCATGATGCGTAAAGATATTTATATTTCAAAAAGCAGTTGAGAAAAAAATTGTAAGTAATAAACTGTTTTACAGAAAACGTTTCAGATACTTGAAAACTGGTTTTTGTCCTTTATTCTTCAAACTTGTTCGTAACCTGTTCCATTGAGTTCGGCTGGATTTTGAATTATGAAAGATTAATTTTTTTTTTTTCATCTGATCTGAGATTTTACAGTAGAAAGATTTTAAACAAAAT
>CM065726.1:61587048-61597048 GCA_033310375.1 Conus canariensis
ATTTTATCATGGATAACGTTATGTTTTGTGCCTAGGTTCAATCAAATGCTGCTGCTTTTGCCAAATTCGATTAAAAAAAGAGAAGGAAAAAAAAAACATTAACAAAAAAACAACCTGATGCCGAGATAATTTTTCAAAGGGTAATGTGATGAAGGTTCGTAGACATAGAAAAAAAAGGGGGGGGGGGGGGGGGGGGGGAAGGGGGGGGGAGATAGGGGGGAGGGGGTGGGGATCTCGGGCCCCGCGTTGGCCCTAAAAGTGAGGGAAACTGGGGATCCCGGGGCTCCACAGTTTGGGGGGGTGCTTTTTTTTTTTCCCCTTTTTTTGGGGCCCCCCCCCCAAAAAGGGGGGGGGGGGAAAAAAAAAAAGGGGGCCCGGGGGGGGGGGGGGGGGGGGGGGGGGGGGAAAAAAAAAAAAAAAAAAAAAAAAAAAAAAAGGGGGGGGGGAAAAAATTTTTTTTTAAAAAAAAGGGGGAAAAAAAGGAAATTTTTTTCCCCAAAAAAAGGGGGGTTTTTGCCCAAAAAAAATTTTGGGAAAAAATTTTTTAAAAAGGGCCCCCCCCGGGGGGAAAATTTTCCCCCCCAAAAATTTGGGTTTTTTTTTTTTTGGGGAAAACAAAATTTTATTTTTTTTTTCCCAAAAAAGGGGGGGGGGGGGGGGGGGGGAAAAAAAGGGGGGAAAATTTGGGGAAAAGGCCTTACGGGTTTTTTTTCCTTTTTTTTTTTTTTTAAAAAAAAGGGAAAAATTTTTTTTTTTGGGGGGTTTTTTTTAAAAAAAAATTTTTTTTTTAAAAAATTTTTTTTTAAAAAAAAAAATTTTTGGGAAAAAAATTTTTAAAGGGGTTTTTCCCCTCCCCCCCCCCCTTGGGGGGGGTTTTTGGGGGAAAAAAAAAACCAAAAAAAAAACCCCCCCAAAAAAAGGGGCAAGGGGGGGTTTTTTTTTTTTTTTTTTTTCCTTTTTTTTTTTTGGGGGGGGGGGGGTTTTTTTTCCCTTTTTTTTTTCCCCCCGGGGTTTTTTCCCCTTCCTTTTTTCCTTTTCCCCCCCCCCAAAAGGGGGCCCAAAAATTTTGGGGAAAAGGGGTTTTGGGGGGAAAAAAAAAAACCCAAAAAAAAACCCCCCCCCCAAAAAAAAAAAACCCAAAACCCCCCCTTTTAAAAGGGAAAAAACCAAAAGGGGGGGGAAAAGGGGGGGTTTTTTTCCCTTTTTAAAAAAAAAAAAAAATTTTTTTTTAAAAAAATTCCCCTTTTTTAAGGGGGGGGGGTTTTTGGGGAAACAAAAACCAAAAAAAAAGGGGGGAAAAAAAAAGGCATTGGGGGGGGCCCCCGGGAAAACTTTTGGGGGGGGGGGGGTTTTCCTTTCCCCCCCAAACCCCATTTTAAAAGGGGGGGTTTGGGCCAGGGGGCCGGGGGGTTTAAAAAAAGGGGGGGCCCCCCTTTTAAAAGGGGGCCCCCGGGGGGGGGGGGGGCCCCCCAAAAAAAAGGGTTTCCGGGCCCCCGGGGGGAAAAAGGGGGGAAAAAAAGGGGAAAACCCCCCGGGCCCTTTTTTTTAAAAACCCCCCATGGAAAAAACCCCCCGGGAAAAAAAAAAAAAGGGGGAAAAAAGGCCGGGGGGGGGGAAAAAATTTTTTTTTTTTGGGGGGGGTTAAATGAAAAGGCCCTTTTAAAAATTTTAAAAGGGAAAAAAAGGGGGGGGGGGGAAAAAAAACCCCCAAAAACCCCCAAAAAAACCAAGGGGGGGGAAAAAATTTTTTTGGGGGCAAAAAAAAAACCCAAAAAAAGGGGGGGTTTTTTCCCAAAAAAAAACCGGAAAAAAACTTTTTCGAAAATTTTCCCCCCCTTTTTTTTCCAAAAAAAAAAATTTTTTTTTAAAGGGGAAAAAAATTTGGGGGGGTTTTTGGGCCCGGGGGAAAAAAAAAAAAAAAAAAATTTTTTTGGGGGGTTTTTTGGGGGTTTTAAAAAAAAAATTTTTTCCTTTTAAAAAAAATTTTTCCAAAAAAAAAAATTTTTTCCCCCCCGGGGGGCGGGCCTTTTTCCCCCTTTTTCCCTTTTTTTTTTTTTTTGGGGAAAAATTTTTTAAACCCTTTTTTTTTAAACCCCCTTTTTTTTTTTTGGGGAAACTGTTTTTTTTTTTTTTTCCGGGGGGGGAAAAAAAAGGTTTAACCCCCCCAAAAAAAAAACCCCCCCGGGGGGGGCCCCCAAAAATTTACTTTGGGGGGGGCCCCCCCAAGGGGGAAACCCGAAAAAAAAAGGGGGTTTTTTTTTAAAAAAAAGGGGGGTTTTTAAAAAGGGAAAATTTTTAAAAATTGGGGGGTTTTAAAAAAAAATTTGGGTTAATTTTTAAAAAAAACCAAAAGGGGGGGGGGGGGAAAAAAAAAAAAAGGGGATTGGGAAAAAAAAAAGGGCCCGGGAAAAAACCCAAAAAAGGGGAAAAAAAAAAAAAGGGGGAAAAAAAAAAAAGGGCCCCCAAAAAAAGGGAAAAAAAAAAAAGCCAAAAAAAAAAAAAGGGGGGAAAAAACAAAAAAAGGGGGGGGGGGAAAAAAAAAGGGGGGAAAAAAAAAAAAAAAACCGGGCCAAGGGAAAAAAAGGAAAAAAAAAAAAAAAAAAAAGGGGAAAAAAAAAATTTTTTTCCCCCCCAAAAATTCCCCCTTTTTTTGGGGCCCCTTTTCCCCCCCCGGGGCCCCGGGGGAAAAAAGGGGGGGCCCCTTTTTCTTTCCCCCTTTTTCCGTCCCCCCCCCCCCCCAAAGCCCCTTCCATTTTTAAAAAAACCCCCCTTTTTTTTCCCCCCCTTTTTTTTAAAAAAGGGGGGCCCCGGGTTTTTTTTTTTGGGGGGGCCGGGGTTTTAAAAGGGTTTTTTGGGGGGCCAAAGTTTTTGGGCCCCCTTTTTTAAAAATTTTGGGGGTTTCGGGTTTTTTTTTTTAAAAAATTTTTTTGGGGAAAAAAACGGGGAAATGAAAAAACCGGGGGGGGGGAAAAGGTTTTTTTTTTTAAAAAAATTTTCCCCCTTTTTGGAAAAAAAAAACCCAAAAGGGGTTTTTTAAAAAAAACCCCCTTTTTTTTTTTCCCCTCCCCCCCCCCCCCTTTTTTTTTTTCTTTTTTTTAAAAAACCCTTTTTTTTCCCCCGGGGGCCCTTTTTTCCCCAGTTTTTCCCCCCCCTCCAAAAAATTTTTTTTGGGGGGGGCCAAAACGGCCTTTTGCCTGTTTTTGGGGGGGGCCCCAAAATTTTTTTTTGGGGGGGGGGCCCGGGGGGGAAGGGCCCCCCGGGGGAAAAAAGGGGGGGATTTTGGGGGGGGGGGGGGGGGTTTTCCCTTTGCCCCGGGGGTTTTTGGGGGGTTTTTTGGGGGGGGGGGGGGGGGTTTTTTTTTTTTGGGGGGGGGGGGGAAAACCGGGGGGAATGTTTTTTGGTTTTTTTTTTTTTAAAAAAAAAAGGGGGGGGAATTTTTTTTTTTTGGGGAAAAATTTTTTTGGGGGTTTTGGGTTTTTAAAATTTTTTTTTAAAAAAAACGGTTTTTTTTTGGTGGTTAGGGGGGGCCCAAAAAAATTTTTTGGTTTAAAAAAGTTTTTTTCCCCCCCCCTTTCCCCCCAAAAAAGGGGTTTTTTTTTGGGGGGCCCCCCTTTTTAAAGGGAAAATTTTTGGGTTTTCCCCCCTTTCCCCCCCCTTAAAAAAAAAAATTTTTTGGGGGGTTTTTTTCCCCCCTTTCCCTTTGGGGGGCCCCTCCCCCCAAATTTTAAAAAAGGGGGGGGGAAAATTTTAAAGGGGGTTTTGGGGAAAAAAAATTTTTTAAAATTTTTTGGGGAAATTTTTTCCCCTTTAAAAACCCCCTTTTTTTTTTTTTTTTTCCCCCCTTTGGGAAAAAAAAATTTTGGGGTTTTTTTTTAAAAAAAAAGGGCTTTTTTTTAAAACCCGGGGACAAAAACCCCCCCCTTTTTTTTTAAAATTAAACCCCCCCTTTTTTTGGGGGTTTTTCCCCAAAAAACCCCAAAAAAGGCCCCCAAAAAAGGGGAAAAAAAAAAATTTTTAAAAAAAAAACCCCCGGGGGTTTTTTTCCCTTTTTTAAAAGGGCCCCCGGGAAAAAAAAATTTTTTTTTTTTTTGGGGGTTTTTTTTTTTTTGGGAAAAGGGGTTTTTTTAAAAGGGTTTTGGGGGGTTTTTTTGGGGGGTTTTTCCCCCCGGAAACGGGGGGGGCCCCCGGGGGAAAAAGGGGGGTTGTTTTTTTTAAAAAGGCTTTTTTTTTTTAAAAAAATTTTTTTTTGGGGGGGGTTGAAAAAATTTTTTTCCCCCCGGGAAGGGGGGCCCGTGGAAAAAAGGGTTTGGGGTTTAAAACCCCTTTAAAAGGTTTGGCCCGGGGGGAAAATTTTTTTTTTGGGAAAAATTTTTTTTTTTTTGGGGGGGGAAATTTAAAAAACCCAAAAAGGGGGGGGAAAAAAAAAAGGGGGGGGGGGGAAAAAACTTTTTAAACGGTTTAAAATTTTGGGGGGGGGTTTTTTTTTCCCTTTTTTTTTAAAGGGGCCCAACCCCCCCCCCAACCTCCCCCAAAAAGGGCCCCCCCTTTTTGGGGGGAAAAAAGGGGGGGGAAAAAAAAATTTTGGGGGGGGGAAAAAAAGTTTTAAAAAATTTTTTTTTTTTTTGGGGGTTTTCCCTTTCCCCCCAAATTTTTTCCCCCCCCCTTTCCACAACCCCCCCTTTTCCCCCCAAAAAAACCCAAAAGGGGAAAAGGGGAAAATTTTTTTTTCCCCAAAAACCCCCAAAAACCCCCCCAAAAATTGGATGGGGGGGGCCCGTTCGAAAAAAAAACCCCCCCCCCCTTTTCCCCCCCTTTTTTCCCCCCCCGGGGGGAAAAAGGGGGGGGCCCCAAAAAAAAGGGGAAAAAATTTTAAACCCCCCCCAAAAAAAAACCCCCCAAAAAGGGGGGGAAAAAAAAAATTTCCCGGAAAAAAAAAAAAAAGGGAGGGCCCCCCCCCCTTTTTCTCCCCGGGCCCCCCGGGGGGGGGGTTTTTTTTTTTCCTTTTAAAAATTTTTTTTTTTTTTTGGGGGAAAAAGGGGAAAATTTTTTTTTTTTAAAATTTTTTTTAAATAAAAATTAAAAAAAAAAAAATTTTAAATTTAAAACCAATTTAAATTTAAAAATTTTCCCAAACCGCCCCCCTTTCCCCCTTTTTTGTTTTTTTGGGTTTTTTTTTTTTAAAAAAAAAAAATTAAAACCTTTTTCCCTTTTTTTTTTCCCAAAATTTAAAAAATTTTTTAAAAAACCCCTTTTTTTAAAAAAGTTTTTTAATTTTAAACAAAAACCCCCCCCCCCCCCCCCCCCCCCCCCCCCCCCCCCCCCCCCCCCCCCCCCCCCCCCCCCCCCCCCCCCCCCCCCCCCCCCCCCCCCCCCCCCCCCCCCCCCCCCCCCCCCCCCCCCCCCCCCCCCCCCCCCCCCCCCCCCCCCCCCCCCCCCCCCCCCCCCCTTTTTAAAATTGTTTGGTTCCCCCTTTTTCCCTTGGGGGGAAATTTTTTTTTTTTTTTTTTAAAAAAAAAAAATTTTTTTTAAAAATTTTTTTTTTTTTTTTTCCCCCCCCAAAAAATTTTTTTTTTTTTTAAATTTTTAGTTTTTAAAATTTTTTTTGGGTTTTATGATTTTTGCTTTTCCCCCAAAAGGATTGCTTTTAAAGGGCCGGACGTTCACGCAAAGACTGGAAAAATAGCCCGGGGGTGAAAATTTTTGGTTTAACTTGTTTAATTTCCCAAAAGAATTCCCCGAAGTTGGAGTATGGCTCCTTAAAAGGCGGGATAAAAAAAAAAACGATCATACACACCCAAAAATCCCCTTTTGCTTTGTTGGGTAGAGGGATTGATCCTTTCCTGTCTATAAAAGGGAGTGTCCTCGGAGTAACACCCGCGTACGCAGAAAAAAGAAAAAAATCCAAATTTTTAAAAGAAGGGAAAATGAACTTACAAACATGCAATTTTGAGAGAATATCCTGTTCCTCGTAAGTAAGCCATCTAAGAGCTTAAGATTAATCTCTTATTGTCTATCATTAGGGAGTTATGACCGGTATGGAAAACGGTAGAAAATGTGTACGGAAGTGAGAATGAAAAGTTCAGAACGCACAAACAACAAGAAGAAAAATCATATCAAGAGAAAAGGCGGTTCAGGACAACCAGCTCATTAGAATAATTGTTGTGATTGAATGTTAGTTTGGAATGGCTCGATTCCCCCAAGTTACACTAAATCCAAACAATGCCAGTGGCAGACTATTGGATATCTTAAGCGTGGCTGGTTGTTTCACCGGTATTTAATGCAACAGAATTTGATATAAACACGATGTATGCGGGCAGTGTGGATCTGGGCAGGTAACCTAAGCTGCAAAGTTTAGGGAGAAAATCCAGATTTTGAAAGTATGACCCCAAGTAGGTTTCGAATCCTTTCTTTGTTCACAGATGCTTGCAATAACTTCCTTCACAATGGGGTTAACTATGGTGAGAGAATGCCTGAAGTGAATCCTCTAATGGGGCTAATTTTAGGTTGGTGAGGGACAGGTGTGAAAGGAATGTCACAGATGAGATCGATGTGGATGAGAGAAAGGCGTGCACATCACACAAAAAGAGATAATATAGGCGGGAGAACAGGTATGCAATAGGACTGACAGGATAAGGGGAAAGCATAAAATGAACTTCACGTGTGAGGTTAATATAAATGAGAGACTCGTATGACTCTGATCACCTGGGTTATGATCAGCCATGAAACGAATGTCACAGTGAGAGTAGTAAGATCTGGAGACAGGCATGAATGTTAAAGGCTGACTATGGGTGGGGGACAAGTACGAAATGCAATGCACAGTTGCCGTTAGTTGGAGTAAGGAGCAGCTGTGACGTAAACGTCGCAGATGGGCTGAATGTGGATGTGTTAAATTAATTTCGTTGATTAGCATAACTGTAATGAAGGACAGATATGAAGTGAAGAGGTTAACAGGGTTGAGAGGCAGTAAGACGCTATTTGCATACAGCTAAGTGGTGTGAGGGATTAAAAAAAACAAACAAACATGTACATATGTATATGTATGTATATTTGTATATATATATATGTCTATATGTATGTATATGTATGTATATTTGTATGTATTATATATATATATATATAATATATATATAATTTTGTGTGTGTGTGTGTGTGTGTGTGTGTGTGTTGAGCGCAATACATTTTAAGGCAGATGTGAAAGTAAAATCAGACGGTCGAGTGGGGACAAATATAAAACGAATGCCACGGCCAGGGATAAATGGGCTGAGGGGCGGGTATGAAACGAAAACGACCGTTAGGGGTAATCCGAGCGACGGGCAGGTCCGAAACTAACGCCACAGATGGAGTTCATCTGAGTGAGAGTCAGACGTGACGTCACCGCCACAGAAAGGACCAGCTGAGAGCAGAATCGCGCGTAAGCCAAACGTCACAGATTGGGTTAATTGAAAAGAGATGGGGATATTAATGTCGTGTCTCCGATAGGGTCAAGCAGGGCGAGAGGCAGGCATGAGGAGAATGTCACAGATGGGTTTAATTGGAATGCGCGAGAACAAGGAGGGTTGGCCCGTCATCTCTCTCCTCCCTCCCCCCTCTCCTCTCTCTCTCTCCTCTCTCTCTTCTCTCTCTCTCCCCCCCCCCTCTCTCTCTCCTTCTCTCTCTCTCTTATTTTTTTTGTCTGGGACGAGAGTGTCTCAGAGAAGAGCTATTGATCGGTTTGGCCGCTTGGCAGCTTCAGACGGCCAATTTTGTATCAGTCAGGATACATCATGCAGAGAGAGAGAGGGAGACGGAGAGATAGAAACCCGGGAGAGAGAGACAGACAGACAGATAGAGAGAGAGAGAGAGACACACACACACACACAGAGACACAGACACAGAGAGAGAAGACGTGTGTGTGTGTGTGTGTGTGTGTGTGTGTGGTGTGTGTGTGTGTGGGGATGTATGTGTGTATGTGTGATGTGTGTGCATGCCTGCGTGCGTGTCCACAGATATCTTTATGTAAGTGTATGTATGCATGTAATATGTGTGGGGCGTATGCATGTATATGTGGCTTTTTGGGTTTTGTGTGTGTGTGTGTGTGTGTGTGTGTGTTTGTGTGTGCCTTTGCTATCTATAAGCAACGTCAAATGAAAAACAGATGTATAAATATTATTAAGCAGAGGGAAGGAGAATGTCAGACAGGCAGCCAAGTAGGCACAAAGGGGGTTACACTTGTGGTTCCATTACGCGCGCGCGTGTGTGTGTGTGTGTGTGTATGTGTGTGTGTGTGTGTGTGTGTGTGTGTGTGTGTGTGTGTGTGTTTTCTAGCCAATATCTTTTCAAAAACTAATTTTTCTTTACACCCAAGATATACTAACCAATAACTGTCTTTTTACAGGCAGGAAATTTGAGAAGAGATCATGGATTCTGCGGTGATGCCAGGCTTGCATCCGAGCGCTGATCAAAGCCAGATAGGCAGACATGACCCGCCCAATTAACTCTCGACCTTTGTGGCCTGTGACCTTCGATGCTGCAGACGGCAGTCACGTGCGCGCCTTTCTTCCGTCGCTGCCAGTCTGTTTTGCCTACCATGGTTCTGGATAAACGTGCGTGTGTTCATTGGATTTTCAGGTTGCGTCAGCCTTCTGTCAACAGATTTGTTGTTTGGGGTCCTGGCAAAAGTATGTAAAAAGGTATGTGGACCAAAACGTGTTTCATGAGTACTGTGTTTTTACTTCTGAGCACATTTTATCTTTATTGCCTGACGTATATCTTACCATGGACAGTTGTTAGTTATCTGTGTAGAAGAGGAAGGGATGGTGGTGTTCGAAAATTAGAAATGTGCTCAAGAGCAGTAATTTGAATATGAAAAAATTTTCAAGGGCGTTTCTTGATCGTCAAATGAACGATTTTTGACCATGTGTTTTGTTGAAATCTCAGAAAGACGCTCTATCATTCCTATTAATTGATCGAAGAAGGATCTCAGAACTGAATACAGATGTTTGAATCATGTTCCTTTCACCTTGAGTAAAGCGGAATGAGACAGGGAATGATTTGTTGTGAGATTAGCCCATAGTGTTGCTGACAGCGTAAAATCAAGAACGGACTTTTGTTTATCTGCACTAAATAGTTGTATCTCTCGAGTGAGATTAATGCCTCACTGGACTAGCCTTCTTATACCCCAGACTACTTTTAGCAGCTGAAGCTAAACCGTTTGAGTACAGCAATCACGTGACGATTTACAAATCATGGTAGAGCACTAAGAGAACGCAACCAGCTTTATCACTGGCGCAAGGCTTTGTCACGCAGAAACGGGAAGACGCATGATTCCAAGCGGGCAGAAACTGTGCGGGTCCATTGTTGAGCTCATCGTTTTTGCCATGGTGTTACAGCACTATTTCTGATTTCATTTTGATAGTGAAGAAGCCGTGAAATACAGATAAATACACTGGTCAAAATGCAAGCCGGTGGATGAAGAGCTAGCGAACACAGATAACAGATTATATATAAAGAAAGAAATAACGGAGAGAGATGAAACAAGACGAAAGTGCGATTACTTCATCAAGGTACAATAAACTTTGAAAGATTAATCAGTCGCGTTCATGAAAGAGGCGCCGAGAACATAATCGGATAGGAGATTATTACCAGCTTGATTTCAGAACTGCCGCACTGTTGAAAAGCTGAATTAGGGCCAGATAAGTGTCCGGGTTGTGTTCAAGGACAAACCTGTTGAATGCGTGACCGCATCAACCTACTCAGCTGCTCCTAAAGATTCCGTCACTCTACACCTATCACCATTTAAAATTCCGCTATACTCCGGGCTTCACAAAATCTTCTCCATCTGTAACAAAAGCAAATAGCGTTTTATCATCTCCACTTGTAAAAGAAAGATTATGAGCAACCAAATCTCCTTCGTCCAATTTCCACATACAACATCACACACATCCACAACCACGAACATTCTGTCCAGTTGTCACAAAAAGTTTCCGATACCGATGTTTTTGTCTGTTGTATAAACGACCGC
>CM065726.1:61602048-61612048 GCA_033310375.1 Conus canariensis
TATCTGCAGGTAGGCAGGAGGAGGTTCTCGTCTCTCTATCTTCTCTGCAGGTAGGTAAGATGGGAGGCCCCCCCCCCCCGTAGAGATTCAGGGATTCCTTCAGTACAAACAGCTCTACCACCTTCTGGACGTCCTGTGCTGGCAACCTCCTCTGTCCTCTCACTCTCTTTGACTCTACTCTTGCTGTTGATGTTGTTCTCTGTTGTTGTTGTCGTTGATGTTGTTCTCTGTTGTTACTGTCGTTGTTTTACTGTATTCAGCTATTTCTCTGCCTTTGTGGACCATTTTCTTTTCTTTTTTTTCTGGAAACGCTCACACATTTTTGTATCTGCAGTTTGTGATATGCCGGCTTTTTTTTTCTTTTTCTTTTATGGGGGGGGTGGGGGGGGGGGGGGTGTTAAATTGCGTTTTAAGTAAAAGGAAATGTAAACACTGGCCTGAATGGACACAATGTCTGTTTGCTCGCATGGCCTTGAAAGGATTTTTGTGACAGTTAAACCTTTCTCATAAATTTCTCTACGTGGTAATTTGAAACGTGGTGACAGTCCTGAGATAACCTCTGCTGTTGACGGACTATAATTTTAATCTTAATCTTAATCTCATAAATTTCTCCGATTTGTTTTAATCTGGGAGCGATAAATCAAAGGAAATGTCAGGCGATCTCAGCACAGCCTAATTTTGTTTTACGTTAAATGTCAGTAGTTTAGCTACCAAATCATAACTTTTTTTCTCAGGACATGTTTTTCTGTTGTTGTTTCGCATGATCTGACTTGTTTTGCGTTGTGCATTTTTATTCCTGTGTGAGTTTGATACTTGGAGTGTCTATGTGTGGTCGGCTGGGCTACAATGATTAAGCTTAAGAGGAGGGGGGGGGGGGGGGGGGGGGGCTATCATCCCTCTATCTGCTCATCTTCTCTGCAGGTAAGTAAGGGTGATATGAGGGGGGGGGGGGGGGCTCATTGCTCTATCATCTCTGCAGGTAGGTAACAGGAGATAGAGGGGGGGGTGAGGGGAGAACTCACTGCTCTATCTCCTCATCTTTCTTTTTTCTGTTCTATCGTCTGTGCCACTCAGAAGGCAGTGCACCCACGCCGCTCATTCAGACACCCCGTCCACAGCCACAGCCCGGCCCGGTCCGCCGCAGCCCCGGCACCGACAATTCACAGGGAGCAGTCAATGTCAAGTCATCAAGAGGCAGCCCACCGGCGGAGACACTGCACTGCTGCCGAGTCACTTTGGTGGTGTTCAGTGGTGCCTGTTCTGATCCAACATACGCAGGAAACCACCTTCTAATGAGGTAGCCATGAGAGCAGGGCGTAAAGGATCACAGAATTTGAGACTTTTTTTTGTTTTTAATGCTGATCGATGAGAGTGAGGAAGATGAAGATGGTGCTACAGGTTTCCATTCTGGTCTGAGACTACATGACAGGCTGTACTCTGCGCTTCCTTTCGTAATATAGCCCGGCGTCAACCAGGCCCGAGAGATACAGGCACCTGCAGTGTTGGTCAGGAAATTTGAGCAACACTCTCAGAGACGCATCCATTGATGGATGAAACTCAACTGTGTGGTCCCAGTCTTCCCAATTGAGTCCGCAGCAAACTCAACGCTGGATAGGAGCCGGTCGGGGTAGAAAAATCCTACATGGCTCTGATGGCAATCGAACCCACGATCTCCCAGCCAGAAGTCCGCGACGCTAACCACTTCGCCACGGCGGCTGGGTTCCTCATCTTCTCTGTAGGCAGGTAACAGAAATAGGAGGTGGAGGTGGGGGGGGGGGGTGAAGACTCGCTGCTCTGCATCATAATCTCCTGTGCAGGTAGGTGACAGTAAAAGGAGGGAGGGAGACTCGTGCTCGTATCAAATCTCTGTCAGGTGTGACATAAAGAGGAGGAACTCGTTGCTCTGCATCATATCTCCTGTGCAGTGGTGTCAGTAAAAGGAGGAGGGGATCGTTGCTTCTCCCTCATCTTCCCAAGAAGTTACGGAGATGGGGGTAGGGGGAGTGGGGGAGACTATTCTTTCTCTCATCTCTGTGCACGAGTTTAGGTGACGGGAGCCAGACACGGCGTGGTGCAAATGCACTGTAGTAGCACGGAAGATGGACGGGAAAAAAAACCACCTTTGTCTTGAGAAATGTTATCATCCATATTGTCGTAAAGCTGCCAAATAACTGAAAATTATTTTGGTAATTCACATGACTATGCAAAATAAATAACGATATCCATTCTGTCTAATTTGTCTGAACTTCTAGAAAGCATCTTAAAACAAAATCTCCAAGCCTGCTTCATTGCGCACAATTTATTCTGTCTTGATAAATGTGGTTTCAAAGAGAAATCATTCCTGCCACACTGAATTTGCCAGTCTAAGAGAAGAGTGGCATGCAGTTTTTGGTCATGAACTTCTCATAGGAACAATACATGTGGATTTGCTGAGGCCTTCGATGCTATTGACCATAATCTCTCATGAACACGCACTTTGTTTTGCGTACTGCGGAAATCTGTCAATCTTTTTTCATTTTCCCCTCACCAAACATAAGACGGATCGTTTTTAAGATTTTTTTTTTGTTTTCTCCTCTTTCATGGCAATAAATGTTGAAGTCGCCAAAGATTCAGTCTTCGGTTCAGTATAAATTACTATGTACGTAACTGATCTATACAGAGATTGTCTTAAATGGATACTTCTAAAGATCTTTTCTAGAAGTAAATTCTTATGAATAACTATAAATCTGTCTTTTGAACTCAAAATGACTCGTCATGAAATACGTCGATAATGTTAAAAATACGCATGATTTTGCTACTATACACTATCTCCGTGAGAACATTTCAGTACGAGATGCTCAAAATAAAACACGGTATATATCCCCAGCCAAAGCATTGATCTGTTCATGACATCTCGCATAAGTCCACGTGAAAAACTGATGAGTAAATGTCAGAGAACTCAGAAGCAAACGGGGAGAAAAGTTTACTATACGTGAAAACAATAAGATCTCAGATATACAATGGAACAACCGTACATATTGTTTCTTTCCCTCTTTTTAGAACTCGCCATTCGTCTTCCTCTTCCCATACTACCACATCCGTTCCAGCAGCGTCCACTCTCTTGTTTTCATTTCGTGCGCGCGCGCGCGCGCGCGCGCGCGCGTGTTTGTGTGTGTGTGTGTGTGTGTTGGGTAAGTTAAGATAGAGAGAGGGAGAACGGCGAGTGGGAGAGATTGCTACTTGGTCGAATGATCACTTTGATGGTGGTGCATGGCATCAACTAAATCTCTCTCTCTCTCTCTCTCTCTCTCTCTCTCTCTCTCTCTCAAACACACACCACACACACACACACACACACACACACACACACACACACATTACTTTCCACTCCTCAACAACTTTTTACCCCCTTCGAAAACCCCTTCAGCTCACTCACAGAAACATTCAATCACATGACACCAGATCTTGCCTTTCAGCTTCCTTGAATGCCAATCTTGTGCCAACGACTATGCACGAGAACATGACCCATTTCCCCAAAGGGTTCATGACGTCATGTGCGTGACAGATGTCTTTAAGTCTTTGATGTGTGTATTTAAGAGGATAAAGATTTATTTATTTATCTATCTATTTATTCATGCATTTACTTATGTATTCATTTATTTAATATTTCTATGTTTTCTTTCCTTATCGCAGGTAGCATGATTCTGATGTCAGTGATCGTGATGGGGGTCAAAGGTCACGACTTCTGTGACGATATCAAGCGTGACGCCTGGAGGGTGCTGACGTATTTTGCCGAGGGCGTGGACACGCTGGGCCCGTTCTACGTCGGCTGGTCCTTCATCGTCGCCGTCGTCGCCTCTCTCCTCACGCTGGCCAGCTTCGGCTTCTGCATGGTCGAGTTCATTCGTGTGAACGATGTGGCCGAGTGACTCTTGTCTGTCGGTATGGGAGCTTGCTACCAGCTTCAGAGGACCAGTGTGACCTATGTCTGCGTCAAAATATAGTCGGTGTCTTAAAATAAGAACAAGAACAACAAGAACAACAACAACAAAGCAACAAATTACGAATTATTCCAAATTTTCTTGTTTCAGAACACTTCGTTTTCTACTTTTTCAATCTGATTTAGCGGCCAAACATGACAATTACAAAGAGAATAGATACCGCGAAGGTAGTGACTATGACTCGCATTAAATCGTCGTGCAATTTCAGTGCCCGTCCGAACACAAGTGACGTCATGTACGGGTTGCAAACAAGTTAAATATAGAACTACGTGTAAGCTGCATCGTGAAAACAGAGAATTGTGACTCGTTTAAACAGGTGAGTGTGATTCTTGTTCCCGGGCACTATAGTTATGGCGTGGATTGTAGGCTTCGAAAAGACTGCTTTGTGTAGTCGCATGATGCCAGAAACAATTGGCAAAAAAAGTAACGGTTTTCACTCCTCTATAGTTCATAGGTCAGAAGGTTGGCTTTCTTTTTTTTCCCCACACTTATTATGTGATGTATTAAGAGCGTCAAAACAGACCAAAATAATCGTGATGTGGGTGAAACTTGGGTTTTAACATCATAATTACTGTTTTCTTATACAAACATAATCGTGATTTAGGTGAAAATTGGGTTTTAACATCATAATTACTGTTGTCTTACACAATTAGTTATTGTGAATGTTTTCTTCATGTAGTTGACAATTTTCATCGTGAACACAGTGGTCACGGTCTTTTGAAGCCAGGAAGCGCCCATACCTCTGACAGACCAGTCGTCTGAGATCGTCGGCTTTGCTCTGTGCTTTATGAATCGTCTGCATCAACTATAGTTGTGAACCTGTCGCGTTGTGAAGACGTTGTCATTTTGGCAGAGAGGTGTCTCTCTACCCATGCACGCTAGCTCTGTGACGAAAAGATCGGCTGTCTATTGGACTGTGTGTGCTGACCTTTGAGCCGAGCTAGAAACTGGCTGAGTTGAATTATGCATCACGCTGTTCATCCCGCCCTGAGAATCACGTCAGAGAACAGTCGATTGTCTGTTACTTCTCATCAGTGTTTTCTGTAAAGAATGGATGACTTCGTCATCATAGAAAGAATGTCTCACTTTGCTTCGTTCTGTTCACAGTGACGTTATCAGTGACGTCAGCAAGGAAAACTAACAAGCCACGTGTTTGAATTGCACAACCATGCTGTCTTAACTTCAGCAAGGAAAACTAACAAGCCATGTGTTTGAGTTACACAACCACGCTGTCCTTCAAACCACCCTGCACATTTTATCAAAAGCTGTTTATAAGTTTTCATAACACTGTTGGCACGGGTTCCATGCTTTTAGCGTGTCCTTCGGAGAGGCTTTGGGCTAGCGAAAACTGGCGGTGATCGGAACACTAGACAAATACTTAGTTTGCCCACAGCAGTGTGATCTAACCTAAGTAGATTATATGGAGAACATCGACCTCAGAGTGCTCATAATCCAAAAGAAATGAACTTACTTGGCTCTCTTCTTCATGATATATTCGCCAGGGGCGGATCGGCTGTCTAAGGAGGGCGAGAGAGGAGGGAGAAAGAGTGGATGTGATGGTATTGCCGGAACGATTTCGTTTAGCGAATCAATTAAGCTCACAAAAAACAGAAGGGAGGAAAGAAAAGAAGAAAAGAAAAGACAAGAAAAGAAAAGGAAAACTTGAGATGGGAAAAGGGATGGGGATTAAGGGGAGGGGAATGGGTGAAAAGATTGGGAGGGGGAGGGGGGGGGAAGGGAGGGGTCATTGCATAACCGACACCATTGTCTATGGTAGTAATTGCTGATGATGTGCTTTATGCTGGTTTTGATTTTTCGTTCCGTTTTATTTGCGGAACTGTTTAAACCAAACCCCCTCCCACAGAATCGCGCGATTTTCGAGTAGTCAAACTGCACTTAGACCACTTACCTCCCTAAACTGTAAGCTTCTTAACAATGTGATGTAGCCATTTTTTTTATATTGTGCATAATTAGCCTGCTTATAGACTGACTTAAAACATTGAAATCAACGAGGCACGACTTACATGTGAAATAGCTAAGCCGTATTTTTGCCCTGCAAAATAAAGACATTCACGCAACACATTTTTGATTTTGTTTACCGATTAATGTCAAAATCTGAAAAGAGAAGTAACTGAATTAAACCTAGTTTATCAAGCAATAATACATCTGAGTAGAATAATTGCACATGCGCAAAATTCCTTTTTTAAAAACCTTTTTTAATTGATAATTCGGGAAGAAAAAAAATCAGAAATAATGCCGACATCGTCCTTTTGCTAGTTTCGAATTATGCACGCTGTTCGACTCATTTGTTTCCGTTTCATTATAAGTAAACATGGAGCAAGCATTACTTGATGTGCTTTACAAGTCAAACAACCAAATTAATCAAAACTAAACAAAAATTACCTGATCATAACTTTTTGTCACGGCGTATAATTTTCAGATTTGAATGATTAATTTTTTTATTTGGTCTTTTTGTATTATCGTGTCAGTTCACGTGCCACTAATATCATTTTAATGCGCATATTCAAATCACATTGGGTTTCACGTTATGAACAAAATATGGAGGGAAAAGTTGAAACCGTTTCGGTTTCTGCCGCGAGTCTCTCATAACAGGTTACTATCGTTCTTCTTCCTTTCCACATGTCCTCATCCAGTTGGCAGACACAACAGTTTTGTCATTTGCACAGAACTTGTGCAACTGAACAACACACGCTTTCGGAATCAATCACGGATTTAAGTCTCACGGGTGGGGACAGAAAATGGAATGGTTTGCGTTTCTCATAGGCTCAGAAAGGCCACTAACCTTTTCGTCTTACGTGATTTAGAATTATTTATGGCGTTTTCCCCGATTCTCTGACGTCTCATCTCCACCACATACCAACATCAGATGCATTTGGGATGTCGCAGACTTTTAGAAAGGGTTTTGTCTACGGTTGAGGACTTTCTGACAGTGTAGGAAGTTACGCACCCTGATTTATGAAAATGGGCGATCACCAGCCAACCAAACTCAGAGGCCTGCGATTTTTTTTTTTTTTCAAAAGGAAAACGGTAATCTTTATTAGAAAGAGGATATTTTGAAGTTTCTGTTTTATTCCTTTCTCTAAAGTTCGTATGATGAATCACATTTTTGGTCCGGGTGTGTTTGCAGAGAGAGAGAGAGAGAGAGAGAGAGAGAGAGAGAGAGAGACCACAACGACGGATTGCACATACTTATGCTTTTATCAGCTGTGAACTTGTGTACACATTTTCAGCCATATTTCATTGGGAGTGTGCTCTTAACGTTCATAAGGCTGGGTGGCGATTCCACCCCTCCAGCGATAAATGATGTCAGGCGGTTGTGAATCATGTGTAAGTAGCTGTGTGCACATATGCCGGAGTGTTTCCTTGACTGAGTCGTGTTCCCCACCCCCTTTACAATTAGCATTTTCATCTTCCATGCTGTCGATTGGTGTTGTTTTAGTAAATGATTTTATAGGATGTCCCGATCAGGTGAAGTGAGTGTGAACTGAGCGGGCCCTACTTTTCTCTCCTCCCCCCCCCCCCCCCCCCCCCCCCCCCATTTTCTTCTCTCCGCTTTTTTTTTTATGTGAGTTTCGAGTCATGGTTAGAAGGGAAGCAAGTGCTAATGAATGTACCATTAACAAAGAATGAATGTTAATTGTGATGATCACATCAACATGATATGATTAGGATTTTGTTTTTGGTAGCAGTCACACGTGCTGATACTCACAGTGACAGATTTACACGATTTACACATATACAGTTAATGAGTATATATACAGATGAGGGAGGGTGAGGGGGCAAAGGACGCTAGGAGCTTGGTTTACTGAATCTCGAGAGTACGTCCTTTCCGAAAGGCTAGTACGCAGACCAGTCTGTCAAGATCTCATGAAAACGCGGAAGGTGACATAGACTGGGAAGGAGGCAGGAGAGAAAGGGAATAAGATAGGAGTGTGAGGGGGGTGGGGGTGGGGGATGCTGAGAGACAGCCTTGTTCCTAAAGAACAGGCCCTATATGAAGTCATTTGTTATGAATCTCTCTCTCTCTCTCTCTCTCTCTCTCTCTCTCTCTCTCTCTCTCTCTCTGTGTCTCTGTCTCTGTCTCTTGTCTGTCTCTGTCTGTCTGTCTGTCTGTCTGTCTGTCTGTCTCTCTTTGTACTTACTCATTCGATTTGATCTGATTATATTTTTGTTTATATGCACTCCATCATGAGGGGCAATGGCCTATACATGAATAAACTATTCGTACCCACCCACCCCCCTCTCTCTCTTTCTCTCCTCCCCTAAAAACTGGAGGTAAGATTCATTACAACAGACACAAAACAACAGTAAAAAAAAATGTCTGTCACTGGCAAATATCGCCAATTCAATCTTTTCCATGCACACAACTATCGTGGTGAAAGTGGCGGGCACTTGCTGTTCATGACCTGTATGTGGCGGTTTCACTCTTGCCTTTGTGAGTTTTCTTGCCTCCACCGCTTCTGCTCAGCGATGTTGATGGACATTTTGCAATAAAAGTGAGACTGATTTTTTTTTTTTTTTTTTTTGCTTTGCGTTATAATTCTGGTGTTCACTTTAATGTATCTGTGGCAGTTAACTCGTGAACTCTCACGAAGGTGAATGCTAACAGGCTAGTCCATGTTGCATAGCATGATTCAGTTGCATACTATATCCAACTGTGACAGATCTGCCCGCTATAAACCTTGTCTCTGTCTTCAAGAGATTTATGTCATCCAAAAATATTCATACTTCTTGTAGGGAAGCTGCGAAAAGTACGAGCAGCGAATTTAGAAATTATTTCTGCGTCGTCAGCTGGGCATAACATACTATGACGACGTTTAAAGCTACACGAAACACGTCACATGATGTAAAATTACCAGATCCCCCCCCCCCCCCCCCCCCCCCATTACATGTCGAATGTTGAGTCGCAAGATGTTTCCTAACTACATATTCGGACCGATTGGTGCATGAAAGAATCAACAGTAGGTTTGGAATAGTGGTAACTTTCACAGGAGCGCATAAAATTAAATTAATAGGTCATATGAATAAATCACCGATGTGAAATGCAAATGAGCTGAACGTGCTGTGCATATGCAACATGAAAACGGAACGTGCCGGGGAAATGGGAACGCCAGCAAACTTCGGGGAGGCAGACGTGTTTGCTAGTTGGATTGAACCCATGCGCCATCGCCGCTGCTCAGGAGAGACCGCCAAGGCGGGCGGTCGAGCCAACTGGAGAGGTTGAAAAATATATGAGGAAAACCGTTGAAAAATACCAAGGTGTGACCTGGCCAACCTGCTGAGCGTGAGGTCCGGCTGTGTAACAGCAGTGCGGGGAGCCTGCCAAGGACACAGGCGCAGAGCCGCACCTTGTGGGGGGACTGGATCAAGAGGGTGTAACTGGCTGTGACAGACTGCCAATGAGAGGGCGCAGTTACCTCTCTTTACTGTGCCTTCTGGCCACGAAAGGGTAAAGTTGTTGGGTGTGACCAACGAACGATCCGCTCGTTTTCACTGCGTCTCCCACGACTACAGGAAGCGCCTCCTAAACGAAAGGGGAAAGGACAGGTGCTTCAAGAGAGAGGGGGGTAGTTTTCCCACAAGAAGGCAAGAGAGAGACGGGGGTAGTTTCCCACAAGAAGGCAAGAGAGAGACGGGGTGGTTTTCCACAAGAAGGCAAGAGAGAGGGGATAGTTTTCCACAAGAAGGCAAGAGAGAGAGAGAGAGAGAGAGAGGGGGGGTAGTTTTCCACAAGAAGGCAAGAGAGAGAGAGAGAGAGAGGGTAGTTTTCCACAAGAAAGCAAGAAAGAGGAGGTAGTTTTCCACAAGAAGGTAAGAGAGAGAAGGGGGGGGGGGGGGCTAGTTTTCCACAAGAAGGCAATAGAGAGAGAGAGAGGGGGGGGGGGTAGTTTTCTACAAGAAAGCAAGAGAGAGGGGGGTAGTTTTCCACAAGAAGGCAAGAGAGAGAGAGAGAGGGGGGTAGTTTTCCACAAGAAGGCCAAGAGAGAGAGAGAGGGGGG
>CM065726.1:61617048-61619548 GCA_033310375.1 Conus canariensis
ATGGACCAATGCACGCCCTCTCCTCCAAGATGGCCGCGTCCTCTGGACCCACAGCCTGTCCCGGTCTGTTCTCTGAACCCACAGCCTGTCCCACTCTGTCCTCTGAACCCACAGCCTGTCCGGGTCTGTCCTCTGAACCCACAGTCTGTCCCACTCTGTCCTCTGAACCCACAGCCTGTCCCACTCTGTCCTCTGAACCCACAGCCTGTCCCACTCTGTCCTCTGAACCCACAGCCTGTCCGTTCTGTCCTCTGAACCCACAGCCTGTCCCCTCTGTCCTCTGAACCCACAGCCTGTCCCACTCTGTCCTCTGAACCCACAGCCTGCCCCGGTCTGTCCTCTGAACCCACAGCCTGTCCCACTCTGTCCTCTGAACCCACACCTGTCCCGGTCTGTCCTCTGAACCCACAGCCTGTCCCACTCTGTCCTCTGAACCCACAGCCTGTCCGGGTCTGTCCTCTGAACCCACAGCCTGTCCCACTCTGTCCTCAGAACCCACAGTCTGTCTCGGTCTTTCCTCTGAACCCACAGTCTGTCCCACTCTGTCCCTGAACTGCCACACCTGTCCACTCTGTCCTCTGACCCACAGTCTGTCTCTCCTCTGAATCCACAGCCTGTCCCACTCTGTCCTCTGAACCCACAGTCTGTCTCGGTCTGTCCTCTGAACCCACAGCCTGTCCCACTCTGTCCTCTGAACCCACAGTCTATCTCGGGCTGTCCTCTGAACCCACAGCCTGTCCCACTCTGTCCTCTGAACCCACAGCCTGTCCCACTCTGTCCTCTGAACCCACAGCCTGTCCCGGTCTGTCCTCTGAACCCACAGCCTGTCCCACTCTGTCCTCTGAACCCACAGCCTGTCCCACTCTGTCCTCTGAACCCACAGCCTGTCCCACTCTGTCCTCTGAACCCACAGCCTGTCCGGGTCTGTCCTCTGAACCCACAGACTGTCCCGGTCTGTCCTCTGAACCCACAGCCTGTCCCACTCTGTCCTCTGAACCCACACCTGTCCCGTCTGTCCTCTGAACCCACAGCCTGTCCCGGTCTGTCCTCTGAACCCACAGCCTGTCCACTCTGTCCTCTGAACCCACAGCCTGTCCCACTCTGTCCTCTGAACCCACAGTCTGTCCCGGCCTGTCCTCTGAACCCACAGCCTGTCCCATTCTGTCCTCTGAACCCACAGACCTGTCCCGGTCTGTCCTCTGAACCCACAGCCTGTCCCGGTCTGTCCTCTGAACCCACAACCTGTCCCAGTCTGTCCTCTGAACACCACAGCCTGTCCCGGTCTGTCCTCTGAACACACAGTCCTGTCCCGGTCTGTCCTCTGAACCCACAGCCTGTCCCGTGTCCCACTCTGTCCTCTGAACCCACAGCCTGTCCCATCTGTCCTCTGAACCCACAGCCTGTCCCGGTGTCCCACTCTGTCCTCTGAACCCACAGCCTGTCCCACTCTGTCCTCTGAACCCACAGCCTGTCCCGGTCTGTTCTCTGAACCACAGCCTGTCCCGGTCTGTCCTCTGAACCCACACCTGTCCCACTCTGTCCTCTGAACCCACAGCCTGTCCCACTTCTTGTGTCCCTTCTGAACACACAGTCTGTCCCGGCCTGTCCTCTGAACCCACAGCCTGTCCCATTCTGTCCTCTGAACCCACAACCTGTCCCGGTCTGTCCTCTGAACCCACAGCCTGTCCCGGTCTGTCCTCTGAACCCACAACCTGTCCCAGTCTGTCCTCTGAACCACAGCCTGTCCCGGTCTGTCCTCTGAACACACAGTCTGTCCCGGTCTGTCCTCTGAACCCACAGCCTGTCCCGGTGTCCCACTCTGTCCTCTAACCCACAGCCTGTCCCATTCTGTCCTCTGAACCCACAGCCTGTCCCGGTGTCCCACTCTGTCCTCTGAACCCACAGCCTGTCCCACTCTGTCCTCTGAACCCACAGCCTGTCCCGGTCTGTTCTCTGAACCCACAGCCTGTCCCGGTCTGTCCTCTGAACCCACAGCCTGTCCCGGTGTCCCACTCTGTCCTCTGAACCCACAGCCTGTCCCGGTCTGTTCTCTGAACCTACAGCCTGTCCTGGTCTGTCCTCTGAACCCACAGCCTGTCCTGGTCTGTCCTCTGACCCACAGCCTCTCCGGGTCTGTCCTCTGTCCGGGTCTGTCCTCTGTCCGGGTCTGTCGTCTGTCTGGGTCTGTCGTCTGTCCGGGTCCGGGTCTGTCGTCTGTCCGGGTCTGTCGTCTGTCCGGGTCTGTCCTCTGTCCGGGTCTGTCGTCTGTCCGGGTCTGTCCTCTGTCCGGGTCTGTCCTCTGTCCGGGTCTGTTCGCTGAGAGCCACGACCACCATGTCCCTTGGCATGTGGCACCACAGGTGTCGGCCGATGTTCTCTGCCCTAGTCTGTGCGCGTAAGGGGGTGGGGGTAGGGGAGGAGGGGGGGCACCGCCAGTTGTAAAATCCATCAACATCTTCGTTGTCACCATCAGTCATCATCATCGTCATCATTCTCCTCA
>CM065726.1:61627048-61639548 GCA_033310375.1 Conus canariensis
TAGAAGAAATATGTGTTCTAGGGCTTTGGCATGACGTCAAATTTCTGAAGTTCTGAGGGAAATACGTCACTTCGTTCGTCAACATAAGCTGTTCTTTTCTAGAAAAAAGAACAAGAAAAAGAAAAAAAATTCTAACGCTGAGCAAGCCTCGGACTGAAGAGCACCATGGGCAGACCTTGCGGCGCAAGCCGCGCGGAGATGGCAAATGTGTGTAGTGATTTTACCCATCGTAAAAGCGCATCAGATGAGCCAGTCTCCGTGTCTGAGAAAGACTTCCTTGAGGTTCAAGCGTACAGGGACATAATTGGTTAGTAAGTTTCCCCTATGACTATCTTCTATAAAACAACTTTGTCGAATTCTTGTGAAAGAGGCGTAATAGAACAATATACTGGAGATAAGTGGGATGCAGCTAGGCGTGAGAGCTCTCTTCCGTCTTCCTCTTAGCTTTATCATTCTGAATCGGAAATGAAATGAGGCAGGGAACAGTAAACGATAAACAGTAAACAAGTTGGGTATTTTTTGCTCCCATAAGAAAACCTAACACAGAGTAACTTTTATTCAAGACTGGCACAGCCTCTTAAACTTGAATAAAGTCAGACAAATACATAGACGAACAATCTAATAGTGGGGGAAAAAACAAGCGCAGGCCAACAACTGAACTGTCTTCATAGTAATGACTTGGCAAAGATTTGGACTTAAGGAGGAGGAGGGGGGGGGGGGGGGGGGGGGGACTGGGAACATCAAATTAAGAACATATGTTACAGATATGAAGACTGTTCACTACCTGCATAAGGGAACCATCGCAATCCCTTTTGAAGGCAGATATATAGGAGCAGGCAATACAAATATATCTGCCTTCAAAAGGGATTGCGATGGTTCCCTTATGCAGGTAGTGAACAGTTTTCATATCTGTAACATATTTTCTTAATTTGATGTTCCCAGTCCCCCCCCCCCCCCACCCCCCCTCCTCCTCCTTAAGTCCAAATCTTTGCCAAGTCATTACTATGAAGATAGTTCAGTTGTTGGCCTGCGCTTGTTTTTTCCCCCACTATTAGATTGTTCGTCTATGTATTTGTCTGACTTTATTCAAGTTTAAAAGGCTGTGCCAGTCTTGAATAAAAGTTACTCTGTGTTAGGTTTTCTTATGGGAGCAAAAAATACCCAACTTGTTTACTGTTTATCATTCTGGTCAGCTGGTTTACAACTCTTGCTGTGAGTTGGCTGTACTATCAGTTTTGCTTCTTGGCAGCAATTTATTATGAACGTCATTATTGTTGTTGTTTCTCATATTATAATTTGATCAGTTTGATAGCAGTTTAGCCCTTCGTATTCAGATTCAGGGCACTCGTGAATCCTATCAAAGAAGACACGCATATTTTTCTTCGAACACACTGCAACATTGTGCGCCCTCATCCAGTCACAGTGACATCGCCAAGAACCAACTATGAGCAATGAGTGCAATCAAAGTCGACTTCCGACAAAGACAAGGACTGAAGAGCAAGGGCAATTACTCAGAGGACGAGTAAAAATCTGGCAGCACTGTTGACGAATAGGCTAATTAGGATCTCAGATTAGCCACGATCCATGTTTGCCCAAAGTGCTGATCTGAATCCACTTTAAATAGTATCTTTGAATCAATAGTGGCTATTCGACTTCTTCCTCAAAATTATTGAAAGATGCAGCAATACACAATTAAGAAAATAAACAAATCAAAAACAAGCAAACAAAATAACTTATTCGTGGCCTGAGTTCTATCTGTAGCCAAAGTATTCATTATGTTTCACTGCTTAGTTGAAACTGAACAAAAAGATCCTGCCTTTCTAGTTTGCAAATTAATGTACTGAATAAATATTTGTTGCATTATTTTGAATGAAACATAATTTCACACATCAGTTATCTGTGTAATAAGCAAGAAATGTTGCTGGTCACATTCTCTGAAAATTTTTCCTCAAAACATTGATTGAAGACTTCATCAGTCGCCATAGAGTTTAGCTGCCCCTCACCTCCTCCTCCTTTCCTCCTTCGAGATAGCGTCCCTTCCCTCTCTTTTCGTCTCTTCCCTGACCTTTTCTCCCTTCTCCTGCCCTCCCTTCTTTTTTCTTCCGTTTTCCTTCAGTCACCCTCCCTTTCCTCCCCTCTCCTTCACTCAGCTCTTTCTCTTTTTTCCTCTTTCTTTCTTCTCTTTTCTTGTCTTTTCTTTTTTTTTTTTCTTTTGATTTGAAATGTGCAGCAAACAATTGGCTCAGTGGGATTAAATGCAGGTGAAGGAAGGATGTTGATGATGGAGAACGATGCAGACAAAAAAGATTGTATATTAATCATACGAGCCGTTGGTGAAGTGTGATTATTAGTTCCTACCGTCCGTTTTGTCCACCTTTTCAACCCGTGATGCAGTTCATCGTTGCCAAGCAACCTTTTAAACCAATACCACCGACAAACACAGCAACGGACTGTGTGCTTCATTAATGCGAGAGGCCAGAATTCTGGCGAGTGGAGGTGGTTTTTTTTTTTTTTTTTTTTTTTTTTTCCCTTTTGTTGCGACCTCTCGCAAAGATAGTTACACAGTGGAGAGGATTAATGAATTTTGAGCTTATGCTGTGTTTAAGATCAAAGATGAATCAGTCAGGTCAGTCAGCTTTTGTAATTTTTTTGGTTTTGTTTTGTTGTTTGTTTATTTTTGTTTTGTCTTTGGTCGCTATCATCAAACCTCAGATGCAACGGTCGCAATTTAACTGAATCCGGATCCACATATGCACACCATATTTGTCAAAAAAAAAAAAAAAAAAAAAAAAAAAAGCCAACTAAGTCAGCTTCCGTTTGGCGCTGTCTCTTTGTCGTTTTTCTTTGGATAGTCTTGCTGACATCACCTCGCTGTGACATAGCTAGGAACTTGTCCAAGTTAAGAAAATCATCTCAGAAGACAATCACAATATTTTCGGATCGCACAAGACAGAAAACACAACAACAACAACATCGACGACGACAACGACGACGAATCTTTCGTCTGAGCCAGTGAAAATAGCCTGTGAAGATTTGCACAGCTGTATACTGCAGATGTCGTCGACAAAAGTAGGCTGTTATTATAGCTGGCGCTGTAACTGCGGGTACTTGATTTGTATGTCACTGTCTGCTTGGTGCTGCTGACAGGGGTTGGAATGTTTGGCGTAATTTATGTCTACCTGCAGAAAGGTCACATGGGCATGGTCACAGTTCTGCCGGAATGGCCGGTCAAGACAGTGGAAGACGCTCCAGTGTGTGTTCCTGATCATTTGCAGCTTTGGGTATAGCTCCGGGAGTGCGCTGTGAGTGTGTGCATTTTCGTCTGTAACTTATTCATCCATCATCATAAATAGGTTTCCGAGTGTTCTAAGAATGGTCAGTGCTGTTCGTATGACGGTTGACGTATTGTGTGTGAAGCCACATAATTTGCTGCCAATGTTTGTAGCACTTTCAGACATGAAGTTTGTATGTTAAAATTGTATGCTACGAAAGTTCCATAGTTCTTAGCCCTGACGGGATTCTAATGGGGATGAGTGTGCTTTAAGCTCTAATGAGTAAACTGGAACTGTAGAGTGAAGTTTCATCCGCTGTTGGTTGAAAAAAAAAAAAACGAAAAACGAAAAACCCTGTCCAAAACTGCAGGTGTTTGCATCTCTCAGGCCTGGTTGACGCTAGGATACATTATGAAAGAAAGCGTAGAGTTCAGCTTTGTCATGAAGTCGCTGACCAGAATGGGACTCCATATAGCGTCCTCACTTATCACCGTTTAAGAAGTAAAGTGTCAAAGTCGATGGCCCTTCTTTCATGCTAATCTCTGATCCGGATGGGAAAAAACAAACAAACAAATAAACAAAAAAACATTAAAAAAAAAACCACCCTTCACCAGTTTCCATCACTGCCTCATCCATACGAGTGGTCCCAACCGAGTTCAAAGGGAGATGAAACAGATCCACGTGTGGCCGGGCCCGTGACAGAGCTTGCAGCTACAGGAAGATAGTGGGACTAAGGGAGTGAGATCAGGGGTAGCCTACTGCATAATGCAAAGGCATCAAGATGACCTGTGGCCGGCCGGGCCGACCATCATGGATGTGAGTGGACAGCCTGGTTTATACTGAAGGAGATGAATAGAGCAGTGCTTTGGTCACAGACGGTCTCTCTCTCTCTCTCTCTCTCTCTGTCTCTGTCTCTCTCTCTCTCTCTCTCTCTCTCTTTTGTTATTTTAGCTATCTGTCTGTCTTTCTGCCTGCCTGTCTGTCTGCCTGTCTCTTTCTCTCTCTCACTCACGCTGTCTGTCTCTGTTTCTGTCTGTCCTCCCCCCCCCCCCCTCTCTCTCTCTCTCTCTGTCTTTCTCTCTCTCGTCAAAACGCATTCATTTAGTTTAGGTAAGTGTGACAGATACGTACACATCAGAGATTCCTTTGTGGCACTTTAGCTTTCTATGAAACAAATAAGTGGAGCGGAAAAAAGAAAGTCCATGCGAGCAATTTCCCGGTCATTTCGAAGATGATTAATTAGAGCTTCATGTATCTTGGGTTTGTTTGTAGGGCAGTCTGTTAGTGAGTGAAGACACAGCATTGTCAGTGAGGCTCCAGACTTCATTTAGAGCTCCCAAGAGCTTCTCCTCTGGCAGTGTGTCCGAACCGTGCGCTTCAAGAAGAACTGTCTACTACTGCTGATATTTCATTGTTTCCCAAGAGTACATCGTAGCATAAACACACAGGCATACGCTTGAGACAGACAAACACATACAAACAAGTGCGCGCTCGCACACCTACCCACCCACACACGCACGCACACGCACACACACACACACACACACACACACACACACACCACACACACACCACACACACACACACACACACACACAACGCTTAGTTTCACACACACACACACACACACACACACACACACACACACACACACACATGCAAACGCGCACTTTAAACTAAATTGTTTCTTGGTTTGATGTAATTTTGTACTCGTGTTTTCTATGCTGTAAAGAATTTTAAGAAATATAAAAAAAAAAAAAAAAAAGACAAAAAAGAAATATAGAACCACAATAAAAACTGTTGATTAATCATCGATTTAACAGACACTACAGATGCAACATATTCAACATACATCGATATGATGTACATTGCTTTTTTTTCTCTTAAAGAATCGTTTATTTTAATGCTGATTACGTGCACAACTGTGTCAGTTTGTCGAGTGCAATGTTTAAATATCTGCATGCACTGTGTTCAGCTTAGTCAGCCCCGTAAGTCTGTTCTTGTCCTATTTCACAAAATCAAGAATTATCTCTGGTTTAACCCTTTCATCGTGCAAAGCCACAGTTGCTGTTGGGTATTCCAAGCATGCACTTATTCAGTATTTGTGTGTGAGTGTGTGTGCATTGTCTTGTTAGTCTTCACATATTTGAATCGTATATCGAATAGATTTGTTGTATCATCTTTAAGCTGTTCCAAAAATCATAACAATTGATTTAATAGTTCATAAAGTTACAGCCATGTAAACCTAGTATCCCATGGTCTGGCTCGCAGCTAGATTTCAGCTGCTGCTTGCAGCTTTTGGATGGCTAGCGGTGAAAGAGTTAACATCGATTTTGTTCTCTTTCTGGTCAACGTTTAAAGTACAGCGTTGTAATGGCAGTCAGTATATATTCTGCCTGCATGTACAAACGAAAACAAGTCAGCACAATAACGTAATCTGACAGGAAAGAGCAGGCGTGGTTTCAGAGGGTCATCACTCTGTGATCGTGCAGATACTGAACCGGAAGGAGCGGGCACGACGACGCCTGCAGACAAACTAAAGGGAAGCAAAAAGGTCAGCTGTCACCCAGCACAACAGGAGGCAGTGCAGCATGGCCAAGTCAGACAGACCAAAGAGTTCCTGTAACTGTCTGAAGAAAGTCAGTGACGGCATCACCTCGTTCCTGGAGGGTCTGTTTGACAAGTCAGTATGTCTTGTCTGTCCCTGCACATGTTTCTTTTGTTTGTTTGCTTGTTTTTTTTCTATCTGCCTGCCCGCCTGTTTGTCCATCAGTCTGTCAGGAAATTCGTTGTTTTAGATGTCTCTCTGATTGTGTGAGTGGATGGATGTGTGTGTGTGGGTGCGTGTGTGTGTGTGTGTGCGTGCGTGTGCGCGCGCGCGGTGTGTGTGTGTGTGTGTGTGTGTGATTCTTTGCCGCCGTTTTTTTTCCCAGTGTTCCTCTGCTCTGGCTCTTCTCTCCACCCCCAGTCATCCATATCGCACATGTTCACATTCACACACAGAATGCAGTCGGTGGTACTGTACCCCGCCTCTAAATCTAGCTCGTCCTTTTGCCCAGTATTCTTTCCCGTCCTCCCATTTGAGCGAGTCTCGTTCAGAATATGTGTGTAGACTTTGCTTAAAACCCTCGTTTATACCATAGTTAATATTCCCATTCTTTTGAATTAGAACTGTAAGATATTTGCACCATTCTTTAACCATTATATGGATTACCTGTTTGAGGAGAGAGAGAGAGAGAGAGAGTATTAAATGCTACGAAATGTAAGCCTAGTGGGTTTCTGTGATTATTTCACTGTGTGACAGAAGATGGGATTGCAGACTTACAAATAAACATAGCTTACACGTATGACAAGGATCAGAACGCAGCATAAACACCATCATTACATCGAACTGGAGAGAGAGAGAGACAACGGGTGGGCAAGAAACATGATCTCGCACGCGCAAGAACGGCGCTTGATACTAACAGTCAGTAAAAAAAAAAAAAAAAAAAAAATCCCATGACTACGGCAATGTTGTTTCTTACCGGTTTCGTGGTGCAAGCCACTTATCACAGTAAGCTTATCAGCGCAAAGAATGAAGGGTTTGCGGCACAATCCAGGCTACATGCCGCGGTTCGTAGGGAGAAACCTGCCAAAGTAAACGGAGAAGTTTGGCAAGCGCCATCAACATCATGACAATCTTTTTTAAAGGGTCACGCAGACGAGTGCTCCTGCACGCGTGCGTCAAATAGTGGGATGGGTCGGTGTAGGGGACTTAGAGGAAGGGGCGATTTGGGGTGGGAAGGGGAAATTGTATACACCTGCTTTAGTGGGGTACCCAGTTGGCAACATGCCAGGCAGACTGACCTTGCTTCAATGGGGAATGTGTCATTTAGGAGATCGGTATTATATAACCCCCCCCACCACCACCACCACCACCACCACCACCACCCTGCCCACCCCTCCCGTTCCTGTCATTGTGTGCCTTTCAACTGGGCATTGTGCCCTTTTTATATAATATGTAGTTCACCGTCTTCTCAATGTCTGTCTATGCTTCTTGTCCCTGTGTCTGTCGACGTCTCTGTGTATGTGTGTGCGTGTGCGTGTGTGCGCGCGCACGCGTGCGTAAGTGTGTGTATACATATGTGGCGTGTGCGTGTGTGTGTGTACGTGTGTGCTCGTGTTTGTGTGTGTGGTGTGTTGTGTGTGTGTGTACGCCCTTGCATGTGCGTGCGTGCGTGTGTGTGTGTGTGTGTGTGTGGTGTGTGTGTGTGTGTGTGTGTGTGTGTGGTGGTGCGTGCGCGCACTCTTACATATGTGTGTGTGTGTGTGTGTGTGTGTGTGTGTGTGTGTGTGTGTGAATGAAATGATGATAATAAGCAGTACTTATACTGCACGGCATCTCCCAATGGTGAATGAAAATCTTTGTTCTGTACAAAAAGTAATACAGACAACAACAACAACAACAAAATCCAACGCCAAGATGAAGAGAGATTGAAAGTGAGGTGACAGCAGGTGGAAATTGAAACAAACTTAAAAGAAAAATGGCTGTTCTGCCGAATGTAAAAAGACCAATCACACGACAAAACACGACATGTATCGACCTCTTTGGTCTTCTTCAAGCAAGACAGCATTCAAGTCGATGAAAACAAAGAATGAACAATCACTTATCTCCTCAAACTGGGTGTAAGTTGATGTGAAATGAAAATGAGGCTGTTGGGAAGGAGACAGTGCGAGTTAAATACTAATGATGATAATTGTAATGATGATAGTAATGATAATAATAAGAAGAAGAATAGTGTTGATGATGATGAAATATTAAAATATGATAATAAACAGAGGATTACTACTACTTTTAGTAAGAATATGATGATAGTAGTAGTTGTAGTGTTATTAGTGGCTGTACCAACAGAAAAGGAGAAAGGAGAGGGGTTAGTGAATAGCTGAACAGCGTGGTTGTAATAGCAACAGTAATAATGGCGATGATGATGATGATAATAATAATGATGATGATAATAATAATAATGGTACTGATATTGGTAATAATAATAATGTTTGTAATAATAGTAATGGCAATACAAATTGTATCAATGATGATAATGATACTACTACTACAGCCACTATGATGGTGATGACGACGATGAGGACAACGATGACGACAACGATGATGATGATGATGATTGCGATGATGATGATAATGCTTATGATGAATATCATGATGAAGACAACCAGGATAACTATGATCATGGTTACTAATGGATAACAATGTTGGCAATGAAAAGTACTGACGATTAATTAATCACGATGGAATCACACCCCTTGGTGTCCTCGCCAATCACAGACTAGGCCAGAGCATAGGCCGACACCCATGGCGCTACATCCTGGGCTGCCTGGTGGTGGTGGCGCTCTGCGGTCTGGGCCTCCTGCGCTTCAAGGAAGTGACGGACCCGGACAAGCTGTGGGTGCCAGACGATGCGGCCATCCTGGAGGAGAAGGCGTGGATCGAGCAGAACTTTGACTCCACCACCCGCGTCGGCTTCCTCCTGGCCGTCAAGCCTAGCGGGTTGTTGACGCCCACCGGACTGTCGGCGGTAAGGAAAGTTGTGGGGGGGTTTACATGAGGGTGGGCTGGGTGGGGGTGGGGTGGGGTGGGGGGTAGAGTTGGGAGGAGAGGGGGAGATGGGGGTTGATGGCATTTGGGTAGCTTTTTGTAAGAGGTGGTTTTGTGAAGATGTAGGGAATGGATGGGTTGATGAGTGAATTGTTCTAAATCAATCTGTTCAGTTCTCTTTTATCTTCTCTATCTTCTGTCTCTGTCTGTCTTTCTGTTCTCTGTCTGTCTGTTCTGTCTCTTTTTCTCTCTCTGTCTGTCTGTCTCTGTCCTCTCTCTCTCTCTTGCTCGCTTGCTCGCCTCTCTCTCTCCTTCTCTCTCTCTCTCCTCTCCTCTTCTTTTCTCTCTTCACTTCTCTGCACATCTCTCACATCTTCCTCTCTTTCTCTTTTATATATATATGTGTGTGTGTGTGTGTGGTGTGTGTGTGTGTGTGTGTGTGTGTGTGTGTGTGTGCCCGTCTTTGTGTCGTGTTTGTGTGTGTGTGTGTGTGTGTGTGTGTGTGTGTGTGTGTGTGTGTGACGTCCGTTATCCTTCTTTTCTTCATGTTCCAGCTTCTTGACATGTATCAGGAGATCACCAGCAGGAACACCTCATCAGGAACCAACATCATCGACGTCTGTGTGAAGTGAGTTTGTCTGCCGCTTCTGCATCTGTCGGCTTTCACATCATGCTGTTACCTGATGCCAGTAGTTTGTATGTTGCTGTTTTAGCTGGGTTTTTTTGTTTTTTTTAGCGTCTGCGCCGTGTACATTGTTTTGCAGTGTATGCCCATATTTTTGGTTCTGTTCTGTTCAGCTCAGTAGCAGTTCATCGATTAGTTGCTTTGTCATTTCCCCTGGTCTTAATGACATTACTTTGAACATGCTCATTCTCAGCCATAGAGATGTGTGAAAGGTTGTTGGGTTTTGTTGTTGTTGTTGTTGTTGTTGCTGATGACTTGTGAGTTGATTTTAACATGGTGACAGCCCTGATATGGCCCCTTGCAGTCGGCTGGGCTATAAGCAACATTACCTTACCTTACCTCTCAGCCGTAGCCTAGTCGCACCACAGCCCCGGCACTGACAGTCCACACAGATCATCATGCGGTAACCCACCAGAAAGAAAGACATTGCAAGGCTGTCAGATGATATTGAAGCTATTCAGCTGTACCTGTCCTGATCTGACAGGGGGAGATCACCTACTGTTGACAGTAATGACCTTGAAGAAGAATCGGTATGTGAGTGTCTCATACTAAGGCATGACAGTATCCATCCAGTGACAAAGTTCATGAACTTTCCGACACTGAACACGTTGTTAGTGCTCAGCACGTGAGTATGTTTTTCAGAAGAAAAGGAAAAAGAGGACACCACACGAGGAAGTAACGACAGACAACAGAATGTTGTCGGAATAACTTATGCCTTTCTAGCAAAATAAAGAAGAAACAAACCAACACAAATCAAGTAGGATACTGATATTCCTTACAACCAACATATATCAAATATGATATTCCTTACCAGGACACACAAATATTTGACAATGTAAATCATCTTTATGCATAAACAGTTTTTTTTTTTTTTTGTATTTGAGTAGATGCTGAGATATGATTGATGAACAGGCGTTGACTTGTTATCTGTCGGCCAGAGCTGGTCCAACTGCCTGATTCACAGTATCCTGGAGTTGTGGTCGTATGACGACACCACCATCCGGTCCCTGACGCAAGCGCAGATTGACAGTGACGTCAACAGCATCACCACCAGGTGGGGTTGTGGCTGCCCTGGGTCATGTGACGTGGCTCAGCTTGTCTTGTCCCTTGTGGACTCTAGGTCTTGTTCACATATTTTTATGCTTGTATCCAGGCTGTCATTTATTCTTGTGTGTTCATGCATGCTGTTCCTGTTTTTAGGTCTCTGTCTCTGTCTCTCTCTTTTGTCACACATACACACACGTGTGTGTGTGCATACGCATATGCGCGCACACGCACACACACACACACACAAACACACACACACACATGTGCACCCACATACAAGCATACACACATGCACACACTAACACACAGACACTGACCTAACTGTGTTTTCTTTTTGCACTTGCATGCTCATTTAAATCTACTCATGGCCCTCATATGAGTGGACGTTCATGCATTCCTCCTTGAGATATATTCTCTTCATTCTTGTCAGATAATGTTATTGACATTTAAGGATAGCTAGAATCTTGAGGTGGTCAAATGTTTACATTTTAGATGGGTTGTTTGTTTTGTCCTAGTTGTATTGGTGGTGTTTTGTGGTTTTTATTACTGCTACTGCTGCATGTCATTTTCATAGTGTTCTTGGGTGAAGAAGCTGTTCGTTGTTGATGGTCGGTGGATTTGTGGATAAAGCATTGCTTTCTTGATACAAGAGTTCTAGACTCGATACCCGCTTGAGACAGCATGGTAAGAAGAGATTTGTCTCTTCAGAGTGGTCATCAGTTCAGTCACAAACCTCATCAAAGTCTTGTGGAAAGCTGAGGTCATGTGTATGCACGCATGCATTTGAAAGAACAGGGAAAAAGACATCACCTTGTGCATATTTTGAAATCCCCTTTCATTCTGTCTAGAAGAGAAGGCCATTGTGTGCCGGTGTGTTGGGTGATAGGAAAAAAATAAAAAAGGAAATACCAGCATACTAGTGCCAAGCATAGAAGTCATCCCTGACCCCTCTGGGAATGTGAACACTCTAAGGATGAGATCAGAATAGGTCAGTGAAGAAAAAAAGCAGCATATATAGCTGTCAACCCTCCCATGTATGTCTGGAATTTGCCTAATCTAGAAATCATCACTGAAATACCTGAATATAGACGGGAAATTCAGAATTTCAAAATTTTGATTTAGAATGTGGGGTTAGGGGATCAGTTTTTAATAGGGGTGATAACATGTTGCAGAACAGAGCCCTAAGGACATGTGGATGTTGGCAGTTATATGTACGGAAAGTGCATTTTCTTTTTAAACCCTTCCTTTTTCAGCTGAAACATAAGGGGTTTAGAATTGCTTTCATTCGAAAGCTGAACTGCCCCCTCTTCAAACACCACCCCACTCCCTTCATCCTCTGGTTTCAGAATTTTGACCCCAGAAGGCTGGCAGGTATGAGTGCACTTTCGAGTCTTAGCCACGGAATGAGCAAGTGTTCCTTGTTGATGGTGGCAAGATGTGTGTACATTGCACCATTGTGGTGATGCAGACATGCATCAAAATCTGCCCGTTTGTGGCATTGTGGTGGAATCTCCTGTGTTCAGCAGACCAGTGCACTGGCAGGTCATTTGCCAGAATGTGTTCCTATATGGGCATGGATGTGTATCTTTCAGGCCTCGGACATTGCAGCCGAACATCTATGGCATTATGGATATAAGTCAATGGTCTGTTGGATTTATCATGTTTCCTTTCATTCTGAGAGAAAATATGGAGATAATGCTGGCGTTTAATTGGAAGGTAATGGTGGTGTTTTGTTTTATTTTATTTTTTTTTGTTTCACAGCCCAATGTATCATACCACCATTGATCTGGCCACTATACTGGGTGCGAGAACCTACGATTCCAACGGTGACGTCATCGGTGCTCAGGCTGCGCTCATGACGTTTCTTCTTAAGGGCACTGATGATGTAAGTTTGACCATTTTCTTT
>CM065726.1:61642048-61692048 GCA_033310375.1 Conus canariensis
TTTGTTTTGTGTACTCCAGCTTCAGTGATGAGGCGGGAGGCGCCATTCGCAGTGATGTCGTCAGCTTATCGATCGGTTATTTCATCGTCATTGCTTTCGTCATGATGGTTATGGGCAAATTCAATCTGATGGAACAAAAGGTATGGCTTTGTGTGTGTGTGTGTGTGTGTGTGTGTGTGTGTACGTGTGTGCGTGTGTGCATGTGTGTGTGTGTGTGCATGTGTGTGTGTGTGTGTGTGTGTGTGTGTGTGTGTGTGTGTGTGTGTGTTTGCTGTAGACATATGATTTTCTGTATGTGCATATCCTTACGTATGTACATGCATGTATGAAAACACACATATTCATCCTTCGTCATGTGTGCTTGTGTGTGTTTATTGAATGGCGTACTGTTAAATTCTTGCACCATTTGGTTTTTATAGACAAGATGGGACCAATCCAGTTAATAGATTTTAATAGAAACGGTTATGATTGTTAAAGATATTCTCAATCGTAGAAATGCTTCCTGTCAAAAACCATTAACAAAGCTTGGACAAAATAATTTTAGATTTTTTTTTTAAGAATGCAAAAAGACTGATAGGTGTTCATTTAAAAAAAACAAAAAAACACCACCTTCTGAAATCATTATCTTCTCAGAATCTTCTCAGAAAGATTTTTGTTTTCAAATATCAGACACGTTGTGTTAATTCATCGGTGTAAGTGCCAGAGAATAATTGAAGATGTGTTATGGGATGGTGCACTAACACACTAGGTGAATGGGCTTTTTGTAAACAATGATGAAACAAATACCCCTTTGGGAGCAGATTTCATTGCTCCATGAAATGCCCCTAATGTATAGCCATTTGAGCAAAACAAAAAAAATGCCTGTATTTTTGTCTCCAGAGTTTCTTTTTTTTGTTGTTGTTGCTGATTTCTCTAGATTATTTACTGAACGCCAGAAAACCTGTTCAACTGAAATTAGTCCAGTCTTTGTAGTCCTTGAAACAGTCGCTTAATCGATTGCTATTTGAATTTTTCAGTAATTTCTCTTCATATGGTTAAGAGTGTTCAGATGTTGTTTTCCTGTGTTGACACAGTCCTCCGTGGGCTATCATGTTAGGAGAGTAACTGGACTTAAATATGGATGTGTGTGTGTGTGTGTGTGTGTGTGTTGTGTGTGTGTGTGTGTGTGTGTGTGTGTGTGTGCGTGCGTGCATGTTTCTGTGTGTGTGTGTGTACATGTGTGTGTGTGAGCGCGGCGCACGTGTGTGTGTTTCTGTGCGTGTGTGTGTGTGTGTTTCTCTGTGTGTGTGTGTGTTTCTGTGTTGTGTGTGTGTGTGTGTGTGTGTGTGTGTGTGTGTGTGCGCGCGTGTTTGTGTGTGTGTGTGTGTGTGCATGTTTCTCTGTGTGTGTGTGTGTGTGTGTGGACAGGTGTGGCTGTCTCTAGCAGGTATTATTGCAGTGGGTCTGGCCATCTTGGTGTCCTTTGGTCTGTCCTCGGCTGTTGGTTTCGAGTATGGACCACTGCAGAGTGTGCTCCCTTTCCTCTTGCTAGGTGAGTGACTGTAGGAACTGAGATCTTTCTTCACACACAGACACACACACTCACACACACACACACACACACACACACACACACACACCACACATACATACACCGCATCTCTCTCTCTCTCTCACACACACACACACACACACACACACCACACATACATACACCGCATCTCTCTCTCACACACACACACACACACACACACACACACACACACACACACACACACACATGCACACACATTTCTTTATATAAGGTGTTCATTCTCATCATGCAGTGCAGCTTGTACTCACCATACCCAACTGCTGTGCAAAAACAAAGAGTACATTCACTGAGACCAAGCATTAACAATATGTTTGTTCTTTTCCACAGATGTACTTTTGCTGATGTTATTATTAAACAGTATAGCACTGCCGTTGATTCAGAATGGACAATGAATTGGTGAAGATCTGATATGAATGTAACGTATGATGGGAAAAAAATATGGTATTGATTTGGAAAAAGATTTTTTTCCAACAAGAAAAGCATAGATAGATAAGAAACAGATCACTTGATCAGCACAAAATAATAATGCCATTTTGAAAATAGGGAAGAAAGAAAATGAAAACAAAACAAAACCAAACGGAAATAAGATAAAAAAAAAAAAAAAAAAAAAATGATGAACTCCCAAAGTGAGAATCAAAGTACAACATTCATCAAGGTGTGCTTCAGTGATTCTGAGGCTTGACATGCTGTCTGCTGCGCTGCTCAGGCGCTGTTAGTACTCTGCTTCGTGATGTTGATCTCAACCCTGTGTGATGGCCTGAGCTAGCGTATTTAGTGTCAACGTTTTTCTTCTGTTGATGATGAAGTATCACCATAGGACAGGTAGTGTATAAAAGAATTTCTTTTATTCGGTTCAAAAGGCGGTGTAAAACAACTGAAGCGTATCATTTGTAGAGGAAAAGACCAGACAACACAAAGACGCTATCTCTGAAGATGAGAGAACTAGAGAAGCTTTCATGTGCTTTTTTCATGCAGCCCTAGACCTTTACAAAGATCGATGTATTCTACTTGAAAGAAAAGTATGAACTCATGTTGGTAAAAGAAAGAGAGAGAGAGAGATGTACAAACGCACAGAGAGAGAGAGAGAGAGAAATGTACAAATGCACAGAGAGAGAGAGAGAGAGAGAGAGAAATGTACAAATGCACAGAGAGAGAGAGAGAGAGAGACGGAGAAGGAGAGATGTACAAACACACACTTTAGTCTTTCGCTTGAGACTATAACACTAAGGTGTGGTGTCCCCTTGGTACATGATAAATTATTCGTGGCAAGAAGGTAATTAATCATCCAGAGCAAAAGTCTGTGGAAAAATCCACTTTGATTGTTACACAAAAACATTAATAGGCGGGTAGTATCTGGGTAGCCATTGCATTGTGGGGATGAGCAACCCAAATTTGACATAGAGAAATTGAGGGTAAAGATATTCCACATGGTACACCCCCCTCCTCCCCCCCATCACTCTCCTTTCTGCCCCCCCCCCCCCCCCTCCCCCGCTCCCATCCATCTCTGCCCCACTTACTACATACAGAACCATGTGGTTAGTGTTTTGCCGTGCGTGTGTACCAGGCATTGGGGTGGACGACATGTTTGTCATCATGGGCGCCCTGGTGAACCTGGAGGGGGAGGAGCGGCAGTACGACATCCCCCGCAAGATGGGCGACGTCCTGCGGCACGCCGGCGTTTCCATCACAGTCACCTCCTTCACCGACTTTGTCGCCTTCGGCATCGGCGCCACCACTGTGAGTGTGTGTGTGTGTGTGTGTGTGTGTGTGTGTGTGTGTGTGTGTGTGTACGTGTGTATTTGTGTGTTTGTGTGCCACCACTCTATGTGTGTGTGTCAGTGTGTGTGTGTGTGTTTGTGTGCATGTATGTGTGTATGTATGTGTGTATGAGTGTGTGTGTGTGTGTGTGTGTGTGTGTGTGTGTGTGTGTGTGTGTGTGCCTGATTGTGAGTGTGCATGCATGTGTGTGTGTGTGCCTGCGCACGTGTGCGTGCGTGCGTGTGTGTGTGCGTGTGTGTCTGTGTGAAAGAGTGTGTGTGAGTGTGTGTGTGTGTGTGTGTGTGTGTGTGTGTGTAAGTGTGTGTGTGTGCGTGTGTGTAAAAGTGTGTGTACGTGTGTGTATGTGTGTGTGTGTGTATATGTGTGTGTGTTTGTTGTGTGTGTGTGTAAGTGTGTGTGTATGTTGTGTATGTATGTGTGTGTGAGCATGCATACGTGTGTGTGTGCATGCCTGCACGCATGTGTGAGTGTGTGTGTGTGTGTTTATGTGTGTGTGAGTGTATGCATGTATGTGTGTGTGTGTGTGCATGTGTGTGTGAGAGAGATAGATTGTGTGTGTGTGTGTGTGTGTGTGTGAGGCAGGGGGTGCGTGCGTGCATGCGTGTGTGTGTGTAAAAGCATGAGGGTGGGGATAGTGGTGGTGGCAGGGGTACGGTGGAGGATGGGGTTAGAGTGAAGGAGGTGAAGGAGGTGGGCTGATGGGGTAGGCCTTTGAGCATTGAGCGTAATCAATGTTTCATCTAAGTTTTAAAGAAGTGAACATTTCGCCTTATTACATATGTTCATTCTTTCAGTTCATCTTAAGACAATCGTCGCAGACTGCTAGATGAATGGAACTGGGTAGGGTACACCAAGACTCCTGTAGCTGACAGTCTTTGTGCAGACCACTGAAATGAAGGTTATAGAGGGGTTGCACATCATTTTATTAGGAAATGTTTATCCATGAAATTTTTTATCATTTTTTGTAAACAAAATTTTGAAACAAATAGTTTCGACTATCTCATAAGTGACCTTCTACCACAAGACCAGTCTGAGCATGATTTTGGAGAGTTTTGAGATATTCATTCATATGTTTAAAACAGACCTGTTTACCAGTATGGTTTTGGCATGTTTTGTACACATATTTGCAAAAATACGACAAATACAGTGAGCCGAGAAAGAATATGTTAAAAAAAAAATCCATTTATATTCATGTATGTATGTATGTCTATTTCAGGTGCTTCCATCGCTACGTTCCTTCTGCATCTACGCAGCCTTTGGCATTCTGGCCCTGTACTTCCTGCAGGCCATTTTCTTCTCAGCTTGCATAGCTCTGGACTTGCGTCGGCAGGAGGCAGGGCGTGACGCCTGCTGCTGCTGTTACCGCCACAAGGACACCTACCAGCCGTGTGCCTGCAGCCAAAGGGAGCTCATTCCCATGTTTTTTCCGCAGAGTGATTGAACCCTTCTTGTCCATAGTGCCGAGTGAAGGTGGGTGTGATCTGTGTGTGTGTGAGAGGGAGGGGAGGGGAAGGGGGAGAGAATTAGGGGAAGAGGGATTTGAGAGATGGGAATTCTGTGGAGAAAGGAAGGGGATAGAGAGGTAGTGTCAGTATGTGTATATGGGTTTTTGTGTGTCTGCCTTTGTATGTGTGCTAACATGTGTGTCTTTGTGTATGTGTTCATGGTGGGATGTGTGCTGGTGAGTGAGAGTGGTTCCCTTACAGAAGTATGAGAACAAATTCTTTTGTTATCAAATTGGAAGATTCATTGAACTGAGACAAAGCCCATGTTTGAGAAAAGCGAACAGTGATCTGTGCTAATGGTTGGCTTGCGCATATGAGATCACACAGTTCAGCAGATCACATTCCACTCAGTATCCTATTCTTCATTTGACTCTGGTTATATTGTCAGCTGTACTCTCAAATTCATCTCCCAAACCAACTGCACACTATGCTCAAACGATAAGAGTCTCGGTGCTCTTGAATAAGTTTTTCAATGCCATGGATAGGTTTTTCTTAATGCATCCTCAGGAAACGGACCTCCTGCATGTATAAACTTATCTGTGGGAAACGTATCTGGTTAACTGAGAAACTTGATCGTTGCCGTGAGAAACATACGCACTTCCCTTGGAAACATACCTGTCGCATCAAGAAACTTACCCCTTGCATTGACAAACTTACCTGTGAGAAATTTACCTTTCGTATGCTGTCTCCCCCTTTCCTTTTCCATGCCTCATCCCTCCTCCTATCCTTGTCCTTTCTCTCTGTTCCCCCCCCCCCCCCAACCTCCTCCTGACTCTCCCCCATCTCCTGCTTTACCCCCCTCCACACTCCCACCTCCCACCATCATCTTTAGTCCCTGTTGAAAATACTGACCTTTTTGCAGATTTTAGTGGTGCTGTTGACGGTGACCCTGTTCGCGATCAACGTGTGGGGTTTCGTGGAGCTGGAGCAGTACTTTGACCGCAACTGGTTCTTCCCCACCGACAGCTATGCCTACAAGTTCTCCCAGGCCCAGGGCCAGTACTTCCCGGATGATGGGGTGGACGGAGCCATTTACTGCGGTGGGTCGGGGCTCTGTTTACTGATTTAGGTACAATACTGATTTAGGTACAATTGTTCTGAGTTGTTTTTTTTTTTTTTTTTTTACTTCTTTTTTTGCTTGATAGGTTGGAGCCGGATGAGAGTGGGGAGGTTGGTGTGATTTTTAGATTTGTTTGTTTGTTTGTTTGTCTCTTTGTCAGTGTCTGTTTTGCTCTGTCCCTCCCTTCATTCCCCCCCACCCCCCCCACCCCTCTCTCTCTCTCTCTCGCTTAGCTACTTCTTTCCATTTCTCATGTTCTCCTCTTCCCTTCCTCCCCCATTCTCTCTCTCTCTCTCTCTCTCTCTTTTTATTTTTAATTGCATTTCACTTTGTTACATTGTACCTTCTACATATTTTCATGCTGTATAATAGATGATTACATTTTGTGCTTTGTGACTTCTTCCCATTTCTCATGTTTTCCCAATCCATTCCCCCCCCCCCCCCCCCCCCACCCTTCCAGCTCTCTCTCTCTCTCTATGTCTCTGTCTTTCTTTGCGTCTCTCTCTTAACTGCATGTCACTGTTTTACCTTCTACCTCATACATATTTTCATACCATATCAAAAATGATTACACTTTGTGCTTTGCTACTTATTCCCATTTCCAATGTTATCTTGCTCCCCTACTACCCCCTCTCTCCCTTCCCCTCTCTGTCTCTCTCTGTTCCAGATTTTGTGTATACTTTGTCATATTCATTTTATTGTTTCTTTTATACAGGCTAGCTTATCCATTATAGTACTTTTCTGTATGCCCACACACCCCACTGTGTGTGTGTGTGTGTGTGTGTGTGTGTGTGCGTGTGTCTGTGTGTGTGTGTGTGTGTGCGTGCGTGTGCGTGTGTGTGTGTATGTGTGTGTGTTTCTGTATTTCTCTCTGTGTGTATTTGCATGTGCGTGTGTGTTTGTATACGTCAGTGACAACCATGGCTAGTAAGCATGGTAAATATGCCATGAAAGGCAATGTGTATGCACGCGCACGCAAGTGCACAACTGTGGATTTGTATGTATGCGTATGTGTACTTGCCTGCATGTACAAGAGTGCGCACAGAAGCAGTTTCATCTTCAAGGGAACCCATGCTGTAAACTGAATGAAACCATTTTTTACTGACCCCACTCCCCCTCCTCCTGTACAGGCAACATCGACTACTTCAACAGCCGCACAGAGTTCGACACTGTGTACAGCAAGTTCACCAGCAGTCGGTACATCTACAACGGCACCACCGATAGCTGGTTCCAGTCCCTCACCGAATGGCTGGCTTCCACCAGTGATGCCACCGTCCTGACCATGATTGATTCCATCAGTAAGGCAGAGGGGGATGAGGGGTGGTTGATGATGATGAAGTTGATAGTGACGATGATGGTAGTGGTGTCGGTGTTGGTGATGGTGATGATGGAAATGAGATAGGTGGTGACCGTGATTGTGGTGGTGGCGATGATGATGATGATAGTGTGGTGATAATGATGATCATGGTGGTGGTGATGATGGTGATGATGATGATGATGATGATGATCATGGTGGTGGTGATGATGATGATGATCATGGTGGTGGTAATGATGATAATGATCATGGTGGTGGTGATGATGATGATGATCATGGTGGTGGTGATGATAATAATGTGGTGATAATGATGATGATCATGGTGGTGGTGATGATGAAGATAATGATCATGGTGGTGGTGATGTGACTGTGATGGTGGTAGTGATCATGATTATTGCGATGATGATTGTTATGATGTCGGGGATGAAGGCGGTGATGGCTGTGATGATAGGTGTGGTGATGATCATGGTGTTGTGGTGGTGATGATGATAATGTTACTCATACAGAACCATACATCATTATCTTATGTATTTTGCTAGTGATTAATTAACCAAAAGAAGTGTGTTAAATTATCATTAATGATATACACCAAAAGACCATCTCCATGAAAAAAACGTCTAGAATGCATTGTATTACAAAGCATGAGAAAGGATTATTATAGAAACTCTTCTAAAGCGCGTACTTAAAGTGTTGTAATGATTTTTCATATATCTGGCACATGAGCCTTGGATGCAGACATAGGCTTAGGTGCTGTGCGTTTTTGTTGTGCGTGTCTGTGCTCTGCATGTCAGTCTGTTTGTCTCTCTGTCCGTCTGTCTGCAAGATTTAAAAAAAAAGGAGAATGTTAAGATTTAAATTTCCTTTTACATTACAAATAGATTCTGTTGACCTGTAGTGGTTCAAGTTTTTAGTCCCTGTGTAAACTTAATTGAGACAGCATTGTAGTATGCTTGCCCTGGCATCCCATTCTCTGTGTTCACTCTTAGAGATCAGACAGATATCTTTGCAGTCGTTACTGATGAAAGACTAAAGACACAGCTTTTCACATACCTGCGAGAATTTGGGAAAAGAAATTAAAGAAAAGATTCAGGGTGAAAAGCCATGACCATCTGTGGAGGGTATGGTTTACATGACCCTGACCCAGTTTACATGTGCAGGGAGGGCGTCCTTTTCTCTGATATTATCTTCATGTGAAACCACATTCAGTACTTGAAGGTGCTAGTGACAACACTGGGTTGACAAGGCTCTGTGTGCAAACATGTTATAAACGTTCCTCTAAAAAACTCACTGTGGGTGAATTGGTCCCGACTGTTGAGTTCCATGCTAGGATAACTGTTGTTAACTAGTTTTTTTCTGTTAAGTAAGTTTTTGCAAACAAATGCTAATCGTTGAAGAAATGTAGGTCATGCAAAGACAGAACGTATGTATGTGCCTGTGTACACACGGATGTGCATGCACACATGTGTACATGTATGTGTGCTCTCATGGGTACATGACTACATGTATTTGCATGTGTGTGTGTGTGTGTGTGCCTGTGCCTCTGTGTGTGTGTGTGTGTGTGTGTGTGTATGTGTCCACAGCCAAGTACCCACTGACAGAGGTGGATTTTGTGAACCTGACGGTGCAGCTGACGACTCAGCAGCAGACACGCCTGGCCAGAAACATGCTATTCTCCCAGTCCTATGGGGACGACATCACGGTGAGCAGGGCAGTGTTGCTCATCCCTGTCTTTAGTGGTGACGTCTCCACAAAGAATCGGGGTTACTTATCCCTGTTTGTAAGTGGTGACATCATCATAAATAGAATGATGCTTACTTTACTGTCTATGGTGGTAATATCACGGTAAATACGGACATTTTTGTCCCAGTGTGGGGGGTTGATATGACAGTGAGTACTTACTTCCACCTGTAATGATAAAATCACCGTAAATGAGGCAGTTCTTATCCCAGAATTGTAATAATAAAATAGTAAATTATTGAGGATGGTTGTCCTCATGTATAGGGCTGATATTGTATAAATTGGACATTTCTTATCTCTGTCTATAGGGGCGGTGTCACTGCAAATAGCGTGATACTTGTCTGTTTCAAGACATAGGGGTGACATCACGCTGAACAGGGTGAAAGCTATCCCTGTCATCTCCGTGGCAACATCTCAGTGAATATGGCAGTAGTGATCCGTATCTTGAGTGGTGAAATCACTGAGGAGAAGAAATACTCAATGCTGTCTTTAGTGGTGACATCACTGTAGAGAGGAGATATTTATAGCTGTCTTTAGTGGTGACATCACTGTAGAGAGGAGATATTTATAGCTGTCTTTAGTGGTGACATCACTGTAGAGAGGAGATATTTATAGCTGTCTTTAGTGGTGACATCACTGTAGAGAGGAGATATTTATTGCTGTCTTTAGTGGTGACATCACTGTAGAGAGGAGATATTTATTGCTGTCTTTAGTGATGACATCACTGTAGAGAGGAGATACTGTTGTCTTTAGTGATGACATCACTGTAGAGAGGAGATACTTATGTTGTCTTTAGTGGTGACATCACTGTAAATCGGTTGACAGTGACCCCTGTCTATAGGGGTGACAAAAGTGTAAATGGGGAGATTCTTGTCCCTGTCCTTGGTGGTGACATCATTGTGAATCAGGCAGGGCAGCAGAAGTCATTGAGTAACATGAGATCATGGTAGACACAGTGTAGAATGCAACGGTCACCTTGAACACTTCTGGACATTTTGTTCTGAAAATGTGATCGTGTGAAGGCAGGTTGAACGAGATGAACATCCCAAAACAAAGGTGGACTTGAAAGTCTCCATGAGGGGGTTCTATAGGTTAGATAAAGAATTGCCATGAAACGAGGGTGGCCACAGAGGTAGGCATGTTTTTTTTGCCAAGGAATGTAAGGGAACTGACTGTTCACAAACTGGAAGTGACCTGTCTTATAAGTAGGATCACTCCAGGAGTACAAATGTGAGGGGAATGCATGGGTGGGAGTAGTTCCGTAATATACAGATTTCCATATTGGCATGTTGGTGATTTTTTTTACCCCGTTTGCACTTTGACGGATGCGTGTGCCGGTTCTCTGATCCATATTCTTTATTTTCAAATAGTTTTAACAATATAGTGCTGAGAAGTATAAAATTCAGGGTTTGTATCAAAGGATAACGCAGTAAACTGTCCTCAGATGTCATGTTTTCGTCAGCGTCTGTTGCCCCTGCACCCCACCAGGGGCCTTAAGTGACCCCTCGAGCCCCGCTGCAAACATTTCAGTATTGCAATCATTGCTCACTCCCGCCCATGGGGATGGATTTAGCTCCCTTCTCCCTTGAAAATCGTTTGGGACATCCAAATTGGTTAGGATGATATTTTCACTGAGGAGGATTAGCACGCTTGTTTGTTTGGACAGATGAGTTCGGGAGAAACGCCTGAGAGTCCTTTGATGATTGAATCACAGTATGTGGGAAGGAGGGGAAGGGGTGAGGTGGATTTGATGATTAAATCACAGTATGTGGGAAGGAGGGGAAGGGATGAGGTGGATTTGATGATTAAATCACAGTATATAGGACGGAGGGGAAGGGATGAGGTGGATTTGATGATTAAATCACAGTATGTGGGACGGAGGGGAAGGGATGAGGTGGATTTGATGATTAAATCACAGTATATGGGACGGAGGGGAAGGGATGAGGTGGATTTGATGATTAAATCACAGTATGTGGGAAGGAGGGGAAGGGATGAGGTGGATTTGATGATTAAATCACAGTATATAGGACGGAGGGGAAGGGATGAGGTGGATTTGATGATTAAATCACAGTATGTGGGACGGAGGGGAAGGGATGAGGTGGATTTGATGATTAAATCACAGTATATGGGACGGAGGGGAAGGGATGAGGTGGATTTGATGATTAAATCACAGTATATGGGAAGGAGGGGAATGGGGAGGGGGTGAGGTGGATGGGGAGGGAAGGGAGAGAAGGCAGTGAATGCGATTTTCAGCCTCGCTATGAAAGCAAACTATTGCTTTGAAAAAGAACTAAGCAATTTCTGATTGAAAGCTAAGGCTGTCACCATAATCATTATTCCATTTGACTTGTTATGGAGTCTTAGCACTATGCACCAAATATTTTTTTTGGGTTATGTCTCTTAATTTGAGTCCTTGTGTATGTGTGTGTGTGTGTGTGTGTGTGTGTGTGTGTGTGTGTGTGTGTGTGTGTGTGAGTGAGAGAGAGAGAGAGAGAGAGAACTGAAAAAAAAGCTGTTTTACAGATCTTCATCCAAATCTCACTTGATCGTTAATAGGTTTTTGTTTTTAACCCGAAGAGTGCCTATAAGCCGTCAGCTGACGCCGAAGTAAAAATGCTTTCCCAGTGCCTATGGGCCGTCCACTGACGTCATGCATTTTTCTTGAATTTTCATTCGTTACTATTTCTATTAACGGACTTAAATAGAGTGTGCATAGTAAGCCTTATATGTCTGTAGTATTAAAATGATATGTAAATGACCACACGTGAGGGGAAACCCCATTTATTCTCATCACTGACTGGATGACCAGCCAGCACTTCGTCTCGCATGCAAAGATGGCGGTGCAACCTTCGACAAGCGTAGCGACCAAATCAACGTATTTACACAGCTGAGCAGGCTCTGCTAATCATTTTTGACAAAGACAATAATCTTTTATTCAACGACTTACTCGAGCATGAAGGTGAGGTGATGATTGTGATGGAATTGCCGAGCGTATTCGTCAGTTATTGTGTCGGGCTGTGTGACCTCAGAGTGTGTTCAGCTGACTGGTTTGCCAGCGTCGAACGAGCTCGCCTAGTGTGTACTCTGCACTGCGTGCCAGTGGCTAGTGATGTGATAGTCAGCGCAAGAGGGGAGCGTGGCGTGCTCGCGGCGTGACACGGGGCAGAGGGAAAGGTAGGAGAAGAGGAGGAGTGAAAGAGAGGGTTGAAGTCCAGCAAGGGGGCGTGGTGGGGGGAGGGGGGCGTGGTCGTGGACTGACCTGTCTGCATAGAGTGTGAGAGTCTTGATAGACTTCTAAACTGTTTTACTTTCATTTACATGTGTAGTGTGACAATACAAACTTTATTTTCAACTTTTTTGCTTTGTGTTCTTTTTTGGATGTGAAGCTGTAGTGGTAAATACATATGTTTTTGATCGTGCCAAAAAATCTATCCAAATCTAAATGCCTAAATATTTTTTTATTATCAAAATTAAAACAAAAGAAGCCCAGATTCAAAATCTTCATTCAATTTCCTTCAAAAATCATATATATTTCATTGTTATATCTTTTGTAGTTTCTGAGCTAGAATTTTTTGTTAATTATTACCCCCAAATCATTAGATTTCCCTGGCACTGGGAAAGCCTTTGTTTGTAACATTTTCAAGCAGTGAACGGGTTAAGGGTGATAAAATTATGAAACTTCTAAATGCAACACTGACTAATAACCACTGATGGAAAAACTGTTTGCAAATGAGTGGAAACAATGTCAGAGTTGGAAAGCAATTTTTCACTGGTGCAGAGAATCATCATTGAAGGGGGTGTGCTATTCAGACATTTTGGTTTACACTGGGGGCTGTCATGGGTGTCTTGAACCCACATTGGAGCGAGGTTGGGGAGTTCGGGGGGTTCAAACCTGGAACTTCTTTGTTCTACATGCAGGCCTCCAAGATCCCTTACCAGCACACAGTGATGAAGAGCACCTCAGAGCAGGTGGAGGCTCTGGACGCTACAAGGCAGATGATTCTGGACGCCGGCCTGTCCACCTCCCAGTGCTTTCCATACTCCAGGCAATACCTCACTTGGGAAACGAACAAAGTGTGTAGTAGGGATGAATGTGTGTGTGTTTGTGTGTGTGTGTGTGTGTGAGTGTCAGTGTGTGTGTGTGTGAGTGTGTGCGAGTGTGTACATGTGTGTGTATATGTGTGTGTGTCAGTGTGTACATGTGTGCGTGTATATGTGTGTGTGTGTGTGTAAGAGTGTGTGTGTTTGAGTGAGTGTGTGTGTATGTGTGAGTGTGTACATGTGTGTGTGTGTGTATGTGTGTGTGTGTGCGAGTGTGTACATGTGTGTATATATGTGTGTGTGTGTCAGTGTGTACATGTGTGCGTGTATGTGTGTTTGTGTGTGTGTGTGTGTATGTATGTTTGTGTGGAGTGAGTGGGATGGGTATAGGGTGTGGGGTGAACGCTGTTAGGCAGATGATCTCTTCATACCTGTATTACCCTCTCTCAAGGGGGCAACTCACCTGGGAGAAACAGACAAGATGAGAAGAGGGCAGTGTGTGGGGGAGGGAAAGATAGTAGGTGATGCGAAGGAGATTGGGGAGGGGTGGGGGGGGGGGGGGGGGGGGGGAGGTGAACAACACAAGGCAGAGGATTCTGGGCTCTGGCAGTTCTTCCGCAGGAGTGAGCAAAGAAAGATGGGATGGGCAAATGAAGGCTCTGTCTCTGTCTCTTCCCGCCCCCCCCCCCCCCCCTCTCTCTCTCTCTCTCTCTGTCTCTCTTTCTCTTTCTGCCTCTGTCTGTCTGTCTGTCTGTCTCTTTTTCTGATCAAATGTTAAAATCAGTATCTCCACCGCATATGTGATGTTTCCACCCTTGTTGGTTGGATTTTTGATCATCTATCAGCAAGGTTAGAGAAAAACTACAGAACTGATTTTTTTAATTTTTTTATACAAAACTTGGTTATTCTCTGATGCTTTGGTCTCAGTGGAGTGATAAAGTTTCTCTCTCTCTCGCTGTCTCTGTCTCTCTCTCTTTCTCTCTCTCTCTCCCTCTCTCTCTCTCATACATACACTTTCTCTGTCTGTCTGTCTGTCTGTTTCTTATTTCTATGCCTCTCAATATACGTGTCATGTTGCACAATTCCCTTCAGATGTTAAAAAAAAAAAACTTTCTCACCGGGGTGACTACACTTCACTCTGATTTAACTACCTGTGGTCCGTGGGTTTCAGGTGATCCAAACGGAGCTGTACCGAAACCTGGGCCTGGCCTGCCTGTGCGTGTTCCTGGTGACCCTCATCCTCATCGCTCACCTGGGCACCAGCCTCATGGTCTTCAGCTGCGTAATCCTCACACTGGTCAGTTTTTTAAATTAAAGAAAAAATTTTTAGTGTCCAGCGAGCAGGAACGTTTGGGACACGCTCCTGTCTGAACCCCTGCCCACCTCTTCTTGTGAGGCAAGATCTTTTTTAAGTCAGACTTTATAACTGATGAAAATGTTTTTGTCTCCAAGTTGATTTCCCCTTAAATCTTGAGGAAAGAAAATCTTGTAAATGACTGAATGTTAACTGGTGTAGGTATTGATACAAAAAATAAGAAGTCTAATGATAGTATCATTTACGCTTTCTCTTGCACAGACGCTGCTGTGTTTGCATGTAAATGTTGTTCATTCTGAAAAGATGAAGGGGATAATGAAAACTGGCGATAAAGGTTTTTGTTGTTGGAGATGGTTGATGATACCTGACAGTAGTAGCGTCTTTACCCAGTACCTCTACTTCTTTCACCAACTCTTGTCTTTTATTTTTGAAATTAATTTTGGAGATGAAACACCCAGAGTTTTGCCAGAGTCACTCCAAAGTTTGGAAAACAATAACGGCAAAACAACTCGTGAAAACAAAAACAACAGCACCAAGAAGAAGCAGTATCAACAACAAATATTGAATACAGCCAAACAATCCTTACAACAAATGGCTGCAGTGTAAACAACAAACAGTAACAACATCAGTAACCGATAACAACAGCAAACAAGGAACAATGACAACAACAACAAACAGTAACAATAACAACAGCATCCACAAACTATAGCAATGACAAAAGCAGATAGTGATAGCAAGAACATCAGTTGCTATGACAACAACTACAAACAGTGATGAAAAAAGAAAAAAAAAAGTATTCAGGAGAAAGCAGACCTCCACAAAGGTGGAACAAAGATCTTGGATCTGGATTCAGTTCTGGATCTGTGCTGTAGATACCCCATAAAAATTTAACAGGCTTATCCTGGGACTATACTCTGTCTTTCAAATTTGGTTTAAAATCCCTTCATCTTGCTGAGCGAATGCTGGATCTGCTTTTTTTTTTCAATCTGGATCTGGCCCCAAATTTAATTAGTTATTTCATCCGTAAGCAATATTACATCTGTCCACCAAGTTTGTTTTTTTTTGTGCATAATCTTGCTAAACAAATCCAGAATCTGCCTTTTGACACAATTGGCAGAAAGACTTTTTTTTTTTAAAGGGGGGGGGGGGAGGTACAGTTCTTTGGGCCACATTTCAAATTTCAACCAAGTTTCGTGATAACCTTGCTAAGAAACAGACAAATGATAATGTAGGTTTTGCATAACCTTGCTAAGACACACACAAACAGCAATGTAGGTTTTGCTTAACCTTGCTAAGAGACACACGAACAGCAATGTAGGTTTTGCATAACCTTGCTAAGAGACACACGAACAGCAATGTAGGTTTTGCATAACCTTGCTAAGAGACACACAAACAGCAATGTAGGTTTTGCTTAACCTTGCTAAGAGACACATGAACAGCAATGTAGGTTTTGCATAACCTTGCTAAGAGACACACGAACACAATGTAGGTTTTGCTTAACCTTGCTAAGACACAAAACAGCAATGTAGGTTTTGCATAACTTGCTAAAGAGGACACACGAACATGCAAATGTAGTTTTGCATAACCTTGCTAAGAGACACACGAAATGCAATGTAGGTTTTGCATAACCTTGCTAAGAGACACACAAACAGCAATGTAGGTTTTGCTTAACCTTGCTAAGAGACACACGAACAGCAATGTAGGTTTTGCATAACCTTGCTAAGAGACACACGAACAGCAATGTAGGTTTTGCATAACCTTGCTAAGAGACACACAACAGCAATGTAGGTTTTGCTTAACCTTGCTAAGAGACACACAAACAGCAATGTAGGTTTTGCATAACCTTGCTAAGAGACACACGAACAGCAATGTAGGTTTTGCATAACCTTGCTAAGAGACACCGAACAGCAATGTAGGTTTTGCTAACCTTGCTAAGAGACACACAAACAGCAATGTAGGTTTTGCTTAACCTTGCTAAGAGACACACGAACAGCAATGTAGGTTTTGCATAACCTTGCTAAGAGACACAACGAACAGCAATGTAGGTTTTGCTTAACCTTGCTAAGAGACACACGAACAGCAATGTAGGTTTTGCATAACCTTGCTAAGAGACACACGAACAGCAATGTAGGTTTTGCATAACCTTGCTAAGAGACACACGAACAGCAATGTAGGTTTTGCTTAACCTTGCTAAGAGACACACAAACAGCAATGTAGGTTTTGCTTAACCTTGCTAAGAGACACACGAACAGCAATGTAGGTTTTGCATAACCTTGCTAAGAGACACACGAACAGCAATGTAGGTTTTGCTATAACCTTGCTAAGAGACACACAAACAGCAATGTAGGTTTTGCTTAACCTTGCTAAGAGACACACGAACAGCAATGTAGGTTTTGCATAACCTTGCTAAGAGACACACGAACAGCAATGTAGGTTTTGCATAACCTTGCTAAGAGACACCGAACAGCAATGTAGGTTTTGCTTAACCTTGCTAAGAGACACACGAACAGCAATGTAGGTTTTGCTTAACCTTGCTAAGAGACACACGAACAGCAATGTAGGTTTTGCATAACCTTGCTAAAGACACACGAACAGCATGTAGGTAATCCCCAATGTAGGTTTTGCTAACCTTGCTAAGAGACACACGAACAGCAATGTAGTGAATTTAAGACACACAACAGCAGGTGTAACCTTGCAAACACACAACACAGAGGCTTACCAACACACAATAAGCAAAACAAGGATGCAGGTGAAAACATGACTTCCTCAGGCATGACTTCCTCAGGGGAAATATACCAGTGCCAGCTATAATTAAAAGGAAAAGCTTGTAGCCACCTAAACAAGTGACAATACATAGCAAAGCACACAAGAAAAGAAGGACAGCCTTGGACGCCCACAGTGTTCTAATATGATGAACAGGTGGACGTGGCAGGCTCCATGCATTTCTGGGGTCTGACCATTGACACAGTGACCACCATCATTCTGATCCTGGCCATCGGTCTGGCCGTAGACTACTCCGCCCACATCGGCCACATGTTCATGACTGTCACAGGGACTAGATCAGGTGAGGGTTGCACGCCACACACACACACACACACACACACACACAGACAGACAGACACACACGATCACACACATGCTCATACACACACACACACAGACACACACACACACACACACACAGACTTACACACACACACACACACAACTACAACACACACACAACACCACACACACACACACACACACACACACTCACTCATACACACACACACACACACACAAACGCACACAAACACACGATCACACACATGCTCATACACACACTTAACCTGTTGCTATCGGTAACAGAACGAGTGAAGGAGACGTTGGGGGAGATGGGCCCCCCAGTGTTCTATGGCGGATTCTCCACGTTCCTGGCCTTTGTGCTGTTGGCAGGCAGCAACAGCTATGTCTTCACCACTTTTTTCAAGGTACGGCGCTCTGTTCTGTGGAAATGTATTACGTAACCAGACCTGTTCACAATATGATTTTGCCATATTATGTACACATGTGAGGCGAAAATACGATGGAATTTGACAAATTGAAAGAAAAAAAAAATTGAAAAAAAAAATTCTAGAGATGACGTTCTTCAGCGATAATTGCACTTGTGGAGTATAACCATTGCAGGGGGCTTTGACCAAAGAGTGACAACTCTAGCTAATTTGCATGAATGAAATTGTGTCTGCTTCTTTGACAGTATGCCCAGAAACATGGAGAAAAAAAAAAACTGGTTAAAAAAAAAAAAAAGGAAACACAAAACAAACAACAACAAAAAATGGTTAGAAAGCATGGGCCTGTGCCAAAGTGTGTGAATGAATCAGGTTTGAAAATGATTGGTGTGGGTAGGAACCTATATTTAGAATAGTTAATGGAAGACCATGTAGTGTACTACCTGAAAGAAGCCCCTGTTATTTGATGGCAGGTAAAAGTGATAGGAATTTGCCCCCCTTCCCTTCTGTTTTAAAGAAATTTAGAAATTTGTTCACATTCTTTGTAGAAGAGACACTTAAACCAAAAAAAATCCATAGTAGTTTTAGTGTAAACAGGCCTGTATAACACTGTTCCTCTGCATTGCTGGGTATTTTCAGTGTGGGTACTGCATGGCATCAAGTTATTGCGTATTGTGCAACTGTGATGTGTTGTGTTCTGTTGCTTTATGTCATGTATCGAAGCGCATTTTGTTGTTTTGTCCTGTCTTGCGTCAATTTGAACTGTGTTGTTCAACTTTCCCATTACAACAGTTGTATGAGATTCAGGCTTCAGTTTTTCCTCATCTTCATTGTTAACATTTGCTCTGTTGAAACGAGTTAAAAAATTTTTTTTTTGACAAAGATTTGCCTGATACAGCTGTTGCTTTTGTTGTTGTTGGTTGTCTTGGAGTTCTGAAAGTGCACTTCTGCCTCCCTTGAAGCTCTGGCACAAGACTGCCACTTTAGAGGTCTAGAGAGGAAGAGAGACAAAGAATTCATGTGCAGAATCGAACTGAGGATCTGTTTCTTCTTGCATCTTGAGTGTGTGCATGTTCACAAGACTACCACTCGATTACGACCAGGTTGAAAGTAATGACAGTGAGAGCAACAAAATGAGAAGTGTCCATCAGCAAGTATAATGCCTCACGGTAACCATTTCATGAATGTGTTTGAGAGATGTTGTCAGTCTTTCTTTGAAAAGTGAGTTTTTGTCTGCTGATAGGATGGATCACACACACACACACACACACACAGAGATGCACACGCACACACACACACACACAACACACACACAAGCACACACACCACACACGCACACACGCACACACACACACGCATACATAGGCATGCACACACACGCATATACAGCACACACACACACAAAGCGTATCAGTGTTTAGACATCATCTCTGGAGATAGAATGGGGCAACCTGAGTGATCGGATTAAAAATGGTCATACACAAAAATCTGAGTCGCGGAAAACCTGCTGAGCTCCGGAGAAAGAAGATGGAGGATGGCAGAAGAGGAAACGCCATCAGAGACCACAGTACCAAGTGCTTCCTGAAGGTCGGGTGAATGTAATGTTAGAGACCACAGTACTAAGTGCTTTCTGAAGGTCAGGTGAATGTAATGTCAGAGCAGCATCAGAGACCACAGTACCAAGTGCTTCCTGAAGGTCAGGTGAATGTAATGTCAGAGCAGCAAGGCCACTGGCATTTTCTTATCTTCTCTTATCTCGTGTTTCCTTGATGCTCTAATAACATTGACAGTGATGACATTGACGGTGATCAATCAAGGAAAAAAAAAAGAAAAAAGAAATGTGTTTGTGGGTATTTGTGTGTGTGTTTTGTCAGAGAATAGTGTGCTGGACAAGATAAAACCAAAAAGAAAAAAAAAAGCCTACACTAAGCATAATTTAAGGTGCGTTTTATGAACTTCCAACACTGTGTGCACCTGCACTAATCAGTCCAGTTCTGTAGTGAGACACACCGTGCAATGAAACAGGTCTGAAATGGTGGTTGGTTGTGCTTCGTTTGAATGTGTTGCTTCAGGTGGAGAAAAGGTTTGGGCTGGTTATGGATTCAGATCTTTCCATGAAATAACATACAACTGAAACCTGCCAGACTTGTTCCTGTAACACTATCAATCACAGACCCTCGTTCTGCTCTATGTGCCCAGTTAACACTGCAGTCACAGCACTGAGATTCCCTCAGGACACCTGATTTTGGCCATTTTTAATTAATTTTCCTTAAAAGCCTAAAGCTGACAGTGACTTTATATTTGTACAGTGAAATACTATCTTTCATCTTCTTGATGATAAATGTTTTAAAAGTCAAAATAATTATTGTGTTGTTGTTGATTGAGTTGAAAATGACATACTTCAAACAAGGAGCACTGATTCAGTGCTTGAAGATGCCAACGGGTTGGTTGCTTTCTCTTCAAATCAACTAATGAAATCGACTGCTAACTGGTATGATAGGACGTAGGAAGGACTGTATTTGTATGCTGATATCACTGGTTAAAATTCCCCAGGAAATTCGATCATATTTATTTTTAGAAGACCGTCACTATCATTCTCACGACCTGTTCTGAGTAACAGATTGCTTGCCATGAGTATTTTTGCCCCACGTCGCCGAGTGGTAAGTCAGGCACCGCAATCATTCTCACGGCGTGTTGCGAAAAAGTTAAATTGAGAAGAATCGGCTCCATTGGAAGAATTCTGACAGCCGATGCTACGAAAACACTAGTTACTCCTTGTATTTTGTCATGCATTGACTACTGCAATGTTTTACTCACTGGCTGTCCCGAAAGCACACTTCAACCTTTACAAGAGGTTCAGAATTCTGCTGCTCACCTTATTTTTAGGTCACATCGTCAACAGCCATGCTCTCCTGTATGAAAGAAACTCCACTGGCTGCCTATTTCAGAACAGATTAAGTACAAAGTTGCATGTGCATGTTTCTATAATTACTGGATCAGCGCCGTCTTATCTGTCTGAATGTGTCAGTCTTTGCATTCCGTCTCACAGTCTGTACTCTTCTTCCGATTCCCATCTGCTTTGCCAGGGACATTACAAACTTAAAAAGTCATGTTTTTTTTCATTCTATGGCCCGCAGCTTGGGAACTCTCTTCCGTTGCATGTTAGACGCTCTTGCTGTCTTCTAGTCCAGCCTCAAAACATTTCTTGTCCAAAAGTATTACTTGTAAGATACCCCTCCGGCCCTGTGATTGATGCCTGGTGCGTGTGATGTGTGTGTGAGTGTGTGTGTGTGCGGCTGTGTGTTTTGTGTGCGTGTGTGTGTGTTTTTGGGTGGGTAGGTGTTTTAACGTTTATTGACGTGAAATTTGTACATATGTTGTTCTTTGTCAGCACCTAGAATGTTTAGAAGGCGCTTTATAAGTGCCATATTATTATTATTGTTATTATATAATTGTCATTATTATCATCATTATAAAGGTTGCGTGACATGGGCCTCGCTGGTGGTGTGTTGCAGGTGTTCCTGCTGGTGGTTCTGTACGGGCTGTTCCATGGGCTGTTTTTCCTGCCAGTGCTGCTGTCTTGGCTTGGTCCTAAGCCCTACGCCTCCGCCGACCGTCACTACCACCCCGACTCCGAGAGTCGGCCTTCCACGTCCAGGGGCATGGGGATGGAGGTTCAGAGTCCGGCCATGGTCAGTGGCTGCTGTGTCTCCGTGTCCTCTGTGGCTGTTCAGTTTGACTTTCAGACTTGTTTTGGTCATGAGGATGTTTTGTTGATGTCTGCTAGTGTTCAGTTTAATCAGACTCATTCTGGTGGTGATGATGTATTTGTCTTGTGTTTTATCGCTTTTATGCTGCTCTGTGGTTTTAAATTCATTGTCAGACGTCTGTAGGTAGATAGTTTACGGGGTGAAGACAAGTGGGATGAAGACTCTCATCTGACAGTTTGTCTCAACCAGTATTTGTGTTGTTACAATAGGATGGATGGGAGGAGGGAGAACATGCATGTACAAACTGTTGGCACAAGAAAACAAGCCAGATAACCCGGATGTAACGCAGTTGTTACTATCTCTTTAGAAGAATGGCCGAGATATGTTCTGTTGTCGAGTTATTCATATTCAGATTTCCTGTTGTCATTAACATGCATATGTTATGTTGTCAGAGTTATTCATATTTCAGATTTCCTGTTGATCATTAACATGCATTGATATGTGATGTTTGTTTATTGATATTCATTATTATACATATTTTATGCCCACAGACCAAAGGATCCAAATCCCCGTACGCTAATGGCATAGACTCGCCAGTCTTCCATCACAACAGTGGAGACGGTAAGTTGGCCAATGGACAGACTCCCCGGGCTTGGGCCCCACAGTCAAACGGCGGTCCTCAGCGCCCACCGACTGGTGGGCGTCGGGCGTCGGCCGGTGGGAACACTGCGCGCATCAGTCCAGGTAGAGTGACGCCCCCTCCTGACTACACCCCGCCACACTCCCCTGCCTTCCCTCACAGCTCCCACGGTCTGCCGACTGTGCAGATGTGATCCTTCAGATGACTGGACTTGGGGATGGATGTCGTGGTGAACAGATGTGTTTGGTCAGATGACAGGTTCATCGGTAGATGTGATTGGTCACACAATGGTTTTCAAAAATAGACGATTGGTCAGAAGTGAATATGATCCATAAAAAGATGGGGGATTATTTAGCGGACACGTGTTTAGCACAAGTGAATCAACATCTAATGGGATTTATTGGTAGATTCATAGCCAACACGTATCGTGCATCAGATGATGTGATTTATTAGTCGATGTAGAGTCATAGTCAGCAGATTTCATGTTCAACAGGTGTGTGACCTGTCAGATGACATTAGCAAATGACAACCCAACAGATGTCAATCGTTAGATGAACGGATTCATTAGCAGCTGCTACAGGTGAAAAGATCTGACCCTTCACGAGTGTAATTAGTTTGCAGGAACCATGAGTGAACAGATATGATCCTTTACTCCTGTGTACATTTGCAGATGTCATTAGTGAGTAAATCTGATCCTTCACTAATTGTAATGAATTAGCAGACATCATGGGTGAAAAGTCACAATCCATGAAGATGAAATCAAGTAGCCTATGTTGTAAGCAACTAGCTGTGATCCGTCGCTGATTGATATAGCAGATCTCATCAGGAAACAGAGTGATCCTCACTGATAAAAGCAAATAGCAGATGTCATAAGTGAAGATTCTTGATCCGTCACTAATGTAATCAATAAGTGGATGTCATAAGAGAATGGATGTGATCCATAACGGATGAGATCAATAATTAGATGTTCAGTCAAAACATGTGTGCTTCAGTGCGTACGACTGATTGATCTGGTTAATTTGAAGGTCTCGTTTGTCAGCCATTGTCATCCCTCAACGCACATGATCAGTCAGCCAGTGTTCGTGTTGCTTGTCATTTTCAGTTCGATGACCAGTAAATCTCAAAGTTAGTCCGTCATCCGAAATGATGAGTCAGTTGACACATTGAGTCAGCAGGTAATGTACCCTGGCATGCAGAAGAACTAATCAGTTAAATCAATCAGCAGAATTTAGTTGTTAATATCTTGCCTGTGGCTGTGATCGTCTGTTGATTATTATCATGACATTATGATGGTAGTTTCTGTTTTGATGATTTAAATATGATCTGCAGTGACAAGGTGTGGGCATGAGAATATTTCTTGAAGATAGTTTGCCATGAGTTCTCAAATGCACGCACGCACACACGCGCACACACACACACACACACAAGACACCAAAAAAAGTCATTCGACTGGTTAAGCATACTTGTCAGAAAAACAAAAGGGGAAAAAAGCGACTAGATATTGAATACCAAGGTTTGAACCTGGGAAATTTCAGTGACTTTCTGTGTGTGTGTGTGTGTGCGCGAGTATGTGTGTGTGTGTGTGCGAGTCTGTGTGTGTGTGTGTGTGCGCGAGTCTGTGTGTGTGTGTGTGTGTGTGTGTGTGTGAGTAAGTAAGTGAGGTTGAACCCACAGAGTACAACCTCAGGATACTGTATGTTACCAGTACTGAATCATGTGATCAGTCTTTTGTCAGGGATCCCAACATCTGTGATACTGTTGTTGTCGAAAATTGAGAGAGTGAGAGAGACGAAGGAGCAAGCAAAACAGAGAGAGAGAGAGAAGAGTAGGGTGTGGGTGAAGAGGGGCAAGAGGAGAAGGATGGATGGATAGTGAATGGAGGGGGGAGAGAGAGGTTGGAGGAGAGGATGGGGGCACAATGCAGAGAAAGAGGGAGAGAGAGAAAGAGACCAATGCTAGACAGAATAATAAGACGAAGAAATGTGTGTTGAACATGTATTTAGTATACATTACTGAATGTGTAAGCATTGTCTTTGGACATGTTTCATGGTGCCTTTTTGATCGCACATGTTTCTGCCTGTCTCACTGAAAGCTGAATAATGTGGAAGTGTGAATGACAGCACATACATGAATTACAGTAATTCTGCCTCCCAGTATTTATGCTGTAATTCAGAATGAGTAACTTGTACATTGTCTAAGCCACCTGTATACATACAGAGTGAACTTGACTTATTTCAAGGTCGCACGCATCCATGAAATTCAGCTCCATGTTGCTTGCATACATCTCTACAAAATTGCCAGTGTGCTTACACATTTTATTTCTGTACTGATGTTGATGTGTTCTCGCCTACATGCTTGAAATTTGTAATTGTTTACTGTTTTATGCGGTCGAAAGGGAGAAACAGTATTGTGTAGATTGAGGACAGGTCATGCCTATTTTACTCATTCGTTTTTATTGAAGGGAGAAGACCTGCCTTTCTGTGTTGCCTGTGATAGTCAGATATCTGTCCAACATATTCTTTTAGACTGCTGGGATTTATACGACATTAGAAGGAAACATTACACTGCAGATAATATGAAGATTCTTTTCCGTGATGTTCCCCCTGACAATATTTTTAACTTCCTAAAAGAAGTGAATTTATTTCATCGTGTGTGAATTTGGTGGTGTTAGATTTTCTCTACCCAGTATTGATTTTTGCAGATTACAGTTAGTGATTTCAGCGTGTTGGTTTTTAATCCTAGGATTGGTTCTTTTAATCTTGTTTTAATGGGTTGGGTAAGGTTTTGCTTTTAATCCTTTTTTAACATGTATACGTGGTAGTTTGAAACGTGGTGACAGTCCTGAGATAACCTCTGCTGTTGACGGGACTATAATTTTAATCTTAGTCTTACCGTTTTATGTTTAGCTTCATGTAAAAAGTTTATTGCTTTAAAGCAAGTGGTACTGTCGGCTTCATGGCATGCCTTTTACACACATAAGGATTGTTTGATCAATTATTTTTACTCTGACATATGACATGTAAGGAAAAGTATTGATTCTCCTTCATCATTATAAGGAACACAGCTGTGAAACTTGGACAAACTTTCTGTTTTAGTTTATATTGGAGATTCTTTTTCAATGACTCTTGTTTGGATGTTAGCATAAGGTATTAGTAAGCACTGGTATAGTGTCCAGTACAAGATTATCTTTGGATCCAAAGTATTGTACATACCAGTGTGTGTGTGTGTGTTCTCTTTTTTGCTGCTGGAAGATTTTTTTTTACTGATAATGTGAAATCTGAATGAAAACTTGTTGAAAATATATTTGAAAGCAATAAATTTGTTATTTTTCAATGTTTATTAGGTGCTGCAGAGCACTGCCTTTTGTTTTTTTCCCCCCGACTTCTATCATACCTTCCAATCCTCTTAACTGCAGTTATAATTTTTCCCCCTAAAAAAAAATATATATATATATATATCCTCAGGAAGTTTGCATGCCTGTAATATAGTGAGTTCAGGTAAGATATACTTCAACCACTTAAAAGAGGACTGTAAGAATGGGGTGTCATTCTGATTTCCTACCTTTTTTACGTACTGTGTCGTCAGGTCCATAAAAGATGTCTGTGAAATGAGAGATGTCACTCTTGATTGTATACCTTTTTCATACTGTCATCATTTTGTTTATTGTCTGTTTAAAAAAGTTAGTGGTTAAAGTAGGATGTTCTGTAATGACTGGCGGTGACAAGTCTTTCAACTAACCCTAAAACTGCAGTGAAAATCTCTTGCTTGGGTGTGAAAGATCTAGCAGTACTGATCTCAAAATAAGTACTCTTGTGCATGGTATGATATTTGTGTGCTTTTTTTTGTTTGAGATCCAAAATCTAACAGGTAGGTAGGCCAGCTTTTTTCAGTATTAGCATGGTGTGCTTGTTGACAAAATCTAACGACTGAATTTTTGGTTTTCTCAGAATTAGTTCAGCTTGAAATGACTGTATTTTTTGTTTTTGTTTTCATTGTGTGACAAGCTTTACATGGTATGCCTTTGCTTTTCCTTTACATTTTATTGTAGCTTTGAATAATAAGCCTTAGCTTTTTGTTGCATTCAAACTGGGTCAGTTGGGGTGTGCTTGTTGTGGTGGTTCTACTAATCACTTAGCTTGCTGCTTTGTTTTTTTTCAGACCAATCAGCAAATGGCCCACAGGTGTGATGGAATGGGTGATGTATAGTTCTCATTTTCCGGAATGTCACATCTGTGCCTGTTATTTACCGTACATTCTTTGCTTAGTTTCCTCTTTATTATCGTCTTTATATTATCCATACTGATATGTGTTGGGGCGTTCTTGAAACATCATCATGTACATACTTTAAACATTGTCACTGAAGTGAAAGGGCGATAGTTTGAATACAATGCCAGTTTTAGCGAGAACAATTATGTATACATCATGTAAACAGGAATTCATTAATGTCATTTTCAAGCCAGCAAATGAGAGAGAGGGAGAGAAAGAGAGAGGAAGGGAAGGAGAGAGAGAGAGAAGAAATAAACAAAACGGAAAAGACCTGTACGCAAGATGACCTGGACTTCAAGATACAAATTGGTATCGAAGCTAGATTTCATTCATAGTTCGAAGAAGCCTGAAGTACCAGTCGATCAAGAAATAAAGAACGGGCCACTCCAAAAGGAAAGCGCCAACAGATACTATACTCTGGTGATTTATCGTAATACTTTATCCTCACCGTGTAATTTACCAAGTTGTGGTTGAAAAACACCATGTGAATGAGATGCTCTGACATGTGTTCAAATGGAAAAAATCATAAAGTTACCACGAAAGTGGTGTAGAGTATTTGTGAGAGAAAGTGTCGGAACAAAAAAAGAATGACAAAGGCAGTATTGAGGAAACAACAACATAGTTTGAAAGCAGTGTAGATGTCCAGCTGATTGGCCTGTGGCTGGCTATCTGAAACAGTCCAAGTAGGTTCAAGGTCATTGGAAACCTTATCGTTACCTTACAGTTCACAAAGATAGAGTGAAAGTAGATATAGAAACTAGTAGCATGCTTCAGTGGATTGCTTGCAACACAGATCTTTATGAAAAGTTAATGGAAACAAACCTAGGTTTACACATGAACTGTTTGCATCACAAAACATATGAAAAGGTAAGAGATTAAAGAAAGCGTAAAAAAAAAAAAAAAAAAAAAGGAAAAAACTCAACCAAACAGTAACAAATAGATTTCAGACTGCATTTTTTTTTCATCAAAACAACAGGTTGGAAACAGTGTACAATTATGTCACTTTTATTTATGACCCAAATCGCTGTGAGAAGGTGATTGGGAGAAAAAAACAGCTCAATAAATTGTCTTTCTGGTTTTGGAAAAAAAATATTCTTCATTCACCGATACTTTATAAAGTAGAATATTTGCATCTTAGTGTGAAGCAGCCAGCCAGTCAGAGATGTATGAACTTTACACTCTTTGTCACATGCCGTTCTCAGGGGGCTAATGGGGAAGAGTCCCATTTCATTTGTCATTGTGCTTGGTTTTGGCTGATGTAACCATGCACCTGTATAACTTGAACTTTCTCACTTTTGTACATAGTTTTATAATCATGTATATGTGTAGCCATTTTCTGCAGGGCACATATATCTAAAATACACTGCATTGAATGATCAAACAGACACTGTTGTCTTTTCCGGTCATTGTATGGTTTGAGAGAAAGTGATGTAATGGTACAATACACCACCAACCAAATAGAAATGACGACTGGATTTCATTCATCACTAATTGCGGTTATTCGATGACAGAGCTGTTTGTTGTTCATTCTTCTGTCCATGTGCTCATATCTATGATGTAATTGGCAACAGTAACGACTGCTTGTCAGCCAGTATGGAGACGTTATATTGACACTGCTGACGTAACGTGTTACAGGGGATAGTCATGTGACTGTCTTCAGATAATTAGGGTCATATTAGTTCTCATATTTGGAGTTTGGTTTCTGAAATCAAGTGGCACCTTGTTACATGTTTGTTTGCTTATTTGTTTTAATGATTATACATCCATGGTAGACAATATTCGGTCATATGGTCACTTTCACACAGCAAGTCAACATTAGTTGGCAACATCAGTTAGTACATCGGATTCCAGTTAGGAACTCGTAGTTTTGATACTGAAATCCATGTTGAAATTGTATTGTTCAATCAAACTTTTGCGTACTGTCAACCCGGTTATTCTGATAAGAACTTTTGGGAATGGGTGCTGTGGAAATCATAGTTTGAGTACATTTTTTTCTCTTTTTGTTGTTTGTTGTAAAACAGAGCTAAAAATCAATACTCATTTTGCTCACATGTGTTTTGGTGCTGGTTTGTTTGTGTGTAGTAGTATTTCAGTATAAATTGTTGCGCATCATCTGGAATTTCTGTGCTAGTAATTTTTTCTTTTGTTTCACTTCTCTTTGACTTTGCCTTTGTATTATTTGATGTGTTTCTCTTTGTGTTTAATGACTGTTGTTTAGTATTTTTCTACCATTCTGGCTCGTTCACCTGTTGATCCAGAAAGATGTTGCACATGTTTTGTTCACCCTAAAGGATGCCGAGGCGTCTTCCAGTATAAACGTGTGTCACTTTTTTCTGGAAACTGTGTACAGGTGACTTGCTCTTTTCTTTTACTCTTTGGTACTGTCATTCACTGATTTCCTGCATTTTGGAGCTCTGTCTTGTCACAGAAAGTCTGCAGATTTTTTTCTCTTGCTGTAATGTGTAACACGCTAGTTTGATGATGATCTGGCCTCTTGGTAGTGAGTTTAAACACTGGAACTGTCAATAACAGCTTTTTTTTTTCATGTGTTTTGTTTTATGAATGATATTTCTTCAATAGTTTTCCAACTCTGTTTCATAAACTGTGGATGATGAAAAAAAAAGAAGCGGAATGGCTTTGGACTCTGCCCAAACCAAGTTTTATCTGCTCATCATAAATAAAATCTCCTTGTGATTAATTGACATGTGTTTTGTACAGAGTGTTATTTTTCTTTCAGGCGTAGACATTTAGGTGCTGAGAACCCCCTGAAAGGGTCCCATGTGGTCAGCAGGGCCTATAACGAAACTGAAACATGCTAATAATGTTTGTGTAACACTGAAAGCACTCTTCTTGCCAGGTGAAACTTGCTTGGGGATGATGAAGCTCAGATCCCGTCTATCAAACTTTTCCTTCAGAGAATCACTTGGGTCAGCCAGGAAATGAGCAAGATGCATAATCATGCAGCTGCTGCATTTGTTGTTGTAGGTCATGTTGCTGGTTAATTATGTCCTACTCCTCTGTTGTTTTGTTGATCATGTTTTTCAGTCATTTCATGTTCATGTTCTTCACATTGTTTCACCCAAGAGTTCATCGTTGGAAGTTACTTCATTTTGAACACGATGCTAACAGGCTTACTGAGTGATCGGAAATGAAATGAGGAGTGATGTTGTCGGTCTTGTATGGACAAAATTTGCCTTGTTATGATATTCAGGGTGGAACTGGTTGCATTGAATGCCAATGTGTTATTCATTGCAGTGCTTGCTAACGTTTATCTAGTGCTTTTATCATAATTGCCTTGTTATTTTCTATTGTGCTGTTAATTCACCTCTGTCTTAGCATGTTTCCTTGTTTGTAAAGTTTGGCTTGCTTTAGTAAGTATGAATCAACCTACACTTTACTTTTTTTCTGCTTGTTTACCTTTGCACATGACTTGCTAACGGTCTTCTGTCATTGTATTGTTTTGTTAAGCCTATAATTATCTGCTTATGAACTAAACGTTCAATGCCAATTTTGCCTGGCTCTAGATGAGGAAGAAACCTATTACTTAAAATATGGCTGTGATGAGAGATTCAAAGATCTTGCGAACTTTTTTTTTTCCTCACCCCATGTACACCGGCCTTTTTTCTCCTTTTTTGCTCAGCTCTAAATATTTTCCTCTGTGGAAGTTTTGCTTTGTTTGTAAGTACTGGCTTGTTTTTGCTTTGTGTATAGTGGGTTTATTTATCTTCCTGTTCTCCGTGTTAAGAGATTTTGGTTATCCATTAATTTGCTTTTTTGTTGCCCAACCTCTTGCCTCTCTTTAACTTAAGTAAAGAAGATTTTGGGACATTTATGTTCACCAGTGTCTAGTGAAAGTGTCTGTCTTGTAGCTTCATAGTAAAACACAGATCAAGAAAGAATTGCATAACATTGTGCCAAGAATGAAGTTATCCTGTTTTAAGTCATATTTTCATTGAATGTCTTGGTGGTGCCTTGTTCAGACTTCTCTCCTTACTCATCGTTGATTCATGTTACCCCATTGCTCCGCTCTCTCCACTGGCTCCCTGTTCAGCTAAGAATATCCTACAAGATTGCCTCTCTCTGCTTCAAATCTATCGAGTCTTCCTGTCCTGAGTATCTCACCCACCTGTTACATCTTTACACCCCATCTCGAGCTTTACGTTCCTCATGTGACACTCGTATCTACAGTATCCCCACTGTTCGCACTAAAACCTTTGGTCAACGTTCCTTTGCCTATCAAGCTCCAACTACCTGGAATCAATTGCCTCGCTCTCTCAGATACTCACCCTCACTGCCCACATTCAAGCGCCTTCTCAAAACTCATCTGTTTCCTAGGTAACTTCGTCTTCCCTGTGACCCGACGTTTGCAATGTGTGATGCGAGTGTCTGCTTTGTGTGCGTTCGTGTCTGTGTGAGTGTGTGTTTGCGTGTATGCATGCTTGTGAGTTTGTGTCCTTGCTTTGGATTTTGATGCCTTTTTCTCATGTATGATTGTTATACACTACTCAAAACAATTGAAGTACCACTTAGGAAAACTGCTGTCATTCGAAAGAAAACAAAGCTGAACATAATTTAATGATTGAATATTTTATTTTTATTATTCCTCAATCCATTCAAATTTATTCAAACACCATGACAAAAAATTATCTTTGTTTTACACTTGATTAAAGAGGCATACCCCCAAAATGAAAAGTAACAAGAGTCTATGGTAGATGTCATGATGTTAATAACGGGTATGACCACCGTTCGCGTTCAAACAAGCATCACATCGACGTCTCATGGAGTGCACCAGGCGGCGGAGAGTGTCCTGGGGGATCGCCTGCCACTCCTGCTCCAGCAACTGAAACAGCTGGTCCACGGTGTCTGCTGGAGGGTTGTGGGCCCGCACTCGCCTCCCCAGCACGTCCCACAGATGCTCTATGTGGTTCAAATCTGGTGACCTGGCAGGCCAATCCATTCTTGTCACCTGCTGCCCTGCTGATTCACGATGGCGGCGCGGTGGCACGGCGCGTTGTCGTCCTGGAACTGGGCGCCCTGGCCAACTGCCCTCAGGGCGGGCATCACAAGGGGGCGGATGATGGTGTCGCGGTAGGTGGCACCGGTCAGGCGGCCTTCAACACGGTGTAGGGGGGTCCTGTGACGTAGGCTGAACCCACCCCACACCATCACGGACCCACCTCCATAGCGGTCATGCTCCCTGACGGCAGCGTCAACGTAGCGTTCTCCAGGACGTCGCCAGACGCGAACCCGCCCGTCGTTGAACCTGAGGGTGAACCTTGACTCGTCTGTGAAGAGTACTGTTGCCCATTCAGCTCTTGTCCACCTTCTATGACATGCTGCCCAGGCCCGACGATGAGCTCGATGCGCTGGGGTCAGTATTGATCTCACTGCTGGGGACCTTGACCTCAAGTTGGCGTCGTGGAGCCGGTTCCGAACTGTCTGGGTACTGACGTTGACGTTGCTGGCTTGTCGTAGCTGGTCTCGGAGTACTGTGGCACTGGCTGAACGGTCTCTCAGACAAGCGATAACAATGAACCGATCCTGCTGTCTGGAGGTGCTTCTCGTCCGTCCACGTCCCTGCTGTTCTTCAACACTTCCAGTGTTAAGCCAACGGTCTCTGAGCCTCAGAATGACTGGGTGACTCACTCCAAGCCGTTGACCAATCTCCCTCAAGCCAATACCTTCTTGGTACCATGCTATCGCTCTTCCTCTGTCGGTGTTGCTTAGTCGTCTCGCAGGCATGGTTAAATCTTCCTAAATTTCGCGACTTTTTATACCCGTCAAATGTGCTAACTGATTGCAGTTCTGCTCAGAAAAGACCTTGCTTTCACGTGCATCACATTTTTTTTTCTTGCTGTGTCTGTGTCAAAATCTGGGAGCGACACAAGTTCGATAATTTCTCGGGATTTTTTTGCCTCAGATGCGACGCTGTAGACAACTGCTGACCGACTTTAACATAACAAAAATGCACGAGGAGTAGTATTTGAGAACCGGGTAAGCTTATCCAGCAGAGTTTATTCAATTATCAATATTAATTGGTTTATCAGAGCTTTTTAAAAATTGCATACAAAAATTAGGGGTGGTACTTCAATTGTTTTTAGTAGTATATATTGTGTGATTTGATGTCTGTTGTGATATTGTAAACGCCTAGGGCATTCAATTGATTAGGCGTCATAAATGTTCATAATAATAATAATTTAAACTGTGACTTTGAAACAACCCAGATGTATGTGATAATTCTGTAGATAACTGAAAAGCTAGGAATGTCTTTAAGAACTATATATCTTGCCAAACAACATGTGTGGATTTTGAAAGTGTTCTCTAAAGATCATGAATATCTTCTGCATGTTTTGAAAGTATACACGTCTTTTGTTATCAAACACTTTTAAAAGCGAAAGTAAAACTAAGTTTTTTTTTGTTTTTTTTTTGAACACATGACACACTGCCTAAGGGTATCGCTGAACAAAACTAACCCCGTACACAAATTCTTCCCTCTAGACAAAACGGACCTTGAACATGACAGTTTGAAGAAACGTGCAATGCGTGACACACCCCCCACCTAAAAAGCTTGGTACTAATGAGGTACCAGCTACCCAACCTGTCCGATGTTCCAAGGTTCATCGCGAAGTAGAAAAAGAGAAGAAAAACAACCACAAATCACGGTCCGTGATGCACACACAGTTCGGCGAATCTCTGGTCTGCACCGAAGAACAGGAAACGGCCTACGTCTCCATCCTACTGAGAAAATCCGCCTCTACATTGTCCTTGCCGGGGATGCGCTCAAAGTCGAATGCGTGACTTTGAAGTTCAATAGCCCATCCCATTAACCTTCTGCTCACTGGCCTGATGCGATGAAGGTATTGCAGAGGGTGATGATCGGTCTGGAGCACTAATTTCCGCCCGTAGGGGTAGGGGTAGAATCGGCGGATGGCCCATACAGCTAAGCACTCCTATCGTATGATACCGCAATTCTGCCCCTGTCAGTTTCTTACTGACGTACCCCACGGGTTGAAGCCCCTTCCCCCGGTCCTGGAGTAATGCAGTGCCTATCCCTGTTGCTGAGGCGTCTGTCCGCAGGACAAAAGGGAGTTCAGGGCTCGGGAGCTGTAGCACTGGTTTGGAAGTAAGTGCCTCCTTTAAACATCTGAATGCAGTCTCGCACTCCTGATCCCACTGGATCTGTTCTGGAAGCTTCCCCTTGGTTCTGTCGGTGAGCGGAAGGGCCAATTCTGAGAAGTTGGGGATAAATTTGTGGTAATACCCCACGAGGCCCAAAAACGATCTCAATTGCTTTTTGGTTTTAGGGGTGCCGCATCCTGGACCTTTCGCAGATTGTCGTCTTCAGGATACACCAACCCTTCTTGAAGTCTGTGTCCAAGGAACGAGATCCGATTTTTCTCCCAGTTGGCATTTGGCAGGTCTTGCGGCAAGCTGAACCTCCCTCAGTCTCTGGAAAATGATCCGAATGACCTCTACATGCCTGTCCCATTCTTGGGTCGCGATGAGCAAATCGTCCATGAAATTCTGGGCTTCCTGGAGCTGAAGGGGAGACATCATCATCCTCATGATGTGGCTGAACACCGCTCCAGCCGTCTTCAGCCCGAATGGCATAACGGTCCATTGATACTGGCCTTCTGGAGTGGTAAATGCCGTCTTTTCCTTGTCGGCATGCGCCATTGGAATCTGCCAGTACCCTTTTGTGAGATCCAATTTGGAAAAATACTTTGCTTCGCTCAACTGTGCGAAGATGTAATCAACGTCAGGGATGGGTTCGGCATCAAATTCCAGTACCCTGTTGAGCTTCGTAAAGTCAACACAAAAACGCATTTTCTCATCTTTCTTTCTCACAAGCAACACAGGGGACGAGTATGAGGAGTAACACCGTTCGATGACACCCATTTTCACCATGGAGTCGATTTCCTCCTTACAACCGACGCTTGGGAATGTGGCAAGGGGTACTGTCTTACCCTAACTGGCTCTTTCTGCGAGAGGTTGAGCGAGCAAGTTCCCAGGTTACACCGTAAAGGAAGATCGATCAGGATGTCGGAGAACTCCCCACACAAGGCTTCCAACTGGACTCTTCGCTCAGTAGACAAATCAGCAGAGATTTTGACATCTTTCCACGTCTCTTCAGGAGTCATGGGCAACAGAGGAATCTGGTAATCAACCACTGGTGTTTCCTCGACTGGTTCGATAACTACAGGGGCAAATCCAGATTGGACCCTCTCCCGCCTTCGATACTTTTTCAGCAAATTCGCGTGATAGAGCGTGCTCTTCCCTTTGATGCTGATGACGTAGTCCCAATCACTGGTTCGCTGTTCGACCTTATATGGTCCCTGCCAGGCTAACTGGAGCTTGTTGTGCATGGACGGAAGGAGAGGGAGCACCTCATCTCCCGGTTTGAACCACCGTTCACGGGCCTTCTTATCAAAGATCCGTTTATCCCTCTCCTGTGCTCGCCTGAGATGAGATGAAGCCAGTTCGCAGGTCTCTGCAATCCTGTTCCTCAGGTCAAGCACATATGCGACTTCTGTTTGTTTTTCCTCCTCCGGTTTCTCTTGGGTCCACATGTTCTTCAATACGGACATTGGCCCCCTTACTGTCCGTCCGTACAATAATTCGAAAGGAGAAAAACGCATGCTCTCCTGTGGCACTTCATGGTAAGCAAAGAGGACACCTGGGATGTATCTATCCCACTCCTTGGGTTGCTCTTGGCAGAGTCGCTTCAACATTTGTTTCAGCGTGGCATTAAAATGTTCGACCAGACCGTTTGCTTGGGCATGATAGGGAGTCGTGGTTAAACGATGTATGTTGAGTAAGCAGAAGACCTCATGCATAACTTCCGACATAAATTGTGTCCCTTGGTTGGAAAGTACTTGGTCTGGAATTCCAGTTCGGGTCCACATGCCCCAGAGTGCTTCGGCAACAGTTGGAGCATCTATGGACTTCAGAGAAACTGCTTCTGGGTATCTCGTGGCATAATCGACCATGACGAGGATGTACTGATGTCCTCGAACCGAAGCTGGGATGATGGACCCCACTAAGTCCACTCCTACCTTGGAGAATGGCGTTCGTACCAGTGGCACTTTCCCTAGAGGAACTCTGGTGTTGTAGCCTTTGGGTGTTGTTCGTTGGCACACGTCACAAGAGCGGCAATACTGACACACATCTTTCTACATGCCAGGCCAGTAGAATTCTTGCCTGATCCTCTCGAGTGTCTTCTTGACCCCTAAATGTCCGGCCATGGGCGAATCATGTCCCAACTGTAGGACGTTGTCGCGGAGAGTTCGAGGCACAACCAACTGTTCGAGCTTCTGGTTCTTCCCCTCAAAAGTTCGCTTGAGAACGCCTTTCCTCTTAATGAACAGAGTCTGCCCAGTTCCCCGCCGAGTCAGTGGGGCTTCCAAGTTCTTTCGCACCTGATTGAGGGTAGGATCACGTTGCTGTAGATCCCTTACTTTGTCGGGGGTCACACTCGCTACGCACTCCATCTTGAGTGGCTTCAATAGCGGTTTGTGGGGCTCTTGCTTCTGTTGGACACGAGTGGTTGCCATCCTTGCACAGGCTTGAAGAGGTAGGTCAGTGGAGATGTCCCGAATTGTCAACTTCACCACGTTACCTATCAGCAATGGATATGCAGGCTTGTCCACGCCGATCGCCCAAACCGTGCCCTCAAAATATGGTGTCAACATGCGGATCAGTGCAGTGGGCCGCTTGGACTTGAATCCTGCCTCAATACCCGACACTTCACACATGGGTCCCTGTTCAGCGTCAGCAGGGATCAGCCTCTGGTCAACAAAGATTGCTGATGTGCCAGAATCCCTAATGGCATCAACAACTTCACCCTGAACCACGGATGCGAACGTGGGGAACTCTGGTTCGCCCGACAGGGGTGATGCTCCATGTGACACAGACTCTTGATTCAGCCTCACAAATTGAACGGATGCCTTCAGCTTGGGGCACGCGTTTCTCAAGTGCTCAGTCAATCCACACTGAAAACAGCGTCTTACAGCTTTGGGAGGACCCTGTTCCTTGACCCCTGTAACAAGTTTCAGTGACGGAACAGTAAGTTGTTTCTGGGGCGGTCCGCCAGATGGCTTGGGACTTTAGCTGGGCCTAGCGTCGGAATGAAAAAAACGCCTGGCGTCTGCAAATGCTTTGGCAATGGTTATTGCCTCTTGGAACGACGCAGGACGGGATTCCCCCAGTTTGATCCTTAGATCTGCAGACGCTACGTTGCTAAACTGCTCCAGTAGGATAGCATCCTGTAAGGACAATCCCGAGGCATCCACCCAATAGTTCAATGTCTTCTTCAATCGCTCCCCAAACTGGAGGAAGGTTTCGTCTCAGCCCTTGTTCATGGTTCTAAACCGACGACGGTAGGACTGGCGTCATGTGGAGCCGTTGGCGAAGGGCAGCCTTGAGTTCCTCATAGGAACTGGAGGAAGGAATGTTGATAAACGCCTCCTTAGCCCTACCCTGGAGACTCGACTTCAAGTACACTGCCTTTTGAACATCGCTCATACAAAAGGGGTCTACCAAATCCTCGAAGTGTTCCAGGAATACGTCCAAATCTTCCCCTGGTTGGAACAAAGGCATGCGGATCTGGGGCGGCTGAAATCCAATGCCCCTTACGTCATAGGTAGCTCCTCTCTCGCTCCCAGGGTCATGCTCTCCTACCTCATGTCCCGATGCCACAGAGGACGGTCGCTCTGTCCTGGCTCGCTCCAGGATCTGTCTGGCCTCAGCCCTATTTCTTTCAGCCTCTTCTCTCTCCTGCTGTCTGATTTTCTCTCTCTCTTCTTTCTTCCTGCCTAATCCTAGCAGCCTCTTCACGCTCTCGTTGTTCCTTTGCCTCTCTTTCTTCCCGCTCCTCCCTTCTAATCTCTCTCTCGGCTCTTCTACGTGCCTCCTCACGCCTTTCAGTTTCCTCTTTCTCGGCTCTCCTACGTGCCTCTGCACGCCTTTCCCTAGCTTCCTCTCAGGCTTCTCTCTCTTCCCTCTCAGCTATTCTCAACTCACTCTCCCGCTTCTCTTTGGCTTCCCGTTCCTCTCCATTCTCCTGAACCTTCCCTCTCTATCCTCCCACCTAAGACGATCCCTCTCTCTCTCACCCTCCTCATATGGCCTCAGCGGTGCCCTAATGTCAGGAAGGATGTCCACGATCGGCGGGCGAAAGGGGGTTCGTTGGTACGGTGGAGGTCCAAGATATTGGGGGGTAGACCCTGGAGGATGTGGAAACAGTGGACGTTCACGGACAAACTCAGTCGGAGTAGTTTGCCTAACTGGGGGAGGAGGTACACGACCTGCCGACAGCGTGGTTACCATCCCAGGCGGCGTCGACAACGTGGTTATAACGGTGGTCGCCACACTCCCGGCAGGTGAAGGAAAAGAGCTCTCCACAGCAGCTTTTCCTAGCTCGGCTGCGGCAGCAGAGACAGATCGAGTCACTATCCTATCGGTATCCATCGTTTCGCAACCCCACTGATTCTCGGAAAGATAAGTTCCGGAGCAGTGTACTAATCCTTCCACTACGCATTCGACGAGCAGTACTCACACAACGCTTGATCGCACGCGAGTCACAGCAGCTCGCCAGCCTAATGGACCCCAACACAATTTCAGATCAATGCACGGTAGAACTAAATCACAAACCAACATAATTTCAGATCAATGCACAGTAGAACTAAATCACAAACCCAAGTCAATGAAGTGAACTCTAGCACCAACCCAATCCGTAGGCACTGTCGGTTTTACCGGCACTAAGTAAGTCCCCCACACGGTGCGGACACCGGCTAATGAATATATCAACACTGCGCCTGGAGCCCTAACTCGCGGTACGGAAACGTCAACAATAATCGAAATACAGAAACTGGTAACGAGTAACGATCCTCACCATTGGACTATTGCACTAAGTCCTGATGTTCACACAAAATAAACACTCGTATATCACCGAAGCCCTTCCTCCCCACAATGTGTCTGGACACACACACCGTAACCCACTCAGAGCAGTAACAACCGCCGAGCAATTGATAAGCTTAATACAGTATATCTCTGTCCACACACGAACTATTCCTATTCAAAAATCACATTTATGAATTCACTCCTAACGCACCCTTTTACACGATCACAAGTTGTACACTACACAGTTCCTAACAATACAACCGAGCCAAACAAATACGAACTAACCAACTTCCGTCAAAAAAAACAACCTTTATGTCCTAGACTACAAAAGAGAGGAAGAAACTGTAACAGACACCTATCACCACGACGCGACCGATTCAACGGTAGAGGCGGGGCCAAATCTAACGGGAGCAACGAGTAAACCGAGACGGGCAAAAGAACCCACGACACACGGTATTAACCCGCCTGACTTACCTCCCTACTCTGAAAGGTTGTCAAAACCTAGACCAGTCCAAACACTGGTAGCGAAGCACGATGGGGAGTTTCCATGGTCACCAGCTCTCGATCCGAGAGGGAATATAATAACGTAATTAAACAAATTTCACAAAATATAATGAATAAACAGCAGTAGAGGGTTCTAATCCACCTCCAAATGTTACCCCCCTACTACGCTAGGGGTAACCCTCCAACCTCCCACAGCCTATTCCGTAAGCACAATTCCAAGCACAAACACTACACCAAAAACAACAGACAACGCAAAAGGTAGCGCAAAAGGTCAAGAAAGGTCACAGCGATCCCGGACGAGCCCCCATAATTGTCACGTGGGTGAAGTCACGTGGTAATTGTTCAAGGGAAACGCTATGATCAATCCCAACTCAATCGCGCTAACCACACAAACACCAAATCCAAACACGGGAATACGAGTACCAAAAAACAAACTTTACTGTCACAAAAAAACATAGATGTTCACACCACGTTTACATACATATATAAGGACGGGTATACACTTACAGTAACTCCATAGGGCTGTGAATAAATGGGACACACACACACACACACACACACACAAAATAATCGAATACTCTCTCAACCGACGTTAACGTCCCGGCCAGATTCTGGGTGGGGCCAGAAGGTAAGGTTGAGCTGGAATGCAATCAAAGGGGCCAAGGAAGATTAAAAAAACAAACAAACCAGGAATGCTTGCCAAATCTGATCCCTCCCCCCCCCCCCCCCCAAAAAAAAAAAAAAAAAAAAAAATTAGGGGTGATCAGAGTTGCCAAGCAGTAAATCGAAAACAGCCTGTGGGATGAGACGGGATTACGGTTCAGAAGGAGAAATTTTAGCACCGGATCATTAAATAAGGTAAAAAAAAAAAACAAAGGGGAGCGTCTTGGGCAATACCCTAAGAATGGGGTAGTGTACTGGGGAGTTCAACTGCTAAGGACTGTAATTATACATCCCACATTAATTTCACTTTTTTTTTTTTTACCGCTAACAGACAAAGGAACAGTTCACCACAGAAAGGTAGATAAACAGTGCATGGTTAAACTTGGCGTGATAGATAAACTGGAACCCTGCACAAAAAAACGCACCATACAGCGGCGACAACCCTGGAAAGCAAATATCCTTTATACGTGGAAATGCAAAACAAAACATTCATGTTAGGCAAGCATAACTATAACAGAATTATGAAGCGCTCTGCTGAAAAAAAATGATGTAATGCCTGTCCTTTATCTCTGCAATAATTAAAATACGTGGATGCCAGACTTACGGACCGACCCCCCAAAGCCTCAACCGTGACAGTCCTGCGCGGGTCCGGCAAAGGGAGAGCGCGTCTGCACCGTCGGATACACACCACGTCGCAGACAGGATAGCGTCCTATCTCCTTCCAAGGAGATACAGTTACACACAACGACGAGGGCACGAAGGTTCGAGGGCGAAGGCGAGATGCACTCAAACCAGGCACACAGGTGTGGCGGCCGTCCAACACCTGTATGCAGCAGGTAGGGCAGTGGCACCAGCGACCCACGAAGCTGTAGGGGTAGGGAGTGGGGTCGCCGGCGCAACACAAAATGAAGAGATCAGAGTGGAGGTCCTCTCTCCAAAGATGGCGCACGGCAGACTGGCGTGTCCTCGTTCCGACCCAGGGGCGAGGTCCTTGCGGGTACCCGGGACAGGGGCGAGGGGGAGAAAGGGCTGAAGATTGCGAGAGGAATGGGGAGGGATGATGGGGGCGACGAAGAAGATGGAGGCAGCGCGGTCAAGCCGCGGTCGCAGCAGCAGCAGCAGTACCGATGGCGGCAACAGCAGAAACCGGAAAGGCGGCGAGACCGGCAACAGCTGCAAGGTCGGCGGCAGCAGCAGCGGCACAAAGGTAAGTCAGCCACTGGTGAGGGAAAGGAGGAAAAAAAACAAGTCCTGGAAAACACACAAAAGATGGTTTCCCATATAAAACGGGTGCAAAGCAAAGACCCGTAAGCACAGACATCCATTACAGAGAGTAACAAGGACAGGCACGGAACGCACTGGCAGAGCGCTTGCTAATTTCAGTCCTCAAATAGTATTAAATACAAAATTTCCCCGATTCAGACACTTTGCCTACATACATATACCCCAAATAACGTTCCCAACCGTTTATGTCAAACACCCCAGGGTTGGCTCTCTTGAGCTATATAAAAAAAAAAAAAATCATCTCCCTCGGGACGACTCTCCTTTTCGGAAACAAAAGCTGGAAGCGTTAACAGCGCCACATAAACTTATGGGCGCCCTAAATATTTACAAGAATGACAACAAAAATGGAAAAGAAAAAGCCCAAGTCTTGACCAAGCGCATTTACAAGTAACGAACACCAACACACAAAACACGTGTGGCAAGACACTTGACCTGGAATGTGGTACAGGCACGCGACAACACGCCGAACACAACAACACTACATATTTGGAGGAGAAAATGAATAACACGCCCTACTGCTGTAAATGTAAAAAAAAAAAAAAAATGGCCTAGAAGTAAATGAATAATTAAAAGTTGGTGTAAACGAAATGGTAATAAAATGATAAACGAAAATAATTCTCAAACACAACAAAATAAATAATGTAAGAATTAAAGTAATAGCCGAGAGGAAAACCAATTCTTTAAAACAGATTTGGAAATAAATAAATAATAAAAGAAAAACACATATGAACTAACTACGCAACGTACTCACCAACCAGACTTGTGAACGGGACTCCCTGAGGAGCTGGAATAGTAAGCCCTGCACAGCTCGCATCTAAACCCTGGTCAGGGCCTTAAGAATTTAGAAAAACAGGCTTCTGCCTCTAAGTGAATACGGGGATTCACGACTGTGATACCGATCACAGGTATACTACCAAAAAGGTAACTATACAAGCTGATACAGCACTCGTAGGAGTACCACGGTTTGGTTCCACCCAAAGGTGAAAACCTGATGCCGAGAGCCGGGAGATATGGATCTCCAAAAAAACAAACAAACCGCAGTTTCCCTCAAAGGCGAAACGGTAGTGGCTCCTCGAGGGATATGGATCCCTCACAAAAATACAATTACTAAGAAAAGACTGCAAGCATACGGCTTGCACAACACGTTATGCCACCGCCCTCTATCCCATCCCAACCTCGACTCCTCCGGTCGGCTTCCAAAAAAAACCTGATCGGCAGGTGAGAGGAAGCTCACTCAGCCTACGTTTAACACCACGTGCAACCTGAGTCCACACGGAAAAGATGACAATGCAGGATGGAAGGTGGGTTGCAGAGATTTTAAAAGCTAAAGTAAAACTTAAGTTTTTTTTTTTTTTTTTAAACATATGACACACTGCCTAAGGTTATCGTTGAACAAAACTAACCCCCTACACAAATAATTCTTCCCTCTAGACAAAACGGACCTTGAACATGACAGTTGGAAGAAACGTGCAATGCGTGGCAATTGCCATTTGTTTTATCAGTTAGTATCATGAAAGATCATGAGAGAGAGCACAAATGCTGTGCCAAGGGTGCAACAAACGAAAACTGAAATGGCATGCAAATCGTATTGGTGGGTTTAATTTAGTGAAGCTCTTGCCTTTTGTTTTAAGTTTCTGTTGGTCTTCATTCCGTTATCGTTTGGTCTGACTAAGGTTACCATGACTGTTGTGTACAATCTGCTTTGTTCATATTGTGATAATTTAGTGGAGATCATGTTTATTGTTTACTACAATGACAGATTATTTTGTGCAGATCTTTCCTGTTCAGATCTTTCCTGTTATCATTGCCTTATTGGTACATGGGTCATATTTTGATCAGGTCAATTTTATGGATTGTTTTATATAATCAATACATTCCAGCTGGTTCTTATAAAGAACTATTGGTGATCTCTATAGCTTTGTTTATGTTTATTTTTGTTTCTTTTTGTTGTTGTTTTTATTGTGTTTGTCATCACTTTCATTCTGTTTATCAACCATATGGTAGTATGAAGTGTTTGGATGAAAGAAATGTGTTTGTTAGTTGAGATGGAATGTAAGTCATCGTATCAGTTTGGATGGAAGAATTGAATTTCATTGCCAGATGGTTGTTGTTGTCAACCGGTTGGTGTCAAGATGGAAAATTAATTATCGTATTGGTGCAGATAGAAGAAATGAATTTTATTGCTAGATAGTCATTGTTCACATGTTGATGTACAAATAAATCTCAGTATGTCAGTCTGTCTGTACTTGTGCTTTTTTGTTGTTTTTTTTACAAAATGCACATGCACTCTCTCTCTCTCTCTCTCTCTCACACACACACACACACACACACACACACACACACACACATTCACAATCTATAAACTGGGTTCATCGAATTTTCAGATGTGTTGATAAGAACATAATAACTTACAGAGAGAATGCAAAGTTTATACATGCCATTTTGATACTAAATCCCTACATTTAAGTGTAAGTGAAATGTTTTGCCTCAACCTTTTTCTTTGTTTCTTTTTTTTTTTTTTTTTTTCAAAACATACTCATGAAAGTTGATTTTTATTTTACAAGTTAACATTCTAGAAGATATACATTAAAAAAAAAAAAATTCTGACGATGTCAGTTCATCAGGAACTACGCAAAAAGAGACTGGGTGTGCACAAAAAAGAAGATAACACCTCCCCCCCCCCCCCCCCCAACACACACACTTTCCAGATATTTCACCGCTTGGTAAATCCACTTTATAAGTTAGGAAAGCACCCCCCCCCCCCCCCCCCCTCACACACACACACCTATCTATCTATCTAGATGTATGTGTGAGCGTGTGCGTGCGTGTGTGTGTGTGTGTGTGCATGTGCGTGTTGAGAATGAGACAGACGGGCAGAGAGAGAGAGAGAGTGATATTTTTAGCATCTCATTTCACACTACTAGTAGGAACTTTTCAGGCCACATTACAATGTAAAACAACTCTGTCAAAAGCTTGCATGCAAATATTAAGATACTTGTGGATCTTTGCTTCGTCACTGTCATTATGAGGGAGGAATTGTTTGCCTGTGCCATACCTATCTGTTCCAAAATATTATCTGGTCATTCAGGGAAGGAATGCATCTCTTAGCAAATCCAAGTAAAAACTATTTTACACCATTTTCAGCCGTTTTTCACTGATGTAACTGACAATGCTTGGGTTGTTAAACGGCGCAGAAGGCAGCTCAGTACAGTTGACACATTATGACCACCTCAACATCCTTTTGGATCATCAAACGGGCAGTGAGATTTCTTTTTGCATTCATTCATTCCCGCCCCACCCCCTTTTTCTTCTTCTCTCTCTTTGCTGTACATGTGTATTTAAAACATTTTCTCGTTTTGCCCTCTGTTGTGCTGGCTGCCTTGACATGTTCGATCATGGATCATGACTTTCACCATGTGCCTGGGTGAGAATACATGAGAATCAATGTGTCCATGGGCGGACTAACACAGTCAGGCCAGATTCTGCTGATGAGTCTTGCCTACTAGATGAAAGCAGACTCCAGATGGGCTTGGCAAATGGATCTGTTCACGAGATGAACTTTGATGGTTCTCGCATGCTATCGGTGAACAGCTGGATTTGTGCTCTTATTGTCTTCTACATCCCCCTCATCCACATTTTGCCCTCTTTAAAGAAAAAAAAAACCCTACTCTAAATCTTTACTAAGTGATTGTCATATTGGTAGATCAATGAAACATTTGCTTGCACTTCTGTTTTTCAACTCTCCATTATGTATGTTTCTTCCAAACAAACGTACATGCTTTAACATCTGTATCTGTCTATCTACACACACAGACACACACATATATGCGTGCCAGTGTGTGTGTGTGTACGTGCGCATGCATGCCGACACACATGTGCATGTGTATGTGTGTAGTCTGTGGGATTGTGTGAGCATGCTCCTACATGCACGCATGTGCATGTGTGCATTTACATATATGTGTGTATGCATAAGTGCTTGTGTACATGGGCTTAAACGGATGTCCGTGTGTGTGTGTGTGTGTGTATGTGTTTGCGTCTTTGTGCGTGTGTATATACACGTGTGTGTACGTGTGAACGCGCTCGTGTGTACGTGCGCTTGCTCGTGCGCATGTGTGCGCGTGAACGAACCTACGGTAGCAAGCAAATTATTCAGGCAAGATTGCGCCCAATACCCACTTTGATTGGTACACAGAAGAACCAGCATGATTATGCAGGAAAGATCTTTTGCGTCAGAGAGGAGGGGATGGAGGCAGAGTAAGGGAAGGGGAGGGAGGGGTTAAGGTCGGGGTGGGGAAGCGAGCCTGAACTGATTAGCATTTTGGCAAACACACCACAGTAGATTATCCTTCAAAATTTATAAAAGCAGACTCCCATCGTTAAAACGTTCATACAAGTTGTGTGTGTGTGTGTGTGTGTGTGTGTGTGTGTGTGTGTGTGTGATATTTTTCAAATTCCTGTATAAAAACTGAGGGATGACGACTGGGCTAGATGTAGGGGTGACTCTTATCGTCAACATTTCCATACAAGACGCGGTAGCCTCATGTTCAAAATTTTTGTGTAGAGGGCTTGTTCTCGACGAAAACGGATTACCTCCCTTGCAAATTGAATCTGTCTTTGCAGTGAAAACATTATGATGCATATACACAATCACGCTGCGCGCGCGCGTACACACACACGCACACACACACACTCCTCTCTCTCTCTCTCTCTCTCTCTCTCCTCTCTCTCACACACATACACACACGCGCGCGTGCGCGCGCGCGCGCACACACACACAACTTCCTTTGATGCACTATTGATTGACGAATTCTAATTCTGCAAAGAAATCGAGTGTGTGTACACCCATCAAACAATCCTCTAAACACTAAAAGTACTACAAACAGTTAACTGCAGACTAAGTCTACTGACGAGTATCACGCAGAAAACAAACACTGACGATCGAAAAGCGAAACAAGTATCCTGTTGAAAACTCCTGACGGCTCCCATACGCTGTGCGTACAAGTTTCAACATAAATACATCAACGCTCTCATGCTCCACCCTCCCCCTCCTTTTTTTTATTTATTTTTTTTAATTTAATATTCGTCATTTATCATCATCATCAGGGGCTATAAGTTGCCTGTACCTATTTTTCCTTCAACAACTCATTCGTTTCATACTACTAATAGCAGTATTAGTGACAGCAGAACAGAAGAATAACCGTTGATTGTACCAGAAATTTGCACTGTTTTTGATGTCGTCCACAATCGGTCTGGAAGTTTTGTCTATGCTGCTTAAAGCCTGGCTGACCACACGGGCAGTGCCAGAGCCACAAGTGTGACAGAGGATAAAACAAGGTCTAAATCATAACATGGAAAAACAAAAAACAAACAAACAAAACAAAACAAAAAACGGGGGGAAAAAAAAGACCAAGAACTTCAAACGTCTCTTTTCGAGATTGGCAATAACTTGTCAGCTTGACGGGACACATGAAGCGTTTGACAAAAGGCACAAATGAACACTTGAATCGTTTTCGGTCTTGCCATAGATCTAACAATCTAGACTTGTCTAATCATCTAATCTAATCATGTAGACTTCTTTAAAAAAAAAAAAAAAAAAAAAAAAAATGACGATCTCCAGAGAAACCTTTAAAAGTCAGGGACACTGTGATTCCTCAGACCAGAACGATTGACGTAAAAAACAAACAAACAAACAACAAACTTACCGACTATAAAGTAACAATCACGTAAGGAATAAAATATTCTGACGCCCAGTAAGCATCAAAGTCACTTCAAGCAGGAGATTCTGAACTTGGCGTTTTGCAAGGTTTTGTTTCATGACTGTTCAAACAGCAACGCCACTGCTGTTGATGTTTCAGGTACTGGAGAGGCCTCGCATGGTCATTTGCACAGCGCGTGCAGGCGGGAAAGTGGACACTTTAGGAAAGCACCGCTCACTTGCCCAGAACGATCGCAACGAGCAGGCACGTGACAGGCATCAGTGCATTGGAAGTGTGGAGGTCGCCGCTGCTGTCCGATAACTCGGAGCGCGGGACATCTCGGGTACCTTTCGCTGCACACAGTTATCGCCCTTGTTGACTTGATGGAGTAGGTTTGTAAATACAGGCAGACAACTAAAATAATGTCGATCAAATTATTTGGTTTGTATCCTTCCTAAACACAGGAACACTTTCAAATAAAGCAACAACTAGCCTACACAAAGAATGCAGTTTCCACACCATTATCTTTTTGCCTAAATTGTGTTTTTCGTCGTAATCTGTTTTTGCCAGTTTAAGCCATATGATTTATGGCATGGTATTGAGGATTTTGAGGGACCGAACAGTAACGGAGAGATAAAATTTTAACTATCCAAATTGTCAATGAAAAAACAGTCTGTCAGAACGCTCAAATTAGTCCAATGTAATATAATCCATTTTTAATTCAAGTGCATAATAATGTGGGTCAACTATTCATGTATGTGTGTGTGTGTGTGAGAGAGAGAGAGAGAGAGAGAGAGAGAGGGGAGAGAGTGTGTGTGTGTGTGTGTGCGCGCGCGCGCGCGCGCGTATGTGTGTGTGTGTGTGTGTGTGTGTGTGTGTGTGTGTGTGTGTGTGTGTTGTAAACTGTAACGTTGACCTCTTTCCGAAGATTTATAGGGGTTGGCACAAACAAACTTCGCACGAAGAATAGATCCTGATAAACCTTCAAGCATTCCCTATGTGACGACATCACCAAATCGCTAGGGCGATAAATCTGCGATTAATGTTGTCAATAATATATAAAGTTTACAACACTGACCTTTACTTTGAAACTCTGATTAGTCACAGGTACTGCTCAATGTACCAATAAAGGATGTGGTCAGTGCAAACATTCTAACATATCAACTTTCACTCTGTAATGGTTTACTGATTAACATCATTTCTACACAGCAGAGGAGGAGCTTTAAATAAATATTTGACTAAAAAAAAAAAAAAAAAAAAAAACCCAAGCATTGGCCACGTTTTAAATAGATCTTGCCAAACAATAATTATCGTAAAGTAAAACTAAAAGTTTTTCAACTCATGGTGAATCAAGCAAGAAAATCTCACAAAAGCAGCAAGTCAAACAGCCCTAGTTATTATTTTTTCCCACATCAGATACCGACATATGTTATTGCATCATAGATTCGCCTTTGTGATGGAATCAAACAAAATCTAACAGAACTGGGAAAGAGCGGAAACCCCAAAATTAATGCGTCAACAACAAAAAATATAATCCATCTATGACGTCAGTGGCAGATGACAACGGACATATGGAACAACTCAGGGCAGAAACGTGTACGTAATGACTGGGAAAAGATGGCATTTCTCTGAACAAGATCACAGGAACAATGGCCTTCGTGAAATAAACCTTTTTCCGAAGACCACGCTGGAGTAGTAATGTTTAAATCTGAAAGTAAACCAGACAGCCCCTTCCCCACCCCACCCTCTCTCCACACCCCCTTCCTCTTCCATTCTTACCCTACCCTTCCCACCCCTCCCCCTCCCCCCCCCCCCCCCCCCACCCCTTACCGTCAACTCTCCCTCCCTGTTCATCCTCCTCCATTCAGTTCTCTTTTTAACATAAATGGCAAACCCAGGCGATGTATATGATCGAATTTTGATTTATCCTAACCTTCACCGGAGACCTCACAGCACACGCCCAACTCGTCACGTTAAGTTATATCCTGGTCGTCTATCCGTCTGTCGGTTATAGCCTGCATATTTCACATTCCACAGAAGAAGAAGAAGACGAAGAAGAAGAAGAAGAACAACAACAACAACAAACAACAATAACAACAAGAAGAAGAAGAAAAGAAAAACACACAAAAAAAAGAAAGAAAGAAAGAAAGAAGGACGTTAGCACACCTTTGGAGATAAACACCGAACACTCACCAGGCAAGATGCGTATTGTGGTTGAGAGGGACTCCGGCTTAGCGTCTGCCGATCTTTTACCTCGGCCCAGGATGTGGGCACAACGCTGCACAATGTAAGAATGAACAGAATGAACAGCGATGTGGTTTCAATGAAACTGGAGCGAAGGCAGCCCCCCTCCGCCCCCCCCCTCCGCCCCTCCACACACACACACACCGTCTTTCTCTCCCATCCCCATACCACTCTCATTCATTCCCACGAAACACACCTTGCCCCCACCCCCACCCCCCTCCCTCCCCTCTTCCACTTCGTTCTTGCCTCCATTACAAAGTATTTTTTTTTAACTACACTTCACAAAAAAATGCTTAATGACGGACGTGAAGGAGCGATCTAATCTGATCACCCTTCGAAAATACGGTGAGTTAAGTAGTTTGTGACCTGCATGCTGATGGCACAGTGGTTCACTATCTGTTCAAGGAATGGGGCCGGTTTTAGGTCGGGGGTTCGAATCTTTTCATAGTTAGAAAAGAAATTGTAACCTAAGTCGTTGATTTAATATGGCACTATAAAAAGAGATTGCCCTGTAACTCGTAGGTTGAAGATATCCCAGACGGATGCTCGAACAGCCAGGGATCGCTATAGCCCTCTTGTCAGCAGTCATGGGCAACAAGGTACAGGTAACGTAACTGGTCCAGTCTTTTATGTCGTCTGCCCAGAGCATCTGTAATCTGTCTCAGGATACCCACGTGAAAAAGAGTAGTGGGAAAAAAAAAATGGGGAGAAATATTGTAATATGTTACATCAACTCAAATGGTCACTCATCCAATCTTGCAGCTGGTGTATTATAGCAGTTGATGGAAAGGATTTCATTACCTAGTCTGATTTTTTTTTTTCCTTAGTGGATTATCTTGGTGTGTTGATTTTCGTATGTAAACTTACTGTGTACTTCCCTATTTGTGCACGTTTTTTTTTTTTTTTGCACATGTAAGATTGAGATTATTCTTTTGCAGCTGATCCGATGTTATCTAGCATGTTTAAGTCAGACAAGGTAAGGTAAGGTAAAGTAGTGTAATGTTGCTTGTAGCCCAGCCGACCGCAAAGGGTCATATCAGGGCTGTCACCACGTTGAAATCAACTCACAAGTCATTCATTCGCACAATTCTTTAAAATACATCTTCTAAAAACCCATCCGAAATTAAATTTGTTAAAAATCTTTCCACTATAAAATCTCAGATCTGATGAAAAATGTTAATCTCTCTCAAGAACTCAGAGATCGCGTCAGGCGGAACATTTCTGAACAAGGTTTTCATGGAATCTGCTGTAAAATATTTGTGTCTCACATCATGCG
>CM065726.1:61697048-61702048 GCA_033310375.1 Conus canariensis
ACAGCCACAGCCCTGTCAGTCCCGCCGCAGCCACGGCACCGGCAATTTACAGAGAGCAGTCAATGTCAAGTCGTCAAGAGGCAACCCACCAGAGGAGACACTGCACTGCTGCCGAGTCACTTCAGTGGTGTTCAGTGGCGCCTGTTCTGATCCAACATACTTAGGACACCACCTACAAAGCCCCCTACTGACGACAACAATTGGTCAGTCGCGGAGCCGGCGTGGGTGAGCTCTCCCTCCGGAGGGCGCCACCACGTCCGCCCAGCGACAGCCCCCATGGACTCGCCGATACCGGTGACCCCGACGGAATCAAACCAAGGCCACAGACGTGGAGAGGACATCGAAATTGAGGTCACCATGAGAGCAGGGCGTGAAGGGCCACAGAATTTGAGACTTTTTTTTAAAGTTGATCGATGAGAATGAGGTTGACGAAGATGAGGCTACGGATTTCCATTCTGGTCTGAGACTACATGACAGGGCTGTACTCTACGCTTTCTTTCATAACATATCCCGGCGTCAACCAGGCCTGAGAGATATAGACACCTGCAGTTTTGGTCAGGAAATTTGAACAACACTTTCAGAGATGCATCCATTAAGTGGATGAAACTCGACTGTGTGGTCCCAGTCTTCCCAACTGAGCCCGTAGCAAGCTAAGCTCTGGATAGGAGCCGGTCAGGGCGAAAAATCCCACAGGACTTTGATGGGATTCGAACCCACGACCCCCCCAGCCGAGAGTCCGGGACTCTAGATTTAAACGGACAGACCGTCCTTCCACAAACACACATACCTTAACCATCCTGTCATACCACCCCAGGTCAGCATGACTATCCGCCACAGAAAAAGAAAAGAAAGAAACTCAGCAATAACTGAGCAACAAAAATACAAACGTTGCAGCCAACAACTTGGTCAAGAACCTTTGACACCTGACTAAAAAACAGCCGTCAAGCCAACTACTAACCCCCAGAACCGTTCAGATGCATGCGCAGCATGACAGTCGTGCCCAGCGCCGCCTTGTGGATGACGTCACCAGTGGTATAGTTGATAACTTCCATTGTGACGTCTTCTCTGGTAGGGTCCAGGCTTTCCACGGGGTCCAGTGCTCTCTCGTTCTCTGGTCTGATTCAAGCTTTATTGGTTAGTCCACCTTCCCTTGGCATCCGAAGCTAATGCCATCTTCACTATGACTGGAACTTGAAATTTCAAGCCACGAACACACTAATAAGGACACAAACAGATATCGTTCATCTCAACAGAAAGTAGGGAAGATAATTCAGGAAATCACAAGAACCTATACAGGTTCATATCCGATGTTCTTCTCTCTCTCTCTCTCTCTCTCTCTCTCTCTCTCTCTCTCTCTCTCTCTCTCTCTCTCTCTCTTTAAAATTCAGACTGTGGAGGGAATTTCTCTTCTTCTAGCTATGTTTATAAGTACAAAATTTAATGAATAAAAGGTCTTCCCATTGAAGACGGTTTCTTTCTTTTTTCTTTTTTTTTATACAAGAAGAGAGATATGCTTTCTGTTGACGTCACTTCCTTCAAGAGAGTTAATGTACTTCTTTTTTTTCCTTTCAGAGATGACAGATTGTGGACTGTGCCTTTAAGTGAGAGGCGATTTGCAATGAAACGTAGAAAACAATTTTAATGACATGACATTATGACAATGTACATACATACCTACTTCTCTCCCTCACTGTTCACACACACACACACACACACACACACACACACACACACACACACACACACACACACACACAAATATATATATATATATATATAAAAACACACACATATATATATATATAAAAAAACACATACATATGGGTATATATATATATATATATATATATATATATATATATATATATGTAACAGCTTCCATTTGTGAAACACTGCACATCACTTAAAAAGCCTGAAAGGTTGGCATGTTAATACAGGACATACAAAAATAGAAAATATGCTTGATTTTTGTAGACAACAGTTGAGCAATCGCAAAGTTTTGTCACACGCACGCGCGCACACACACACATACAGAGAGAGAGAGAGAGAGAGAGAGAGAGAGAAGGAGAGAGACTAATCGATGAGCATACATACTGACAGAAATTAAAGATGCTTCGAAGATAAAATATCTCATACACTTTCTGACATGTTTGCTATTTTTCGTGTATGTTGAGTTTTTTTTTAAGGGATGACTGGAAAATCTGAAAGTAAACAATATAATTGAATAGTGAGATTGACGTCTGTATGCAAGTTACAATTATTGTCCATGGTGCCAAAGAAGTTGTTCTCACTGAATGACATATTCTATCCCCCGTGACATGGATTCAGCGTTGTCAAAGTCACAGGTGGTGATTAAGGTTCGGTCGAAGGGGAGACGTAGTCCTGCCTTCTCTTGCAACGATAGTCTCCACGTGTACGTGTTGTTTCCACTCTGGACAGATAATAATAATGACCCCTAGAGTCACCTGACAGTCGTCACCTGTCTCAACAACTCTGTCACCGTAACGATCATGATCCTCATCATAAACATCAATGTGTCATCATCGTAATTAGACTCATCGTTATCACTCGTATCACCATCTCCATTCAACTCCAACGTGCCAGATTCGTGATCACTACTGCTACATTCATTGCAACCATTGTGCTGGTGGTAACGTCAGCTGCAACAGCAGCGGCAGCAGCGACGACACCAACACCAACACCAACACCAACAAGAATACTACTAATACTTATCCAATTATTCTGATACGACGATGATGATGACGATGAAAAGAATCCTCACCATCCTCGTCTTTCTCCTCCATTTCGTCTTCATCATCATCATCATCATCATCATCATCATCATCATCGCAATGATTAACCGTTAGTGCATACCACTGCATCGACAACCAACAGCGTCCGAAATTTCGCAAGGGAATAATAGTATCACCACTGCGATTCAAAGACAAACAAACAAACAAACGAAACGAACACACACACACACACACACACACACACACACACACACACACACACACACACGAAAAAAAAAAGAAGAAAAAATTATTGGCTGTTCCGATTCCGCACACTTCTAAGGAATCAAAACTGGCCTCGAAACGATTTCCACCTGAGGACCGAAACAAGAGCAACGAGTGGGGATGTTTAGCGGCTGCAGTTGCCGCTTCGCAACTACTGTGCCTCAAGGCTTAAAAGTCTGCCACAACACAAGGATATTACATTGGGCAGTGATTGAAAACAACAACCACCTCATTTGCACACACACACACACACACACACACACACACACACACACACACACACACACACACAATTATACTATTATCATACTAAATAGGCTTATCTATTTTTGTGATAAAAATGAAATAATACCTATTAATCAAGCAGGTTTCAGAAAAGGAAGACCAACAACTGACCACATTGTAAAATTAACAACACAAATTAAGCATCAATTTGCCAGGCGAAAGAGTACTCTGGCGACATTTTTTTTATGTAAAAAAAAACCTTTGATAGCGTGTGGCATGCTAGATTGCTTTATAAACTGAAGAAAATTGGCATATCTGGTAATTTTTATAACTACCTTTTTATCAGAAAGAAGTTTGCAAGTCAGGGTAGAAAACACATATTCAAATTTTAAATCGTTAGAAATGGGCATTCCCCAAGGTTCCGTAATTGCTCCAATGTTATTTAATATTTTGTTACATGATCTCCCAAAGCACGTAACTAAAAACGCTACCGTTGTGCAGTATGCTGATGATCTGCGTATGTGGATAAATGCTAGTCTAAGAAAAAACACGCCAAAAAGATCAATCAACTATTACAAAAAAATGTATCAGGCAGAGCTAAATAATCTTAGTAAGTACTTGTTTGAAAATGGACTGAAACTTTCCTATGAAAAAAAAACGTATATAGTGTTATTTAATAATGGTGATGATCCTGTTGATCTGCCGTCTTTTAGACTTGATGGAATAACACTTCAGTATGTCCACTCAGTAAAATTCTTAGGAGTTTACTTCACATCTAAATTGACATGGAAAGTTTACATTGATTATCTCTTAAACCAGGCTAGGAAAAGTTTAAATTTTTTGAAAATCTTAAGCAAGCAAAGCTGGTGCCAGGATGTAAAAACATTGAAACATCTGGCAATATCACTCGTTCGTTCTAAGCTATCGTACGCTCAAGAAGCTTTCTTTTGTGCTCCTAAATATTTATTGCAAAAACTGCAAAGTGTTGATAGCAAGGCTTTTAAATGATGCTTGGGAATCCCTGTACATGCTTCTACAGTAGGGACATATTCGAAAACTGATGTTTTGCCTTTAAACGAATACAGAACACTCCCTTTGGCAAAATATGTTGTGAAATGTACAGCTATGAAAGGCGTAAATGAAACAGAAATCTCTTTAAATCCATCTACTGATTACCCCCAAAAGAGCGAAAAACATTTCCTGCTTGTCTACTATTGGCTCGTACTCTGCCCATTTGTTGCAGAAAACTGATTTGACCCCCGACTCTTTGGCAAAGATTTCTCATACTGATCCAATCCCAAGCTGGGAAAGAAACAGGGCAAAATTTGACCTTAATCACACTGATGCTAAAAAAGCTGATCATCCGCATATCTTGTCATATTCAGCAAAGATGCATATGCAAAGCAAGTATCCTAACCATCTTAAGGTATATACTGATGGATCATTGACAAAGAACAAAGACGCTGGATCTGCTTTTGTTATTCCATCACTTAACGTAGATAAAGCATATTCAATAGGCAAAAATCGATCTATCTTAGTCGCCGAAATGATGGCTATACTAATGGCTTTGACATATTTAATTGATTTACCGCAATCAATCTTGCAAATATTGATGTGTCGACTCAATGTCAGTACTACAATCTATCAAGTTTTTCAGTTCTAATTCTGAAAACTTTATTTGAAAGGAAATACGTTATTTAATTCATATTTTGATGTGCAAAGGGACCGATTTAACTTTTTTCTGGGTCCCTTCCCACT
>CM065726.1:61712048-61714548 GCA_033310375.1 Conus canariensis
AAAGAAATCCAGACGCCAAGAAAAGATGGACAAGATCAGGGTCCAAAAGAAAAACCTCAAGATGCAAATGAAGACCGCATTGCCAGCTGAAAAACAAGGCTTGGAAAAACTGTGGAAAGACCTGAAAGAAAAACACAGCGCCCTCAGCAAAGCGGAATCTGCGAGGAAGAGGAAGAGCAAAAAGAAGACACAAGAGCGCTTCTTCAGAGACCCCTTCCAGTTTGCCAGAACACTGTTTGAGCAGCCAAAATCTGGGACCCTAAGTGTGGACAAAGGAGTTCTTGAGCAGCATCTGAGGAAAACATACTCTGACCCACAGAACAAAGCACCACTCGACATTCAAGGTCTGGTGTGGCCAACCAACCCTGAGGAACAGTTCAATGGCAAGCCTCCAACGTTGGCGGAAATCAAGAAGGTGGTCGACAAAGCCAGAGCCAAATCATCACCAGGGCCAAACGGAATACCTTACCAGCTTTACAAGAAATGTCCCAAGGTGCTGGAGTGGCTCCACAGGCTGCTGCGATCGGCTTGGAGAAACCAGAAGATCAGCGGCCAGTGGATGACGGCAGATGGTGTGTACATCCCCAAAGAGCAAAACTCAAGTGACATCAGCCAATTCAGGCCAATATCGCTACTGAACGTCGAAGGGAAAATCTTCTTCTCTGTCATGGCAGCAAGGCTGACCAAGTACCTGATGGAAAACAAGTACTTGGATGTGTCAGTCCAGAAAGGTGGCATCCCAGGCGTGGCTGGCTGTGTAGAACACGCCACAATGATCTGGGACGCAATCCAAAAAGCAAAAACAGAAAAGAGAGACCTGGACGTAGTGTGGCTTGATCTGGCAAACGCATATGGATCTGTGCCCCATGAGATGATACAGTTGGCTCTTGAGATGTACCATGTGCCAAAGAACATCCGCGACATGCTCAAGAAGTACTTCAATGGCTTCTCAATGCGGTTCTCTACCAAGGAGTACACAACAGACTGGATCAACTTGGAAGTGGGTATTGCAATGGGCTGTGCAATTTCCCCAATACTGTTCGTGCTGGCAATGGAACTCATCTTGAAAGCAGCAACAAACAACGCGAGACAAACAGACCTTGGCGATGGATACAAGATGCCTCCTCTCAAGGCCTTCATGGATGACACTACAGTGATTTCATCCAGAGAAGACGAGACACGTCATGTGCTGGAGAGGCTGGACGACATAGTTGCCTCATCCAGAATGAAGTTCAAGCCAAAGAAATCACGGAGTCTCTCACTGAGGAAAGGAAAAGTGGCCGGATCTGTGGTCTTCAGTGTTGCCAACCAGGCCATTCCAACAGTCACAGAAGAACCAGTCAAGAGCCTTGGAAGATGGTATGATGATACGCTGAAAGACACACAAAGAGCAAAAGAAACCAAGCAGATGGCGGAGGAAGGCTTGGAGACCATTGACCAGTGTGGACTCCCTGGCAAATACAAGGTCTGGTGTCTGCAGTTCATGCTGATACCAAAGCTCCTATGGCCTCTGATGATATACGACATCAGCACCAGCATAGTGGAGGCAATGGAAGCCAAAATCAACAAGTTCACAAGGAAATGGCTTGGTGTCCCACCCTGTCTGACTGACATAGCGCTGTACTGTCGCCAAGCAAAGCTGAAACTACCACTGAAATCCATCCTGGAGGAATACAAAGCAGGGAAGATCAGACTTCAAAGCATGCTGGAGGACTCAGGAGACAAGGTGGTAGAAGCAATCAAGCCCCAGCTGAAGACAGGTAGAAAATGGAAAGTTCAAGAGGCGATGGATTCTGCAAAAGAAAGTCTCAAGATCAGAGAAATAACAGGACACACACAGACCAACAGACAAGGACTGGGGGTGACCAAAACTGAATGGTGGTCAAAGGCCAAAGGAAAAGCCAAAAGAGACATGATGATTCAGGAGATGAGAAAAGAAGAAGACCAAAAAAGACTCCAAAAAGCAGTCCAGCAGAGCCAGCAAGGGCAATGCAACGTGGAGAATGCACTCCAAAGAAGTCTCACTTGGAATGACATTTGGCACATGGCCCCTCTCAGGATCAGCTTCATTCTCAGATCTGCATATGACCTTCTGCCCTCAAATGCAAACCTGGTGAAGTGGGGGAAAACAGACGATCCTGCATGCCCACTCTGCCATGAAAAACAAACAGTGGAGCATGTCCTAAGCTCATGTAAAGTAGCCCTGGCTCAAGGAAGGTACACATGGAGGCACAACCAAGTGCTCAAAGAGATTGTACAAGTAGTCTGGGCTAGTACCAACACCACAAAAGGGAAAATCAGGACTCCAAAAGCACCCGCAACATTCTTCACGGCAGGAGGCAGCAAATCATGGCCAAGAACAACAGTGCCACTCGAAACATGCAGGCAGAGTCTGCTGGACGGGGCAGATGACTGGGAGTGCACTGCAGACCTCCCAGAATGGAAGAGTCACCCAGAGATCATCAGCAAGTGTGGCATGAGACCAGACATAGTAGTCCAC
>CM065726.1:61722048-61729548 GCA_033310375.1 Conus canariensis
AACCAAACCAAGGCCACAGACGTGGAGAGGACATCGAAATTGAGGTCACCATGAGAGCAGGGCATGAAGGGCCACAGAATTTGAGACATCTTTTTTTTTCATGCTGTTCGATGAGAATGAGGATGATTAAGATGATGCTACGGATTTCCATTTTGGTCTGAGACTACATGACAGGGCTGTACTCTACGCTTCCTTTCATAATATATCCCGGCGTCAACCAGGCCCGAGAGATACAGGCACCTGCAGTGTTGGTCAGGAAATTTGATCAACACTCTCAGAAACGCATCCATTAAGCGGATGAAACTCCACTGTGTGATCCCAGTCTTCCCAACTGAGTCCGCAGCAAACTCAACTCTGGGTAGGAGCCGGTCGGGGAAGAAAAACCCACATGACTCTGATGGATTCGAACCCACGACCTCCCAGCCGGGAGTCCGCGACGCTAACCACTTCGCCACGGCGGCTGCTTTTAATCTTATTTTTCTTCTTTAAAGAACGGAAGTGATTTAATAGATTTGATAAACAAGTTCTGGAAGAGAAATGAAAAGTGTTACCATTTTCAGTCGATTTTTCGTGTGGATGTCACCTGAGAGTATGTTAAGGCCGGTTTTCAGGTTAGGAAAGCCCTGAAAACCGGCCTTCGACACAGACAGGTCAGTGCTGTTTTGTTGCTCTCGTTGATGCTAGCTGGAGATGTCCATGCAAACCCAGGTCCACACCCAAAAAACCTCTTCCCCTGTGGGGTATGTGAAAGGAATGTGTCGTGGAACGACCCGGGCGTCGCTTGCGACGACTGCAGTGTATGGTATCACAGGAGCTGCATTGAACTCTGTACAGCCGACTTCAGCCTTCTGAATAGACCCAGTGTCAACTGGATTTGCTATGAATGTGACAGTACAAACTGTAGTACTTTCACCTTTCAGAGTTACTCTCTAAGCACGTCAAACTTCTACCACCCCTTGTCAAACCACAGTATTGACTCGCTCAACTCGTCAAACTGCTTCAGTCCCCTGAAAACCAGCAGCCCTAGAGGCCGTCAAGGAGATAGGTCAGCAAGTGAGCCTTCCCGGAAAACCGCCCATAGCCCGAAGTTACAAGGACCACAGGATGAGTCGCAGAGTCCCAAAAGCCACCAGCAAACCGGTGGAAGTAGAGGCACAAAGGGGAATGACGAAAGTGACGGCACTCCTTTGTTTGAGGCACCCAAGAAGCAAAACCTCCGAGTTTTGAACCTAAATTGCCACAGTATAGTCAACAAGAGAGCGGAGTTCATAGCCTTGGTTGACTACATCAAACCGGATGTGATCTTCGGATCAGAGTCATGGCTAAAGACAGGCATAGGGGCAAGCGAGGTCTTCCCAGAAGAATATGGACCATATAGGGAGGACAGGGCAACACTAGCCGGAGGCGTATTCATCCTTAGACACAAAGGCTTAACCTCATCAGCCGTACCTGAACTAAAAGGAACTTGTGAGATGGTCTGGGCAAAAATCAAACTCCAACAGAGTAAAGAGTTGTTAGTTGGGTGCTTCTACATGCCACAACACTCTAGCAGTGACTTGATGGAACTAGATCGGACATTACAGAAGGTCGCCGGAAATTCCAAACAGAAGCAGATCCTGCTTGCAGGTGACTTTAACTGTCCGGACATCAATTGGAACACAGCTACTGTGAACCCAGGAGCCCCAGATCGCCAGATCCAACAGGACCTGATAGACTTGACGGCAGCGGCACAGCTTACACAAGTACATGATGAGCCCACGCGGGAAAAAAACACACTGGACCTTGTCTTCACGACGAACCCATCCCTCCTGAAGAGCACTGCTTCAGTCCCAGGAATATGAGACCATGAGGCAGTAGTGACAGATTTTGATACCCAGCCACAGCGAGTGAAGATCAAACCTAGACGTCGCTACTTGTACTCTAGAGCAAATTGGGAAAATCTGAATGCAGGGATAGGGCGTATTACAGAGAGGATTAAAAAGAATGGAAGAGGAAGGAGCCGGCATAGATGACATGTGGACTGACTTCAAGACGTCGCTGCTCTCAGCTATGGAAGAAAACGTCCCCTCATACATACAACGGAGAAACCACCGCTACCCATGGATCAGCAACGAGGTCAAACGCCTGCTCAGGAAGAAGAAAAGACTGTATAAGCAGGCAAAGAAGACCGGAAGATGGGAGAACTACAGATTTTTCCAAAAAGATTGCAGGAGACGGATGAGAGCAAAAGAGTGGGAGTACATAAACAAGACAATAGAAGAAGGACTCCGGAATAACAACACGAAGCCCTTCTGGAACTACGTCAAATCTAGACGCCAAGACAGTATTGGGTGGCACCATTGAAGAAAGGCACGACCCTCCAGAGTGATGGCGCGACCAAGGCACAGATCTTGTTGGATCAGTTTAAATCCGTCTTCACACCAGATGACGGCACGCCACTTCCGAAGATGAATGGGGCACCCTTTCCAACTTTGGATGAGCTCATCATCGACACAAACGGAGTAGCCAAGCTGCTGAAGAACTTGAATCCAGCAAAAGCAGGTGGACCGGATGGAATACCAAACAGGATCCTTAAGACCTGCGCCGATGCCATCGCTCCTGCCTTGACCTGCATCTACAGGCGTTCCATACATACGGGCCAGTTACCAGAGGATTGGCTGTCAGCAAACATATGGGCGGTTTTCAAGAAAGGAGACAGAAACAAGGCAGGAAATTACAGGCCAGTTTCTCTAACTTCAGTGGCCTGCAAACTCCTGGAACATATCATCTGTCGTCACCTTCGGAACCATATGGAGAGGCACAACATACTGACAGACAGAAACCACGGCTTCAGATCCGGCTACTCCTGTGAGACGCAGCTGATTACCACAATGCATGATCTCTTCGAGTCCTACGATGCCGGGAAGCAAACCGATGTGGTGATACTGGACTTCAGTAAAGCCTTTGACACGGTACCTCACAAAAAGTTACTCCACAAACTCGATCATTATGGAGTACGAGGACCTATTCTTAAAATGGCTCACCGACTTTTTGACGAAAAGGATGATGCGAGTGGTGCCGGAGGGAGAGGCATCAGGCGAGGTAGCCGTCGACTCCGGTGTCCCTCAGGGCACAGTGTTGGGGCCACTACTCTTTCTGTGCCACATCAATGACCTACCGGAAGCAGTGAAGTCAAAAGTACGACTCTTCGCTGACGACTGCCTACTGTACCGCAACATCGACACCCTTCAGGACCACATCACCCTGCAAGAAGACCTGAGACACCTTGAGGACTGGGCCAAGAGATGGTGGATGCGCTTCAGCGCACAGAAATGTTATATCCTGTCCTCCTGGAGCAAGTCTACCTACATGTACAGCCTCAATGGAGTCTTTCTGAAACAGGTTCAGCAAAACCCGTACTTAGGAGTGCTCATCTCAGATGACCTGAAATGGGGACAACACATTGCAAATATTGCTCGAAAAGCTGGATCAACAGTGGGCTTCCTACGCCGGAATCTCAGGAACTGCCCAAAGGAGTGCAGGCGCCTGGCGTACATCGCACTGGTGAGATCCAGACTAGAGTATGCAGCTACAGTGTGGGATACATATTACCAACGGGACATCGAGAAGTTGGAGAGGGTGCAGAGACAGGCAGCACGCTTCATCACAAAGGACTATAGGTCCAGGGAACCAGGTTGCGTAAGCCGAATGCTGCGGGATTTGAATCTCCCCCCGCTGGCTGATTGTCGCGGACAGGCACGACTAGGCCTGGTGTTCAAGATAGCGGGAAATCTCATCCCCGCCATCCCCCCAAAAAACTTCCTGACCCCTGTGAGTACTGGCCGCAGACGGACACGACCCCCCAAGTATGAGGACCTCGAAGTCTCCAATATTACAGAACACCGCGTGGTCAGAAACACTCGCGGCTTCAAACTACCTGTCTGTAACACAAGTCAGTACACCCACTCCTTCTTCGTGCGGACAGTGATGGACTGGAATCATCTAGGGGAGGATATCGTCAGTGCAGGCTCTGTCAGTGCATTTACATCAGCACTTGGCAGATCATCATCGCCTGCCTACTAGCATCTTGACAGCAGTAGGGTTTTTAGCCAGCTCTTTAAAAACCTGTAGATAACCTGTTGTGGCTACTCACAGAGACCTTAACCCAGTAGAAGATTGTTAGGACAAAGTGGTGGCTTTTTAAACTATTTTTGCGCTCTCCCCGTTCCGTCGTGTTTATAGCCGTTGATTGGCTCCTGCGACGTAATGTTCCAGATCCAGATCCAGACTTCTTGAAGGCGTCTTTATGTTACGTCATCTGTCAATTTCACGTCACCGTGAGGGATGTGCGTCACTTAGCTTTTAGCATGACATAAATCTTGACCATTCATCTGATCAGAAAATCATGACTGTTCTACGAACAAGCTTTCTCTCCAGGATGGGCGTGCCATTATTGAGGTAGGCCTATGTCACGCATTTTATGAAAAGTTCACCCAACGCGTTTCCAGTCTGAAGTCTGCACGTGTTTAGTGCCTCAGAAAATGGTTATCAATATTATTAGTTTGTAGGCCTGGACAGATCGTGTCCATACAATGATTGCCCTGTCATAATACTGGTGGGCGTATGAACTTCAGAGACTTGTTAATCGTCTGTAAGATCATAGGGCCTGTTCATGATGCAAATGGATTTGCACAACTGTAGAAAGCACAGCATTTTCACTCATCATCAGACCGACCACTGCGAAAAGCAGTAAAGTATCTAGCGATTCCAAGAGGACTCTGACTCGCTATTAGTATGGATAGCCAGCTTGATGTAGCTGACTTACAATATTAGAATGTATCTGCAGGCAATTTTGCCCCATTTATTTTTTAATTTAGAAGAAAGCTTGCTTGAACTGAGTGAAAAGATGTGGCTTACGCCAAGACTGGCAACAAAAGAAGTACGCTTACGTGAGCTGCAATGGAAATTGTTACATAATATTTATCCCACAAATATTATGCTACAAAAAATGGGCGTGTGCCAATCTATTTCATGTGATTATTGTCCGGACACTGTGGATACCATTGAGCACTTTTTTTTTGAATGTCCATCAGTGAGACAATTTTGGTTAGAAATTGAAAATATTATTTTCTCAAAGGTAGGCATGAAATTGCATTTGTCTGTAACAGACGTGCTGTTCGGGATATATGAAAAGAAATCTTCACATAATTATATGTGCATCAATAACGTTTTGCTAGTGGGTAAAATGTGCATAAGCAAGATTAAAAAGACAAAGTCATCGATACCATATGAAGTGGTTTTTGAGCAGGAGGCATAGTTAAGGAAGTTAATATAACACGCACGCAGGCACGCACGCATGCACGCTCGCGCGCACGCACACACGCACGCGCACACACACGCGCGCACTCACACACACACACACACACACACACACACACACACACACACACACACACACACACACAAGAGCATAAATATTGTGCCGCTCCAGCTCTCCTTTTCACACAAACAATAGCAGACACTGTAAAAAGCAGGCACCCACACACTATTTTGTGCTCAGTCGCAATTGTGCATGTTCTGTCTTTTTAGTTAACGAATAATTCATGTTCATGAGCGCTTTGTAATGTTTCTAACGGCTTTATAGAAAATGTGAACTTTATCTTTTACAAATAGTGTTATCACACACGCACGCACGCACGCACACGCACACACAAACAGTGGAAGTGGGATATGAGGGAAGGGAGGGAGGGGAGGGCAAGCGTGTGTTTAATTCAATTAAAAGTATACTATGCAGCAAACATAGCTGAATGAAAGTGTCAATGCACCACACATCAGTACATGAATAAACCCAGACGCTTTGTATCAAACGCCAAAACATTAAGATCCGCAATGGAATGTCCATTACTTAAAAAAAAAAAAAAAAGACACACACACACACACACACACACACACACACACCACACACACCACACACACACACACACACACAGACGATGCATGGTGAGTATGAGTCAATATATCAGAGGGGAAAAAGAAAATGAATGACAGCAGGAAAAAATAGGAGGATAGAAATTCTCTCTCTCTCTCTCTCTCTCTCTCTCTCTCTCTCTCTGTCTGTCTGTCTGTCTGTCTGTCCGTCTCTCTCTCTCTCTCTCTCTCTCTCTCTCTCTCTCTCTCTCATGGATACTGATTCTCTCGCTGCAAGGATGTCCTCGTGTCTCCCTTGTGGTCTCTCTTTTTCACTATAAGGATAGCCTTCGGGGAGAATAGGCCGGTTTGCGAGACGAGCTGTGCGCTCTCTCGCTCTCGCTCTCTCTCTCTCTCTCTCTCTCTCTCTCTCTCTCTCTCTCTCTCTCTCTCTTTTTTTTTGTTCCTCCCTTCTCTCCTTCGCGCACTTCTGGTACCATCCTTGCATACTTATTTTCATCTTTCGTTTCAAGGATGGTTCCCGGAAAGATGTCCGGGCCTCTTTTTTTTTATAATTTTTTTTATTTATTATATATATATATATATATATATATATATATATATATATATATATATATATATATATATATATAACCCTTGTATCTTTTTGTGAAACACAGTATGAGAGTGTCACTGCACCAAACACTAGTACAAAAATAAACCCTGACGCGCTGTAACAAACGCCAAAACATTAAAACCAGCAAATTAATGTCCATTGATAGCAATACATCATACAGACCCGCATGGTGCGTGAGAGTTGAAGGGAAGAAGGGGAAAAAAAAAAAAAAAAAGGACCGCCTTTACAAAAAAAAAAAAAGAAAAAAAAAAAGCCAAAAATAAAGGAAGAAAAAGGAAAAAAAATCAAACAAAAAAGAAACAAAGAATGAAAAATAAAAGAAAAAAAATTAGTAAAGGCGGGGGTGGTGGAGGGGGAAAAAAAAAGAAGAAAAAAAAGAAGAAAGCTTGCTACCTCTTGGAAAGGTCTATTTGAGACATGTTGGACTTGTCAGAACCATCCTGCGATATTTGCTAGTTTAGGGTGTGTGTGTGTGTGTGTGTGTGTGTGTGTGTGTGCGCGCGTGCGCGCGTGCGTGCGTGCGTGCGTGCGTGCGTGCGTGCGTGCGTGTGAGAGAGAGAGAGAGAGGTTTTGATTTTCAGTGCAGTCACGATGTAATTTGCTTTATAATTACCATTTCTGATTTTATCATTTTACATCTAGTTGCAAAGTGAGACGACTGCAGGCGGAAATCTAAATAAATCTTAAAATAAACGTTAGCCAACCGCCAAGACAAATGTGGACGAAGGAGTCACAAGACAAATCACGACGCGTTTCGACCTCTTAGGTCTTCTTCAGGCAAGTTCGTAGAACGTGATTTGTCCACGTGGATATCTGCTTGCCCACCCTAGGTAAAAGACGGTGAAGAAAAGTATCTGCGGTACAGTGGCAAGTCAGTAAACGTAATTCAGTAATGATATGACATGAAAGACATGACAGCACAGAGCACACAGACATGACACCACAGAGCACACAGACATGACACCACAGAGCACACA
>CM065726.1:61746540-61749040 GCA_033310375.1 Conus canariensis
TGCTCTCAGGTAGACTTTTTTTGCGTTAGGTATCCACAAGGGCGGAGTACGGATGTATCCACAAAATGTTTTGTATTCAGATGTTCTTCCGACGGAGGTTACAGCAGGTTTCCCGCAGACAGATGAAGCATTTACATAACGATGATATTTATACAGATAGTGCAGGCCTAGTATGTGTGCATGCAACTCTTGAAACACGCGGAGCAGCCTATTGTGTGATTCTGATGTCAACGCTGGTGGACTTTGATACACACAGATAGTATGAACACGGTCGAATACATACAATAGTACCTACATAGCAGTATCACGTACATTAGAGGTAGCGCATATGTAAGTACTGTGTGTACCACGTCTCTGGTAAAGTGGAATATCTATGTGGACTAATTGGGGAAGCTCCTTACATACATATCTGATGATGTAGTGTACCTACTATGACATTAAAGAAGGCTAACTGGGGAATATTCCTGCAGACAAATGTGACAACGCAGTGCACACACTCTAACATCCACGTAAGGTAACCGGGGAAGATCGTCACAGACATACCTGGCAAAGCAGAGCACGTAACAACAATATCCATGTAACTGAAGAGTATTCTTACAGGTCATCAGATCATTTTCCCAACACAGGTAGAGAACTGAGCATTATCAGATCATTTTGCCAACACAAGTGGAGCACTGTGCATTATCAGATCATTTTCCCAACACAGGTGGAGCACTGTGCATTATCAGATCATTTTCCCGAATCACCAACACAGTGGAGCACTGTGCATTATCAGATCATTTTCCCAACACAGGTGGAGCACTGTGCATAATCAGATCATTTTCCCAACACAGGTGGAGCACTGTGCATTATCAGATCATTTTCCCAAACAGGTGGAGCACTGTGCTTATCAGATCATTTTCCCAACACAGGTGGAGCACTGTGCATTTATCAGATCATTTTCCCAACACAGGTGGAGCACTGTGCATAATCAGATCATTTTCCCAACACAGGTGGAGCCTGTGCGTTATCAGATCATTTTGCCAACACAGGTGGAGCACTGTGCATTATCAAATCATTTTCCCAACACAGGTGGAGAACTGTGACGATGAAGCGGAACTCGTCAGGATCCGGGAGGAAGGGGGTTTCAAGCATTACGATTGGCTGGACGTATCACGTGACGCTCTGCCCGACTATGACGAAAGGGTGAGTGAATACAATGTCGTAAACATTTTCCGATCACTTGACTGATAGCAGTTCTGCAACTATCTGTTAGGAAGCCCGACGTAAATTATTGGAAATGAGTGGCTGATGGTGCTAACGACATAAAATGCGTCAATCGTTGATTTGACTGAAGATTTGTTTACAGCCTGCTATGACACAATCTCCTCTGTCTCTCTCTCTGTCTTCTCTCTGTCTGTCTCTGTGTCTCTTTCTGTCTCTGTCTGTCTGTCTCTCCCCTCTGTCTCTTCTCTCTCTCTGTCTGTCTGTCTGTCTGTCTCTCTCTCTCTCTCTCTCTGTCTCTCTCTTTCTGTTTGTCCTGTCTGTCTGTCTGTCTGTCTGTCTGTCTGTCTGTCTGTCTGTCTCTCTCTCTCTCTCTCTCCTCTCTCTCTCTCTCTCTCGTCTTCCGTGCCATCTCAATGGCATTGCACCGACGCTGTTTGTTCCGGCACCCCGTCCACAGCCACACCTCCGACACCGGCAGTTCACTGGGAGCAGTGAATGTCAAGTCGCCATGAGGAACCCCCCTTCAGGAGACACTGCGCTTCTGCCGAGTCACTCGGGTGGTGTTCAGTGGCGCCAGTTCTGATACAGCACCCGCAGGCCACAACCTACTAAGCCCCCACACTGACAACAATAAATGCTTTGTCGCAGAATAAGCACGAGTGGGTTCTCCCTCCTGAGGGCGCCACCACGTCCGTCCAAGGACAGACCCCTTGAGTTTGGTCATACTGGTGAATCCGACAGAACCTCGCCGAGGACATAGACGTGCAGAGGAAATCAAAAGCGAGTTCGGCAAGAAAGCGAAGCATGAAGGACCCTAGAAGTTTGAGACACTTTTTATGCTGATCGATGAGGATGAGGATGATGGAGCTCTGAAGAACCATTCAGGTCTGAAACTGCAGAACTGGGCTACACTATACGCTCAGGTTCGTGATATACCCCGCCGTCGACCAGGCCCGAGAGATATAGACACCTGCAGAGTTGGTCAGGAAATTTGAACAATACTCTCAGACACGCACCCATGAAGTGGATGAAACTCAATTCTGTGACCCCCAGTCTTCCCAACTGAGCCCCAAGCAAACTCGTCCCTGGATAGGAGCCGGTCAGGTCAGAAAAAAAACAACAAATAAATGAGAATCGAACACACAACCTCCCATCCCGGAAGTGCGCGACGCTAACCACTTAGCCTCGGCGGCTGGTGGATATGGGGATCCGTTCGCTTCCAAATCTTTGGGACTGGCATTTGTAACGAACACGAGCCCCCGACGCTGTCCAACCAGTCTTTCAGACACGCGAC
>CM065726.1:61754040-61766540 GCA_033310375.1 Conus canariensis
GCGGGCGAGTTACAAGAAAAAAACATCCCCGAACTATCAGTAAACTGTTACAGAAATGGCGAGTTACCAAAAAAAGAAAAAAAGAAAAAAAAAAAAAAAAAAAAATCAAAGTATCAGTACTCTGTTATAGAAAGTAGGCCTACTTCTTGCAGGCTTCGCTTGTTTATTTGTTTGTTTGTTTTGGTATCGCTGATGATTTAAAATCAGTTTTGATTATAGTCCAGTCAACCATGCAAAATCAGTCGACTGTTTCAGAAATCAAGTGCTTAATAAAATCCACATTATGATATTTTCAGTTTACTGCAAAGAAACCACATGGCTTTGGTCTATAATGATAATTATGATGATGATAATAACAATAATGATAATGATAATAATAGTAATAATAACAATAATGAAGACATTACTACTACTACTACTACTACTACTACTTCGTCTACTGATGGTGATGAGGACGACGATAATGATGATGATGGTAATAATAATAATAACGATGTGATGTTTCAAGTGCCATTTTTTTTGTCGTAGATAGATATAATTGCGCACACCGATAAGAAGTGTGCTTGCACTAACGATACTGTTTGACAGCACGCGCTTTACAATTCCTCAACTCTTTCCACAGCTTTGACCGTTCTAACCGTTGTATTCTGTTTCAAAGGGAGGTGACCGCAGGCGGAAAGTGAAACACATTTTTAAGAGTAGTTCTTTAGTGAGTTCGCCAAAAACTGAGGACAAACAATTGCCTTGTAATTTGTCCTTGTTTTTTTTTTTTTTTTTTTTTTTTTTTTGCGGACCCACTAGGAGTTATTCTTAGAATTTATTGTATTCTGGAAGAAAATGTAGAATGCAAGTACTGATGCTGATTATAGTTATTGTTATCATTGTCAGTATTGTCATTATCATTATTATTATTATAATTGTTATTGTTATTGCTATGATGATGATTATTATCATGATTGTTGTTGTTGTTGTTGTTAGGAGCACTTATCAGACTGTGATTAACAAGGCGAATATTTGCACAATGATTTTACTCTGTTACGGCTTATATCCACTGCACGTTCTTTCGAGAAAAGAAAGCTTGAAAAAAAAAAAAAAATGCCCGTCTTCCTGTGACAGTTGGGGTCTCGTATGGTTGTCTGTGTGTTTGGAAAGTGTGTTTTGTGTTCGTTTTGCTCTTTCTCTGTGTATCGTGTATCGCCGTTTCTCTCTCTCTCTCTCTCTCTCTCTCTCTCTCTCTCTCTCTCTCTCTCTCACGCACAATTACGAGCGCGAACACCACACACAAAACTCTCTCTCTCTCTCTCTCTCTCTCTCTCTCTCTCTCTCTCACGCACAATTACGACGCGAACACCACACACAAAACGCACACAGACGCATGCGCGCTCATTCTACACAACACTGTCACACGCGCGCATGCACACGCACATACGTATACGCGCGCACACACACGCTCATGAAAGAGAGAGAAGAGAGAGAGAGGGAGCAAGGGAGGCAATCTCCGTAAATACCGTTCATTCCGGTCATCACAGGTTGTCTTCCTTCAATTGCGGAAAGCATCGCTCTCAGTTATGGATGCATGATCGAGATACGTGCTTGATTAATCTAAGATTCACACATTTAAATATACAATGGAACCCTGATAAGTTTAAAATGTTGGGAATATGGTTCACAAATGATGTAAAAAAAAAAAACTGTGAAAAGATTAATTATGCTGAAAAATTAGAAGAAATAACAGCCTTGTTTAAAATATGGATGAAAAGAAACATTACTCCTCTTGGACGAGTTGCTGTGTTAAAATCTTTGATTTTATCTAAATTGATTCATCTATGGATTTTACTTCCAAATCCACCAGATGACTTCATAAATGATTGTCAGAGAATGTGTTTTTGGTTTGTTTGGAATGGTAAACGAGATAAAATAAGTAGAAAAATTGCAATAAAAAGCATAAAGGAGGGGGGTTAGGCATACCCGATATTAGAAAGCATATCAATGCTCTAAAACTTACCTGGCTGAGAAGACTTAAAACAACAAAACACAAGTGGAAAAATATTGCCTGTGTAATGTATCCTTTTTTCGAAGAAATAGAAAAATATGGTCCTTGTTATCCTTTGAATAAATACAATAATGTATTCTGGAACCATACATTCATGGCATATAGAGATTTTTGTAGACACCTGAAAGCAAAAACGCAGTCGGATGTACTGTCCGAGCCAGTCTTTCATAATGATAAATTTGAAATTGGTAATAATGTAATCAGATATAACTGGACTTGGAAAGGGATTTACTGTTTCACATTTTTTTTAAAAACGACGGAAGTTTTCTAAGTTTAAACGAATTTAATAGAAAATATGATATGGGTGTATGCTTCTTGACATACTACAGCTGTGTAAATTCTATTGGGAAATATATACAGCAAACTGGTCTTAATATATCAATTAATCAAAATATAAAAGAAAAACCAAGAGCTGTAAAAATAATATACTCATATCCAAGGGATCAAGAACTATGACCTTTTCACATTTGACAGCAAACTTCCTAATTCGTGCCAGAAATGGACTGAAAAACTGGGAACAGAAATTTCTTGGGAAAAGGTTTTCAACCAAAGTAATAAAATACAGGAAATAAAACTTAAATGGCTGCAGCTTCGTATCGTACACAGGATTCTTGGAACTAACGTGATTTTAAAGGAAATGGGGATAGTGGGGAATAACAATTGTGATTTCTGTAGAGAAACATAGAGCATATTTTCTGGGAGTGTGATTACTCAAAACAGCTTTGGGAAAATTTGGAGAGATTGCTAAAATCAAAGTGCTTTCCAGGTACGAACTTTACATTTCGTGAGAAAGTTATACTTTTTGGATATGATGAAATCATATCTACAGACTCGGTTTTAGACTTAATAATTCTTTTAGGAAAACAGTATATCTATAAATGCAAATTTGACCATTGTCTTCCTGATATAGTCTCCTTCCAAAGGTACCTACTTTCACGTTATAAAATCGAAAAATACAGGACAGATATAAATTGGAATGGACATGTTTTTAAAACAAGATGGTTACCATATTTACCACTTATAGAAACGGCATGAGAAGAAAAACAGGGGGAAAAAAAGAAAGAAGGAAAAAGATGAAAGAAATATGAAAATTATAATTATTGCTAAATTGATAAAACAATACTTTGGGTTGGATTCATCAATGATTACAATGTTTAGAGTGCATTGACAATTATGAACATATATGTATACACATGTCTTTATTCTTGCTGATGTTGCTGTTTACATCTATATATTGATAGCTGTTCGTTACACAGATGTACGTGTACGTGTTTATATGTTTATTATATATATATATATATATATATATATATATATATATATCCCTTTTTTCTTTGCGTATGTTTGGTTAAAAAAATTATTACTCTTTATGTACAAATGTTATGTTTTTTGTACGTTGATTAAAACGAATTAAAAAAAGTAAAAAAAAAAAAAATCTAAGATTCACACACACACACACACACACACACGGGGGGGGGGGGGGGGGGGGGGGGAGGGGGGAGGGGAGGGGGTTGTGAGTCGCGCTCAGACACATACACACACACACACACACACACAACACACACACACACACATTCGCGCGCGCTTGCGTGCACACACACACACACACACACACACACACACACACACACACACACACACACACACAGTGGATAAGTAAGTGAATTGACGGATACAGTTTTATAGCTTAAACCATGCGCTCGAACTGACACACAAATAACATAAACATGCACGTGTTTTACGTCATAAAAACAGATTATTTGTCCTTCGTTTCCTGTGTCATTCCGTCGAATATCAGTCACTCCAGTTTTGACTGACTACTTCATTTATTTATTTTTTTTTTTTCCGCGGAGGATGCATGCCATCTTTATACATGCTTTCCATAACTGGCCTTCTATTTCTGAAAGTTGGTGATTGGATTTTACGTGTGTGCAAGATTTCATGCGTGCTTTCACACACGGAACGTCGCTTTTGTAGTTTGGTTCGAAAGAGTTTTCCCCGAAAAAAGAATCAGAACAAGAGTTAACTCCGAGGGAAAAATCGCCTTTTATCGAATAGACCTGGCGGAGATTCAAATCTACGATCTCATGATTATCACCGAATTTAGATGATAGGTCTGAAAACGTAAAGATAGAAGTGGACAAAAAAAAAAAAAAAAAAAAAAAAAGACAAGTAGAGGCAGCCGTTGCATTTTTTTCTTAGCTTGAAAGAGACGGGAAGTCTAAATGGCCCTCTTGCGTTTGGGTCTAAGACGATCTTGGTTGAGTCCCCAACTCGCGCTCTGTGTGTGTGTGTGCGTGTGTGTGTGTGTGTGGTGTTGTGTGTGTGTGTGTGTGTGTGTGTGCATGCGCACGCGCGCGCGCGCGCGCGCTCGTGTGTGTATGTGTGTGCGCGCACGCGCGTCCGTTTGGGTGTATGTGTGCGTGCGCGCGCGCGCGTGCGTGTGTATGTATGTGCGCGCGCGAGTGTGTGTGTGTGTGTGTGTGTGTGTGTGTGTGTGTGTGTGTGTGTGTGTCCCCCACTGTCCCGAATCATTCTTACCATTGATTTAGTCCAAACCAGACAGTAACTGAATGGCCTTCAGCATCCAGTGAGGAGAGAACAGCGATTTTCCATAACTGAATAAAGAAAAGGAGTGACAAGAAATGACCCACTCACGCAGACTGTTGTATGCAGCGAGCAGCTCGGTTCAGAATCGGAAGGTTTCTCTCCGATTTTCAGGAGTCAAGCTCCGGTCACGTTCTGTGTAGGCTACTCTTTGTACGGGACGGTCAGTACGGTAAGCCTCGTTCAACACTGCTTTTGTTGACGGTCGGTCGAAGCGCTGGGAGCCGGAATAGCTCAGTGATAGAGCGGGTTCGAATCACCGCCGGGCCGTTTCGGTACAGGAGGATTTTTCCCTCGGAGTTAACATTGGTTCTGACTCCATTCCCCATACAGTCCTTCGAATGAGACTATAAACCGAGGTTCCGTGTGTGAACGCACGCATAACATCTTGCACACACGTGAAATCCCATTACCAACTTTCGGAAGAGAAGGCCAGTTTGGCCGTTGGTATGAATGACGCGATACACATAGCATGCACCTTCCCCGAAGTTGGAGTATGGCTGCCTTAATGGCGGGATAACACAAAACTCCACTCCCTTTGTTGGGTAGATGGGATTAATCCTTGCCTGTCTTATACAGGGAGTGTCCGCAGGAGTATCAGCCTGCGTACACAGAAGAAGAAGGTCGAAGCGCAGACAGACAGTATCAGTTCACTGGAAGGCGATCACCCTGAGAGAGCGAGGGCACGGGCACTGCTTGCCAGAGCCGTTTTTGCATTGTGGATTAACGGCTGCTAACCGCCAGCAGCCGTGGCGCGGTGGTTTAGCGTCGCGGATTCCTGGCTGGGAGATTTAGTTCGATTCCAACCAAAGCCATTATTTGTTTGTGAGACTTTTCTGCCCCGAACGGCTTCCACCCAGAGCTGAGTCTGCTATGAGCTCAATTAGGAAGATTGAAAACACACACTTGAGTTCTCTCTCTTTCTCTCTCTCTTCTCTCTCTCTCGCTCTCTCTCTCTCTCTCTCTCTCTCTCTATCTATCTATCTATAGAGAAGTTGGTGAAATTTCCTGACCAGCACTGCAGGTGTCGGTATCTCTCGCGCCTGGTTATTATCGCCAGGATGTACTTATGACCGTAAACGCAGAATACAGCCCTGTCATGCAGTCTGAATTGGAAATGTAACCCCAAAGCGTCATCTTCCTCATTCTCACCGATCAGCATAAAAACGTATCAAAGTCTGTGGCTCTTAAAGCCCCGCTCTGATGGTGACATCAGTTTCGATTTCATCTCCCTGGTGGGGTTCGTGTCGAGGTATCGGCAAGTTTTGGGGGTCTGTGACTGGACGGGGAGGTGGTAGCCTCTCCTCAGGAGAACACTCGCTCGAGTTGGTTTCGCAACTGGTTCCGAGTTGGTTCGTTCGTGGGCGCTTTGTTTGTTGTCTCAAAACAGGCCACCACTGGACACCATCGAAGCGATTCGGCTGCAGTGCAGTATCTCCTCCAGCGGGTTGCTTCAGGACGACTTGACACCGACTGTCCCGGGGCTGTTTCGGGACAAGGCAGGGTGTGGCTGTGGACACGGAGCCGGGATGAGCGGCGTGGGATGGAGCCACTGAGATGAGGGAGAACAGTCAAAGCGGCATGGGATGGAGCCACTGGAGAACAGTCAAAGCGGTGTGGGATGGAGCCACTGGAGAACAGTCAAAGCGGTGTGGGATGGAGCCACTGAGATGAGGGACAACAGTCAAAGCGGTGTGGGATGGAGCCACTGAGATGAGGGACAACAGTCAAAGCGGCGTGGGATGGAACCACTGGAGAACAGTCAAAGCGGTGTGGGATGGAGCCACTGAGATGAGGGACAACAGTCAAAGCGGCATGGGATGGAGCCACTGGAGAACAGTCAAAGCGGTGTGGGATGGAGCCACTGGAGAACAGTCAAAGCGGTGTGGGATGGAGCCACTGAGATGAGGGACAACAGTCAAAGCGGTGTGGGATGGAGCCACTGAGATGAGGGAGAACAGTCAAAGCGGCATGGGATGGAGCCACTGGAGAACAGTCAAAGCGGTGTGGGATGGAGCCACTGGAGAACAGTCAAAGCGGTGTGGGATGGAGCCACTGAGATGAGGGACAACAGTCAAAGCGGTGTGGGATGGAGCCACTGAGATGAGGGACAACAGTCAAAGCGGCGTGGGATGGAGCCACTGGAGAACAGTCAAAGCGGTATGGGATGGAGCCACTGAGATGAGGGACAACAGTCAAAGCGGCATGGGATGGAGCCACTGGAGAACAGTCAAAGCGGTGTGGGATGGAGCCACTGGAGAACAGTCAAAGCGGTGTGGGATGGAGCCACTGAGATGAGGGAGAACAGTCAAAGCGGTGTGGGATGGAGCCACTGGAGAACAGTCAAAGCGGTGTGGGATGGAGCCACTGAGATGAGGGACAACAGTCAAACCCAGTCCTGCTGGTCTGTTTGTTTAGGCAACAGTTCAGAATTGCATAGTTTGGGAACTGACTTGTAGGGGCATCTCTCTGTCTCTCTCTCTGTTCTCTCTGTCTGTCTGTCTGTCTGTCTGTCTGTCTGTCTGTCTCTCTCTCTCTCTCTCTCTCTCTCTCTCTCTCTCTCTCTCTCTCAAACCCAGTCCTGCTGGTCTGTTTGTTTAGGCAACAGTTCAGAATTGCATAGTTTGGGAACTGACTTGTAGGGGCATCTCTCTGTCTCTCTCTCTCTGTCTCTCTGTCTGTCTGTCTCTCTCTCTGTCTTTCTCTCTCTCTCTGTATCTCTCTGTCTGTCTGTCTCTGTCTCTGTCTCTGTCTCTCTCTCCTCTCTCTCTCTCTCTAATACATACATGTATGCAGATTCGCGCTCGAATGATATCAAAAGGAGAGAGAGAGAGAGAGAGAGAGAGAGAGAGAGAGAGAGAGAGAGAGAGAGAGAGAGAGAGAGAGAGAGAGAGACCTGTATTATCCTCAGGTCGACAATATCAGGGGCATAAAAAGAACTGTCAGCCATAGCTTAAAGAAACCCACACATCTGATACGCATCAGTCAGTGTGACTAAAGCATAGTTTTCAGCGATAAGATTGGGAGGCTTAAGAAACCACGCGCTTGATACACAGAGTCAGTCAGTCTGACTGAAGCAGAGTTTTCAGTGACAGGATCTGACATGAAAGGCCCTAGGGAAACCTCCTCTTGGCTTAAAATGGATTTTATGTCGGCGGCACAGCGCATCAACAGAGCGGGCGTTGAGAAAGACAGATTCCGTTGAAACGTTTTCGTCAGGAGATCATGTAGGCGGCATGCCAGATAGTAGTAGAGTCTTTAATAGCGAAGAAAAGATCGTCAACGGTTCTCAGTATATCAGAAACTACAACTCTGTGGTTAACTTTGCTATGGGCAACACGCTCTTCCTCACACACTGCATTCTGTTTTTTCCCTGCCTCATTTCCCTTTTGCCTCTAAGCTGTCAGTGCATTTTCTTTTTCTGAGATTGCAGCCTTCATGAATAAACAATTATCCCTGATAGCAAAGTGTCACCAGCCAGTGTCCAACCTCACGACTGTGCTATGGAGAAATGCGTCCGAATGATCAGCATGATTGCTTCCAGTCTAATCTTCTTCGTATTTGGGGGAGGGGATGGGATGGGATGGGAAGGAAGGAGGATCGAGCAGGAGGAGGGGTAGTGGGCACGGGCAGAGGGGGTGGGGGTGGGGGAGGGGGTGGGCAGGGGCTCTGAATGGGGATAGAGTGGGCGTGGCACATGAAGGGTAGGTGGGGGAGCGGGTGAGAAAAGAGCGGCAGATGAAAGAAAAGAAGTTCGGCGTGATCTGCGCCAACAGAAGGACGATTCTGATCTTGTCGAAGTGGAAAGAGTTTCTGTGTTCTTTGTATCAATCTATCACCCAGGCTTTGACAAACATTTGTTGGAGATAATGATAAATCAATGATGAGTCATGACTTGAGAGGATGTTTCTCTTTTCTGAGGTAATCTTTTCGTTTACATATCATTCGCTTATGTTTGAATTTGTATTTATCTGTTTCAGTTCAATAGAAAAATAAAGTGCGCTTGTTTTTCAGATCGGCAAAAAACGATGTTGCCTATATTTCATCTTAAAGATTAATGAAGAGAAGATAGGTTGGCGTTTTATTACTTCCATGTGACACAAATGATTCTTGTGAGGATGCAAAAATCAAACATTTGATGAACTGCTTCATAAAAAACACAGAACAAAAATTCTCAACCTTTCAGTCATAGACCGTCTTCAGGACTTGCAGATTTTTGTTCTGTTTTCTTTTTCTTTTTCTTTTTATTTCTCCATTTTTCAAATCTTCTGAGCATCCTTAAAGAAAGCTTGTATTGTTCACAGAAGATCGGCGGTCAAAAATCAGTTTTTCATTATTTTGTCATAAGAGAGATTGTTTTGTGCAGGATTCAGGCAGAGTTCCGTCACAAGCTATAACACCTTGGACGTTGAGCCGGTTCGGAAGAGACAAGATAAAGATAGCAAATCGCAGTGTTTACTTGTGACATGTCTATGAATGTCTAAAACACTACTGTGCTGCTAATTTGGACATGAATACAAAGAAATGTTACTGAGAAACACTCACACACACACACACACACACACACACTGTCAAAAAAGCGCGCGCGCGCGCGCGCGCGCGCGCGCACACACACACACACACACACACACACACAAACACACACACACACACACAAAATTAACAAACAACCCCAAAAGACATTTTCCCTCGACAACAAAAACAACAAAAAACAAAAAACCTTTAGATTTTTCAAGTGTGTGATGCACGTAACGGAGTGAATTTTAATTTCTTAAAAGATATTACGAACACATCAGCACTTCTTCACCTTTCACTCCTGATTAGAGCAAGAAGATATGATCAATGAATATGTTTCAACAGAATCATATTCATTCTGATGAATGATCATAGACTTCAGGAAAGAACTCGAGAAACCGTTACGTAATGTTCACCTTCAAATCAGTTCACAGTCTCCACCCTCTTGTCCTGGCAAACAGATAGATTCGATTCGATGATTCCTTTTGCATATCCATCCAAGCATGTGTTCGTTTGACTCTCTCTCTCTCTCTCTCTCTCTCTCTCTCTGTGTGTGTGTGTGTGTGTGTGTGTGTGTGTGTGTGTGTGTGTGTGTGTGTGTGTGTGTGTGTTCATTTGTGCAGGCAAACCAATGCATGCTTGAATGCATGCATGCATGTGTGTGTGTGTGTGTGTGTGGTGTGTGTGTGTGTGTGTGTGTGTGTGTGTGTGTGTGAAAACACGTTCTAAGCTTCCCGTGGCCTTTGCTGCACGTAACACTTGTATATAAAGAACGGATGTAAAACTGTAGGTTATGTATCATTATCAACGCTCACATCCACATTCATTTATCAAGTGGCCGTAATCTATGATCAACAGAAGGCAAATCATTTGTTGTTAAAACTGATTGTTTCCTAACAGAATTCTTATACAAGCAGCTGCATCGAATCTGACCACCGTTGGGGACATCACGCCTGGAACTCTGACTGAGAAATCAGTTCTGTCGCAGGAATTTATCTTCTGCGGACAAAAAGTGTTATGTAAACAATAAAGGCTCTGTCAGCGGTCTCAGACAGGTGGCAAACTGAAGGGAGAGAATCGTTTCGGTGAACGTTGTTTGGGTGGTGGGTATTTGCCCCTGTCACTTCTCATGCCTGGACGATTCTTTTTTCCTGTGGTTGAAAGGTATGACTGATTGGTTGATTGTTGATTGTATGTTTGTGTGTGTGTGTGTGTGTGTGTGTGTGTTGGTGTGTGTGTGTGTGTGTGTTTGTGAGTGTGTGTGTGTGTGTGTGTGGTGTGTGTGTGTGTGTGTGTGTGTGTGTGCGCGCGCGCGCGCGCGCTCGCGAGGCAAAAGCAAGTACGCGCGCGTGTGCGTGTGTACGCGTGTACGTTGTGTGTGTGTGTGTTGTGTGTGTGTGTGTGTGTGTGTGTGTGTGTGTGTGTGTGGAGAGAGAGAGAGAGAGAGAGAGAGAGAAGGGGGGGGGGAGGGGGTCAAATGGAATCTTGGCTAATTCAGTTAATATTTCTCTGAACGGAACATCAGAGAATTTTTAATGAGAAATATTGGCACGTCTTGACCTGTGTTGCACACTTCTGGATCTTCAAGCGTGGGCTCAAAGAGTTCCATTTATGCTAGTTGCTTTTTTTATTTTTTTTAATTTCACCTTCTATGAAAAATTTCCCCCATTTCCTTATTCTAATCTTAATTTGCTGCTTTCTGAATCCATGCTGGATTTTGTTTTCCATCCCTTGACGATGAGAAAACCACAGAATTATGAAAGGTTTGTGTCGATTTGGTGCCAAAGATGGACTACCTGAGCCAGCAGAGGTCTACCGAAGAATCCTACCTTGGTGACAAAAATCGGCTCCGGACATCCACGACGAACGGTTCTGTTTGTAAGACATACTTTGGTGGGTCCCTGTCAGCTGCTACAGATCGGTAAAGTATTTAATTTATGGCCTCCCCCCCCCCCCCCCCCCCCCCCACCTCTTTTTTCTGATTCCTGGACATTACTTCTACTTTACCTCCCTTGTTAACATTCTCTGTACATCTTGACCAAGCTGTTGTCTCAGTGACACAGAAAGTGCGAGCCAGCACTTACTTCACCCCGACAGGTACTTGACCAGCACTGCATTGTTCCATCAGCCAGCGGAAGATCGCATCTCTAAGGAGATGCAAGGAAAGAGTAAACTGCATTGTTTCAGCTGCTGTCGGCACCGCCGTCACCGTCAATGCATGGCTTGTTGAACGGCAGAGCTGACCACTCTGACCGTTGGCACATACTAACCTGCTTTGCATTTTTTTTTAATGAATCATTAAGCATGCACTCGAAGATTTCCACTGACAATGATCGCTTTTTGTCCCATTTCTGAGCAACTCACCTCTTTTTTTTTTTTTACAACTTTCTTTCCAAGTCCCTGTTCTATCCGTCGCATTGTGTTGTTTCAACAGTTGGATTTTGTTGTTTTTCTTCCCCAGTAAAGTGTCTATCTTCATGTCGTGTCGAAGGTGGACCAGCTGAACCAGTCGGTTCTCATTGATGACCGTCAACCTGGAGACGAAAGTCGACTTTGGACCGACAAATAGTTCTGACTGTGCCCAGACATAAATAGTTCAGACTGTGCCCAGACATAAATAGTTCAGACTGTGGCCCAGACATAAATAGTTCTGACTCTGCCCAGACATAAATAGTTCTCACTGTGCCCAGACATAAATAGTTCTGACTCTGCCCAGACATAAACAGTTCTCACTGTGCCCAGAGATAACAAATAGCTGTGACTCTGCCCTGACATAAACAGCTCTGACTGTGCCCAGACATAAACAGTTCTGACTGTGCCCAGACATATATAGTTCTGACTGTGCCCAGACATAAATAGTTCTGACTGTGCCCAGACAAAAATAGTTCTGACTGTGCCCAGACATAAATAGTTCTGACTGTGCTCAGACAAATAGTTCTGACTTTGCCCAGATATAAATAGTTCTGACTGTGCCCAGACATAAATAGTTCTGACTGTGCCCAGACATATATAGTTCTGACTGTGCCCAGACATATATAGTTCTGACTGCCCAGACATATATAGTTCTGACTGTGCCCAGACATATATAGTTCTGACTGTGCCCAGACATAAATAGTTCTGACTCTGCCTAGAACATGACAAATAGTTCTGTTTATAGACACAGGCTTTGATGATCTCCACACGCTGCTAAGGCCAGGTTCAATCATTATTAAAAAGAAAAACGACGAAAAATAGTTCACATTAGAGCTCAGCAAATACGAAACTGCAGCAGCCTTTAATATACTCGGGATGATCGATTTGCTACACTCAGTCAACTACCTAACGT
>CM065726.1:61769040-61784040 GCA_033310375.1 Conus canariensis
TCGGTGCGTTCACTACCAGACAAACCCTCTGCAGGGACGTTTCAATGATCGGATTGGTAGAGCGCAGCCTGAGAACATTCATCCAGGACGCGACAGATGCGGACACGAGAGTGATCGATATCATCTTCTCGTGATCGATTTCATCCCTACGTTTGTGGTATGTTCTCCACCTTCACCGGCTGAGAAGGGATCGGTGCTAGGCAAGAAGTGGAGAGAGTAAAGGAGAAGGGAGGGAGGTTGTTTGGGGGAAGAGCGTTTAAGAAATGGAGATTTGCCACCGTCACCTCTCATGTCTTGAGGATTTTTTTTCCGCTGGAGGTGCACTCACAGTGCTTTGGGCGTGATTGATTCTTTTGAGTAAGTTGGCAACAATCTGGATGCTACCCTCGCAGTCGTTTCGTCAGGACCAGTGCCATTAGGCGTCATGCCTATAAGACCCCGTGCCGTACAATTTGATATCCTAGTGGACTGTTGTTTGCTGGCAGATAGGCACAGGGCCCTTTCTGGTTCTGGACCTTTGTAGTACTGGGGTCTAATGAAAACGGGCCATGATGGTACTTGGTCATAATGGTACTGGGGCCCTAATCGTACTGGGCTCTACTGGTGCTCGACCCTAACAGAACTGAGACGTAATGGAACTAGGCCTTGTTGATACTGAGACTTAATGAAACTAGGCCATGATATTGAAACAATGAAACAATGTATTCATCTTACACCTGGATTTTCCTAAACAGACAAAACGTTACATGCACTTCGTAAATAATAATAATAATAATAATGAATACTTATATAGCGCCTATTCTCGGCTAGAGACCAAGCTCTAAGCGCTTTACAAGCGACACTCGTTTACACAACGGGCTGCCTACCTGGGTAGTGCCGACTGAAGAGCTGCCAGCTGGCGCTTCATTCAGTCGTTTCCCGTGTCATCCAGTCAGTATCGTTCAATATCGTTCACTCATTTTCCTTACTTCCTTCATTCTTTTCATTTCTCACGCAGGGTGCATGCTATGTGTAGCGTGTCATCCATACCAACGGCCAAACTGGCCTTCTCTTCTGAAAGTTGGTGATGGGATTTTACGTGTGTGCAAGATGTCATGCGTGCGTTCACACACGGAACCTCGGTTTATAGTCTCATTCGAAGGACTGTATGGGAAATGGAGTCAGAACCAATGTTAACTCCGAGGGAAAAATCCCCCTGTACCGAAACGCCCCCGGCGGAGGTTCGAACCCGCAACCCCAGGATCACCAAGATTACGAGTCCGGCGCTCTACCAACTGAGCTATTCCGGCTCCCACGAATCTTTGACACCCAGTCTGTTTTTCTTTACGCAAGATTCACGTACATTTTGTATGCTTTATAAGGAAGCAACTGCTAGCCAGTTTTAACCAGTGTTGAATACAACGGGTTGAAGAATTCACAGTTAGTGGAATTCTACTCAGTTAAACGTGAACAAAAATAATTTGGCATTAGCATACTCAAACCCAAATACTTCTTCAGAACAAATAAATGAACGCTTTACACTTCTGAAGCTTTCTTTTCGAGACCCTTTATCTCTGCACCATACATTACAATAGGCTAAAGCTGAGCGTTAAATGCATTCAGCAACAATTTGACTGTATCATTATTCAGCACGCACACTTTATTCACATTTCTGAAAGGATTCCTCTTTCTTTCGCATGCTTAGTTATGACGAATAACAAATTTAGATTCGTAGAAAAAAAATGTTCCTAGATAGCGATATGCTTTTACAACTTCCATTCGGATATATTATACAACCATCTCTCCACAATTAAGAAAAATCACTTTTTTTAACACTATGATACCGTACTTATCATTATCAACTTTCAGCTGTAAATGAAATGCTGCCCTATACAGGTCATTCAACTGCATCTGTAAACTGGTTACAGGTTCGGACAATAAAACTGCATCATCAGCGAACAGAAGAATGAACAAGTCAACGAAATTTGCGCTAAGATCCATACAATGCTTACCAACATTGATCATTTCTAAGGCAAATTCATTGATAAACAATAAGTAACACAGGACAGCAGATATCTCCTTGTTTCACACCATTTGTGCAACTGGTGGTAATCAGTAAATTGTGTTCCAAGCACACTTTTGCTTTCAAGATATCATGCACATTTTAATGCATCAATGTTTATTTTGATACCATCTTTCAATAAAATAGACTACAGGAGCTTTCGTGATAAAGAATCGGTTGCTTTTTTCCCATTCTGAAAATACAAATTACAGAGTTTTGTCAAAAACTATTTCTCTATGAAAGCTAACAACATAAATGTACGATCAATTGTTGAGGAGTTCTTTTTAAAGCTAACATGGAGAGAGAGAGAGAGAGAGAGAGAGAAGAGAGAGAGAGAGAGAGAGAGAGAGAGAGAGAGAGACTCAAGACTCAAGACTCAAGATAATTTATTCATTTTAGGCCTTTGCCCCTCATGAAGGGGTGCAAGAAAATACAATCATAGAAGTACCATAAGAACTAGACACAGATAACAAACATGAATTCAGAAACGATCTTAAGATAGCATAAGGGATCGCAGTTTAAACGCTTTAAATAGATAAATCGACAAATTTCGGACTGTTTGTTCATGAGTACATGCCAAAAGCAGTACTAATCTGAAATGGTTTGGGTCTTTGTAATACTTCAACGGTATATACTGAGTTCTTAAGTTTTTCAGGACAGGACAACATAACACAAAATGCAATTCGCTTTCTGTCTCCTCTCTGCAAAGCTGGCACATTAAATCTTCATCGCTATGGAATCGATGACGGTAATAATGCACAGCAATTTCAGAAATACCAAGTCTAAATCTAGTAGTTACATACCTTAAATGCGTATCCAGATGAAGCAAAAGATAAGTTTTAACATTAGGCACAATGCAAAACGTCCTGTAAACATTAAATCTTTCACTATTACTAATATGATAATTCCACTCTTGCCATCTGCACGCAATTAGTCTATCTCTAAAGATTCGGAGAAAATCATCAATTGCATCAACCCCTTGGTTCAACCAGACATAACCAAACCCATACATGTATAATTTACAACGAACATTTGAAGCCCAGTTTCTTTTATCACGTTCGTCCAAATCAAACAACATGCGATAAGCCTTATATGGTAATCTATGCTCATCCATTCTTGTTAATTTTAACCAAAACCTAATACATTTTATAACAGAATTTATGTAAATAGGATACCTGTTCGTTTCTCCATACACCAGATCGTTTGGTGTTCGAAAATCGACGCCTAGAAAACGTTTGAGAGCGTACAAATGTACTTTTTCGCAATGTACAGCTGCATTATCCAGTCCCCATAACTCCGCACCATACTGAAGCATTGGCTGAATCTGTGAGTCGAATAATTTTAGAAGCGTGTTCAGAGAATTATTTTTCAACTTATATAGTTTTTGCAAAATGCATAACAGAGCATTCTTGGCTCGGCTGGAAAAATCTTAAATAAATGTTAGCGAACCGCCCAGAGAACGTGGACAAACGAGTCACAAGACGAAACACAACTAGTTTCGACCTCTTAGGTCTTCATCAGGTGAGACATTAACGAATAAAACAATGAAAATTCACTTAGTGAGCGAGTCAAAGTCGTAATGAAGATAATAATATTACTGATAGGAATACTAATAATGGTCAAAATACTGAGAGAAAAAAAAAAAAAAAGGGACAAGATTACTACCAATCTGTGTCAATAAGTATGGGTATGGGAGAAAGGAGAGTGGGTTAGAGGATTCTTAAACAGCAGGGTTGCCGTGGCAACAGTCCCAGAGGCGAAGGCGATGGTGATGTCAATGCCAGTGGTAGTATCAATACTAGCAATAGTATTACTGAATGATACTGCTAACAACGATAGTGAAGGTTAAGGTAATGAAAGCATGATACAGAAATATATTTAGAAAATACAATTTTTATAATAATCAAATAAATAAATAAATGAAACATTAAAAATAATAATAAATTAAAAAATCAGTAAATAATAATAATTAAAAAAAAAAATAAAAAAAAATAAAAAAATAATTGAAAAAAAAAAAATAATAATAATGATAATAAATGCATAAATAAGATAGCTATAAGTTGTGTGAGGTGAATAGTGGGAGATAAGGTAGTATGTGTGTGTGTGGTGGGAGGATATTATGGGCTGAGATAGAAGTGGTGGGTTGGTACATGTTACTTTAAGGTGTAGATGCTATGAGGGTGGAGGGAAGAAGGGGATGGGTTTACGTACTAACTGGGGGAGGGGGAGGGGCAACATATTCACACCTATACACAATCTCTCTCTCTCTCTCTCCCCCCCCCCCCCCCCCTTTCACGACCAACGATAAAGGAGCCAGCATTCTATTTATTATGTGTGTGTGTATGTGTGAGTGTGAGTGTGTGTGTGTGTGTGTGTGTGTGTGTGTGTGTGTGTGTGTGTGTGTGTGTTCCATTTGTAATATCAGCCTTATTCATTGGTTACCCCCACCTCCACCCCCAGCAACCGCCATATCCACCAACACCCCTACACACATCATTACTAGGGCAGGGGGAGGGGGGAGTAAGTCGATTGATGTAGCAAATGGAGAGATTCAGAGAGTGTAGGAAAAGGGAAGATGATGATAGCTGCAACCTATGTCTGAGGTAAACAGAGGGAGGTAGGGTGGTATGGGTGTGTGTAGGTGGGGGATATTTCAGGCTGGAGCTGCAGAGATGGAATGGTACATACTACTTTTGGACGTTGATGCCATGAGGGTGGACGGTGCCCAGTTTGGCAATGAGATGAGATTCCTGCATAAGGCGTTCCAAGCTGTCACTCTTAGATTGCCAAAGTGCCAAGACTTTGACATGGTTGATGTTGTGTTGGGCATGGTTGAAGTGTAGAGCGACTGGTTTGGGCCGATGGTGGCGGATGTCGGCCAGGTGTTCAGAGATGCGCGTCTCAAGTGTGCGAGATGTCTCACCTACATAGATCTTACCGCACAGCTGACAGTGGATGGCATACACAATGTTATGGCTCTGGCAGGAGAAAGTGCGTTTAATAGTGAAAGAGCCTGTGGGGCCATGTAGGATGGTGTCTGGTTTGGTGAGAGAGCAGATTTTGCAGTTGGGTTTTGAGCAGGGGAAAGTACCTGGTGGCTTAGGTGTTGAGATTTTGTTCAGCTCAGAGCGCACCAGTAGGTCGTTGAGGTTTTTGTCACGTTTGAAAGTGATCATTGGTGTGGTCTCAAAGGCAGGTTTATGGTTTTCTGCTATGTGCCAGTTAGACTTCAGGATCCTGCAGATGGGCAGATTGTGAGGATGGAAGAGAAGGCAGGCAGTGGGTCTGTCTGTCTCTTTGGGAGGTTTAGTTTCCAGAGTAGATGTTCTGGATTTAGCTGCAGTGCGGCTGAGAGCATCACTGATGACGGCACTAGGGTATCCACGGTTGGTGAAAAAATCAGACATTTTGGCTGCTTGTATAGTGAAATCCTCTTCGCTAGAGCACAGTCTGCGTAGGCGAAGGAATTCAGAATATGGAATGCTATTTTTAGTGGACTGGTGGTGGGAAGATGTGTAGTCCAGGTATGAGTGCGCATCAGTAGGTTTGTAGAAGACTGAGGTTTGAAGCAGTCCATCTTTGAGGGAGATAGTGATGTCCAGGAAATTAACTGACTGTGAAATGGTGTAGGTCAGCTGGATGGATGGATGGAAGGTCTGTGCAAAGTTGAGGAAATTCTGGAGGTCATGTTCTGGCATGGATGTGGCTCCCAATCCATCATCTATGTATCTTTTGTAGAGCTCTGGTGTTGGGCCTGTGTAAGAGGTTAGTAGGCGGTGTTCTAGGTGTCCCATGAAGAGGCAGGCATAGGATGGTCCCATTTTGGTTCCCATAGCAACACCACTGATTTGTGAGAATGTGTGGTTGTTGAATTCAAAAGTATTGAGGGTGAGGACTAATTCTGCAAGTCTGACTAGTGTAGCTGTGGGAGGGTGTTGTTGGTTGGGGGGCCGTTTGTTAAGAAAGAATGCGAGGGCCTTCAGTCCATCAGCATGAGGGATGGAAGTGTAGAGAGTGACGACATCAAGGGTAAAGAGGAGGCTGGGTTTGAAAGTGGGATCTGTGTTGTATGAATTAATCATGTTGAGTGTGTGTGTAGTGTCTTTGAGGTATGTGGGGAGGCCTTGTACTATGGGTTGGAGGAGAGAGTCTAAGTACTGTGAAATGTGTTCTGTAGGGCAGCTGCATGCAGATACTATGGGTCTGCCGGGAGTATTGGTTTTGTGTATTTTAGGGAGCAGGTAGAAGGTGGGTTGTTTGGTGTCTGTCATTATGAGGAGTTTGGCTGTCTTCGGTAAGTTGTTGTGTTTGATTTCTTGTTTAACTGTGGTTGAGATGAGTTTCTGGTGTTGGGGGAGGGGTGATGCTGTGAGTGGTGTATAGAAATTTGTGTCTGACAGTTGTCTGTGTGCTTCTTTTATGTACAACTGTTTGTCCCAGACCACCACTGCACCACCCTTGTCTGCTGGTTTGATGACAATGTCTTGTCTTTGTCTCAGTGATTCAAGGGCTTTTTGTTCATCCCGTGAGAGGTTGGAATTGCGGACAGGTTTGGATTTAACTTGAGAGATTTCTTTTCTACACTTTTTGATGTAGAGTTCAACTTCAGTGGATTTGTCAAGAGGTGGCTGGCGAAGCACTGGAGTTCGAAAAAGGTGGGTAAAAATGTCTGAGCTGTCTGGTAGAGGGGGCTTGGGCACACCATCAAGTGCAGCCATCCATCTTAATTTTCTAAAGAATCTTTCAACATCAACGTGGTTTTGATATTTATTGGTGGCAGGCTGAATGGGAATAAATTTCAGACCTTTTGCCAGGACTGATCTTTCATCATTGGTGAGAGTCAGATTATCAGGAATGCAGCGAACAAGGTGGCGGTGTTGCTCATGGGTGATAGAAGGGTCAGTTTTGTGTGTAGGGGGATTCAACTGGTCTGGGTTTGCCTCGTGTTTGTTTCGTAATTTTGATAACTTGTCTTGCTTAATCTGGTAGCAGTGATTGTGAATGAGCTGGTTGTGTGTATGGATGAGCTGTCTGAGTCTTGAAGCAGTGGCTATGGGCATGATGATTGTGGTTTGTTGTTTGAAATGTTGAAGAAGACGGGAGAGAGATTCCAGGGATGAATTGAGTGTTTTGATATGTGCCAACATGAGTCTACGGCTGGCTTGGAATAGAATTCTTGTAGTGGTAGTGGTAAGAGCGGTGTTATGAAGATCGGATGGGGTGTGAGAAAGTGAGAAGCCGCGAGGGGTGATTCGCAGTCGAATGCATTGTTTTAGAAAGTTGAGATGAGATGCAGATTTCGTTTTCTGAAACTGTGTTTTAGCATATCCTAGTGCAAATGGCTGGATGATAGGTGGCAGAAAATGAATGGACTGGTGAAAACTGGCATGTGTACGGGAGAGGAATTGGGGGGCCGGCATTATGTTCTGATTTAGGTTCTTAGAGTTGAGAGGTCAGGAGTGCCTGATTGCGATCGCACGTACACGACTAAAAACGTATGTTAAACGAAATACGGATCAATGATTAACAGTATACAATGATCGAAAGACGTATACACGATAACAATCACACACACTGATGACGTAAACAGAAATACAAAACAACGAAGGGTAGCAGTCAGTATGAATCAAAATAGATCTAGTTGCAAAGCGAGAGGACTGCAGGCGGAAATCTAAACAAATCGGCTGGAAAGGCTATTGCACGCGGCTACAAAACTAAGCCTTGTAGAGAAGTATATTCCTAGGTATTTGTATACGTTAACAACAGGCATTCTTATTCCATTATAAGTCCATTTCTCATTAGCAGATAAATAACCCCCTTTCCTAAATACAACAACATTACTTTTATTCATATTCACCTTCAAATGTAGTGCTGACACTGCGCCATACAAACTGTTTATCTGTGTTGAGAGAGAGAGAGAGAGAGAGAGAGAGAGAGAGATGTGGGCATTTTTTTCAAAAATTCATATGTATTTATCTGAACTGGACATCACAGGACTTCGGAAGAGAAATATCGACATGTAAAATAGGGAAGGAGGAGAAGAGGGGGTGGGAAATGGGGTGATTTGGGGAATGGGGGAGAATGCTACCAGACGAAGTAAGCCTGGCATAGGCATTAGTCTGACAAACTTCTACGATAATCCCAGACATTCTACGACTTGGTGGATGTTAGGGTATGGGGAAATTTGCGGCGCCTCAGACTCAGCCAGCTGGTCCGAATTATTTCTAACATAACTTATGATGGAAGCTCGCTGATCTCCAGTGATGTGACTTTGGGTTGTAAGGGGGGAGGGGGGAGGGGGGGGGGGGCGGGGGCGGGAAGGGGGGGGGGGGCGGAGGACCAATAAATAGCGTTAACTTTTTGTTCTCTGAAATGTCATGATGAATTCTCACATAAAGAGTAGCAACTCGCACAACTGAGAGAAAACACGGTTTACCAAGAATCTCGATTTTCAATATTGTAATTCAGGGTGGAAATGCAGCCCTGATACGGCTCTTTGCGGTCGGCTGGGCTATAAGCAACATCACTTTACCTTACCTAACCTGAGAGTGGGAATGAAAAATATGTATATTTGGAAGAATTCCAGTAATGAGACATTCCAAAGAGAATTCCAGTCTTTGGGTCAGTATGAGTAAAATGCGTGAAACAAAGTGACTCATGAGCTCATCAGATATGCGTGGGAACACCTCAATCTGAAATGGAGAAAATCTGAACAGACAATTACAGAGGACACAGTCACACGATGCGGACTAGTGAAACTCCCTCCGGCGCGGAGTACGTTTAGATTTACTATTAAAAAAGAGTGAACAAAATTCGTCATGAGGTAATCGCACAGATCTCCAAGTTTCATCACTCTTTGTTTGAAGACTGTCTGACGCTCGCTCGCCCGACGACCACACACCTTCAGTTGGACAAACAGACGACAGTCCGCCATTTTGATTAGTGACTATTTAAAAAAAATTTTTTTTTTAACTTTATTCCTATACAAATACTATCTACTGTTGTTTCACATTACCACAAATACATGTTCGAATTTAAAGCAGAAACCAAATCCTCACGGACTCAAAAACAAACAAACAAACAAACAAAAAAACCCACCTTTTCTTTTCAGGTTTGGCCTCAAGGAAGGGCAGATGAACGTCTGTCCGTGCAAACGAAGTTCCCTAGTCCTCAGCGGCCTTCCACAGTTCTCTCTCCTGGTTCTGACCTCGGCAAGCCACACAATGTTTTCAGTCTCTACGACCTCACATCGACTTAAAAAGAGAACATATACACAAATTGTTTCTTGCCCCTCTCATTAAAAAAAAAATATTAGTATACTACACTTCCCTAGTCTGTATTGGGAGAGGATTCTGGAAAAAAAAGAGTTAATCGTTTTCTTCAAATCATTTTGGAAAGTATCTTCATCTCTAGGACATCAATCTTCATTTTGGTTTCTTCTTTTCTTTTTTTTTTAATTGCATCTTATCTGGAAGTTTATTAAGCCTACCACAGGCCGTCGTGGCCTTTACATTATGTTTTCCACTGACACCTTCCGTGTCGTTAACAAAAAACAAACAAACAAAAAATAACAAACCCCCCCCAAAAAAAAACAAACATAAAAAACTCTGAGACATGCGCCCTCGCCAACGCCTCAACGTACGACGCCGTCAACCAGTCTGTCCTGTGATTCAGTTGACTATTCTGCAGGTGATAAACCAGTCAGCTTGCGTCAATCGCTCTAGCTCGTCATGCTGCCCGGTTTCCATGACCATGTGGGTCAAGGTAAAAGAGAGTAAACAAGACTTCAAAATCCTTCCTTTTTCGACAGCTTTCCTATGCGATCTGTGCTTTCCGTCGACATATTCTTTTCACGAATAAACACATATGAAACCAGCAAGAACTTGGGTAGAGTTCTTGACCAAGACACCGATTTCTTCATCATTCAGTTTGTAATCTCACTTTCTGTGCATAAATTAAAAAAAAAAAGAATCAATAACACCCCAAAGAGAGACTTTATTGTCGTCTAGCCTGGAAAGTTGAAATAAGCCAAAATATATATAATGAGTGAGTAGGCACTGCTGAACGGTTTAGAATGAGAGATACCAACGACAGTTCTCCGTGGTAGCCACTATCTGAACTTGGCAAGCACGAGTTGAAAACAACAACAATAACAAACAACATACAGACAAACGAACCCCCGTCCCCCCCCCTCCCTCCCTCTCTCTCTCAACATGTAAATCGAATAGATCGATGGTATTCCGCGCTTCAAGTCCTGTGTGTACTAGGCTAAACCCAGTCGTTCTCTAGTGTCACACTCTTGTGATCATGACACAGACATTGAGACATAGTATTAATGAATTGTTCAAGCAAGAGAAGAAAAAAAGGCCCGCTTTCGAGCTAACAACTACGACGCTGTGGCTATCTTCTAGGCATCCAGCGATGGCATATTTACCACTCTCAGTCTAGCATCAGTCCAGAACATCAGTGATAACATTAACGGTCTACTTTAGAGATTTTCGATAATTTGTTAAAAACAGGTTTACATGTCATATAACTACACTATGGTATTCATTTTTCAAAAAAAATTGCCGGAAGAATTTAATAGATAAAAAACGAGTTTTGCATACCTGTTCAAACCCGGCGCGGTAGACCGAAAACCGTGACGTCACTTGATGGACAGGCCGTCAGCCGCGACCTACACAACAAGCCAACGCCAAGTGAAATCAACACGAGTTGCGATCCCCCACAGCCTAAAAAGTCACGAGGGGGTGGCAGATATTGTGCTGTAGGCGAGTGCAGCAGCTCAGCAGGAGACGGATATTCTTTGCACACATTTTCATCTGATCCAGATACTCGAAAGAAGTGGATTCGGTTCGTGCAACCATGCTGGGCCACTAAGTTATTTTTATCACGTCAGTTCCAGCTGGACCACGGAAACGAGCTTTTCCGACAATTGCCGAGCCCGTTCGAGTGGCTCAAAAACTTCGTCTGCATTGTGCGCTTTGAAGGCGGAGTGGTAAGCTCGTACAGATGAGTACGATAGTCGCACGTTTATTCTGTTCTTATCTATGGACAGATCACACTTGTTAAATTGAATGAACACGTTAAGGCTTGAGGAAGGAGAATCTCCGCTCGCCGTCCACGCGTGATCGCATCAAGAAGTCAGTCGGTAGCCTCCCTCGAGACTTCGGTAAAGTCCGTACGCCTTCGGAATGATGTGTTCGGGCGTCCAGCTGGAACTGAATAGCTCGTTTCCGTGGTCCAGCTGGAACTGACGTGGTAAAAAGAACTTAGCGTTCAAACTGATAAGGTAAAGGCCTTGCAGAAACATCCCCAGAGTCACACTGGCTGTCGCAATCATAGTCACTGCTTTTACATGATAAATTAAATACCGATCGAGATGTGCAAGAACCATCAGAATCGCTTTCTGTCGCCGTTGGCTTGTTGTGTTGGTCGCGGCTGACGGCCAGTCCATCATGTGACGTCACATCCAAGAGTAGTTAAGCCATGCCAAGATTTAGTTGATTACCTCCCGTTTTCTTGATTACAGGTGAAAATGCCCACTTTCGCGGATCGATTTCGTGTGATCGGGAGCGAATCGGATGTTTATTTTACCAATTTATCAAACATTTCATATTTCTGCATAAGCTAACCAATTATCGAAAACCTCTAAAGTAGACCTTTAAGGTGTAAATTTGTGGAAGGAATAAATCTCTACAAACACACGAAGAACGATGAAATCAAGAACAATACTTTCAGATTTTTTTTTTTGACTATGTGATAAAATGGACCTAAAGGTTATGAGAGACAGGCCGAAGCATTTCACTGATATACCCTGGTAAAGAGCAGCATAAGGTCGACCACAGCAGAGGCGGCAGAGCCATGGGCTGTCATCCGCGGCACACTGATCAGGACATCTTGGAGCCGAACATTTCCATGACACCAGTGGGTTCAAACTCACCAGGTCCTAGAAATCAATCCGTGCTGTACTGCACTGGCTTCTGTTCCACTAGTTTTGTCAATAGAAAGAAAGAAACCACAGACTTGTGGGCATTGGTCTACGAATGGATAGCTTGCTGGCAATACGGCAGATCTGATGAGCAGGTCTTGGGGTAGGTGGACGACCGTTGAAAAGTATTATTCAAGATACCACGTTAGAGTATGCTAGGTAGGAGTGTCTTTAGCAAGGCGCAGACTGTAAATCGTTCTAAGTATACCCTGCAAAATGATCCGTGATCAATCCTGAGGTGGGTGGCGTGCTGTTCCTGACGTTCTTCACACCGTCTTCTCCATCTCATTCACGCCCTTGCCTTCAAGTTTTCGGTGTCTCCGTCTTGATTCCAGTCTGAGTGAATAAATCATTAATCTCGACAGGGGAGGTGTCAGCTGGCAGCATTTGACTTCACGTCTCTGCTGCACAGTGTCTGTGTCCATACAGGCGCTTGAAGGATTGATCCGGTTGCTTCAGAACTAATCCCTACCATCTCCCGCACATTCAAAGGACCGGGAATGGATCGGAATGGATTTTGGTGCAGGAAGGGAAGGCATGAGAGTGGGTAGTTGGTAAAGACACAATGGAGGCCAGAACAAAGGTGCTTGCTATGATGAGAGAGAGAGAGAGAGAGAGAGAGAGAGAGAGAGAGAGAGAGAGAGAGAGAGAGAGAGAGATTAGTTTGTTTGAGTGAACCGAGTTTCCTGGGTCTTTGTTGTGACTGATTTTCTTTCTTTCACCTAGACTTGACCAGCGCTGATGTGGTGTGAAATACCCGTGATGTAATATTATTTTTTAACGAGTCTTAATCAGGGTGGACTGTTTTGTTTCAAGAAATGATCTGCTTTATCTTACATACAATGCTTGCAGGTCTGTTTTTTTTTCTCTAAAGATGGATAGAGATTATGCCCGTTATAAGGAACTATGTAGCAGAACGTTAATTTCACATTTAAATGAAGAGATACTGGTGTTTTACTTACTGCCATTTAACACCTATGTTTCCTAAAGACACAGAAATAAGGTAGCTGATGTGCTGATTTATACTATCTGCCATTTGAGAGTTGGATTTGTGCTGCAGCCTAACGTTCCTTCCTTTATTTATTTATTTATTTTTTTGGATAGGTTTTACAATATTGACTACATATGATTAAGTCTAGTTTGAAAGAAAAATATCAATATGATGCATGTAGAACGTGATGTGTAGTTCTGTGTGTGTGAGCATATATATATATATATATGTATATATATATATATATATATATATATATATATGTGTGTGTGTGTGTGTGTGTGTGTGTGTGTGTGTGTGTGTGTGTGTATGCATATATATTTGAAGTAAAGCCTATTGACTGCTGAGCACCGCTCAAGGACGATAAGTGCTGGATGTAGTCATTTAGTTAACAACACAAGAAGTAGTAAAATCCGCACTTCCATTCCCACTCCACAAATGTTAATGTCTTCCAGGGAGACAAGAATATTTGTGGAGTGGGAATGGAAGTGCGGATTTTACTACTTCTTGTATTTATATATTAATCTCTGAATGTTTTTGTACTCATGAATTTTGGTTTATCTTTGTTCCTCTTTCATCCACAGTTTGTTGATTATGAAAAAACCCCCAACATAACGAATAAACGCAGTGTAAATTAGCATCTAATAGGTCTAATCGTGTTGACACGACCCTTTCTCTTCCATGAAAAGAACCCCTACCCCTTCAAATGTTGGAAATATTATTTCATGTCCAGCAGCATGATCAATACCATTTCTTTCCAGTACTATTAGGTCCCAGTGCCGTTAGGTCCCAGTTACACTAGGGCCTAGTACTACTAGCTCCCGGTTACAGTACCTCTAAGGCCTAGTACCGTTAGTTCCCATGTACCATGAGGTCCCAGTATCAGGGATTAAGGAGAGCTTGGGGGAAGGAAAGAGCGGGCAAAGAGCTGGAATGATTCAAACTAAAAAAGACAGATGCGGGAGTTGAGTCCATCAAGGATTGTAGGTCAAAGGCGAGAGATAAATCTTTGACTCCATGAATTTTCTTTCTGGAGCTGAGGAGTGGTTTTGCCGAACAACAGTGACGGAGATATGGGTCTGGCTGCGGCAATCAGCATTGAAGTGAATCCCCACTGGTGTTGGACGTCTCGTCCTGGGTGGCTTTGAGGACCTCGGTAGTGGCTTCCGGCGAAGCAGAATGAGCTTAACGTTAGTATGAGTTCTGTAAGACGGACTATGGTGGTAATATCAACGTTCAGATGGCTTTTGTTGAGGAAGTGACTGACAGCTGCAAGGCCTACATTGTAAGATACGTTAGTATACAAAATCATCACATCCATGGTGAAGAGGAAACGATGAGGATTGTCAGGAAAGATGAACTGGTCGAAGGTGTTGAGGGCATGGTTGGTATCTTTCACGTAGGTTGGAAGCGCTACAACTAGAGGGCTGAAAGACAGTGTCCAAGAACTCAGAGATGAGACTAGTGGGTCAAGAACAAGCTCAAATGATCGGTCGACCAGGATTGTTGTGTTTCTGCATTTTGGGAAGGAGATAGAAATGGGGTTCACGGGGTGCACTTGTAATGGCAGATGAAGCCTGAGAAGGTAGATGTCATGGAGAGATGGCATTTTTGATGGTTTTGCGATTGAAAATATTGTCTTGTTTTATTGATGAGGATGAATTTTGTTTTCATGCCAAGTACCATCTGACAAATGACGTTCAGCTTCACCAAGATACAAGTCTTTACGCCACACCACAATTGCCCTGCCCTTGTCTGTAGGTTTAATTATGATATCTGTGTGATTCTTGATTTCTTTGAGAGCTTTTAGCTCATGGACATTGAGGTTGGAATGTTTGAGGGTGTTTAACGCAACTGAGAAATTTCCCCCAGGCAGGTATCTATATAATAGTCCAGGGCTCCAAACTGTCGAGGTCTTGGAATCCAGGTGCTGGGCTATTTGGGAAATAAATGGGAAATATCTTTTGGATCGTTGGT
>CM065726.1:61786540-61846540 GCA_033310375.1 Conus canariensis
TTCTGGATACAAAAGCCTCGCAATGAAACAAAGAGATTATTCCTGGATACAAAAGCCTCCCAATGAAACAAAGAAATTATTTCTGGACACAAAAGCCTCCCCGTCAGTCATGATTCGTCACGTGCAAGTCTTATTTCACAGGTATTCATCGCATCGTCATGCGTCGGTCAAGTCAAAGTGAAGAAAACCATTCACAACAAGGACACCAGAAACTGAGTTCTCTCCGAAAAGATTAGAATAGCCTTTCCTTTGGCACTAATTACAGTGGGCCCATTTCTTTCTGTAATAAATTTGTCCTTATCCATTGTCTTGCAGCCCCCCTCCCCCCATCCCCTGCCCTATGGCAACTGCCACCCCTCTTACTGGTTCTCCCTACCCATCCCTCATTCCTTCAAATACACGGAAGATGGTTGGGATAAGACAGGAAGCAGTTAGGCCGATCATTTCGACACCTGTATGGAGATTCACGTTATGCTGCATAGACCTTGGGTAAAATAGCAAGCTCATAACAGGCGCCGGCCCATCAAGGTTGATAGGATTTGTTTGTCAAGGCTGAAATCACAAAGGGAACGCTGACGTCTCGGAAGGCAATGGAGGGGTGGAAAGAGAAGCGACAGGCTAATGTATTGATGTAAACCAAAAGCATGCCACCTGCATCAGAATTTACAACAGATTCTTCTGTCTTATACATTACAACCCATGTACAGCCTTCTGGTTGTTAAGCACACTCCTAATTGGCATGGCCAGCATGGCCTTCCGAATAATGCCTTTCAGCAGACCTCTGCCCACCCCTACACACGTTCCTCGGATCTGGCGTGTAGTGTCATCAACGATGTTTGAAGCACTGCGAGTGCACCTACAAGGGGAGTGGGGTGGTGGTGGTGGTGGGAATTATTTAAACAGATGAGAAGTGCCCGCCACCCCCCCCCCCCCCCCCCCCCCCCCCATGAGTGGCGGGAAAGTGGAGAAAAGATCAATGTGAAAACGAGGCTGACAACTTTAGAATCTGCATTTGGTCCGTCTCGGCTAGCCCGACACTTCCGAAGCTGAGATCTACTTAGCGGACGATTGAACTCTCTTTGCAGAGGACTGATCCATTCATGAATGCTTCAATTAATGGACACTGGAATAAGACTGGAGTTGAAGAGGAAAAGTAGGTTGGAAGACAGAGACAGTCTTCCAGACAGACGGCCTGTTGCCCGATCAAGCTTGACACAGTGGGAGTTTTGAAATATCCGAGTTCAATATCCAAGCTGTCATTATGTAGTTGCTACTCGTGTCGGGGAAAAAAGAATGTAAATGGCAGAAACGCCCGTAGGAGATCATATGGTGTCCTAGCAACGGGAAAAACACGGAATCAGCGCGACTATTCCTGTGGAGAATTACTTTTTGAAAAGACTTGGTTTTGTTTCTCTTGAACTTAACTAGAGAAAAAAATATGGTCGATTCAGATCAATGGTGACAGTTTATGTGGTGTCTAAACAAGCTGATATGTGTCTGTTGGCAAAAAATGCTTCAGCTATGGAATTGCTGTTGATTTGGATACGAATTGTACGAGGAATGACGTAAAAGTACGCTTTCAAAGACACACTCTTCTTCTTTTATTTCTTTATATTTTTTTGCGCATTCACAGGTACAGGCATGCTCGGACGCAGACAAACCTGAGAACAGTACAAGATTTTTTTTTATCCCACAACGACTAAGAGTAATAAACTTGTTGCGTGTGTGTGTGTGTGTGTGTGTGTGTGTGTGTGTGTGTGTGTGTGTGCCATGGTGTGGTCTGATGTCGTGTTCGTGTGTGTGTGTGTGTGTGTGTGTGTGTGTGTGTGTGTGTGTGAGCGCGCGCGCAAAAGTGTGGTCTGATGAGGTGTTCATGTGTGTGTGTGTGTGTTTGTGCGTGCGTCCGTGTGTGTTTATGTGTGTGTGCGTGCGCGCGTGCGTGCGTGCGTGTGTGTGTGTGTGTGTGTGTGTGTGTGTGTGTGTGTGTGTGTGTGTGTGTGTGGTGTGATCTGTGATCTCTGACAGAACGTTTGCTCAAAAGAGTTGAATCTTTTTCCAGATTTCAAATCATAGCATTCTGTTTCCATGTACCTCTTTTGCGTGTACATGGAGAATGCATCCCTCGTTGTGATTTTAACATTAAACAGGAGAGATGTCGAGGAGATTGACAGGGCAAAAAAATAACAGGCCTTTGTAGTCGCTGAAACACTTCGTATTTACTGGTTATAATCTGCCACCAAAAACCATATTCCTCAATCTTTTGTGGTTGTCAGAGTAGTACTTTTCGTTGTCAATAGGTGATCACGCTGATTCCACATGAAAGAACAGAACCTCAGTATTGGTTCGGAACCGCAAAGGTGTGTTCATTAATCATATCCATCCAAAGCTTCTGGCTCTTTGAGAATCCAAACGCAAGCAGCGACGCACTGAATGAGGTCTGATAAGATGGCTGCTTACAACTGCCAGCGCTGGTGTCGAAGCGCCACATTTTCAACCAATGAGAGAAGAGATGACTGCTTCACCTTGAACGCTTCAGTTAAAGGTCAGCTGTGGACGTATCTAGCCATCCGCTTTCCCCAGTAGCCTGCAGAATGGTCGGTGGGGGTCCTGTCCGCCTCCTTTCACGGTGCCCCTGATTAGATCAGTCACGTATCAATGCCAGCCAAAGCGTTTCCTGATCTGATTTATCTGAGACTCAATAAACGGGCCTCTCTGTGCACCTCACTCCTCTTCGATCTGCTGCTGTGTGAATGGCTCAGTTTGGAGAGGGGGGGTGAGGAAGGGGTAACTCTCCCACCCAACAAGACTATCTTTGTGAGTCCACACAAGAATAAGGTCTGAACTTGTCTTCTTTTTTTTTTTAGATTGATCGAGGAGCCATTTATGAATGATGCGCTCTATTACCTGCCTTGTGAAACTCACTTGTTTGCACATGATTGGCTCTGTGATTTCTCAAATATACTATCTACAGCACATAACAGAGAACTTGACCATCCACTCACAAAGATGATTGAATCTGTTTTGCTCAAAACTTGTTTTTGTTACATGTCATAGTCGGGTAAGAGTATAAAAGTTATTCGTTGATGGTTCTACTTCATTCCTCACCTCCCAAATCATAGTAAAGGTAATTGTAATTAAAGGATCAAATGCTTCATCAGAGATGGCAGTATCATAGACAACACAGAGCAGTTGTCACTACTCATACAAGAAGCGTTGCTCATTTCCAGGAATCAGCAGACATACCTACTGCATGGAGGCAGAAACTAAGTTCCTAGTGTCATGGTAAGAGTTTCACTGCACGTGTACAACAGTACAATGTTTTCACTTTCTGTGTCTCTATCTCGTTTTGATTCTGTATTTGATTCTGCCTGTGAATTTTCTGACTTTCTCTCTCCATCGTATTCACCCATTTCGTACTCCCTGACTACACTGCCATCCCCACCTAATTCCCCACCACTATATCACCCCCTCTCTTTTTCATCTCTTCTCCATTTTCTCCACAAATACGATGTTTCGCTGTATCACGTGCTATGTCAACTTTACTCTGTGTCAATCGTATGTGTGTTCAGGACAGATTCCATTTAACTTGACCCCCTTTTCTCTCCTTGTGGCTGTCTGTGTGTCTCTCTTCCAACCTTCTTTCCCTCACATTCCTCTGCATAGTCTGATCCTCTCTCTCCCTCTCTGATGATTTTTTTGATAAAGAGATGTTCCACTGCCACTCTCTCGAAATGTGTGTGTGTGTGTGTGTGTGTGTGTGTGTGTGTGTGTGTGTGTGTGTGTGTGTGTGTGCGTGCGTGCGTGCGTGCGTGCGTGTGTGTGTGTGTGTGTGTGTGTGCGCGCGTTTGCGCACTACGCCTAAAACGTTTCTGAGGTAATTTGTGATTGTAACGTTTCATTTTAATGACACTACAAGTATTCAAAATCAAAAGGTCAGGCCAGATTTCAACACAGTTATGTTGATTTGGGTGTATAAGCAGGATGGTCTCAGAGTTGCATGCCTTTGACATTCGCACAACGAATTCAAACGTGGCTGCTCTTTAACTTGCCTTTAATTTGCTTCATTTTATGGATCGCTTCTGGCTCCTAACAGGTTTTCCTTACAGGAAATGTACATTCAAACACTGATGTTACTACCGCAGCACGCGTTCTTTATTCCAGTGAGGCATAGCTATGATTTTAGTGTCTACATTCGTGCATACTTACATACATACATGTATACATTCGAACATACATGCACACATAGGTTCATATATACACGCGAACATTGAGATAGATAGATAGATATACAGAGAGAGAGAGAGAGAGAGAGAGAGAGAGAGAGAGAGAGAGAGAGAGAGAGTGTGTGTGTGTGTGTGTGTGTGTGTGTGTGTGTGAAGTCAAGTCAAGTCAAAATAATCTCTATTGAGGGTTAAAGAATAAGCTTTACAGCTTTTGTTTCATCCTGCCCTCACAAAAATAATCACTGAACAAACCAATAAACAAAATCATATATCAACACATTATGATGAAAAAAATACTGAAGTAATTAACACATTCAAAGGATCATAATGCTATCAAAACGACTGTACAACATTTAAATAATTATTGTAATTGATATTACATAACACATTATATACGAGAGAGAGAGAGAGAGAGAGAGAGAGAGAGAGAGAGAGAGAGAGAGAGAGAGAGAGATTCGGCAAGAGAATAAGCATTAATCGTTCGATAATTTTTCCCATCAAATTCCTTTTAAAAGCTCTTTTAAATGTTACTTTCGAAGGACATGATTTCAAAGAAGATGGCAAATTGTTCCATATCGTTCCTCCAGAATATGTAAAACTTGATTTGTAGAGATTGTCGTGGGGTCTGGGAAAAGAAAGCTTGCGCGAGTGTCTATTTTCATTGCTTACAAAGTTTTGGAGGATTAGTACTATTTGATTGTAGTGTAGTGTCGTCAGCAAACATTTCACAACCGCACTTTATGTATAAAGGCAAATCATTTATGTAGATACAAAATAAGAGGGGTCCTAAAACAGATCCTTGAGGAACACCAAATTTCAAAGGAAGTAACTCAGACCTGTTGGAACTAATTTCAACAAGTTGTTGGCGATCAGTAAGAAAAGATCTAATAAACTCTATAGCCATACTTGATAGTTTGTAATGTGTAAGCGTTTTTATAAGATGCGAATGGCTGATAGCGTCAAAACCTTTAGCGACATCAACAAAAAGAATTCCAGTAAATTCATTATAGTTTATATTAGATAGACATTTATCTGCAAGCTGTATAAGAGATGAATGGCTAGAGTGATTTTGTCGAAAACCCGATTGTTTGTTATGAATTAGATCATAATACTTCAGATGAGAATATAAATGTATCTGAACATGTCTTTCAATAGGTTTTGACAAAAGGGAAAGAATTGAGATGGGTCTATAGTTAGAGGGATTGACAGGATCTCCATTCTTGAGCAAATGTATTACTTTGGCCTGTTCAAATTTTATGGGGAAATAGTCTTTTTCAATAAACAGATTATAAGCATATCAGCAATAACTGTTGACCAGATTCTCAATATCTTTCTATCGATTCTGTCCAAGTCTTTGGTTCCTGATTGTTTTAAATTCAGCAACCAGTTAAAAACTTCATTTATTGAAATGTTCGGTATGGAGAAAACCGAAATGACATTTTTTTTGTACAACAATATTGTTGTAACTCTTGTAAATCGTTTTCATTAGTTTTTATCACTTATTATTATGTCATTAGCAACATTTGCAAAATGAAAGTTAAGATCTTCTGGTGATCTGTCTTTTATTGGATTTTGACAAGAAGTCTTCATTTATTATTGGTTAAAAGATTAATAGCCTTCCAAATCACTTTTCAATTCTGTGAAGAAGGTAATAAATCTTTAAAATATTTTTTCTTTGTTTTTCATTCCATAGAATTTAGTCTATTTCTTTGTTTTCTGAATTTTCTTTTGTGTTTTTTGACCTGAGATGATGGTCTCTTTTATATCTTTCATTGTCTATTTCCTTAGTCAGCCAAGGTGGTTTAATCACATATTTCACTCTTTTTCTTACAAAAGGAGCATGTTCATTATACACTGAATTAAATGTATTAATCCAGAAGTTAACAGCATCATCGGGGTTTCTTACCTGATAAACATAATCTGAGTGAAAGTAAATCGTAAAGGAAAGCATTTCTATCAAAAATGTGTAAAGCATCGATAACAGATTTCCTTATGTCCAAACTTGAGAATTTTGATACCTTTCTTCCTCCATGTCAAACAAACAGATGAATGGTCACTGCATCCGGTCTGTACAGAACATTTTCGACTATGTTTGCTTTTGTGTGGACATAGATATGATCAATTAGAGTTTCAGTATGTTCAGTAATACATGTCGGTCGATCAATTATTTGTTCTAATCCATACATAGCATAAGCACGACTCCATTTTGTTCCAGACTGTCAAATCCATATTAAGATCACCCAAAGGAATTATTTCTGTAGACTCAGCATCATAATTGAATTAAACTTGTCATACCAGTTGGTAGTTTCAGCTGGGTTTCTATATAGAAATCCTACCAAGATTGGTTCAGAATGTCTAAGAGTCATTTCTATCCTGATTGATTCAATATCATATTTTTCCTGATGGGACAATCTTTTGAAGTTTACTCAGTTTGGACAATACAAAAGTAATCCGGTTGAATTAGGTGTAACTGGGTCAAGTCGATTTATATTATAGTTAGGCATGTACATATCGGAATCAGGAATCAAATCTGTTCATCGAGATTCAGCTATACAAAAGACATGAAAGTTATTGCCATTTTGTATAGAATTGTTGCGATATCATCGGTTTTATTTCTTGCACTGTTGGTATTTAAAAGTCCTACTCGAAGCCCCTCCTGTGAGGGCCATTTGTCTAACGCAAAAGGCATACCGTAACAAAAATGTCAGTCAATATTCAATCACAATTTTATGCACAATCTGCTTTATACAACGTGATACGCAGAGGAATGCACACAATACAATCATACAGACTGTGAATCATTTAATACAAGTAAAACTAGTGCTGTTATCTATCGCTAAATCACTGTTTCAAAACTGACAAATTAACAATGCACATCCAGAAAATGAAACCATTTAAGGAACACACAGGCATTGAACAAGCCTCATCAGATCTCAGAGATTACAAAATCAAATTATATATTCAAGGAGACAAATAAAGCAACAATGTGAGAAAAAAGGCGGAATAATGTGTGAAAGGGAAAAAAAGTGGAAGTACGCCATATTTTGAACTATTTCTAAATTAGATACACGTGTGAAAACGAAACACTTTGTTCCGTGAAAAGCAGTCCTGACCCCCTCACGCAGACTGCATACACACACGACACTACTGACGACTGCAGTGACCCGATGCAGCTGTCTATGATGAAAATTCTCTGCCAAATATACGTCGTGGCAGTGACCTCCACCAAAGTCTAGAGAATACAATGTTCAGCTACACGCTGAGCTCTTTTTTTTTTTTTTTTAAATTACAACACACACACACACACACACACACGCATGCACGCACATACGGAAACACACACGTGTGTGTGTGTGTGTGCGTGTGTGTGTGTGTGTGTGGGGTTGGTGGTGGTGCGTGCGTGCGTGGTGGTGTGGTGGTGGTGTGTGTGTGTGTGTGTGTGTGTGTGTGTGTGTGTGTTTCAAATGTTTCATGCAGAAAGCCTATCATGAACTTATTCTTTTCACTTATTTCTCTACCATCCAAAATACACTTACAAATAAGATTTTTTTTCCAGATGGACTGTATTACTATCACTTGCTATCAGCAAGGTAGAACATGCACAAACTTACATTTGATACCATCTTATACCTACCGGCTACGACGCGGACTTTAAAAAAGAATATATGTACCGCCAGAAGTCATTCATGCTCATAAATATTGAAAAAGAGAAACCACACTACGATCTGGCTGTATATCTTTTTTTTTTTTTTTTTTTTTTTTTTTAGCTCTGGTCGATCTCTGGTTTGGACCCCTCACTGAGTTCCACGGGGTCTGGCACCGTCTCCTCCGTCTTGGGGACAGCCCAGGGCTGAATGCTGGCTTTTCCCAGGACACAGAACACGATGGTGCCGGCGACGTACATAGCTCCCGTCACGTAAAACACTATCTGCCATTGCTCTCGGGTGCCCTGTCGACATATCCACACACACACACACACACACACACATTTTATTTATGATGTGGTTATACTCGAAATTGTCGGCTTTTGCCTACGTCAGCTATTGGCCTCCTGCCTGAGTGCCAGCAGGTAAGGTAGTGAGGGAAGAGACATAAAGATTTCAAAATGACGTAATAACACAAATTACGCACTAGAATGACGCATTACTTGACAGACATGCCCAGATACTTTGATGAATGGAAGTTCTCTCTCTCTCTTGTCTCTCTTTGGTCTTTAATCTAATGTCTATAAACGTTATGTGATCTTAGACAAAAATAAAAAGAGAAGAAGAATGCAGCAATAATCAAAAATGAATTAAGTAGCATCAAATACAAAGGTACAACTTCTGCAACTCACTACAGATAAGTAAAATTCGGACTCTGTGTTAATGTGATTTCAGTCTTTCCATTTGAGCCCATGGCTGCTCTAAACTCTGTGTGGAGGCGGCTGAAGCTGAAAAAGAAATCCCATTAATAAAGGAACCGTACGGTAAAAGGCCATTCACAAAATGAAAACACGTCTGAGAGTGTTGCTCAGATTTTCGGCCCGGCACTGCAGGTACCTGTCTCACTCGGGCCTGGTTGACGCGGGGATATATCATGAAAGAAAGCGTACAGTGCAGCCCCGTGATGAAATCTCTGACCAGAATGATCTGTATCTTCATGCCCTGCTCTCGAGGAAACCTGTTTTGGATCCCCTGCCCAAGTCAAAGTCTTTGATAAATTCGTGACTCACGTCAATTTCACGACACTGTCGTTGGATGGATGTGGTGGCTTTCCTTCCCCAGTTTTATTCTCAGTCGTGCTGGGTTTCCGACGTTACAATCAGGAGCTGTACTAGCTGGTGTCACATGGTGTTGCGTCGGAAGAGGAAATGCTAAACACGACCAAAGTGACTCAATATCAGTGCAGTGCCTTCTCCTGTGGGTTACCTGCTGACGACCTGACATTGGTTACTGTCTAAGGAATTCTTTACGGGAGCGGCATGAGACAAGCCTGAATGTAGCTTGGTATGGGGGAGGCAGAGACCGGACGGATGGAATTCAGCACCAGCCACAGTAGCTCAGGCTTCCCCTTCCTAAAGTCTGAACACGAGTTCCTTACTCTGTCAAGTTAGTAAGCGCTTCTCTGACGAGAGTTCCTCATTCTTTCAAGTTAGTAAGCGGTTCCCTGACGTAGTTCCTCATTCTTCAAGTTTGTAAGCGGTCTCTGACGAGGTTCCTCATTCTTTCAAGTTAGTAGGCGCTTGTCTGACGTAGTTCCATGATGGACAGAGTTAAACCGGGTCCGGTATAACCCCAGGGACCGTCACAGTGTGCAGACAGGCCTGTACCAGGTATGGACAGAGTTAAACTGGGTCTGGTATAACCCCAGGGACCGTCACAGTGTGCAGACAGGCCTGTACCAGGTATGAACAGAGTTAAACCGGGTCCGGTATAACCCCAGGGACCGTCACAGTGTACAGACAGGCCTGTACCAGGTATGGACAGAGTTAAACCGGGTCCGGTATAACAGAGTTAAACGGGTCCGTATAACCCCAGGACCGTCACAGTGGCAGACAGGCCTGTACCAGGTATGGACAGAGTTAAACCGGGTCCGGTATAACCCCAGGGACCGTCACAGTGTACAGACAGGCCTGTACCAGGTATGACAGAGTTAACCGGTCCGGTATAACAGAGTTAAACCGGGTCCGGTATAACCCCAGGGACCGTCACAGTGTGCAGACAGGCCTGTACCAGGTATGGACAGAGTTAAACCGGGTCTGGTATAACCCCAGGGACCGTCACAGTGTCCCGACAGGCCTATACAGGTATGGACAGAGTTAAACCGGGTCCGGTATAACCCCAGGGACCGTCACAGTGTGCAGACAGGCCTATACCAGGTATGGACAGAGTTAAACCGGGTCCGGTATAACCCCAGGGACCGTCACAGTGTGCAGACAGGCCTGTACCAGGTATGGACAGAGTTAAACCGGGTCCGGTATAACCCCAGGGACCGTCACAGTGTGCAGACAGGCCTGTACCAGGTATGGACAGAGTTAAACCGGGTCCGGTATAACCCCAGGGACCGTCACAGTGTGCAGACAGGCCTGTACCAGGTATGGACAGAGTTAAACCGGGTCCGGTATAACCCCAGGGACCGTCACAGTGTGCAGACAGGCCTGTACCAGGTATGGACAGAGTTAAACCGGGTCCGGTATAACCCCAGGGACCGTCACAGTGTGCAGACAGGCCTGTACCAGGTATGGACAGAGTTAAACCGGGTCCGGTATAACCCCAGGGACCGTCACAGTGTGCAGACAGGCCTGTACCAGGTATGGACAGAGTTAAACCGGGTCCGGTATAACCCCAGGGACCGTCACAGTGTGCAGACAGGCCTGTACCAGGTATGGACAGAGTTAAACCGGGTCCGGTATAACCCCAGGGACCGTCACAGTGTGCAGACAGGCCTGTACCAGGTATGGACAGAGTTAAACCGGGTCCGGTATAACCCCAGGGACCGTCACAGTGTGCAGACAGGCCTGTACCAGGTATGGACAGAGTTAAACCGGGTCCGGTATAACCCCAGGGACCGTCACAGTGTGCAGACAGGCCTGTACCAGGTATGGACAGAGTTAAACCGGGTCCGGTTAACCCCAGGGACCGTCACAGTGTGAAGACAGGCCTGTACCAGGTATGGACAGAGTTAAACCGGGTCCGGTTAACCCAGGACGTCACAGTGTGCAGACAGGCCTAAACCAGGTATCTGTCACGAAGGCTGGTCTCTTTCACTCTTTCTTTCTCGCCCTCTTTTTCGTTTGTGTATTACTCCCATCAGTACTGATCACTGACGGTATTTTAATAGAACAGAAATTAACAGACTGATGACATACCTCAACAGAAACTGACCGACACGAACAGGTTTGATAAGAAAAATGGCGAAGAGTTGAGCTGAGATCAACTGGCCTACAGAAAGTGTACAGAAATGCAAACCTGGCTCCCCGCATGCAGAGTCTGAAATGATCTTTTTTCTTCCCATTGCCATTTTTAGGTCATCATTATAATGTGTTCGTGTTTATTCCAACAATTTGATAACATTCATTTCAATTGATGATTTTGAGCATTTAATGGCCGTAGCCGTTGTGCACGGCATTTTCTAACACTGATGACTGGAAACGTCTTATCACTGTTTATAAACAAACCAAGCTATGCGGGCGCGGCACATAGAATACCCAGTTTATACACACCTTCGCACGTGAGACCAGGGGGGCAGAAACACACCATTTAACAGTAAAGTATATATTTATAATACAGGATTACTGAGATGATGGAAAAATCTGTTTTAACTGGAAGACCACAACTTGACTGCTTCTTTCTCACAGCATCTTGTAAGGGATACCTTTTAGACCAATCGGTCACCAATACACGACATGCAATGTCGTCATATCGTGACTAACACCACCCTCACTCGCAGACACACCGATGGAGATGGTGATGTGGTAAAACAGAGAAAAGACAAGGCGGGGGGGGGGGGGGGGGGGGGGGGGGGGGGGGGAGCCATGAAAACTCGTCATAAAGAGGAGAAGATGACGTCATTAGCCAACAAAACGTACGTCAGCCGTGACGACCGCCACCAGGTACGGGTTGATGAAGCCGGCGGTGGAAGAGACGATGTTGGCCAAGGTGAAGAGGTTATAGGCGTACTTGGGTGCCAGATCGTAGCTGTTCACAAGGAATCCCCCAGATATGTTTAAACCTGCCAAACATGCCCAGCAAAACACAGGTAAGTACCAGGTAATAGGCTTTTGTTCGCTGATTCATTTGAGGGATAAGGGCGGAAATTTCCCATTCTGGTCTGAGACTGTGGTTTGCGTGTAGTTCCACAGTCAAGACTGGATCCTGGAATATGTCTGGCTTTTTTTTTCTTTCAAAAGTGAAAGTATTTTCAAGGCTGAACATAACCATAACCTTCGTTTCTCTCTTCTCTCTCTCTTTCTCTTCTCTCTCCACACACACACACACACACAACACACACACACACACACACACACACACACACACAAGAGAGAGAGAAGGCTCAGACAAATAGCTTAACCGACCGACCGACAATTTTTCATGATTAGATCAGCAAGGATTTTGTTTCGAATTCTGCAAAAATTATACAAAGAAAAAGGAAAGCAAAGGAAACGAGAGAGAGAGAGAGAGAGAGAGAGAGAGAGAGAGAGAGAGAGAGAGAGAGAGAAACAAAATCATGAGAAGAAAACCAAAAGGAAAAGGGTCATCAAATGCCATGTAAAGCAGGAAGAAGAGAGAGAGAGAGAGAGAGAGAGAGAGAGAGAGAGACAGACAGATATGCGTTGAAACGGCAGTATTTCAATGGTCACCTCGCACTTGTACATTTACATGATGACGCATTTCTATATTTGTAAGGTTAATCCATTCACACACACACACACACACACACACACACACACACACACACACATATATATATATATATATATATATATAAATACGTCTATACAATCAGTTCATGTGTATTGTTCCTGCATGAATAAAGTCACACAAACATATCTTCACCTGGTCAGTACACTGACGCTCCACCGGGGGCCAGTGCGTTCTAACGATCGGTGCACACAAGTAACGGCAGCACACAAGACACCAACCTGTTGCGCCAACGGCCACTGTGAGCAACGCCACCACCAGCGTGGTCTGATGACACTCCATGTGACTCATCGCCACCAGAAGCACACCGGGCACTACGGAGGCTGAAACAGTGGGGAGGGGGGGCGGGGGTGGGGGGGGGGGGGGGGGGGTTGGGGGGTGGGTGGGTGGGAGGAAGCACAGTGTCACCTCGTCGGATCATGTTTGGGACATAGAAACACCTGCTTAGTTGTTGCTGGTGTGGTTTGATCTCGAAACGACTGCACAAGTATGGATGTAACCAACAGTAATTTGGCAGTTCCTTGAAAAACTAATGAACGAGTTTCTGTATATAAAAGGAATTTCAGTTCATATCTCTCTCTCTCTCTCTCTCTCTCTCTTCTCTCTCTCTCTCTCTCCTGGCCTACATACACACATATACATATATCTTAAAACCGAAAAGGCAGAGGAGTCAAGTTACCACTTTCCGCGGTCACTGAGGAGAAACAATCAGGTTTCGAAATACCGGTATCTGACCAGGAGTTATATATGTAAGTGAGTTTTCTCCCCATTGGAGATTGTCTCCCCCTTGGATACTATAAGCTTGCTGAAGGCTCATTTTGAGAAGGATTAATTATTCCCCATTCACCCTCTCAAGCACATACTGTTAGTTAGGCAGAATTATCTACCACTGCAGAAATGAATGTTTATCTCCCCCTATTTCTTCAATCAAAGACATAAGAGCAAGTTTCGTTTTATAATTGAATATGTCTTGCAGTCATTGCAACACCAAGCTGCTCTGTAAATTGCTGGAATGGTGCTCGGTTACTCATCCTTGGAATTTATTAGTCTATTACATACATATATATTTCTTCAATCTAAGACATAAGAGCAAGCTTTGTTTATAATTGAATATATATATATATATGTATACATATATATATATACATAATAAAATACAATTAACCACTGCTTTTAAATCAACAAAATGAGTGATCAGCTACTCATTTAACAATTAGTTAATCAATCACTCACCAGTCAGCCAACCAAGCAGCCAACCAATCTACTGGCAGTCTATCAGTCAACCATCTTCAACCAATCAGTCAATCATTCCGCTCACTCACTAATGACCTGTCACTGAGTCATTCAAAAGTCAACATCAGTCACGTGGTTCAAATCATCTATACCTACCCACACAGGTGACCAGCTTTCTAACGGATAATTTGGACAAGTAACGTCGCTCCACGATGGCATCGAAGATGAACCCTGACCCCGATGCGGTGAAGGCCATGGCTACGTAGGGCAGCATGGAATACAGCCCGTTCTGGAAGAATGTTAGCGCTGTTTCAGATGTTTCACATATTATAGGTGTTACTTTAGGATATAGGCAGAAGCTTTGTCTTATAGGATCAACAGGATTCAGGCGTTATTTATATAATACATTAAAAAAAAAGTGTCTAAGGCGTTTTAGGTGGGTAACAGAACACTGGTGTCGTTTGATATTACACATTGTTCAGACCGAATCTCCCTCACTCACTTAGACGCATAAATTCTCTCTCTCTCTCTCTCTCTCTCTCTCTCTCTCTCTCTCTGTATGCGTGTGTGCATGCTTGTGTGCGTGCGTGTGCATGTCTCTCTCTCTCTCTCTCTCTCTCTCTCACAGTAAGAGAGAGAGAGACAGACAGACAGACTGACTGACAGAGAGAGAGAGAGAGAGAGAGAGAGAGAGAGAGAGAGACAGACAGACAGACAGAAGACAGACAGAGACAGACAGACAGAGATGAGAAATATGTGTGGGAAAGTGCAGCATTCGAATGTAGTCAGGGACATCGATTCAATGTGTTCGAACTTTTGTGTAGACTAGGAAGAATCCAGGGAAGACAACGCCTGCTTCTCTCTTGCAAATCGAACTACCTACTGTCAGTTCACATGTCACGCAAATATGTCCTGGGAGTCAAATATTTTATTTGAAGCGCACTCAAGGATGAAGGACAGGATGTCGACTGTCTACTTTACAGGCAGCGTTTCACACTCCGTTTTTGGTATTCTATTCTTGCTGATTGAACGGTTAAACTGACTAATGGGTAAAACTGCTTTGGGGGAGCCCACCAACGGCGTCTGTCCCATGAAAATGGCGAGGTCACGTTCGCTGAATTGAAAGCTCTGACACGGATTACCTCCCTTGAAGATTTCCGCGGATCATCTCTTGATAAATTGTGTTTTTCACTCCATTTAGATCGAGGATCGCATCAGCGCACAATCAGCTTACTATGGGGACGAAAAGTGTACCCAAATATTGATGTTAAACGGCGCGCCTGCGATTCAGACAGTCAATATCTCGACTTCACATTCAACATTTAACTCTTTAGATCTTTTCGCTTGACCCATCTTTAATAGGTCAGAGGCTTCAAGTGTGCGAGGTGTCGAAATTACCGGAAGGGGACTGGTCAACTCTGGGTTAAGTGCACAAGTGATGTTAGGAGAGAAAAACAATAGAAAAGAACCTAAGACGTTGTAGTCTGATGGTATTCGCGGACAGATGTATTTCTGCACTTTAAGGATTGTGAAACAAGACAAATCGGCTTAAGTGTCTGAAACTTCGTTGCCTCAACCTTTGTTTGGCGTGCGTGACAAGACCATCAAGAGAAATGTTCATTCACCTGAGTTTTAAAAGAATATCAACATCTCCCGGTGAAGACGCTAGTGGTAAGTGAGATTAGTAGAATGCAGCGGTAACAGTACAAGGAGCAAACTTCACTGCCATGTGAACTGGAAGACAGTAATCTTCAGTGTTGAAATAACAACAGATGATGTTCGGAAATCTGATAGGGAGACAAACTGTGATAAAGATCGCGTTCACCGAAAGCCACCCTACCGTTTATCTCGACTTCACATTAAATATTTGACTCTTTTTTAGATCTTTTCGCTTGACCCATAAACTGAAAAAAAAGTACCAGTTTGCGATGGACAGAAGGCGTTATCTTCCCCTGATTTTTCATTCTTTTTGAACAGGTCTATTATCATTACCAGGCCGAATGGAAGAGGAGAACTCGTTTAAACGGCGGAAGAAAATGGTCAGAACTTTCATCTGGTTATTGACAGAACGCAGAGCTGCTGTGAGTCATTTTGACACAAAACCCCTTCAGTGACACTAGAATGCTCCACCACCACTTTTTGGACTTTTTTTTCGCCCTTTTGAAAATTCAAACTCTCGGAGCTCTACCCGTTTATTTACATATCAACTTTACAAGTCTAAACATCTTTTTTTAAAGATATGTCCAACTAAGCAATATTGGTTTGAAAACAAACTAGTTTTACAAGAAAAGTCAATTTAACAAGAAAAGACCCAACTTTCCGGATTTTTGTTTACAGTTGGTAAACCCGTTCTGTAAGCAGTCCTAGTACACACACACACACACACACACACACACACACACACACACACACACAGAGAAAAGACCCCCTTTCCGGATTTTTCAGTTGGTAAACCCGTTCTATTAGCAATCCCAGTACACAGACACACACACACCTCTGCTTGATACTCTTACCGATTGTATGTCAAAGTGCATAACTTCGTAAAGGAAAGTTGGCAGATTGGACAGCAGCAAAAAGTTTCCCCAGTCAAATATGTAGTGTGTCGCCAGGTAAGCCCAGAAACATGAAGACTGTAGAATACTGCGCCATGGGACTGCACTCTATCACACCATGGTTTTATGTTCAGTGGAGGTTTTTAGCCTGTGGTATAACTCTATTACAGTTGCGTGGTAATGTTTAATCCATAGCCTTCGATCTTGCTGATGTGAAAAAAAAAATCATGAATATCCCTATACTGATATTAACAATGAGAACAAAAAACAACAACAATAATGGTAATGATGATAATAATAATGATACAATAATGATGATGATGCAACTGAATTGTTGAGGACCAGAAATACTGACTGACTGGGTCTCAGAAACCTCTTCAGTCTCCAGTCTTAATTACTGTTGGCCTAAGCAACTCTTCCGTTCCGAAAAATTAATGTGCGTATTTTGCTTCTTAATAAATATGCACAATGGCTCCATCCAATATGTTCTTCAAGCACCCCCTAAACATTGTTCCTTTACGTTGTCTTGATTTGCTTACTGTGATTTACTTCTGTAAGAATCGTTCCGAAACATGACTGAGAAGCTTCAGAAAGTTCAAACTATATACTGCAGGGCGCTTTGTCTCGAAGGAATTAAGCAATACCAATTTCAGACAACTAGAGGCTAACCTAATGGCTCCCAATCTCCGCAAAAATGGACAATAACGGTTCATGCGTGTCTTTCATTCGTCTTCTTCTGGTGCATGCGTTGTCTAGCCCTATTCGACATTAAGGTGCCGCCGAACTCCTTTGCTAACTCATGGTAAACACTTCTTCATCATGTTCGCTGCGCCAAATAAACGAAAAGAAAAACAAAGAAAAATTTCAAGCCAGTAAAAATCACGCTTCTATCAGTGTGTTGCCCCGGATTTGAAGGTCTTTTGCTCTTGTATGGTTTTTTTGTTTTGTTTAAGCAAGTGTGTGTGTGTGTGTGTGTGTGTGTGTGTGTGTCAAACATTAACTAGGCTCCGGAGAACTACTGACTGTGGACCCATACTGTTTTAATTCTTTGTTCCTTGGTGGAAAATGTTGAAAAGGAAATGGATTGAACAGCGAAATTGTATGCCTACACGTCTTGTTAGGTAGTCATCCTATTAGGTAGTCTTAATCCCCAACCCCAATAATGTATAGATATGGTTTAGTTCTGGTTCGAATAGTGTATGATAACACACAATGTGATCAGATCTAGATTTTAAATCAGATCTAGATTCAGAACATGTTGCGTGACCGAAATCTAAATTCCGAGGTTGTTTGCGACACCGGCAAGCTTTGCTGAAAAACTCCTGGAGAAACATGTCATTGCATCTTTTAGGTTTAAAAGGAGGATGAATATTCTCTGACGGTAGACCGGTCTTGCTCGCTAAAATTAGTAGCTGAAAAAGATGATGAAAAAAAAAACCAAAAAAAACCCACGACGTCAGGGTAGATTCAGATGAACCCTTTCTGATTTCTTCTCATGTTTCTGTATAAATCAAAGGGAAAGCAGGGGGTGAAATGTCCTCCTTCTTCTCATGTTTCTGTATAAATCAAAGGGAAAGCAGGGGTGAAATGTCCTCCTTCTTCTCATGTTTCTGTATAAATCAAAGGGAAAGCAGGGGTGAAATGTCTCCTTCTTCTCATGTTTCTGTATAAATCAAAGGGAAAGCAGGGGTGAAATGTCCTCCTTCTTCTCATGTTTCTGTATAAATCAAAGGGAAAGCAGGGGGTGAAATGTCCTCCTTCTTCTCATGTTTCTGTATAAATCAAAGGGAAAGCAGGGGGTGAAATGTCCTCCTTCTTCTCATGTTTCTGTATAAATCAAAGGGAAAGCAGGGGGTGAAATGTCCTCCTTCTTCTCATGTTTCTGTATAAATCAAAGGGAAAGCAGGGGGTGAAATGTCCTCCTTCTTCTCATGTTTCTGTATAAATCAAAGGGAAAGCAGGGGGTGAAATGTCCTCCTTCTTCTCATGTTTCTGTATAAATCAAAGGGAAAGTAGGGGGTGAAATGTCCTCCTTCTTCTCATGTTTCTGTATAAATCAAAGGGAAAGCAGGGGGTGAAATGTCCTCCTTCTTCTCATGTTTCTGTATAAATCAAAGGGAAAGCAGGGGTGAAATGTCCTCCTTCTTCTCATGTTTCTGTATAAATCAAAGGGAAAGCAGGGGGTGAAATGTCCTCCTTCTTCTCATGTTTCTGTATAAATCAAAGGGAAAGCAGGGGGTGAAATGTCCTCCTTCTTCTCATGTTTCTGTATAAATCAAAGGGAAAGCAGGGGGTGAAATGTCCTCCTTCTTCTCATGTTTCTGTATAAATCAAAGGGAAAGCAGGGGGTGAAATGTCCTCCTTCTTCTCATGTTTCTGTATAAATCAAAGGGAAAGCAGGGGTGAAATGTCCTCCTTCTTCTCATGTTTCTGTATAAATCAAAGGGAAAGCAGGGGGTGAAATGTCCTCCTTCTTCTCATGTTTCTGTATAAATCAAAGGAAAGCAGGGGGTGAAATGTCCTCCTTCTTCTCATGTTTCTGTATAAATCAAAGGGAAAGCAGGGGTGAAATGTCCTCCTTCTTCTCATGTTTCTGTATAAATCAAAGGGAAAGCAGGGGGTGAAATGTCCTCCTTCTTCTCATGTTTCTGTATAAATCAAAGGGAAAGCAGGGGTGAAATGTCCTCCTTCTTCTCATGTTTCTGTATAAATCAAAGGAAAGTAGGGGTGAAATGTCCTCCTTCTGCTCATGTTTCTGTATAAATCAAAGGGAAAGCAGGGGTGAATGTCCTCCTTCTTCTCATGTTTCTGTATAAATCAAAGGGAAAGCAGGGGGTGAAATGTCCTCCTTCTTCTCATGTTTCTGTATAAATCAAAGGGAAAGTAGGGGGTGAAATGTCCTCCTTCTTCTCATGTTTCTGTATAAATCAAAGGGAAAGTAGGGGGTGAAATGTCCTCCTTCTTCTCATGCTAGTCACGCTTTTGTCCAACCACAAGAACTTTTCAGCAGCTGTTTCAAACGGATTCAATACATCAACTTTTTTCTTTGCTTCTAAGTTAAAAGCACTGTAGTAGTGAAATTGTCCAGCTAGTCGATCTGAACAATACAATGATCGGCCTTCTGTCCCCCCCCCCCCCCCCCCCCCCCCCAATTCCTTCCCCAATTCACCAATTACACTGGCCTGCAAGAAAAACGAAGTTGACACATCCTCTCGTATTTCAAAATAACAGCAAACCCCCTTTTTTCAGTTAGGTGCCGAAATGATCAACAAATTAATCGTGGGCTGTTAACAGAGAAAGACAACACTGACTGGGTGTCTGGGAGCCAAACACGTGGATTAGGTGTAGCTATGAAAAACAAACAAACATCGTTATCTATTTCTTGACCGGTGGAACAGTGGAGTGCTACGTTAACATTCAAGGGAGGCGTAGAAACGTTTTGTGCAAACTTGAAAACCAGTTTAAAGCATGGCTGAATATAAATCTTGTAATTACAATTTTGGCAAGATTGACTTTTGTCTCTTTTATCTACCTCAAGCTGTCCGTTTTGTGTTGAAATTAAGCTCATTGTCGTTGAGAACATCATCATCATCATTTGGGTTGGAGAATATGGCAAGCAGAAATATTTTGTTTTGTTTTGTTTTCTTCATCTAACTCTCCCTCATCATCGATTTTCATCACGGTTTCTTTTTGCCTCTCTCTTTCATTGAGACTTCCTTGAAGTGCTTCCATATTAATGTCCTACCTTTGTCTTTTTAGGTCTTCAAATGCTTTTGACACTTCGCAGTTAATACCTGAATTAACGGCGACTCCTAATTTCTCTCCAGTTTGTGCGTCTGTGTCTAGGTGGTGGAACATTTGGATATCTTTGTGAGTGGTGACTCTCTCTCTCTCTCTCTCTCTCTCTCTCTCTCTCTCTCACCCCTTTCCTTAGTGCTTTCCCAACCCCCACCCCTCACCCTCCTTCTGATTACAATTTCAGCGGGAAGGGAGAATAACATTTTGAAGGAATTGCTACTGCAATATAAATGGATACATACAAAGTGTTTTCTTTCCACTACTATTCCACGGGTTATTTCTCTCCAAATGTAGTACAATTCTTTTCAAATGTAAATTGCGTTATACTGATAGCGATTTCGACACAGGGAGAGGGGGAGGCAGGGGACTTCCTCGTTCTCTTCTTTTTCTTGTGTTGGAAACCTTTTTTTTTCTTTCTATTCAACATTCATCAACAGCTACATCAACTTTAAGCTTATTTGGTGGGTTCACTGGGATGGTCGGGGAACACAGGCGATGTTTACTTGTTTAAACTTTTTTTCCAAACTGTTCCATCAGAGATGATGTAGTGTTGCACATATCCTTTTGGTTGGTGATTTTTAGAGTATACTTTATTCTCTAGACAGGTAAACACCCCCCCCCCCCCCCCCCCGCCGAACCTTCTCTTCCACATTCCTGTCCACCAATCTCTACAATTTTCTTCTTCTTTTTTTTTTCTCTTCATTTTGGAAAATATGTTCAGGTGAAGACAGCAGAAACGTGTTTACTATGAATCAACCTGCATAAGAGGCTCTCCGTTTCACTTCATTTCGATTTGGTATTTTTCTTTTGAACGGAGGAACAGCAACGCTCCTAGCCGTGTACACAGGCATTTTCTAAACATGTATATGTGTGTGTGCACTTGCACATTCCCGTACATCGTGGGTCTGAAACACCCACACTCATGACTTTCACTTGATAACTGGATACATTTTTAAGCTATCTCCACCAAATTTTATTATTTTGTCAATACATTCTCCCCCTATTTCTGTGCCCCCAAATTATTTGTTTTGTTGGTAAACAAAGGAACAACCCAAAACAACAGGTCCCAGTACGTCGTGGGTCTGAGCGGACCCATACTCTCAAGGAAGAAAACCTGAGTGCCTTACGTCGTGGGTCTGGCCAGACCCATGCATTGTAAAGGTGCAGACTATCAACTTCATCTACACGGCCGTTTCACTGCCAGCTCTGGCTGTGTATCACAGAAGTAGATTTGTGTTCTTACGTGTGTTTACACTATCACACAAATTAGTTTTGTGTTCTTATTTGGTTGATGTTGTTTGGGATGTTACTGAGAAGCGTTTGGGGATGTTAGGGATTTACTTGAGTAATACTGTAGGATGTTACTAAATTATCACAGTAGCTAACTACTAACTAAGATTTCTATGTACCGTGCACGTATCTAATTTAGCAAACACACCGACATACACATTCTGAGGTGATAGCCCAGAATAGGCAAGTAACTGCTGAAAAAGAGAAGAAGAAGAGGAAGAAGAAGAAGAAGGAGAAGAAGAAGAAGAAGAAGAAGAAAAAGAAGAAGAAGAAGCCGGAATAGTTCAGTTGGTTGAGCGCCGGACCCGTAATCTCGCTGATCCTGGGTTGCGGGTTCAAATCTCCGCCGGGCCGTTTCGGTACAGGGGGATTTTTCCCTCGGAGTTAACATTGGTTCTGACTCCATTTCCCATACAGTCCTTCGAATGAGACTATAAACCGAGGTTCCGTGTGTGAACGCACGCACAACATCTTGCACACATGTCAAATTCTATCACCAACTTTCGGAAGAGAAGGCCAGTTTGGCCATTGGTGTGGATGACACGTTACATATTGCATGCACCCTGCGTGAGAAATGGAAAGAATGAAGGAAGTAAGGAAACTGAGTGAACGATATTGAATGATATGGACTGGATGACACGGGAAACGACTGAATGAAGCGCCAGCTGGCAGCTCTTCAGTCGGCATTACCCAGGTAGGCAGCCCGTTGTGCAAACGAGTGTAAAGCGCTTAAAGCTTGGTCTCTAGCCGAGAATAGGCGCTATATAAGTATTCATAATGATGATAATAATAATAAGAAGCAGCAGCAATAAGTAAGTCAGTAATATTGCTTATAGCCCAGCCGACCAGAAAGGGCAATATCAGGACCGTCACCACGGTGAAGTCCACCAGAAACAAATTGACTGCAGCAGCAGCAGCAGCAGCAGCAGAAGAAGAAGAAGAAGAAGAAGAAGAAGAGACAGAGGCAGAGAGAGAGAGAGAGCATATCATTCACTCGTACAGAGATTCGAGAAGAAGAAGAAGAAGAAAAAGAAGAAGAGACAAGAGGCAGAGAGAGAGCATATCATTCACTCGAACAGAGATTCGAGGCTGAAAGTGAACTAGTGTGAAGGTGATAGGATAGTGTCAGACGTTAGAGAAAGTTCTTTATACACGTTCACAAACATACTAGACAGAGGGTAGAAGTAGGCAGAGTATGACACAGCGTTCTTTCAGTAAACAGGTATTAGAATTCACACATGTATTGATTTTGACTACAAATTCTAAAAGATGTTCCAAGGAAGATAATTTTCAAGCAAGATCTTTCCTATCTAGACTAATAAAAACAAACACATAAAAAAGAAGTCACGTACCTTAACACCATGATCCCCACGCCCAAAGGCCGAAAGGCCTAGCATCACCCTGCCTGAACCAGAGGATGCCAGGGAGCAGAGAGAGCCCGCATGTCCCAGTATCCAGGTATAATATAGCTTGTGACTGGATTTATGTTGAATTTCCCTACTGGTCGATGGAACAACATTTGATGCTTCTGACTTTTGGAGCTGGAGGAGGAGAAATACCAGACCTATCCACCCTGGGACACGTTGATTGTGTTTACATGTGTTATGGAAGAAACGTTGGCTGATCAGTCTCGTTTACCGGGGGGGGGGGGGGGGGGGGGCACGGAAGGTTGAAGGTGTTTCCACCCGTTGAACTGGGGTACATGTTGTCTCCCCGATTGTGGGTCAGGACAGTTGAGAGTGACTGGAAGCCTGTAATTATCAGGAAGCTTTAAGGTCCAACGTTTGTCCATGGGCAGCAGCAATGACCGCTGTAACAACATGCACAGTCCTGTGGTTCAGAATCGAGGAGCAGCTAGTGTGTGTGTGTGTGTGTGTGTGTGTGTGTGTGTGTGTGTGTGTATGTGTGTGTGTGTGAACATTTACCCTGTTAATGTCACTCTGACACAAAGAAAATGTGGGAAACAGCACTGAACTGACAAACCTGCACACATTGCATTGCACGCCACAGCACCGCCAGATCCCTTTCACACAAACAGACACGCGTGATCACCTATGACGTATACACATACACACAAACAGACATATTTGTATACAAGAGCACACACACACACATACTCACACACACACGTGCATAGATGCAGGCACACACACGAGCAACTTCAACAACAACACACACACCACCTTCAACAAGAGGAAGAGCGATAACAATGCGCATGCGCACGCGCGCACACACACACACACGTGCATATACGCGGGCACACACACGAGCAACTTCAACAACAAGAACAACAACACACACACACACACATGCATGCTCGCATCCGCATGTGCACGCACGCGCGCACACACACACACACACCAGGTAGCCTACATGTACACAACACAGAAAACAAAGAAGAGCATTCCAGTCCACACTTTGTAATTTATGACAAGTTTAGTTCTGTACACAACCACAATATACGGCAAGGTTTAGTTCATTCAGACAAAGATGGGTTCCTAGAGACCCACGACGTACGGCGAAGCCTTATTCTTTCACAAAACAGCAAGGATTCGTTGAGACCTACGACGTACGGCAAAGCCTTATTCTTTCATAGACAGCAAGGATTCGTGGAGACCCACGACGTACGGCAAAGCCTTATTCTTTCACAAGACAGCAAGGATTCGTGGAGACCCAGGACGTACGGCAAAGCCTTATTCTTTCACAAGACAGCAAGGATTCGTGGAGACCCATGACATACGGCAGAGCCTTATTCTTTCACAAGACAGCAAGGATTCGTTGAGACCCATGACGTACGGCAAAGCCTTATTCTTTCACAAGACAGCAAGGATTCATTGAGACCAACGACGTACGGCAAAGTCTTATTCTTTCAGAAGACAGCAAGGATTCGTTGAGACCCACGACGTACGGCAAAGCCTTATTCTTTCACAAGACAGCAAGGGTCCAAGGAGACCTATAGTGTATGGCAAGGGTTTATTCCAAAGAGTCGACGGAGACCCACGACGTACGGCAAAGGTTTATACCTTCAGAAGACAACAGGGGTCCGTGGAGACCCATAATGTACGGTAAGGGTTTATTCCTTCAGAAGACAACATGGGTTCGTGGAGACCTATGGTGTGCGCAAAGGGTTTATTCCTTCAGAAGGCAACATGGGTCCGTGGAGACCCATAACGTACGGTAAGGGTTTATTCCTTCAGAAGACAACATGGGTCCGTGGAGACCAACAATGTACGGTAAGGGTTTATTCCTTCAGAAGACAACATGGGTCCGTGGAGAGCTATAGTGTGCACAAAGGGTTTATTCCTTCAGAAGACAACATGGGTCCGTGGAGAGCTATAGTGTGCACAAAGGGTTTATTCCTTCAGAAGACAACATGGGTCCGTGGAGTGCTACGGTGTGCGCAAAGGGTTTATTCCTTCAGAAGACAACATGGGTCCGTGGAGACATGCGCTGTGCGCAAAGGGTTTATTCCTTCAGAAGACAACAAGGGTCAGAGGGAGACCCATGATGTACGGCAAAGGTTTATTCCTTCAGAAGACAACAAGAGTCCGTGGAGACCCACGACGTACGGCAAAGGTTTATTCTTCAGAAGACAAGAAGTGTCCATGGTGACCCACGATGTACGGCAAAGGCTTATTCCTTCAGAAGACAACAAGGGTCCATGGAGACCCATGATGTACGGCAAAGGTTTATTCCTTCAGAAGACAACATGTGTCAGATGGAGACCCATGATGTACGGCAAAGGTTTATTCCTTCAGAAGACAACAAGGGTCCATGGAGATCCACGACGTACGGCAAAGGTTTATTCCTTCAGAAGGCAAGGGTCCATGGAGACCCACGATGTACGGCAAAGGTTTATTCCTTCACAAAAACATGGGTCTCTGGAGCCCCACGACATGTGGCGCGCAAAATTTTATGCGACATACTGCAAAAGTTAATGAATGGGAAATCTCATACTATTAGATTTTGAGTGTGAACGTGTGTAATTGGTATATTTCTTAATGTAATACCATCAACTACTACATTCTTTACCGTATTTGCATGTATGAATGGCATGAAACGGTGAGGTACTGTCCTATCTAGATATTAAGCGTGGTGTGTGTGTGTGTGTGTGTGTGTGTGTGTGTGTGTGTGTGTGCACTTAATGAATGTGAAATTTCATACTATTAAATTTTGACTGTAAACGTGTGTAATTGGTATGCTTCTTATTCTAAAACCATCAATGAATACATCCCATAAAAAAAAATCCGGAACACTGTTTCAAAGTTCTTGGAAAATTGATGTCCACACAATGAATGGTCCAGCGCATAGTCCAGATGATGGGGCCAATACAAGTGTGTGTGTGTGTGTTGTGTGTGTGTGTGTGTGTGTGTGTGTGTGTGCGTGCGTGTTTGTGTAATTAGTTTGTGTCTGTGTGTGTGTGTGTGCGTGTGTGCGTGCGCGCGCGCATGTGTGTGTGTGTGTGTGTGTGGTGTGTGTGCGGTGTGTGTGTGTGTGTGTGTGTGCGTGCGTGCCTGTGTGTGTGCGTCTGTGTGTGTTTGTGTAAGTAGATGCGTTGTGTTGTGTGTGTGTGTGTGTGTGTGTGTGTGTGGTGGTGTTTGTGTAAGTGTGTGTATATGTATTAGTGTACTGAATCTGTATAGCTCAGTCTTCAGGTTAAGTAACAATCCTGATAAAAAAAAAGCGGCTTTCTGAATTTGTAGACTAAAGTTAGGAATAATACCTGAAAACCTCACACAAAACACATTACATAGACTACTATTCTGCATTGGCAGCTCCCTGAAAGAAAAAAAAAAGACTCTCTCTCTCATTGAGAAAGCATGTCTGTTTGCATGAATAGTATATTAACAATAATAGGCTACGATGACGTCAAAAATTGGTCTGAATACGTCACATTAATAGTATCCTGTGTGACGTCGCCTCTGGTGCTGACGATATATTGCTGCTCTTCAGGAGAAATGCGGGGATGAACTTCTGGTGAGTCCCTCACAAGATAAAGCCAGGCTACACTCCATAGAACGCCCAGACCTCCTGAAAAAGAAATTGATCGGTTGATTTATCAGTTTATTGAGGAGCTGGATATAAATTATATATATATATATAATCGAGGAGAGAGAGAGAGAGGTAACTGAAAGAAGATAGATGTGTGTGTGTGTGTGTGTATATATATATATATATATATATATAAATCAAAAGAAGATAGATATGTGTGTGGTGTGTGTGTGTGTGTGTGTGTGTGTGTGTGTGTGTGTGTGTGTGTGTACAATTACAGATGTATGAAGGGAAACGGTGTAGATTTATATTTTTTGAAAACTGGTGTAACGAAAAGTTTTAACTCCCCAGATGGTTTAACTCCCAGGGAGTTAAACTGTTCATATGTAAATTTTAACTCCCCGGGAGTTAAACTAGAATGACTCCCACCCTGTGCCAAAATAACTCCACTCAGTAAAACTTCAAAATGTTCTAAAAAATTTTTGTACAAGTCTCAACAAATCTTTGAAACATTAAGGGGGGTGTCATTTTGTACATATATCAGACTTAACTCCCACCCTGTAACAGAATGACCCCCCTGGGAGTTAAGTCTGTACTATATCAAGATTAACTCCCAGGAGTTAATCCAGGTGTGTTAAAGATTAACTCCCTGCCCACAAAGGGGGGCCAGTTTTTCACAGTTCAGAATAACTCCCCTGGGAGTTAATGTGTACACGTTTTTTCTGACATGAAACGACTCCAGGGGCATTGCTTTGTAACAGAGGGGGGAGTTAATTCTGATCATGACTAAGATGACTCCCCACCCACCTATTCCCAGATGTCTTCCATCTATCTAGATAACTCACTAGCATATATCCCCATTGACACGCATAGGGGGGTGAGGCATATATAGATTGATTGATTGAGAGATATGTATAGATCGTGCGTTTGCGCGTTGAGGAGCGTGCGTGCGCACGAGCGTAGTGTGCCGGTATATACGATAGACAGCCGTCGACCTCACCAAACACATAGAAGACGGACGGCCAGCCGCCCAGGAAGCCGTAACGACACAGCAACGCGGTGAACGGGAACACGGCGAGACTGCCCACAATAATGCCGCAGAACGAGATGCCCATCAGTCGGCTGAGCTCCGCACTCGGCGCCCATTTTCTCCACACAGCATGCACGGGGACGATCACACAGGCCTGCACAGAGAGACATCAGAACCCACTCCTTTGATTGAGAGTGAATAACGAACGAGTGAACCCCCCCCCCCCCCCCCCCCCAAGAAAAAAAAAAAAAACACCCTCGCTCCCCTGACGAGATAATGACATGGCTATCACTCCAAACGAACGCTGCTTATGACACAAAATTGTCTATCAGAAATGTCAACACAGTACAATCAAGAAAGCGCTCCCGAAGAAGGATGTTCAAAGCTTGCCCACACACCCTGTGCCTTACACATGTAGGCTAAGTAGCAACAACAGCTGGAGAAATGAACAAACACCAATTAACTCTTATTCAAGAATGGCACAGCCTTTTTAAACTCGAGTACATCAAACAGAACACACATTCGAACAGAAACAAAATACAGATAACTTCGGTCTGATTGGTATGAAGGGAACTCTAAAATCAGGCAGTGAAAAAGTAAACAATAAGTAACAAACAAGGAAGGTAACTCTTGCTCCCATGGAGAGATATTTACGCACCCATAATTCTAAACGATTGTCGTATATACGACTCCAAATGACCTAGCAGAAATGCCAACACAGAGCACAAGAACAAGCAAGCTGTACTGTAGCACAGTTTTATTCCTCCAAAGGATAACAGCTGTCTTTTATCCGTCTTCTTTGCCATCAGATTCTTCCAGCAGTTGATTTCGACAGCTACAGCGTCGACCTTGGCCACATATCAGCACCGTTTCTTTTTTTCTTTTTTTCCAGTAATTGTATAGTCCCCAGTTTAGTCCTAACCTGCGCTGTAACAATCAAGAACAGAGCTAAGCCCGTGGGAATCCCGGATGTCCTTTCAGAGCAAACTGTCTTTTCGCCTCGTGCTTGTTCCGTGCTAGCAAACCGCTCTTTCCCCGTCACTCGCTCGGATTCGGCCTGCTTTTGGTTCTTTGACTTCTTTACTTTTTCACAGTCCACTGCTTTATCAGCGCCTTCGTGGTCCATACTCCTGTCCTTGGTCTAGATATTTGAGCCTTTTTTTCTCTCTCGTATATAATGCCAGCTTTATTGATGAATCTGGCGATGGTATTGAGACTGCACGCGCGGTCCGGGGTGGACCACAGCTGTCCATTCTCCAGTGTCCGTCGGCCCATGTTCCCCTTCTAGGTATTTCTGTGGCAAAGTCGTGTTATTTCATTCCTCAGTTTTTAAAATGGGGGCGGGGAGGTGGGGTGGTGGTGGTAAAAAGTCCAAAGGAATGGCTGATGCCCTTTTAACGGTTTTTTCTTCGCATATCCGCCTTAAGAAGTCTATAGTCTAGCTACTATGTGGTAAATTGCTCACATATTTCGTAGACATCTGTGTTATGTGTGTCGCTTGTCTCACGGCAGGGTTTTTTTTTTTTTGCGTGATGACAGCCCTGACAGCGTCCTGTGCGATTGGTCGGGTTATGAAAAATCTGATACTACACTACACTGGTAACTAAATGGTTCTAGCAACGTTCGCTTACGTTTGCTATATCACCTACGGTCTCTGTTTTGCAGAGTGAGCCAGCGTTTATAATGCAGTGGTTACAGGCACAGACCTGCCAGCTGGAAGGTCGCTGGTTCTCATCCACTGGAGGTATATCTCTTTGTGGGGGATACAATATCTTGCACGCATGTAAAATCCCATCCATCCCCAACTTTCAGAACAGAAGGACAATTTTGATCATTTGCATGGCTGACACGTGTACACTTTGAAGGCGCCGAAAAAATGAACGAAAATCCGAGTGACTGATATTCGACTGAAGGGAACGGGAAACGACATAATGTGACACCAAGAGAGCAGCTCTTCAATCGGCTCTACCCGGTGAGCCACCCGTTGTGTAAATGAGAGCGAAGATCGTAAAGCGCTTCGAGCTTTGTCTCTAACCAATGATAAGCACTATGTAAGTACTCTCAATAATAATGATAAAAGTAATAACAATAATAATAATATTAATAATGATAGTAGTAGTAGGAGGAGGGGGGAGGGGTAGGAGTAGTAGGAGTAGTAGCAGGAGTAGGAGTAGTAGCAGTAGGAGGAGTAGCAAATTGGTCTTGGCCAGCCTCTACACAGAGTTGACTTGCGCCGTGGGCTCAAAGGGAAGACCAGAACCCTTCAACTGGATGAATATCTCTTGAGCGTTTTGCTCACATTTCCCGGCCAACACTGCGAGGGCCTCCAGTTCTTGGGCCTTGCTCACGCCCGGGGCTGGACAAAAAAAGGCTGGGTCTGGGGTTTCTTGGATACCCCCCCCCCCCCCCCCTTCACTTCCGTCGAGCGACAATATTTGAATTTGGGGAACATCGTCCCCCCCCCCCCTCCCCCCACCGGAAGACATTTCGAGTGGAAAGGGGGAGAAATGTAAATCCGTATTAAACTTACACCATGGACCTGCATTGTCTTGCTGTGTAAGTAAACTCTGTTGTCCCTCTGGCCAACGCTCCGATAACGGTTGCATTCCGAGCATTCTTTACCTTTCAGCGCGTTACCTGCTGGCCACTACGGCAGTAAAGGTTGCATTCCATGTGTTCTTTACCCTTCAACGCGTTTTCTTCTGGGGCACTTATTCAACAAAGGCTGCCTTCGTGTGTTATTCACCTTTCAGTACGTTGCTTGCTGAATCAGTCGTCCAATAACGGTTGCCTTTGGTGTACACCTCACCTTTCAGTGCGCCGTCAGCTAAGCCACCTCTGCACCGAACGCTGCATTCTGTGTCTTCTTTACCTTTCAGCGCGTTACCTGATAGGTCATCTCTCCAATAAAGGGTACATCCTTTGTGTTCCTCTTCTTGCAGAACAGACCAGTTTGGTCAGATGAAACTTTGTTCGATTGTTTGTTTTTTCCTCCTAAGAATCAAAGTCCAAAGAAGACAGCGCTGCTTCTAACAGTCTTCAACAGATGGGAGAATAGATGACTAAATGCGTACATGGGACTGTGTATAGAGGAAGGGGCTATGGTAGGGTGTGGATTTTGGGATTGTATGTACATACTGGGCGATTGAGTGGGTGTACAGAAAAAAAGGGGTACATTAATTACTTTTGCACAAACTGCTTAATGTTGTATTCATTAAGTACCAAAGCAACGCCATCCCACCTCCACCCCTCTCCCTGGCTCCACCCCTACCTCATAGAACCCCTCAATATATCCCTACCCCTCGCTCCAAATCCCCCTCCCCCCCTCCCCACTCATTCCCATATTCACAGGCACCACTAAGTTAAATATGCAACAAACTTACGTTGCAGAAGCCAACGATGATCCTGAGCGTTAAGACAGCCCACGGAGACAGCAGGGCTGCTGCATGACACAGCGCGTGGCCAAGTGACATCACCATGAAGCCGGTAAAGGTCGTCATCCGAACACCAAAGCGACGGATGATGAGGCTGACAGGAATTTGTCCCACTGTGTAGCCGAGGAACAGCGCCGCCAGGAGAAGGCCCTGGGTTTGTTTCTCCCAGGCGAAAGGACCATCCTGTCGTGTGCGCAGTGCAGTGTGACGTCATTTATCACCCTTTTATATATTATATATATATATATATATATATATATATATATATATGAAAGTCATCTAATAAAGCCGTTTCATTTGTACCACAACACGTGAGACTGAAGGTTTTAAGCGGAAACGCATACAGAAGAGAAAAGGAAAAAGAGAAGAGGACGGAGAAGGAGGTGGTGGGAAGGGGGTGAGTGGTGGCAATCGTGCCTGTGTGTGTGTGTGTGTGTGTGTGTGTGTGTGTGTGTGTGTGTGTGTGTGTGTGAACGCTGACAGGGAATCTCATGGGGAAAAAAAATCAGTCCTACGAGAACATACGGCAAACGATGTCATATAGTACATGATCGCATCTGCTGGCAGACAGAGCCTTTTCTCGTTGTCATTAAGTGCCGTGAATTCGACTAGCGGAGACAGAGGCCATGTGTCAAAAAAATTCTGTGTAAAAGGAGGTCAAGATAATGCTTGGCCTGGCTATGTCTATCCTGGCATGACTCCGGAAATTCAGAAATATAAATTTCCATGCAACACAAGGTACAGGGAACATCCGTCCTTCTCTATGAAAGCAAGAGCATATATTGCGCGAAAACAGGATTTGGAGTATGAGCGCATCACAGGGATTTCCTGAATCTCAAGCGAAGGAATATGATGACGAATACCTTTGTTAGATTACAAGTCAACAATTACGCTAAAAGACAAGAACTCCTTTAAGCTGTCATCAAAGACGCAATCTTGCATACGTTTGGTCTTATCATCGACGAATTTTTTTTCATAAGAAACCTGTTGTCTATTATTTACTCTTGAGTGACTTTACACAGGGTAAAGCCAGCTCGTCTGCAGTTTATTTGTTGATTACGGTTTCTCGACTTTTCTTTGTTTTATTTCTTATTCTACATGAATTGAAACGCATCAGCTGTACGCCTATTATCAAATCATGAAGATCTAATCTTGATATAACGTTCAATGATGAAAAAGGTCTAAAGTTCATAATAAATTCTTTTAGACCGGCTACCTGGTGCAGTGGCTTGCAACGCTGATTTGCGCTCTGGGAGATCTAGGTTCGATTTCCATCAGAGGCGCTTGTTTGCGGCATTTTGGGATCCTTACTGGCTGCCACACACAGCTGGATGTGCTATGAGCTTGAGCTGGCAGACTGAAATCACTCTGTCGATTTTCATCCATTCAGTGGATGTGTCTCTGAGAAGGTTGCTTCAGTTTCCTGACCAACACTGCAGGTGACAATATCTTCCGGGCGTCGCCGACGTCGGAATGTTATGAAAGGAAGCGTGCAGTTCTGTTGTGCAGCTTGTAACCAGTGTAAAGTTCCACGGCACCGCCTTGTTCATTTTCATCTTCACTGATGACGAAAGAAACAAAAACGGCAGACCTTGAAGCCTTCAATTTCCCTTCTCGTGGTGACTTCAGTTTCTATTTCCTGTCCGCGTCAGTGTCGATGGCGAGTTTGTGTTGCGGTCATGGGTATTGGCTAGTGCCGTCGTTTGGACGGATGTTGTGGCGCCCTTCACAGTAGGTCATCACTCATGCACGTTCTGAAAGTAAGCAACTATTGTCGTCATCAGAGACTTTTGCAGGTGGTGTCCTGTGCAAGTTGGATCAGAGCAGGCGTCACTGAACATCGGTGAAATGACTAAGTAGTCATGTGCTGTTTCCACTCCATGGTGTTTCTATATATATATACTGCTCCTTGAGGATTGCCAAAGCTGGGGCAGCAATTAGAAAAATATGGGTGTGGCTGTGTAAAGGTCCAGGAGTAAGCCGAACGGGAGCCATGTCACTAGAGTGACATGGACGTGGAGATTTTGAAAAAAAAAAAATCTGTGTGCTTGCCTTCCTGTTACGCCTGTTCACAACCAGGGTAATTCTCCATTGGCAACGCATAGTTTAATGACCAGGCTCAGATTTAACGATTGATTTCCAAAGAACAAAAACTTATTCTAGACACTTTGACTATATTTTAACTTTTTATTTTCAAAACATACTATGCTCTCTTCATCTCAGAAGTGTTATCATTCCGATTAAGCTGCACCTTTCTTGCGAACGCTAGTTTTGTTGAATTAATCCATTAGAAGCGCTCACCTCATCACTGTTGGGCACGGCGTTAGTGTCATTGTTACCACATCTGTGGTCCTGCTGTGCGGTGGACGGGTCAAGTGAGGTGTTGGGGGGACGGGGGGACAGGTCATCTGTCCATCTGAGGGTGGTAGTGACGTTCCCTGGTCCTGGCTGTTGACCGCTGTGATCCTCCCCTGACATTCACAGTAATGTTAATTACAGCACAACAACAACAACAACAGAAGAAGGAGAAGAGCAACAAAACAACAATAATAATAATAATGATTATGATGATGTTGTTGATGATAATAATAATAATAACAATAATAATGATAATAATAATGATGATTATAACAATGATTATAATAATAGCTGAAGCATCAGCAACAACACTAAGAACAATAACAACAACAATAGTAGTGAAATAATAATAACAATAATGATAATCAACAGCGAAAGCTGGTTTGAGGGAAACAGTAAGAAGGGGAAAAAAAAACAGAGCTTAATAATGGCGCTCTGTGTTTGAGCGACACGAGGAAACAAAGACTAGAAATAAGGTGACCACAAGTGAGAATCACAACATGCATTTTGCACTGGAACACCGAATCGCAAATGACAGGTGTTAGAGAGAGAGAGAGAGAGAGAGAGAGAGAGAGAGGAGAGAGAGAGAGAGAGAGAGAGAAGGATTAGGCAATATCAGCGAAGCCAGAACTGAAGAAAGCAAGGTGAAAAAAAATGGAATCATTAGAAATAAAAGCTCTGCAGGTCATCGCCATGGATGCTGAGCCTGACGTCCCTTCCATACCCCCTCCCCCCCCCCCTCTACACACACACACACCCATCCGAAGGAAGCAACTGGGACAGTAACAAGCAGAACACAATATACACACAATAAAACATTCAGTCGATGAGCAACAACCTTTCTCTACCAAGAAGGAAGATCACAGAGCAAAAGTATTTATGTATTTTGTTTCCTTTTTTTTTAGCGAGCAAATAACCAAACAAACCCGTACGCAGCAATAGTCGCAAGCAGCATTCAGGTATATCGGTTTTCTATTGTATTTTTGAAAGAAATCCAAGGTTGGGGTAGGGTGTAATGGGTACAATGGTCAGCTGCTGTGTCCTTACTGCAGACCACATGATCAATACCGTGCCAAAACTACACTGCGCATAGCAGCTATTGCTTCTCAAGGGGGCCTAATGGTAATGCTGTGCTGGGAAAGGACGTAGTCTACCAGCTTACGAATCCCAAGATGACGACAGCGATGCCAGTTTGGAACTAAATAAACAACCAGGCTGATGAGTCAGCTACGCCAACTTTGGTTCTGGGAGGGAAGAGAATTTACGTTTTCCGACAGGGGTCAGTTCGTGGGAAGAGGAAAGGGGCGAAAGGACCTGGCCTACAACAAAACAAAACAAAAAGATTCGTGATGTGTTACGCGATATACGTGTACCTGCGCAGTACGTGTACTACGCAATTTTTGGCGTGCTTCGTGAACTGCGCAACCTCGTTGCAAAATTCATGAACTCTGCAACGAGGTTGCGCAGTTCATGAAACACGCAAAATAGCATTGCCCAGTACATGAACTACGCACACGGTGCAAATTCGGGTGTAACCTCAAGCTCAGTCTGTGTATGTGGGTGCGTATGACGAACAGATTCATAACTGACTGTTGATGAACAGTAAAGTACAAAACAGCGCAGAGAAGGAAAAAAATTATTATGATCACGAAATTAATTGCAAATTAATGCAGCATACCCAAAAATATCACACACACACACACACACACACACACACACACACACACACGAAAGAGAGAACGAACGAACGAACGAAATTTATTGCTAGTAAGCTGTACAGCCCATTTCGCAGATCGACGCGATGCACATTGACAAAACGCGACAGTCTCATTGACATGGACACCACAGCAATGCTGTTTGTTTTTCACATTATATGACAAAGTCGTGAACGACAAAATGTCTCCAACATGTGTGCATAATCCGGTCAGTGGAGGGCAGTCATCCCAGGTAAAACTGGATCAAGCCGAGAAACACGTGCAACCGCCGTAGAGCACGTGCTTGAGTCTCTGCGTGTTGTGTGTTGTTGGCACGTCTTCCTTTCCGCAGGTGGGATAATTTGACTCGTTCATCCGATGACATGTTTCTGTGTTCCTGCTTCACGTACCAAAACACACCGTCGTCTTCTGAACACGAATCACAGGAGTACTCTACAACAATGTCATCCGACTCGCACATCAACACACCCACACCATCTGCCTGATGAAGCACGATCTTTCTGAATGCCAAGTTTCTGTTCTTGCCTTCCAAACGTTTCTGTACCCCTCTGTCATGCCACTTCTCAATCCCTCACACCTCTTTACCAAAGACAGGCAGATACACTTCAACCATTTATTACAACGACTATGACGGTTACATATAACAAAACTACACAGAACGGACCAAACAAGTACAAATAAACAGAGATTTTATTTTTTATGGTTTTCATCTTCTTCCCTTTCTTTTTTTTTTTTTTTTTTTTTTCGTCGTACGTTGATGCTTCAATTGAACTGCACCGGCGATACTGATTTACGAACAGTCAACATATAAAAGATATAAATATTGCCGCTTCAAGAAATCCCAGAGAATACTGAAAACAGTCTTGACATTGGTTGTTGATCTTCGACTGTCTACACAGCACTTTGCAGAACGCCTCGATGAATATCCTTTTTTTTTCTTCGTTGTACGTCGATGCCTCAGTTGTGTTGCACAGACAATGACGATTAATGAAATGTGAATAAATAAAGATATAAATATTTCCGTCCATGGAACACAGAGCACAGTCTTGACATCGGTTATTGATCACCGTGTGTTTACACAGCACTTCACAGAACACCTTGATGAATATCCTATTCTTTTGCAACGTAGAAATGAAGGTGTTGAATCCGGAACTTGATGGAGGAAGATAATGGAGGAAGGGGAAACAAAATAATAACGCCTGCAACAACAACAACAACAACAACAAAATATGACCAGTCTTGTATCTTAACTTCAGCATATCGAACATTATGCAGAGTCGGTTTTGCACTTTAAATTTAGTCCGACTCTGTTTACAACAGCACTATCTTAAACATATTTCATTAATGTGCAATCGTTTATGTTTTCATTAGCATACCGCATTCTGCGCAGGAACAGAACGAACAATACACAGATCACTAACATCGATCTGGACCCGATTTGTTCTTCCAATTTGCAAAGAAAAGATTAATGTTGGTAATTAACAAAACCTGTAAATATAACAGATTAGATCGTTTGACCCACACATAGAGGGAGCTGTGAACAAAGCAAATAAGATGGTTGGAATAATCAAGAGAACGTTTAGATACTTAACCAAAGAAACATTTTTGAAATTGTACAAGGCCTTGGTGAGGCCCCACCTGGAGTATAGAAATACAATTTGGTCCCCATTCTTAAAACGACAGTCCCTAGTGCAAGAAGGAGTCCAAAGACGTGCTACAAAGTCGATTAAAGAATGTTCGAAGATGGAGTATAAAGAAAGGCTAAAATATTTAAGACTACATTCAGTGAAAGGGAGAAGAATAAGTGGGGATTTGATTGAAATGTATAAAAATTTTCACGGTATAGAAGAAGTAGATAAGGACAAACTATTTAAGTTCTCTGGGTATAACAAAACAAGGAATTCAGAAGATAAGCTTTTCAAACAACATTGTTCAATAAACTGTAGACTTTACTCCTTCAGTCTGAGAATTATTGAAAATTGGAACTCGTTACCATATGAAGTAAAGCATGCACGAAGTGTGAACTCCTTCAAAGGTCTTGCTGACACTCTAAGGAAATTTGATGAAAAAATTTATGGTTCCGATGAAAAATAAACGCGCAAACCAATATATATATATTATATATATCTATATACCAGTTAAAACTACGATATAAAAGGATTGGGGCATATATAGGCTGTACAGCCTCGATTGAAGTCAGCCCCTACCACCACTACTGAAAATTAATGAGTTGACTCGGTGTTGAGTTGTGATGAAGGAAATCTACCTACCCTGCCTGGGGCGTCCGACTGCGGCTGTCCAACTGATCCGCTGTCTTCAACAGAAATGAATCCGTTAGATCTGACGCTTGTGTACTCCTACTCTCTTAGCGACGGGTCCATAACTTTAAGATTAGTCTAGCACTTGGGCCATATTCTTAGATACATTTTCAGCATTATAAACTTAATATGAAGAAATGATTTATTTATTCATTTGAAAAGTTGATCAATGAACTTTAAACAGCTAATTATATTTTTGAAATAGAGGACTACTTCTTTGGATACAGAATATGGTCGGGCTGCTGGCTGCTTGACGTAATGACGTCAATCTTACATTCAACGCCTTCTTCCTTGCGCTGAACTCTAAAGCGATCAAAGCTAAGTGAATTTTCGTTGTTCTATTCGTTTGTGTCTTACCTGAAGAAGACCTAAGAGGTCGAAACGCGTTGTGTTTTGTCTTGTGACTCGTTTGTCCACGTTTCTCTGGGCGGTTCGCTAACATTTATTTAAGTTACATTTAAAGAAAAAGTAATCGCAGTGACGAAAAGTTTGTGACAGTCTGTCTGTCGGTCTGTCAGTCTTTTTGTTCTTTTTTTCTTTTCTGCGCGCACATGAGAGTGGTAAGCAACGCGATAGCAGTAGCTCTCATGCCCCACTGAACAGCGAGGCCGTCACGGAAGAGTGGCCAACCCACAACGTTGATAGTTGAGACGTTGAAGGTGGAAAGACTGGATTAGTGAGAGAGAGAGAAGGGAGGTGAAGTCCGTGGTGTATCGGATAAAAGGCGGCAAAAGGGGAGGCTACGGGTCCGTGACTCGCTTGCTCTAGACTGTGCGAACGTGCCAGCGAGAGAGAAAGGAAGGCGAAGTCGATGGTGTATCGGATAAAAGGCAGCAGAAGGGGAGGTTATGGGTCCGTGACTATTTTGCTGTAGGCTGTGCTAACGTGCCAGCGGCATGGCGAAGTGGAGAAGAGGGACCAGTCGCTTCTCCCAGTCCGCAAACCTCAGCACGGTGGGGAGAGATCGACAGCTCCTACCTGTGTCTATTAGTTGTTTACCCCTCTGTACACTTAATCGAGTCACATAAATGTGTATGCCCTATGTCCCCATTTAACGTGTTACCTTCCGGCTTGGTGTTACAAATCTGGTAGTCGCAAATAATTTTCTCCCCATGATTTGAAAAGGATCAACCCAAAGTTATGGGTAGGGCTATGGGTGGTAACATAGAAGGCTCCCTTCTTAGATTATTATACCCTCGAAGCGATGAATAAAGTTATCCTGTCTTGTGATTTATTTGTTCATGTTTAGCGGATGCATTACTTACACTTTTTTTTTAAGAAAAGTTATCCTGATCAAACACAGAACAGTGAGCCCAACCATACATGATAGTGAGCACTTGTGTGAGGGTGCGGTGCACCAGACAAAATCCTGACAAAAACAGCCACCAAGTGTCAACAGCATATGATGTGAAACTCCACCTTGCAATGACAATCACCGGAGCATGGCATGATTATTCCTTGCCCCACCCCACCCCCCATTCACTGGGGTCGCACGGCAATACAGTGCCATACAAATTATGGAAACTACCCGTTCTCACTTCACTCGGATGCCATGTCAATGTTGTGCCACATTGCCCACAAGTTATGTATGCATGTAGGTGTGTGTGTGTGTGTGTGTGTGTGTGTTTGTGTATGTAAAAGAATTTTCAAAATAAATACGCAATGGAAAAGAATGTACTTTTTTGCAGTTAAATAAACAGGAGGTACGCCCTCATTACAGGAAGAAGCGCACACAAATGTCACACTAACAAACCCAGTCTTGTACTTAACCACGCATTCGAAAGCACACACAGCCGCAACAACAACACAACAACAACAACAACAACAACAACAACAACGGTGCAGACAGTCAACCACACTCGCACGCAAACACAAAGTCACCTTGCAAATTGTAATAGCGCGACGGACGGACAGACAGACTGGTACAGACAAACAACAATGTAAGACTAACAAACGGTAAGACTCGCAACTGCAACAGACTGACACACAGACTGACTCACAAGTGGGATACACAAGCTGGCACAGAGATACACAGAGCCTGCTGACCAATGCCTGAACTGGCCGCTGACCAGTACTAGTCGGACAAACGACGACAACGACGAAGAGGTACATAATCGCCCTAACGACAGGATGGTCCACACAGCGGCAACGGCCGGGACCAGCCCATGACTGGCAGACAGTGAGTGGAAGAAGCAGCTCACCAACAACCAGACTCACCCAGGAGAGGACGGTCCGCCATCAGTCTACCTCCCAAATACATCAAAAACAACAGCAAGGATGATGGATTCTCCCGTCGAGTCCAACGGACGAGTTAGGCAGGCAGGATATCTGCTGATGCGGGTCCTCATGTGGGAATGAAGACCGATTCTTGAGGCTCAAAGTTGTCCACAGTCGCTGCATGGAATGGAGTCCTGCAAGGATGAGCCCCGTTTTCACCGATTTCTCTTTTCCTTGATGGCGGCTGCTCTCTTGCGCTCGGATGTTTTCGTGCCCTGGGTACATCGCTGCTTCCACTGTGTTCTGTCAAAGGCGACATCTTCACAGGAAGCAGTGTCGAAGTTGCAGCTCCTGAGATTGGCCTCCAAGGTGTCTTTGTAGCTCTTAAGAGGCCTTCCTTGGTCAAGTTGTCTTTCCTTCAGTTGTCCATAGAGCAGCATCCTTGGAATTCTGCTGTCCTTCATACGTACAATGTGTCCTCTCCATCAGAGCTGGCTTTTCATGAGCATACACTCAATGCTTTGTAAGCCACTCTTCTTCAGGACCTGCAGTTGGACACTCTGTCTTGCCGATTGATGCTGCACATCTTGGGCAAGCATCGTTGATGGAACTGTTCGAGTTGTTGAATGTGGCAGCGGTACGTGGGCCAAGTCTCACAAGAGCACTCAAAACCACAGCTCTGTACACGGCGACCTTTGTGAGCAATTTGATGCCATGGTCTTGCCACAGACTCTTTTAGAGTCCAAAGGCAGAGCTGGCCTTTTAGATGCGCAACATCACTTCTGCATCCAGAGATCCTTTGCTGCTTACAGTGCTGCCCAAATAGCAGAACTTGTCCACAGTTTTGATCTTTGTGTTGTTGATGACGACAGGTGGTGGTGGAGCACTGCCAGCTCCGGACAGTGAAAGCTGAAATATAGCCTCAGTCTCACCAAGACTGATTGTTAAATCCAAAGCATTGACAGGCTCTTGCAAAGCGATCTGTGATGCATTGCATGTCTTCATGGGATAGCACAGTCATCTGCAAAGAGGAACTCTCTCAAAAGGGCATCAAACACCTTAGTCTTGGCCTGACGTCGTCGAAGTTTAAAGAGTTGGCAGTCTGAACGAAACTGTATGTATACCTCCTTGTCACAGTCCCAGAATGCACCAACCAGCATTGCAGTAAACAGAATGGAAAATAGGGTGGGAGATAAAAAAGCATCCCTGCTTCACTCCGTTTTTCACTGGGAATAGGTCAGCTGTATCTCCATTTTCCAGCACCCTCGTCTGCATGCCATCATGGAATGAAACCATCAGTGAGATGAGGTTTTTCGGGGCAACCAAACGTTCGAGGAATCTTCCACGAGCCACTCCGATTAACGGTGTCGAATGCCTTGGCAAGATCAAAAAACGCCATGTGGAGCTCCTGATTCTGCTCACGACGCTTCTCCTGTGGCTGGCGAACAGCAAACATCATGTCGGTTGTGCCCCAGCCTGCGTGAAACCACATTGTGATTCAGGGACGATGGAGTCTGGTATGTGGATGATGAGTCTGTTCAAGGTGACCCCGGCAAGAATCTTTCCTGCGATGCGCAAGAGGGAAAACCACGATGATTGTAACAGGACGCTTTTTGACCCTTCATCTTGTATATGTGTACGATAGAGACGTCTTTGAAGTCTTGGGGCACTTCTCCCTTTTCCCATGTCAACTGGAAGAAGTTGGTCAGCTTTTCCAGGAGTACCTCGCCTCCATTCTTGTAGATGTCAGCTGGAATTCCATCTGCCCCTGGTGCTTTACCGGACGTGGTCTGCTTCAGAACCTTCGCAGTCTCTGCACTGGAGGATGGGTCTGCCAGAGATTCCTTCACTGGCAGTTGGGGGAGCTCTGTGATTGCTTCGTCAGATGTTGATGAGAGAGCATTGAAGTGCTCAGCCCAGTGAGCAAGGATGCCAGTCTTATCAGTCAGCACTGTGGTCAGGTCAGAGGCACAAATGGGTGTTGACCCAATAGACTTTGTCCATAGATGGTGCGAAAGCCTTCATGACATGTCTTATGTCGTTGATGTCAGTCTCAGCTTTTTGACTTTCTGCTTTCTTTTCTCACCAATTGTTCTTCATCTGGTGTGTTTCTGGCTGTGTGGAGCGCCTGCAGTGCTGGCGAAATGTCTGTGTGCATGTCACCTCTCGCTTTCAGCCTCCACCGCTGGAAAACAGCACCTACACAGCCTGTCGACCAGGCTCCAACTTCCCCACCGAATGTAGGGACAAACAACGGCAGTCGTTACAGCCATGTACAACTTCTTCGGCTGGGGACTCCTTTCTGACACGAAGACCGAAAGAGAAGTGAAAACACCCAGACCAACATTCAACCCAAAAATGGGAGGTCACTCCACCGTGATCACCATTCATTTAGAAAAGAAAAAAAGCAGCCGAAGTTACCGCACGATGAAAGCACCGCAGCATGCAAGCTCCAGAACAAAATCACTCCTCCTCGTTCGGAGATCGGTAACTATGCAAGTAAGTGATGTTCCCGGGCTTACAAATCAATTACGTCTCGTTGCATATCTCAAAATTCAGTCTGTAATGACCCTTGACGATTCCAAAAAAGACCCTTTGAGATTTAGCGATAAGGTGTGTAAACAGTAAACAAGTGGGGTATTTGTTTGCTCCCATAAGAAAACCTAACACAGAGTAACTTTTATTCAAGACTGGCACAGCCTTTTAAACTTGAATAAAGTCAGACAAATACATAGACGAACAATCTAATAGTGGGGGAAAAACAAGCGCAGGCCAACAAACTGAACTGTCTTCATAGCAATGACTTGGCAAAGATTTGGACTTAAGGAAGGGGGGGGGGGGGGGGGGGGGTTGAAGTAAGGCCTCGGAGCAGGCAATACAAATATATCTGCCTTCAAAAGGGATTGCGATGGTTCCCTTATGCAGCTAGAGAAGAGTTTTCATATCTGTAACATATTCTCTTAATTTCATGTTCCCAGTTTCTCCATCTTCAACCCCCCCCCCCCCCCTTCCTTAAGTCCAAATCTTTGCCAAGTCATTGCTATGAAGACAGTTCAGTTGTTGGCCTGCGCTTGTTTTTTCCCCCACTATTAGATTGTTCGTCTATGTATTTGTCTGACTTTATTCAAGTTTAAAAGGCTGTGCCAGTCTTGAATAAAAGTTACTCTGTGTTAGGTTTTCTTATGGGAGCAAAAAATACCCCACTTGTTTACTGTTTATCGTTTACTGTTCCCTGCCTCATTTTATTTCCGATAAGGTGTGTAGTTATTGCGTTATTGCGGTTTTTGTTGTTAAAGAATGGTTTATTACGCAGTTTTGTGTGTGTGTGTGTGTGTGTGTGTGTGTGTGTGTGTGTGTGTGTGTGTGTGTGTGTGTGTGTGTGTGTGTGTGTTGTTGTGTGTGTGAGAGAGAGAGAGAGAGAGAGAGAGAGAGAGAGAGAGAGAGTCAGGCAGAGAGACAAAGACAAATGCAATGTGTGTGTGTGTGTGTGTGTGTGTGTGTGTGTGTGTGTGTGTGTGTGTGCGCGCGCGCGCGCGCGTGTGTGTGTGTGTGTGAACATTGACTGCTTCGATAACTTTGTACAGGGCAATGCAGCTGACCATGTACACAACGGACACTCACCTTGATGACCCTGGTGGTACAGGGCAGTGTAGTTGACCATGCATACGATGGCCAGAGACATGGACACTACCTTGATGACCCTGGTGGTACAGGGCAGTGTGGTTGACCATGCACACAATGGACAGAGACATGGACACTGACCTTGATGACCCTGATGGTACAGGGCAGTGTGGTTGACCATGTACACGATGGTCAGCGACATGGACACTGACCTTGATGACCCTGGTGGTACAGGGCAGTGTGGTTGACCATGCACACAATGGACAGAGACATGGACACTCGCTGGATGTACATAAGCGTCAATCCTGTGGCACCCATGTAGGAGACAAGGAAACGTTTTGAGCGCCATTTTGGAGGTCCTACCACCAGAAATTGAAAGATATCATTATCTTTCTATACGTCAGATTTCATCAATTATGGATGATTTATATTTAAAGAAGATAATTGTAATCGTTATTGTGATTATTGCTGTTTCAGTTTTTAAAATTATTTGGGTGCATTTATTTATGTATTCTAATTTTCTTCTTCTTCTTCTTCTTCTTCTTCTTCTTCTTCTTCTTCTTCTTCTTCTTCTTCCAGGAACCAAGTTACTATTAACATGGAAGAGGCTGCAGGCATCCAGTCTGGAGATGGTGAGTAGAATCTTGCAGTGCCTCATGTAACATGCAGCATGTGGATGGTTATCGCCTGTGTGTGATCAGAGCAGGCTTAAATGTGCGGGTGTGCGTTTCAAATGTGTGAAGTGTATCTGTTGTATTCGTGGTTTTTTTGTTTGTTTGTTTGTTTGTTTGTTGTTTTTTTTTTTTTTTTTTTTTTTTTTTTGGGGGGGGGGGGGGGGGGGGGGGACTGTAGTCATCCTGTCATTTTCATCAGAGCATGCGATTTTTTAATCAGAAATAAAAGACCTTAAACTGAGCACATTAATTTACGCGCACAAAAGCGGTAAGCTAAAGTGTTTTAGTAGCCACAAGTAAAACAACAATAGAATGGTTGTTGTCGCTGTTGTTGTTCTTGTTGTTTATTTTTGTTGTTGTTTTTGTTTCTTTCTATATCGAATACGCAAAGTAAAACAGATTTTTTTTGTTTTTAATAGGAATGAAATACGACTGCACAGCATTTCAGAGAAAAATTATAATTATTATCATGACTTGTTCGAGAGTGTCTCACAAGTAAGATTGAGTCTTCTTCCAACCTCAGTAGTAATTTTAGGACCGGTATAGCAACCTTCATAGACCAAGAAGTTGAAAGCTTATTCTTTCCTCCATTTCAAATCCATTTCATTATATCTGTGACATAGACGCTGATTTTGGACTCTACAGGTGCATAAATGCAAAAAAAAGATCATTAACTACTTCTTTTATCTGGTTAAGATGTTTATGTAACCCATCAAAAATATACACTTAAACATCTAACAAACAGGTAATTTGTATGTGGGCATGCTCTTAAATCATTACATTTTATCGCTGAATCTGCAGACAGTTGAATTAGTATCATTTAGCAAATACACTTATATGCACATAAATGGAATGTATCTAAACACACACACACACACACACACACACACACACACACACGAGCGCGCGCGCGAGCACGCACACACGTACGTACACACACACACACACACACACACACACACACACACACACACACACACTCACTCACTCACACGCGTGCGCGCGTGCACACACACACACACACACACACACACACACACACACACACACACACACACACAACATTTACATGCGCACAACACATACGCACGCATACGCACACACACACGCGCGCACTGGGATGCACGCGTGCACACATGTACACACACACACACACACATACGCACGCGTGCCCGCGCGCGCACGCGCGTTCTGACCTATGTAAACGGACCGAGGTTCCGCAATAATACCTCGTACTGGTCGCTTTCATCGCGTTCATTTAACGAACGGGCAGTCTGAAGGTAAATCTGGGTCGTCTGGCCATCGTGGTAACGAAAATGGGGGTAGAATTTGGAATGTACTGTCATCCACTGGGACAGGAAGAAGACAACGAACAGCGGAATATCCAAACTGTCAACCTTATTGCTGGACAGCATGCAGGCAACGCACGGAGAGTACTCACATCGTGAGACGTATTCAACATGATGAAACAGTGCCTTCCTGCGTATGCACAGTCTCAGTTCAAACGAAACGTCAGCGCTGAGGGAGAACACAGGAATCTTACCTTTAGCTTGTTTTCGCAGCTGCTCTTGAGTAACCAGCATGTTGGTCCGGAGAACGATATCCACCACAGTTGATTCGGGTCGGTAAGTTGTGCAGGTTGTGCAGTCTATAACCTAGGAAGGTTCCAGCCACGTATTTATCCTGATCCTGATCCTGACTGTGCGTAACAAATGTCCGTAACGGCCAGGTGTTGTTTTTCTACAGATCCGCTTCTGTCAAGACTGTGCAACGGTCACGCCACCCGAACCGGCTGCACCTCTAATGTATGCATCTTTACTATTTCAATAACGCTTTTGATCGTCGCACTCCATTCAATACGTGCCGCAGACAACCATACCAGTGCTGCGTTCAACTGGCGTTCACTGTTTCCTACTGATCGCTCCATGTACAATCCGCCGCTCTTACCCTTATTGCGCGTGTCTTCTGATACAGTCAGTATTACTAGGTGTGTCATCTACAATAGTCAGTATCACTCGGTGTGTCACATACCATCGTCAGTATTATTAGGTGTGTCATCTGACACCGTCACTATTACTAGGTGTGTCATCTGATACAGTCAGTAATACTAGTTGCGTCATCTACTAACGTCAGTATTACTAGGTGTGTCATCAACTACCGTCAGTATTACTAAGTGTTGTCATCTACAACCGTCAATATTACTAGGTGTGTCATCTACAACCGTCATTATTACTAGTCTGTCATATATAACCATCAGGATTACTATGTGTGTCATCTACAACCGTCAGAATTACTACGTATGTCATATTCTATTGTCAGTATTTTTAGGTGTGTTATCTGCAACCGTCAGTATTACTAGGTGTGTCATAAGAACCGTCAGTATTACTAAGTGTGTCATCTACTACCGTCAGTATTACTAGGTGTGTCATCTACTGCCGTCAGTATTTCTTAATGTGTCATCTACTACCGTCAGTATTACTAAGTGTGCCATCTACTACCGTCAGAATTGCTAGGTGTGTCATATACTGTCGTCAGTATTACTAGGTGTGTCACCTATAACCGTAAATATTACTAGGTGTTTCATCTACTACCAACAGTATTACTAGGTGTTTCATCTAATACCATCAGTATTACTAGGAGTGTCATCTACAACCGTCAGTGATACTGGGTGTGTCATCTGCAACCGTCAGCGATACTAGGTGTGTCATCTACAACCGTCAGCGATACTACATGTGTCATCTGCAACCGTCAGTGATACTAGGTGTGTCATCTGCAACTGTCAGTATTACTAAGTGTGTCAACTACTACCGTTAGTATTACGAGGTTTGTCATCAACAACCGTCAGTATTACTTGGTGTGTCATCAACAACCGTCAGTACTACTAGGTGTGTCATCTACTACCGTCAGTATTACTGGGTGTGTTATCTACTACCGTCAGTATTACTAGGTGTGTCATCAACGACCTTCAGTGTTAAAAGGTGTGTCATCTACTACCATCAATATTACTAGGTTCTCATCTACCACCGCAGTATTACTAGGTGTGTCATCTAAAACAGTCAGTATTATTAGGTGTATCATCTACTACGGTCAGTGTTACTAGATGTGTCATCTACCTCGGTCAGTATCACTAGATGTTTCATATTCAACCGTCAGTATTTATAGGTGTGTCATGTACTACCATCAGTATTACTAGGTGTGTCATCTACTACCGTCAGTAGTATTAGGTGTGTCATCTACTACCGTGAGTAGTACTATGTGTGTTATCTACTACCGTAATCATTACAAGGTGTGCTATCTACAACTGTCAGTATTACTAGATGTGTCATCTACTACCGTCAGTATTACAAGGTGTGTCATCTACAACCGTCAATACTACTAGGTGTGTCATCTACTACCGTCAGTATTATTACGTGTGTCATCTACTAGCATCAGTATCTGAAGATGTGTCATATACTGCCGTCAGTATCACTAGGTGTGTCATCAACTTTCATCAGTAGTACTAAGTGTATCATCTCCAAAAGTCAATATTACAAGGGGTGTCATCTAAAACCGTCAGTATTACGATCTGTGTCATCTACTACCGTCAGTATTTCTAGGTGTGTCATCTACAACCGTCAGTACCGCTAGGAGTTTCGTCTACTCCCGTCAGTATTACTAGGTGTGTCATCTAGTACCGTCAGTATTTCTAGGTGTGGCATCTGCTACCGTCAGTATTACTAGGAGTGTCATCTACTACAGTCAGTGATACTAGGTGTCAACTACTACATCAACAACCGACAGTATTAAAAGGTGTGTCATCTAAAACCCTCAGTATTACTAGGTGTATCATCTACTATGGTCAGTATCACGAGATGTGTCATCAACCACTGTCAGTATTACTAGGTGTTTCATCTACAACCATCAGTATTTCTAGGTGTGCCATGTACTACCGTAAGTATTACTAGGTGTGTCATTTACTACCATCAGTAGTATTAGGTGTGTCATCTGCTACCGTGGGTTGTACTACGTGTATCATCTACTACCGTAATCATTACAAGGTGTGCTATCTACAACTGTCGGTATTACTAGATGTGTCATCTACTACCGTCAGTATTACAAGGTGTGTCATCTACTACCATAAGTATTACTTGGTGTGTAATCTGCCACCGTCAGTATTACTGGGTGTGTGATCTAAAACAGTCAGTATTATTAGGTGTATCATCTACTACGGTCAGTATTACTAGATATGTCATTTACCTCGGTCAGTATTACTAGATGTTTCATATTCAACCATCAGTATTTATAGGTGTGTCATGTACTACCGTCAGTATTACTAGGTGTGTCATCTACTACCGACAGTAGTATTAGGTGTGTCATCTACTCCCGTGAGTAGTACTACGTGTGTCATCTACTACCGTCATCATTACAAGGTGTGTTATCTACAACTGTCAGTATTACTAGGTGTGTCATCTACTGCAGTCATTATTGCTAGGTGTGTCATCTACTACCATCAGTATTACAAGGTGTGTCATCTACTACCATCAGTATTACTAGATGTGTCATCTACAACCGTCAATACTACTAGGTGTGTCATCTACTACCGTCAGTATTATTACGTGTGTCATATACTAGCGTCAGTACTTCTAGGTATGTCATATACTGTCGTCAGTATCACTAGGTGTGTCATCAACTTTCTTCAGTAGTACTAAGCGTATCAAGTCAATATTACTAGGTGTGTCCTCTAAAACCGTCAATATTACGATCTGTGTCATCTACTATCGTCAGTATTACTAGGTGTGTCATCTAGTACCGTCAATATTTCTAGGTGTGTCATCTGCTACAGTCAGTATTACTAGGTTGTCATATACTACCGTCAGTGTTACTAGGCGTGTCATCTACAACCGTCAGTATTACTAGGTGTGTAATCTACAAGACATGCCATCTACAACCGTCAGTATTACTAGGTGTGTAATCTAGAAGATGTGTCATCTACAACCGTCAGTATTACTAGGTTTGCCATCTACAACTGTCAGTGATACTATGTGTGTCATCTACAACCGTCTGTGATACTAGGTGTGTCATCTACAACCGTTAGTATAACTAGGTGTGTCATCTACAACCGTCAATATTACTTGGTGTGTGATCTACTACTGTCAGTATTACTAGGTGTGTCATCTACTACCGTCATCGTTACTAGGTGGGTCATCTACTACCGTCAGTATTACTAGGTGTGTCGTCTACAACCGTCAGTATTACTAGGTGTGTCATCTATTACGGTCAGTATTACTAGGTGTGTCATCCACAACCGTCAGTATTACTAGGTGTGTCATCCACAACCGTCAGTATTACTAGGTGTGTCATCTACTACCGTCATCATTACTAGGTGGGTCATCTACTACCGTCAGTATTACTAGGCGTGTCATCTACTACTGTCAGTATCACAAGGTGTGTCATCTACTACCTCAGTATTGCCAGGTATGTCATCTACTGCCGTCAGTATTTCTAGGTGTGTCATCCACTACCGTCAGTATTACTAAGTGTGTCATCTATTACCGTCAGTATTACTAGGTGTGTCATCTACTGCCACCAGCATAACAAGGAGTGTCATCTACTACAGTCAGTATTACTAGGTGTGTTATCTATAACCGTCAGTTTTACTAGGTGTGTCATTTACAACCATCAGTATTACTGGGCGTGTCATCTACTACCTTCAGTATTACTGGGTGTGTCATCTACAACCGTCAGTATAACAAGGTGTGTCATAAATTACAGTCAGTATTACTGGGTATGTGTCATCTACAACCGTCAATATTGATAGGTGTGTCACCTAGTAAGTCAGTATTACTAGGGCAGGGGTGTCGTCTACTACAGTCAGTATTACTAGGTGTGTAATCCACTACCGTCAGAATTATTAAGTGTGTCATCTACTACGGTCAGTATTACTAGGTGTGTCATCTACAGCCGTCAGTATTACTAGGTGTGTCATCTACAGCCGTCAGTATTACTAGGTGTGTCGTCTACAACCGTCAGTATTACAGGTGTGTCATCTATTACAGTCAGTATTACTAGGTGTCATCCACAACCGTGAGTATTACTAGGTGTGTCATTTACTACCGTCAGTAATACTGGGTGTGTCTTCTACTATTGTCAGTATTACAAGGTGTGTCATCTACTACCGTCAGTATTACTAGGTGTGTCAACTATTACCGCCATTATTAAAAGGTCTTTCATCTACTACCTCAGTATTACCAAGTGTGTCATCTACTGCCGTCAGTATTACAAGGTGTGTCATCTACTACCGTCAGTATTACTAGATGTGTCATATACTACCATCAGTATGACTAGGTGTGTCATCTACTGCCGTCCGTATTACTAGGTGTGTCATCTGCTACCGTCAGTATTACTAGGTGTGTCATCTACTACGGTCAGTATCACTAGGTGTGTCATCCATTACCGACAACCTCTTCTCTTCAGTTCCATTTAGTAATTTCAGTTTTTCACCCAGATCAGAGGAATAAAGTCACCGTTTGTGCGTCCTTTTTTTTTTCATTGTTTTGAATTTTGTTTGTCCGCCTCAAGAAAACCCAACAGGTCGAATCGCGTTGTGTGTTTTGTTATTTGTTTGTTCCTTCGTTTGGCAACTCAGTAATTATGTGTGGCATCTACTACCATCAGTGTCACTGTGTGTGTGTGTGTGTGTGTGTGTGTGTGTGTGTGTGTGTGCGCTGTGTGTGGCGTGCGTGGTGTGTGCGTGTGTGTGTAATCTACCAAGTCGAGCGTATTATGTGTGCCTCTGATGTTCTGCTCTCGGTGGGTTTGGACCTGGTTGGTATCTGTAATGGTGGGCTCCAGTGGGTATGGGTGTAGAATAAAGATTGGAACGGAGTGGATTACGGGAGCAGGGCATGTAGGGCCACAATAGAATTAATGCTTTAAAAAAAAAAAAATGAAATATAAGCAGCGCGGATGAAGATGATGAAAAGATAGCCGCGGACTTCTATTTCAGTCTGAGTCCACACGATAGGGTTGCCTCCGCTCATACATCCCAGCAGAAGAGAATTACGTACACTTGCATTGCTGGTAGAAAAGAAAAAAAAAAAGACAACTGAACGCGTCTCTCGAAAGTGCTTCCATTAAAGTGGTTGATATTCGACTCGTAATTGACTTGATGGCGCAGTCAGCAACTCCAGGTAAAACCTGACCGAGGCTAAACTAAATCCACAAGTATCTACCTCCCGGATATTCGGATATTCGTACTAGCGATTACGTTTAACAACGTTTCGTATTCAAAAATCGCGTCACCAAAATCACCGTCTTTCGCGTTCGGACAGCCTGGGTTTTTTTTTTTTTTTTTTTTTTTTTTTTTTTTTTAACGTTTTCTGTTTGTTTGTTTGTTTGTTGTTAAGTGTATGCAAGACGAACAGGAACGATCAGAACGTGTAGGAAAACTTAGAGTAAGAAGGAAACAAGATCAGATAGGAATTTGTGGAAGGGGAGGGGGGGGGGGGGTGGTTCTAAAACTCAAAAAAGGAGATGAAGATAGGCACAAATAGAAATATGTTGAGATAGATGGAGAAAAGTACTAGAAGGAAGGAAAAACAGGGGAAAAATAGAGACGGGTAAGAAAAAGGAAGATCAGCCGTCGGGGCTTAGCGGTGTGGTGTCGCAGAATCCCTGCTGGGAGGTCGAGGGTTCGATCTCCATCAGAGCCATTTCTTTGCTTGATTTTTCTACGCCGACTGGCTGCTACCCAGAATTCATTTAGCTATGGGCTCAATCGGGAAGACTGGAACCACGCGATGGAATCTCACAGGAGGCTAGGGGAAACAAAGGAGAAAAAGGGGGAGAAAGGAAAAACAAGATAAGAAAAAGAAAAGAATACCAGAAGATCAGAACAAGTCCGAAAAGGCAGGAAAACGTAAAAAAAAATAAATAAGAAGATAAAACGAAATACAAGAGACGATAAAAAAAAAAAAAATAGGGAAAGCATGGACAAATGTGAAGAGGAAGAAACGTTTGATGATATAAACAAACAAAACAAATAAAATCGGTTAAAAAGAAAAGAAAAGGAAAAAGGGAATAGGATGGAAAGGAACGTGGAGACAGAGTAGAGGAAGGCAGTAACGCTGAGAGAGAGAGAGAGAGAGAGAGAGAGAGAGAGAGAGAGGAGAGAGAGAGAAGATCGGTAAGAAGACTAACGAAAAGGAAGGGAACAGTAGACAACAGGCAGCGGTGTGCAGGGAAAATGCAGTGCTGTCTGCACGTAAGTCCTATATAAAGCAACCAAAGGTTACACTCAAATAATCAAATACTGAAAGCGAAGCGGGTGGGGAGTCTGTACGGTTCGACCTGAATGCGACGCTGGTTGCTTGAATTAAAAGAGAGACGGGATTGGGGTGGGGTTGGGGGTCTGGAAGAGGAATGGAGGATGAAGGGGGCGGTGTGTGTGTGTGAGAGAGAGAGAGAGAGAGAGAGAGAGAGAGAGAGAGAGAGGAGAAGACTCAACCGAAGCCTATACAGCAATAACGGTTATACAGAATTTCGTTTGACAAAAATCTTGGTGTCCGATTGTGCGTATCAGGCCCTTTTTCAGGGCACGAAAGTACTCCGAAGTACGTTACAGTCTTCAAAAGCGTAGTGTGTGTGTGCGTGCGTGCGTGGCGTGCGTGTGTGTGTGTGTGTGTGTGTGTGTGTGTGTGTGTGTGTGTGTGTGTGTGTGTGTGAGAGAGAGAGAGAGAGAAGAGAGAGAGAGAGAGAGAGAGATTGCGAGATTGCATTCGTATATGGGATAGGAAGACACGCATTTAATAGACGATCTTCGGAATGTGCAAGGGAGGTAATTTGTGCTAGAACTCAAGTTCAGCAAAGTGATCCCGACATTTCATGGGACAGATAACACTGATGAACACACCCAAAGCACTATTGCCGCATCCGTCAGTTTAACAGTTCAATTAGAGAGGAGGAAAAAAAAGAGACATAAGCAGAGAGTCAATATCCTGATCGTTATCATGGCGTGCACTTCAGACATACTTACTGGGCCGGAATAGCTCAGTGGTAGAGCGCCGGACTCGCAATCTTGGTGATCCTGGGGTTGCGGGTTCGAATCTCCGCTGGGCCGGTACAGGGGGATTTTTCCCTCGGAGTTAACATTGGTTCTGAGTCCATTTCCCACACAGTCCTTCGAATGAGACTATAAACCGAGGTTCCGTGTGTGCCCGCACGCATAACATCTTGCACACTCGAAAAATCCCATCACCAACTTTCGGAAGAGTAGGCCAGTTTGGCCGTTGGTATGGATAACATGTTACACATAGAATGTACCCTGCGTGAGAAATGGAAAGAATGAAGAAAGTAAGGAAACTGAGTGATCGATATTGAACGACATTGACTGGATGACACAAGAAACGACTAAATGAAGCGCCAGTTGGCAGCTCTTCAGTCGGCACTACCCAGGTAGGCAGCCCGTAGTATAAAGAAGTGTGGATTGTAAAGCGCTTAGAGCTTGCTCTTGAGCTGAGGATAGGCGCTATATAAGTATTAATAATAATAATAACAATAATGATAATAACAATGATAATAATAATAATAATAGTAATAATAATAATGATAATAACAATAATCATGTTTAAATCTCTTGGTCTATTTACTTGGCCCAAGACCTGAGAAAATGTAACTCTATTTGTAATGGAAAGATACGCGTTATCTTTCTGTCAGAGAGAGAAAGTGCCAACACGTGAGTGTAAAACGATGGCCTGCTGTACAGACACTGTGTTAGAATTCGAATTCACTTTATCACCATCATTGATCGATTCAGATTTGCGTGTTTTCGGTTTGATGTGACTTTTTTTTTTTTTCTCTCTCTCCCAAATGACGCATTCACAAATTGCGTAATGATCTTGATCCAAAAACTGAGAAAAAGTAACTCTATTTGCAACAGAAAGACATGGGTATTTCCCCCCGTTTTTTCTCGGAACAGGTGTATTGCAATGTCTTCGGGATACTGTTGGTATTAACATGACCTATACGGTAAACAACGTGTGGGTAGAATTTTTTTTATTCTGACCTGTATATTATTCGATGAACCACACACACACACACACACACACACACACACACACACACACACACACACACACACATTTTGCTTGTTTACTTCTATTTCCATGAAGCAAGGCTGACTTCAGGGTTAGCTTCAGTGGCTTTTTTTTTTTTTTTTTTTTTTAGTAACATAGTTTCCTCGAGTAAAAGACTTCGACGGTCACTGCGTTGACGTTTGGCCCAGTATGCCACTTTGATGTCTACAATTAAAAAAAAAAAAATTATTTCTACTTTTTGTTATATTTGACGTCACTCTTAAAACAAAAAGCGCCAATCGATCTAAAATATTTTGAGCATGATTTACGAGCCACTCGGAAGAGGTGTGAGAGGTGATTATTCAAACGAAATAAATTCGTTATACACGTGGAATGGTTAACATGGGAGGAGGAGAAAGTGAAGACATGATGTATGCATTGTTAAGTTTCCAGGGAAGAAGGGGAGTTATTATCACATATCCTTCACAGCAAACCTCATTGAAAAACCAGAGGGTATGCAGCCTTATGAGGAGCTGAGGATGGGAAAGAGGATAGTGTCAATTTGTAGACCACATAAAGGAGCAATGGTCTGATCACTGGATAAAATCTACATGCAGCAACAACATATCTTTTCCGTATTGTTCTTCATTAGTATATTAACCTGAAATGCTCAGGTCAAAAGGTTAACGTCCATAAGCTGTATGACTGTATGGTCAGGGAACTGCTTGAGTCTCACCATGATAAGAGTATGACGTAATAGTACTAGTAGTTCTTTCATTGTACGTCTTTTCACAAAATTGCGTGATATTAGGCTAGTCGAAAGAGCATGACGTCATTGAAGGCAGATACAATTGTTCTATTTACAGACAATGAATCCTTCATGAACAGAATCCTGTCGTCGTTTAGGCTACTGCAGGGTGAACAGTGAGGGTTTTCAAGCCATCGGGTAATGATCCCACTCACCACCAGTCAGCCCCTCACCTGAACACTCTGACCATTAGACCACGGGCCCAGTTGCATTGCTAGAAGTGCCATCAAGCTAATTCACGGTGAACTTAAGCCTCACACGATAACAATGATCCTTAGCCTGAAGATGGCTCCTAAAGACAGCAGAGCTGTGGGGTGTATCCTGAAGATGGCTCCTACAGACAGCAGAGCTGTGGGGTGTAGCCTGAAGATGGCTCCTACAGACAGCAGAGCTGTGGGGTGTAGCCTGAAGATGGCTCCTACAGACAGCAGAGCTGTGGGGTGTAGCCTGAAGATGGCTCCTACAGACAGCAGAGCTGCAGGATGTATCCTGAAGATGGCTCCTACAAACAGCAGAGCTGCGGGATGGCACAGCCCGTGACTGAGTGACATCACCATGAAACTGAAAAATGACATTATACGAATCCGGTGCAGATGGATGGCCGTTTTGGGATGGAATTGTGTACATTTGTGGTTGATCTCTATCCCTGTGTGTGTGTGTGTGTGTGTGTGTGTGTGTGTGTGTGTGTGTGTGTGTGTGTGTGTGTGTGCGCGCGCGCGCGCGCGCGCTTTATGTGAAGTTCTATCATCAAACTTCTCTGAATCCATTCACATATCAACTTCATGAAACATTCTCTCTCTCTCTCTCTCTCTCTCTCTCTCTCTCTCTCTCTCTCTCTCTCTGATGATATGGGTAGGGAGGGGGTAAGAGTAATAAAATCCCACCAACATTCATTTCCACAGAAGAAACACGCCAACTTTACTCATGATTACAAACAATCAGCTTCAAAATAATATACATCAACGTGTACTCAGGCTGAATTTTAGCTTACGTCAGCCACCCGGCACGGCGCCGACAATTTTTTTTAAAGAAGAAAAGAACAAAATCATAGTGCGGCATACACTCACAATACTATATAATCATAAGAGAGAAAGTTTACATTCCCAGTATTCACTTTCGTCTCAACAAAGTTTTCGTCAAGAATCCGTTGGTAGAAAGAAAGTAACCCCATAACAACCGTTCGAGCGCACATGCGTGTTTCTCTTCTCTTTGTGGTAATGATAAAGACTTCGAAGAAAATTTTATGCCTTCAGAGGCATTAACACTTAAAAGAAAAACTTAAGATCTCATTTGTTATATTCTTTCTTTTTCTTCTTTTCCTTTTTTTTTTTTTTAAAAGCCTTCGTAGACTTTATAGAGGATTTAGCTTACGTACACTTTCCAACCTCTACGACCTTTGTTCAGTTTGTCACGTGGAGGCTGAATACTTTAGATCTCAATGCCTTGATAACAATCAAACGCTGAGAACAACGTCATCCATGTGAAAGAAAGAAAGAAAGAAAGAAAGAAACACACACACACACACACACACACACACACACACACACACACACACACACACACACACACACTTTAAAATCAACCAGCTCAAAGAGATTATGCTTTTAAATGCAGTCATTAATGAACTCGTCAAGCAATCAGTATCAATTTAATGTCAGATCTCGGAAAACACAAAGAAGAGGTAAAAGTGAGTATCTCCTCTTGCCCTTTGGCGTCATCATTCTTGGAATTGTTTTGCTTTATTCATTTCTGTCAGGGTTACTAGGATTTGTCTGGTCGATGTCTGGTTTGGACCCCTCACTGAGTTCCACGGGGTCTGGCACCGTCTCCTCAGTCTTGGGGACAGCCCAGGGCTGAATGCTGGCTTTTCCCAGCACACAGAACACGATGGTGCCGGCGACGTACATAGCTCCCGTCACGTAAAACACTATCTGCCATTGCTCACGGGTGCCCTGTCGACACACACACACACACACACACGCGCGCGCGCCGCGCGCGCGCACGCATGTACACACACACATGCACGCGCGCGTGAACACACACACACACACACACTCTCTAATAAGCGTTGTCACGTCAAAGAGCACACACCACCAAAACCTACAAAAGCAACACAACATCTAAACACCAGGACGGAGGGGTCAGGGATGACATGACGGGTACACCGCAACTCACGTCGGCAGTGATCACAGCCACCAGGTAAGGATTGATGAAGCCGGAGGTGGTGGCGATCGTGTTGCCCACGGTGAAGAGGTTGAAGGCATACCTGGGGGACAGGTCGTAGGCGTTCACAACGAACCCAGCAGGCAAGGCCAGTCCTGCCAACAAAAGAATCTTGTGCGCGTCCATCATCAGAGTGAAGAACAAGATGCAAAGCATATAAACGTACTCCCAGTTTATCTTGAATACAAGTACTTTCTGAGATATTCGATAAAGAAGAAAAACCGTTTTGGGCCGTTATAGCCGTTATTAACGGCTATTCTGGTAAAATAAAACATCAGGCATCATCCGTGACCCATAATAAATATACGTACAAATTTTCAGAAAGATCGGCCCAGAAGCTTTGTCTGGAGCGACTGGAACACATTTTGATCACGGACAGACACACAGACAGACACACAGACAGACACACAGACAGACAGACAGCATTTCTTCGTTCCCATTGTAAAGTACTCCCTGTTCTATAAGAACCAGGAGTGCAGACACAATCAGCCGTGTCTCCCTGATGAGTCCGATCCAGCGGACGAAAGGCCTAGGAGCAGGCAATACAAATAGATCTGCCTTCAAAAGGGATCTCGATGGTTCCCTCAGGCAGCTAGTGAAGGGTTTCTCATATTTATAATATATTTCCCCCATTTTCTTCATCTTCATTTTTTTTTTCTTTCTCAAAAAGTTCAAATCTTTGCGAAGTCATTATTATAATGACGAAGACTTGTTAGCCTGCACTTGTTTTCCCCCACTACTTAATTGTTCAGCATTATATATATATATATATATATATATATATGTAGAGAGAGAGAGAGAGAGAGAGAGGGGGGGGGTGGATGAAGTGAAAAGACAAAGCAAGTAATGTGAAAAGACATATTTCAATATTTCAAGCGGCTGCTCTATTTCAAAGACTACAGATTGTATAAACACGTCAAAAGTGGAGTGACATCATTGGGTCGCGATGCTAAAAGAAAAAAATTGCATCATGACAGAGATGTCATCACCAAGTGCGCAAATTCTAAAACATCCTTTTGTGATTATTTCATCACTCAACACTCCCACCAATATACCAACACACACACACACACACACACACACACACACGATCTTACCATCTCTCTCTCTCTCTCTCTTCTCTCTCTCTCTCTCTCTCTCTTCTCTCTCTCTTTCGGGCGATCATCATAGTAGCTGCACCACAGGGAAAAAGTGAGTCGCTGTCAAATTCAAGAGAATGCAGCACGTGTAACTAATGATCGGTCATGTGTGTTCAGGCCTTGTCAATAGATAGATAGATAGACATAGATATGTGCGTGCGTGCGTGCGTGCGTGCGTGCGTGCGTGCGTGTGTGTGTGTGTGTGTGTGTGTGTGTGTGTGTGTGTGTGTGTGTGTTCAATTTGTTTTTAGTGTACATCTAACGGAACGTACATTCTGCAAACTGATTGTAGCATACATACGTACATAAAAGTGTGGATATGCAATTTTCTACATTTTCTTTTTATAACATAATAGAAGCGAAATACAGCATTAAAAAAAAAAAACAACTGCAAACATGAAACAAAACAATACCCCTGCTCCCACTCTACCCACCCCACACCAGCCACCCCACCTCCGTACCCGACCCCCACCCGTACTTGTCATATCTTACCCCCCCCCCCCCCCCCCCCCCCCCCCGCTGAAAAAAAATTAAAAAAACTGTGTTCAGAGTCCATCCAACAAACCACATCTAACATTTAATGTCACTGTGTGAACCTTTTTTTTTTGTCACAGAAGTGTCATGTGAAATACTGTCTGATCTCTGAATGAAATCGTTAAAAAAAAAAAAAGTAGATTTTTTGAATATTGATGACCAACACTTTTTTTTCTACTAATCACTTCTTCAGATCATTCAACTGGTCTGCCACTGAGAATTCTCTCCTAACATAGCAAGCTCTAACAGTGAATTCAAAATCATTTTTTTCATACCACATCAGCCCGACCAGTTCAGTGAATCAATCAGAGTTACCAGCCTTCCCACATCCATTGTGGATGTGCACGAAGACATACAGCGTTTATTTATTTATTTTTTTCTTTTTATGATTTAGAAAAGTAAACGGGAATACTGAATATAATCATTTCATAGTTTTGGTACATTACACTGTTCACGCATAATAAAAGAAATGCATCTGAGGGTAGGGTGTAGAAAGGAACCTGTTGCGCCAACGGCCACTGTGAGCAGCACCACCACCAGCGTGGTCTGGTGACACTCCAGGTGACTCATCACCACCAGAAGCACTCCGGGCACTACGGAGGCTGAAACAACGAGGAGGGAGAAATCAAACAAATTGTGTTCTGGTGTGGCTGAATCTCCAAACTGCTGTACAAACAAGCATGAACATGGTTTTCACAAAGTATCTCGCGAGTTTCTGGAACAATTTGAAAACGGAAAGTCGTCTGCTCTTTCATCCCCTTTTCCACACTGTCGTCTGCGAATGTCGTGCTATTTCCTCTTAGAATTTGTTTTCTCACGTTTGGATGACAACAGAGAAGTAACAAACAATGAAAAAGCAAACAAACAAACCCATAATGATTGCCATTTGATCCAGACAAACCAGCTGAGTTACCCACGATGATTGCCATTGGATGCAGACAAAACAACAGAGTGTGTGATTAGAACGTAACTGTAACGCACTCCTTATTGTCGGTGTCCTCTCTTCTGCATTCCGACTTCTCCCTGTCTTGGCAACAAATCGTTAGAAATCTACCCCCAAATGGTACCCCGAATCAGCCGCAGGTGAAGGGATTTTGCTCTGTGTGCTCGCCAGTCTCAGACTAGTTTCTTTTTAAAAAGGGTGTGTTATGCATTATCTGTTTCCCCTCCTGTATTACTTGTTTTGAATGGCAATGCAACACTTCCCCTTGTGTTTCCAGTAGACATCTGAGTAGAAAATATTCGCATTATTTTGATACATCACAGCACTTAACTCAGATCATTCTGAGCGCATTTGCAGACAGAGACAGAAAAGTTAGGATGTGCATCAGCCGTCACATGGCTGTTTTTTTTTTTTTTTTTTTTTTCTCCGGAGCTGTTTTTCTTC
>CM065726.1:61851540-61856540 GCA_033310375.1 Conus canariensis
CTCCTTTCTATTCGCCTAATTTGTTTTATCTGCCAATGGAAAGGACTTTCTTTTAACAGAAATGCGTGGTATTAACCTTTTAATTTTGTTTGTTTGCTTTACTTTATTTTATTTTTTATTTTTTTAAAAAGAAGATTTGCTACGTGCGTTACTAACTCTAAAATCCATCCGAAATAGTCCCTAAAATCTGGCTGTTAAAGACCCCATTTTTCAGATATCTATTTTCGATCCAAAATTCAAATTCAAGGGTCGCATTCAGTGTCAAATACTTATTGCCGGAAAGCAGTGAACATTTTCCTAGTTGTGGCGCACACAGATTGAGGTGCCGACAAGAAACACCCCCACCCCCTCCCCCTTCCCGTCTTTCCAAGCCAATAATCGGGATCAAACTGGACTAAGCGGTTCAGTCTGGGGTTCTACATGACCTTTCCATCTCTTAGCTCCGAAGTGAGAGATTACACCCTGTCCATGCCTGGACTGTAACTCATTTCAGACTGTTGTTTTCACCTGCTTTCTGAACGTACGTTCTCTGAACGAGTGCAATACGTGGAAAATCTTGTGAAAATGCACGGGTAATACAGTCTGAAGAAAATCCTACTCCTGAAAAGACTTTGAGCCGTGTACAGCGTGTACAAGAGAAATCTGTATGAGGTACACGGAAACAAACATTACCCCCTGGCATCCAGCTTTAGCGTTTGCAGAAAACACCTCCATACTTTTTATGGTGACTTTTACAACACCTCGTGTATATATAAAGCATAGCACGGAACACATCAATGTTTCTTGATTTTGTCGTGGTCGATGTCTCTGCAGGTACAGGAAAAGAATTAGATTATTACCCTTTGTGTCAAATTAACAATAGTTACTGTCATGAATATCTACAAGCCCATCGCCATTTAAAAAGAAACTTTTCAATCCTTACCGATTGTATGTCAAAGTGCATGGTTTCGTACAAGAACGTAGGCAGATTAGACAGCAACAAGAACAGCCCCCAGACATAGATGTAGTGTGTCGCCAGGTAAGCCCAGAAGCACGAAGACTGTAGAATACTGCGCCATGGGACTGCTCCCTATAACACACTGTTGATGTTGAATGGGTTTTGCCGAAAATCCGTCGGTGTAACTTTTGCTATATTTCAATTATAATCAGACAAGAAAGGTATTGAAATTAGAAGAGCACCGTGGGAAACGCAGACCTGTACCATCGTGGAACGGGTCTTAGAGTGTCCTTTGGGTTACACGAAGGGTTGTTAACCGAGGGGTGGTTTGTGGGGATTAGCTCCCACAGCCTAAAAAGTGCTCCTCACGTGGCAAAGCGCAAAATATAGCCTCTGACACCAAGTCCAACTCCTGGCCTTCCCGTGTGGTTTAGCCTCTAAACCCGGCAAACCTGTTATCTACAGATAGGAGAGGGGCGAGGCGGGTCACCGGCGCCATAACCGGTTGCTACGGGTAGATGGAACTCGTGAGCCTGGGATGGCTGTTCATCTAGAAGGACAACTCTGACTTCAAACCCGGGTTGATGGAACTCGTTAGCCTTGACAGGCAGTTCATCTAGGAGAAGGACAACTCTGATCCCAAACCAATCCAGCCCATGCCTGATGTGCAATGCACACCTGGTATGGCCGGTGGCAAGCCTGGATAAATGGGGAGCCGAGAGAGAAGGAAAACTCACAAGAGAAAACCTGGCGAACTGCAAGCCGTTACCAGAACAGCCCAGTTATGGGTCAACTAACACGCCGAAGACGGATGCACTGGGACACTGCGCGCATAACGGCAATGCAACGCATTTCACTCTTATGGATGGAAGCGCTACTTATATTGATCATGATGGTGCTCTGCCTGAGGGGTCCCGCCGGGCAGGTGGAGTGCCGGGCCCTGTGCCTCAAAGGGGCCCACCTGAAGCTACTGGTGGTCACCGCGCCCCGTTGAGAGGAGCCAGACTACGAAGGCGTCGGGTAAATGCTACTGGCCGTGAAAGAACAAGCACAGAAGAGGCTACTAGACCTCCCAAAATCCTTCAATGGAATGCCGAAGGCGTCTACAACAAAAAAACTTCCACTCACAGAAAGATTGCATGCTGAGAACATAGATGTGGCCTGTATTCAAGAAACGCACTTGAACCCCAACCACAGATTTTCCATTAGAGGATGCCAAACCTTCAGGATGGACAGAGAAGGAGACACAAGGGAGGAGTGCTGATACTCGTCAGAAACAGTTTACCAGCCACAGACTTTCATGTGGACACAGATCAAAATGCTGAAGTTCATGGGGTCAAAATTACAGTTGACAACACCATCATGACCATTCACAACCTGTACTGCCCTCAAGACAAAGATCTTTCACTACAGCGAGTTGACATTCCTACTGAAAACTGCATTATTGTAGGTGACTTTAACAGTCATTCAACCTGCTGGGGTTAGGAGGAGACAGACATAAGAGGAGAAGAAGTGGAGGACTGGCAGATCGAGAATCGTTTGGTTCTGCTGAATGATCCAGAGGATCCACCAACTTTCTTTTCACGCAGATGGCTTTCATCCAGTACCCCTGACCTAGCCTTTACCACTGATGACCTCTTCACGAAACCACTAGAGGGATACTCAGCCAGTTGGGAGGCAGCGACCACAAACCAGTGAAACTGGCAATCAACCTACAGTACAGGCTGCAGAACTCCAAAACCTTTCCCAGGTGGAATTACAAGAGAGCTAACTGGGACATGTTCGCACACCTAACAGATTTGTACACCAGGAGACTGAAGACAGCTGATCAGAACGTCAACAGAGCAACAACGAACCTCAACCAAGCCATTCTGAAAGCTGCTTCAGAAACAATTCCCAGAGGTGCACGAAAGAACTTCCGACCCTACTGGACGGAGGAATTGCAAAAATTGGAAGATGAGGTCTCCAGGACCAGGGAAGAAGTTGAAATTGATCCCAACACAGAGAACAACATTGCTCACAAAGCTTCCTGTGCCACGTACAGAAAGGCCTACATTCAGGCAGCAAGGACAAGTTGAAAGAAGAAGACAAAAGGTCTCAATCTGGACAGAGATGGAAATAAGCTATGGAAGCTTACTAAAGCAATGAACAATGGGGACGAAAAGGCAACCCCTATCGTCATCCAGCAAGGCCTAGATATGGCCACAGGAAGGAAGGCAGCAAACTGCTTTGTTGATGGCTATGAAGATGTCAGCAACATTGACGTACCTGAGGACAGGAAACGCCAGGTACACGAAGAACGAAGGGACCTCAATCATGAAGGGCCTCAGGAAGATTACATAAACAAACCATACACCATGAGGGAAATGGAAGATGCCCTGAAGACCCTGAATGAAAAGAGGTCCCCTGGTCCAGACAAGATCACCAACGAAATGTTGCAAGCTGCTGGACCTGTTCAACAACAGCTGGAAGACTGGCCATGTCCCACAAACTTGGCGAGAAGCTGACATTGTGCCGATCAAAAAAAGGGGCAAGGACCGAGGGAAGGTGGACAGCTACAGGCCCATTTGCCTCACTAGTTGTGTGGGCAAGCTCATGGAACACCTCAACACCAGGCTATCATGGCACCTGGAAAAGAACAACCTGATCACTTCAGAACAAGCTGGGTTCAGACAACACCGCTCGATGGAAGACCAAGTTGCATATATTTCCCAGAAGATAGAAGATGGTTTCCGGGACAAGAAGAGCACCCTAGCAGTGTGGATAGACATGGAAAAGGCTTTCTACAAAGTGTGGAAGGATGGGCTGAGACTCAAGCTCCAGAAAAGTGGTGTATCCGGCTGCATGTTCCAATGGATCTCCCAGTACCTGAATAACAGAAAGGCCAGAGTTCACATCAATGGACCTTACAGCCGAAAGAAGACACTGAAAGAAGGAGTTCCTCAAGGAGGAGTGCTCAGCCCCACACTTTTCCTAGTCTTCATCAACGACATTGTGAAGGATCTCCCGAGACACGTCTATGGCGCCATCTACTCTGATCACTTGGTCTTTTGGTGCACAGAAGAATACTGACTACCGCCAGCTACAGACTCCAAGAGGCGCTCAAAGTTCTGGAGACGTGGACAAAGAAGTGGCTTGTGACAATAAACACCAGAAAGACCACTTACACAATCTTCAGTCCTTCCACCCGAGAACAGAAAGCCACTCTCAGGATCAATGGTCAGACCTTACCAGCAGAGGACAACCCCACGTACCTGGGGGTGACTTTCGACAAGAGGTTGACGTGGAAGCAGCAGACCGAGAAAATTGTGGCCAGAGGTAAAGTGCGCTTAGCACTTATGAAGAAGCTGGCAGGCACAACTTGGGGTGCAGACGCTGGAATCCTCAAGAAGATGTACGCCGGAAGAGTCAGGCCAGATCTGGAATACGGTGTGACAGCATGGGGCACTGCCGCCAAGTCTAACTTTGACAAGGTGAGCAAAGTGCAGAACCAGGTCACCAGAATCATCACTGGAGCCATGAAGTCAACCCCCATCAAGGAACTGGAGACCATCACAGGGTGGAACCTCTTGAGGACAGACGAGACACGAAGCTGCTTGTCCAGGCGGCCAAGTTCAAAAGACTCCCAGGACACCCAATGAAGGACAGGATGTCACAGCCAACAAAAGGAAGGCTGAAAAGAGTTAGTTTCATCCACCAGTCGAGGTTCCTTGAAAGAAGATACGAAGACATCTTGGATCATGAACCCAGAGAGATCCCACAATTCCTTGAGAACCCGACATGGAAGGAGCATAGTCGACCCCTCATACAGTGCAGCATCCCTGGCGTTGGCAAAAAAGACTCGCAAAGCAGCGCTGAGAAGAAGTCCCACACCATGGAACACATCAACAACTGCTACCCCCAAGACAGCTGGACCCATGTATATACAGACGGATCTGCTGAACAGGCAGCGAGGAACGGTGGTGCCGGAATCTACATCAAGTATCCAGGAGGGAGAGAAGAAAGGATCTCACTCGCAACCGGCCTTTACTCCACCAACTTCAAGGCCGAGGCAGTTGCCATA
>CM065726.1:61861540-61886540 GCA_033310375.1 Conus canariensis
CTTTTGTTTTGTCAGCCTGTTAATGGGGGCCCAAGAATCACCTTCGATTTACATGGCTGGCTCTTGGTCTGTTCAGTATGTCCCCCAACACCATTGTGTCGGGTTGGCTGAATTATTTTCTGAAGGAACTGAAGTTGCAGAGAGCATGCTGGTGTTGGAAGTGTTTCTTTACCAGCAGTCTGATGTTGGGATCTTCTGAGAAGTGTTCCTTTTCAACCAAGGTGGTTTCTATATCTCCATCCACTTCAACACACAGAACCGTAGTTCAATATATAAGTCGAGTGCCCTGTGAATCAGCTCAGCTGTACTCTCTAGGCAACTTAAGGGACAATGGGTTAGAGGTCGAGACAATGAGAGGATCTGAAATTCCGTTCTTTGAAGACGGTCATATCAAGTATCTTTATCAGCTTCAGTGTTTTGTCAGGTTACAGGTCTTTGGCTTGAAAAATTGGACACCTTGGGTTTTTTTTTTTTGGTTAAAAGGCTGGTCTTGTGAGGTGTGTTCTGGACATTCTAATCAAGAGACAAGCAGTTTTTTTCCGTGTTGAGGCCTGCGTTTTTGTGAGGCATTTAGTTTCAGCTGACTTATATCCTGTGAAATTTTGATCAGAGACTAATATGCCAGGCCAGTTATGATACACCCATGTGTTAAAGCTGTGGGTGTAAGCTGCCTGATCATGGCTCTGCTGTCAAACAGCTGCAGTTTTTTTTTCTTGAAAACATTTCTATGCCTTGTTAACTGTTTACGATGGTCCAACATGCTTCGATATACTCAGTTTTGCGAAACACATAGTAGTTAGCAACACGGACACTCACCTTGACCATGGTGGTACAGGGCAGTGTGGTTGACCATGCACACAATGGACAGTGACATGGACACTCACCTTGCTGATCCTGGTGGTACAGGGCAGTGTGGTTGACCATGTACACAATGGACAATGACATGGACATCACCTTGACCCTGGTGGTACAGGGCAGTGTGGTTGACCATGTACACAATGGACAATGACACGGACACTCACCTTGACCCTGGTGGTACAGGGCAGTGTGGTTGACCATGTACACAATGGACAATGACACGGACACTCACCTTGACCCTGGTGTTACAGGGCAGTGTGGTTGACCATGCACACAATGGACAGAGACATGAACACTGACATTGATGACCCTGGTGGTACAGGGCAGTGTGGTTGACCATGTACACAATGGACACTGACCTTGATGAACCTGGTGGTACAGGGCAGTGTGGTTGACCATGCACAAAATGGACAATGACATGGACGCTGACCTTGACCCTGGTGGTACAGGGCAGTGTGGCTGACCATGCACACAATGGACAATGACATAGACACTCACCTTGACGCTGGTGGTACAGGGCAGTGTGGTTGACCATGCACACGATGGCCAGAGACATGGACACTCGCTGGATGTACAGGACTGTCACTCCCACGCAGCACAAATAGGCCAGCAGGAATCGCGTTGACCGCCATTTGGGAGGACCTGCAGTCAAAGAGTCCAAGAGTTATCTGCGCTGTGGTACTGCGGCTAGCGTAGCGGGCTGTGGGACCTCTCAGGTCGGGGGATTGAGTCCCATCGGAGACATTTCTGTGGGATATTCTAGCTCCAGTGAATTCCCACCCAGAAAAAAGGCTCAGATGGGGACATTCGAACTGCGCGTACGAGTTTCATCATCTTAATGCGTTTCCAAGAAGGGTTCTCGAGGTGCCTAAACAACACTCTAAGCGATTGTGTCTGTCAGCTCTGGCTAATACTGGATATTTCAAGACAGGACATGTAAGATACAGCGCTGTCATGTGGTCTCAGACCAAAAAGGAACTTTGTGTGTGTGTTATCTTGGTCATCCTTATTCTCACTGATCACCACAGAAAGACTCAAGTTATGTTGCTTTTGATGTCCTGCTCTCGTTTTGACTTCAACTTTCCTTTTTTTTTTTTTTTGTTTGTTCGTTCTTGCCTATGTCTGTTGGTATCAAAGGCGTCTGAATCAATTAAAAAAAAATATTCAAACGGACGTGGTGGCGCCGTCTAGAATGGCGCTCTCTCTTGTGGTTCTGCGACTGATCAATTACTGTCATTAAGACTGGGCTTGGCTGGTGGTGTTCTGCGCATGCTGGATATAAAACACACAAACGTGATCGCTAGTAAATGTATGTTTGGTCAATGTAGTGCTATTGTTGATTTAGTTAAAACATTTGGAAAGTGAACGTATGCCTAATTGTTCACTTTTGTTTTCGAATCGATTGATAATGCGATTGGAATATTCCAGATTATGTTAGAATGTTCACCAGGTCTCTGTAAGCTGCTAGTGCATTACTGAAGGTTCGAGAATGTTGTAGAAGCTGACTGAATCACATTCGCGTAAGCTTGTCGCGATTTCATTGGTTGAGCTTACCGATATGCAGAATATTCTAGAAAAGAATAATCGAGTATGTTCAAGAATATTCTTTAGATAACATATAAAAGGATGAGAGCTGTGCGACTGCGGGAGAGAGAAATGAGATTTGTTGAAGAGTTCTAGTCATTGTCGAGTACAGAAGTCTTCGAATCTTCACTGAGTTTGAGTCTAGTCGATGAAAAGCTGCCATTAGTAGAAGTTTGGCTGCTGCGTGTACGACTGAGTTCATGTACGACTTATTGAACCTGAAGGTCAGTTGATTGTTGCAATAATAATAATAATAATGTTAATTTATATAGCGCCTATTCTCTATAATTTAGGGCTCTAAGCGCTTTACATTCCCAACAACAACAACAACACACACACACACACACACACACACACACACACACACACACGCGCGCGCGCGCACGCGAGCTCACACATGACCACACACCCACGCTCTCAGACACCAGCACGCACGCACGCAAGCACTCACATCAACACGGCCTGCACGCGCGCGCACGCGAGCTCACGCATGACCACATACCCACGCTCTCAGACACCCAGTACGCACGCACGCAAGCATTCACATCAACACGGCCTGCACGCACAAGCAACACAACCACCAGGCATCACGCGCGCACGCACAAACCCACTCAAGGTGGATTGGGAAGTTGTGGGGGAGGGGGGGGGGGGGGGGTTACGACTGATGAAAGAAGTTAGTTTTGACCGCAGATTTGAAAGAAGAGGGTGAAGGTAGGTAGGTTGTTTGTTGTTCCGATATTCTTCAACGTTTGTAAATAAAAGGATCCTCTTCGTTTCAATACTGCCTGGTGTATTTTGTCGTCTGCAAGCTGAACACCTACCACAGGATCTACAACGAACTCTTACAAGCTACTGCGTTTACCTGTTCATGTTCACTCATCTTGTATTGAGGAAGTCAGCGGTCTAGTGTGTTACATGTGTTTGCTTTTTGTAACGATGTATAGTTGTATGTAACACTGAATGGTAAAATGTCACAAAGCTTTGATGGAAACAGGGGTTGCAGTCAAGGTGATCCAATATCATTTATCTATTTGTTTTGTATGGTGAAATCCCTGTATGTAACATTCGAGAAATTGGGCTTATCAAAGACGATAAAAAAAATCTGAAAGAGATTTCAAGGGAAGTCAGTTTGCAGACGGCACAGTGTTCACACTAAAATGGAATAGGAGCTCATATAACAGATGTTTAAACTCTCGACTTTGAAAAAAAAAAAAAAAACTCTCAGAACTTAAACTTGACTTTGAAAAGCATCTAAAATATGATTAGGAAACAAGACTTCCTCTCTTAAGGTATGCCTTTCCCAAAAAGGACATGGAATGGAATTCCTAAATGTTTAGAACCCTAGCTCTGTGATTTGTACTTAGCATCACATTAAAATTGAACTGGTACCACAAACAAACTTGTTGAAGGTAAAATTCTGCTTCAAATCTAGTCGACATGAATATGGACTACTTTCGGCAGGGTTGTCCTACTAAAATCGCTGTCTTTTCAAAGTTAGGTTACTCGTGGATTATGCCACTAAATCCACCAGACAGTGACATTAAAATGCCACAGAACATATGCTTTCACACTGTACGGGACAACATTGCCAAGTAAGGCAACAAGAACACGTTCAGTACAGAATACGGAATAAGGGGAGATCGGAATACCAGACAGAAAATCTTACATCCAGGCATTGAAATTACCATGGATAACAAATCTGAATTTAGCGACTTAACAGTTGAAGACGATATCTTACATTCAGGCATTAAAATTGCCACGGATAAGAAACCTGAATTTAGCGACTTAAGAGTTGACGACAATATCTTACATTCAACCTGAATTTAGCGACTTAACAGTTGAAGACAATATCTTACATTCAGGCGTTAAAATTGCCATGGATAAGAAACCTGAATTTAGCGACTTAACAGTTGAAGACGATACCTTACGTTCAGGCATTAAGATTGCCGAGGATAAGAGACCTGAATTTAGGGACTTAACAGTTGCAGCCGATATTTTACATTCAAACATTAAAATTGCCACAGATAAGAAATCTGAATGTAGCATCTTAACAGTTGAAGACCATACACTCACCTGAAACAGAAATGACAACTTCGGATGATTGGGTGTAATGTTATTGAAACGGACAGAGACACATACGTTGTTACGCACTGATTACTAAAATTATCTTTTGAAAATAGTGGTAGCAGTGGCAGCTGCAGCAGCACCGGTACCAACATCAGCATCAGCACCAGAGACATCAGCAGAAGTTGTAGTAGTAGGAGGAGGAGGAACAGTACTAGCGTAGTAGTAGTGTAGTAGTAGTAGCACTAGTAGCAGCAGCAGCAGTAGTAGTAGTAGTAGCAGCAGCAGCAACAGTAGTAGGAGGAGGAGTAGTAGTGCTAGTGTAGTAGTAATAGTAGCAGCAGCAGTAGCAGTAGTCGTGGTGGTAGTGGTAGTAGTAGTAGTAGCAGCAGTAGTAGAAGTAGTAGTAGAAGTACTAGCTGCAGCCGCAGTAGCAGTAGTGGTAACAGCAGCAGCAGTATCAGCAGCAGTGGTACTAGAACCGGCAGCAAAAGTAGTAGTAGTAATAGTAGCAGTGTTAGTAGCAGCAAGAGTAGTAGTAACACGGGTAGAAGTAGTAGCAGTAGTAGTAGTAGCTATAGTAGTAGCAGCAGCAACAGTAGTAGTAGTAGCTAAAGTAGTAGTAGCAGCAGCAACACTAGCAGTAGCACCAGAAGTAGTAGTAGTTGCAGCAACAGCAGTAGTAGTTGTAGTAATAGTAACAGTAGTAGTAGTAGTGATAGTGGTAGAAGTGGTAAGAATATCAGCAGTAGCAGTAGCGGCAGCAGCAGTAGCGGTAGCACCACCAGCAACAGTAGTAGTACAGTAGCGCTAATGATAGTAGTTGCAGTAGTAATGGTGGTGGTAGTGGTGGTAGTAGTAGTAGTAATAGCAAGTGATAGTAGTAGTTGGAGGAAGAGGAGGAGGAGGAAGAATACTAATAGTAGTACCAGCAGTAGTAGTAGTAGCAGGAATAGCAGTAGTAGTGGTAATAGAAGTAGCAGCAGCAGCAGCAGTAGCAGGAACAGTGGTAAAATAAATCATAGCAGCAGTAGCGATGGAATTATCATTCTTATATTTACCAAGTAGTCTTATCCAATTATTTCTGTACTTATTTACTAATTTCTCTTATTTTGTGATGTTTGTTTGTTCGTTTTGTTTTGGTGTTTTTGTTGTTGTTGTTTTGGTCGCATACGTTGTTTTCGTTTTGTTTTCCCTGAATCGAGTTCATCTTGAACTTTCAGAAATGGTGGTGCTCTCTTATGTGGGAAGCGATGGCCGGGATCCTGACTGTGTTCAACGTATGCAGTATACGTTTGTGTGTGTGCGTGTGCGTGTGTGTGTGTGTGTGTGTGTGTGTGTGTGTGTGTGTGTTCCTTTTTTTCAAATCACTTTCTTATTCCTGACATTGTTTTGATAGCAGCCAGTTCAGACTCGAAAGTGGAGGTGAAGCTTAACCCCAAACAGAACGAATAAAACACAGAAGAACCTTTGTCATTTTTCTGGGACACGTGCACAAAATCTACAGCATGGACTTGCTACATTCGTCCTGTTGTCACTACCGACAAGACTTTTGAGGCCTTCAACATGATAAAACAGTTATGCTAGTTGTGTTGTCACGACACAGTATTTCGTATCCCGTACGGCCTTTGCACGCGCTCAAATCAGCTTCACATTAATCTTGTGGGCAAGAAACAACACAATCTTACCTTTAGCTTGTTTTTGAAGCTGCTCTCGTGAAATAAACATGGCGGTGCGATAGCGGAATCCACGATTCTCGATGCAGACTGCTGAATGGCCGTTGTTGTATGCAGTGTAATTTTCTTTCTTTTTTTTTTTTTTTCTTTTCAAAACGATTGCTGTCACGAGGGAGACGGGCGTCCTCCTTTAATGGCCAGGTGTCAGTGAGCAGATAGCACCCAGCACGGCAAGAGGTGAACATGTTCACTGCCTTCTCAACCACAACGTGAGACGTCTGTCCGTGTTGTGTGTGTGTGTGTGTGTGTTAAACATCAAGTCATCTCTCCTAACACTTTAAACACAGGATCACGCCAGCGGTGCGCTATACCAGCACTTCTAATCCCTGCTGTGCGTGTCGACTCCTGTAGGGAACAGTCGCCACAGTAGGTTGCAAGCTAGATTGAAAGTTGAGAGCAGGAATAATGAGCAGGTATCGCCAGGACAGAGTACTGTTATAGCCTTTATTCTCATACCATCGCTAGTTTTTGTTTTCAGCTTTTTCCCCACCAATGCCCAAGAGAAGTAGGTCACTACAATTATGAAAGGAGGGGAGATGAACCTGCACGAAGATTGAGTGCATGTATTCTTTCACATCAGTGTCATCTTTTGTGCCCCAGTGACTGCGCACGTTCTTTCCGAGCTGTGCCATCTTTAATACCATTACGCAAACACCGCTCGTTCCTGTTCCCCCCCCCCCCCCCCCCCCATCCACAGCTACACCCAGTTACATTCTGTCGCCGTCCAGCGCCAGCAGACCATAGCAAGCGGTCGGTATTACGTCATCGAGGGGTCACCCGTCAAAGACGACACCGCACTGCTGTTGAAGTATTTCCGTGGTGTGTGGCTTTTTCAGTCTTAGACACAGAGATGACCACTTAACTCAGTCTCCACCTCAGCTGCCCTTCCTACTGATGACGGTTATTGCAGAGTCTTGGAAGGTGCGAGTGTAGGAGGCCAGAGATCGTCACTACGGCTGACCAGTGACAGTCCACATGACCTTGCTTCACCCACGGGTATGACGTGAAATGACCACGGGCATGGGTGTGAAGTGGACATCGATGATGAGGTCTCAAAGACAACAAGGTCAGGTTTCAGGCTCTTCGACAGCAAGGTTAGCTTTCAGTCTCTTCGACAGCAAGGTTAGCTTTCAGTCTCTTCGACAGCAAGGTTAGCTTTCAGGCTCTACGACAGCAAGGTTAGCTTTTCAGTCTCTTCGACAGCAAGGTTAGCTTTCAGTCTCTTCGACAGCAAGGTTAGCTTTCAGTCTCTTCGACAACAAGGTTAGCTTTCAGGCTGTACGACAGCAAGGTTAGCTTTCAGGCTCTACGACAGCAAGGTTAGCTTTCAGGCTCTACAACAGTAAGGTTAATTTCAGTCTCATCGACAGCAAGGTTAGCTTTCAGGCTCTACGACAGCAAGGTTAGCTTTCAGTCTCTTCGACAGCAAGGTAAGCTTTCAGTCTCTTCGACAGCAAGGTAAGCTTTCAGGCTGTACGACAGCAAGGTTAGCTGTCAGTCTCTACGACAGCAAGGTTAGCTTTCAGTCTCTACGACAGCAAGGTTAGCTTTCAGGCTCTACGACAGCAAGGTTAGGTTTCAGGCTCTACGACAGCAAGGTAAGCTTTCAGGCTGTACGACAGCAAGGTTAGCTTTCAGTCTCTACGACAGCAAGGTTAGCTTTCAGGCTGTACGACAGCAAGGTTAGCTTTCAGTCTCTACGACAGCAAGGTTAGCTTTCAGGCTCTACGACAGCAAGGTTAGGTTTCAGGCTCTACGACAGCAAGGTAAGCTTTCAGGCTGTACGACAGCAAGGTTAGCTTTCAGTCTCTACGACAGCAAGGTTAGCTTTCAGGCTCTACGACAGCAAGGTTAGCTTTCAGGCTCTACGACAGCAAGGTTAGCTGTCAGTCTCTACGACAGCAAGGTTAGCTGTCAGGCTATACGACAGGAAGGTTAGCTGTCAGTCTCTACGACAGCAAGGTTAGGTTTCAAAGTGAGATGACTGCAGGCAGAGGGTGAAACAAAATTAAAAGAAAAATTACTGTACCGCCGGACCAAAGAACAAACAAACTGCAAAACAAACACTACGCGTTTCGAACTCTTTGGTCTTCTTCGGGCAAGACAAACAACATTAAAAGACAACGGAAAAAAAGCAGGATATTGCACGTGATACCATTCATAAGAAAGGAACTGTCCTTGTCTTGTTTTCTTTCCATGTCTTTCTACTTGTCTTTTTTTTTTTCTTCTTTCCTGTCCCATTCTGTTGGTTCTTTTCCTTTCCTCTTTTTTCCGTTGGTTCTTTCTGCACTTTCATTACGTTTCAGCTCCTGAAATTTAATTCCTTGCCAGTCCTACGTATCTTCTTTTTTATTTTTATATTTAGTTCTTCTCCTCTTTCCGTAGCACGGTATTAAAGCAAGGCACTTACAGTAACCGACATAAAATCATGTGCATATCACTTGACATTCATCTGATCTTCCCTTCCCCCCCCCCCCCCCCCCTCCATCTTCCCGTCCACATTCTTGCTTCCTTCTCCCAGTGAGCTGAGTATGCTGATGAACCAGGCGCACTGTAGAGAAAGTGATAGACATAGGGTGATGCAGGTTGCAAAGAGAGGCTAAGGAATAGGCAAACAGGCAGGGTATGGAGCAGATAATATGCTGTCTTACACAGAGCTGAACAGATGGGATATTTTCACATTGTAAAGATGGGATACGGATGAGGTAAAAAAAAAAGGGGATATTTGGAAGGTAAAATGATGGAATTTGGAGAAGGTAAAAAAAAAAGGCGGTTAGTTTGAGAAGGTGAAGAAGGATTAGGTTACAAAGAATCTGAAAATGGAGTATCGGGCACCTTGAAAAGGATGTTACGCGCGCGGAACTAGAAATTAGATGCTCCATTTAGGTATAGTATGGTAAATCCTCGTCACCAACTTCTAAAAACCCCTGAATCCCCTGTCGTTGACTGCTTGTTCTTCGCACATCAGACACAACACAAACACAAGGCAAGGGAAGTCAAGGGTAGACAAAGCAACACAGGACCATGCAGCAAAGCCAGTAAGACGAAGACGATAGAAGTAATGCAAGACACAACAACAACAACAAAGACATAAACAACAAGGAAATCTTGGCGAGGGCAAAAGCATGCACACAAGAACAAAAGCATTTATCATAGCAAGGTGCAACACAAAACAAAACTAATGTAGGACAAAGCAAAATGACTCAAGACAAAAATAAGACGATGCATGGCGAAACACACACAAAACAAGACAAGGCTCACGGCCAGGAAAAATACAGCAAAGCAAGAAACGAAACATAATAAAGTGCAGGATCAAACACAAGCAAAACAAGATATGGAGTGCAACATGACAAACCTTGACAAGTTACGTGGCAGGTCAGTATAAGGCCTGATACAGTGTAGGGCAATCAATGGTGAGGAAAATATGACGTGACACGAGTACTCGGGCAATACAAAAAAAAAAAAAAAAAAGAAAAGCCAAAGTAAAACAAGAAACGTGATTGGACAGGTCAGTTTTTAAAAAAACGTGTGAAATGCTTCTCATAGATCAATGGTGAATTTTAGTTGTTTCTGACAGTTTTACACTCCACACACACACTACACACACACACACACACACACACACACCACACACACACACACACACACACACACACACACACACACACACCACTCACTCATCACACCACACACGCACGCACACGCACACACGCACGCACACATCGCGTATCGTAGGTGTACGTTTTCCAAATCCACATAAATGGTATGAACACGTTACACATTGCAAGCACCTGCGTGAAATAAAAGAAGAGGATAGGAATTGATGAACGATATTGACTGATGACACGGAAACGACTGAATGAAGCGCAGCTGCAGCTCTCACGCACTACACAGTAGCAGCCGTATGTATAGGTGCTGTAAAGCGCTTAGCTTGTCTCAGCGAAAAGCCAAGTATCATTAATATTATGAAAAACATTAAAGTTTGAAATGATCTGGTATTAGAAATCACAAAGAGAAACGACTCACAGGTGTCAAGAGTCTCATTTCTAAATGATTATCAATCGGTAATCGAAGGCCTGCTGAAAAATTACACATCTTGTAATCAACAGATTTTATGTCAAGGTCACTGTGGGGAAGACGGCCAGGTGTTGGGGAACTTGCTGATAGATAACATTCAAGGGTACACGCGGATCGTGCCGCTTAGGACAGGCTTGGAAAAGACAAGTTTACACCTGATTACAGCTTTATTATCATTATTATTGTGATACTAACATAGCGCCTATCCTCGGCTAGAGACCAAGCTCTAAGCGCTTTACAATCCAAACTCGTTTACACAACGGGCTGCCTACCTGGGTAGTGCCGACTGAAAAGCTGCCAGCTGGCGCTTCATGCAGTCGTTTTCCGTGTCATCCAGTCAATATCGTTCAATATTGTTCACTCAATTTCCTTACCTCCTTCATTCTTTCCATTTCTCACTCAAGGCGCATGCTATGTATAACGGGTCATACATGCCAACGGCCAAACTGGCCTTCTCTTCCGAAAGTTGGTGATGGGATTTTACGTGTGTGCAAGATGTTATGCATGCGTTCACGGAACTTCGGTTTATAGTCTCATTCGAAGGACTGTATGGGAAATGGAGTCAGAGCCAATGTTAACTCCGAGGGAAAAATCCCCTGTGCCGAAACGGTCCGGCGGAGATTCAAACCTGTAGCCCCAGGATCACCAAGATTACGAGTCCGGCGCTCTACCACTGAGCTATTGCGGCCCCCGTTTAGGGAGACAATTTTCTTTTTTTTTAAAGAGATTCAGCGGTCAGTAATCATGGGACTGGCACGCTATTTCCGACGTACTGCAGTGTCCATCTTCCTCCTGTTTCCCCACAGCCTTCCCAACTCTCAGTCTTTTCGTTCTGTGACTTCAACTGTCATGAATACATGATTATCCCACTGAAAACAGGCGCAAGATCAGATGGTAAAAACGTTCTGATTTGGTCATAATGTTTATTATAATTCCTATTGTCATTGTCTCTACGCTCAGTACTCTGCCTTTCTATCTACAACGAAGCTGTTGCGCATCTCGTACACTTGTAAGGAATAATTCATCCTTGGAGGCCCAACAGTGATTCAGCCTGCAACATCGAACCTCTCGAGTCTCTAAACCAAACTGAGGAGATGAGACACGAGCAGCAGAATGTTGGACCAATTGCTTCTTCGATTTCCTCTTCCCCTCCTCCCCGTTCCTTCCATTCCTTCCACCCTCTCTCTCATCCTCCCCCCCCCTCCCCCCTCCCCTGTCACGCTCTCACTTGCCCTCATTCTGCCTTCCACCCGCGATTCGATCAGTTTGACTCTGAACGTAGGTGGATGGAACGGACAAGGAAGGTATGGATGTGGGTGTGCTGCTTTGCAAGCTTCAGGGGAAAGAGAGGTAGGTTTCACTCATGGTGTATTTGTCATGGCGCTACTCCTTTCTGAGTACACATAGAAAAGGCTACATGGTCCGTTCTTGCTCGTAGAATTTTTCATACATGCGCTTGTCAGACTCCCGTTCACGCCAGGTTGACACGACCAGACAGACAGATGAGAAATCCCCCCCCCCCCCCCCCCTTTTTTTTTATTTTTTATTTTTTATTAATAACTAGATTTTACTTTATTTACAAAAAAAAAACGCGTTTGCTGTAGTTTTGTATTTTAATACATGCACGTGTCAATGCATTCTGTTAACCAGGTCCTCACGGACACGCAGTTCTCTTCCCTTTCACAGCCTGACCTTGAACAGAGTCATAAGGAATCTCTCTCGCAAACAAAATGCTTATCCTTCAAGGGAGTAGACGCAGTTTTTTCTCTTGGATTTGCCCTTAACAAAATCCACAAACCCTTTACAGTCCCCACGACCTCACGTCGAATTACAAAAATATACGCTGTGCCTGTGTCCCTGTCCAAAAAAAAAGAAAAGTAAACTGTGTGTCCCTAATCTTTTGGGAGAAACCTGACAGGAAAAACAATCATGGGTAAATCGTCTTGTTTAAATCCATTCAGAACGCATCTTTGTAGCAATATTAATCTTCGTTTTTCCTCTTTTCATTTCTTTTCACCGCGTCTTAATTCGACGTTTGCTAAACCCGCCATGGGCCAGCCGTGACCTTTACTTTATAATTCTGACTCCTCTGGTGTGATTTAAGAAAAAAAAAAGAAGAAAAAACTACGAAGCATGCGCCCTTGCCAATGCCTCTACGTAAAATGTCGCTAACAAGACGATGTCGCTGAGAAAAGAAACACCCTGACAGGTGCTTGGACGGAGCTCCCTTCGCTGGTTTTTCCTACCTATGCATCCATACAGAAGACCTTGTGTAGGTGAAATAAGTATATATATATTGCAAGTTCTCTTCCTACATGTATAGGATTGTGAGTGCACAGTGCATTGTGATTTCGTTACCCTCTCTGTTCTCAAGTCTGCATGGTAACTTATAGTCAGTGTAAGCGAATACCCAGTCTGAGTTCATGTGAATGTTGATGCTGGTGATTGATTGTCAAGGTCAGTGTGTTAATGGTGAGAAGGTGAAATTTAGAAGGTCGTTATTTTATTTGTTTGCGTGAGTTATAACATGCGCGACACACACAGACACAGACACACAGACACACACACACACAGACACACACACACACACACACACACACACACACACACACACACACACACACACACAAGAGAGAGAGAGAGAGAGAGGAGAGAGAGAGAGAGAGAGTGAGAGAGAGAGAGAGAATATGGAATTAAGAAAGGGCTGATTTATGGTGAAAAGAACAAGATCTTTAGGTATAGAATAGCTAGACAGAGTGAAAACGTGGGTATGAAAAGGGGGGATTAAAGAAGGGGATAAAGAAAAGTCTGGACTATTTATAAGCAGGGAGTGGCGGATGGGAGAGAATCGTGAGTTGGAGAACGGGGGGAAGGATGGGGGAGAAAATGATGTGTAAGTAAATGTTCTCTTATCTGGAACATCGCTTAACCACTGACTCACTCAGAACTGATTTTCACCGGACAATTAACAGAGCAAATCATTCATTAAGCATTTCCACATATCTATTGCATCTTGCAAATAGAACCGTGACCTCTGATTTACCCATACACATAGCTGTCATGGGGGATGGGAGAAATAATCCTCCCTCAACCATCAATCCACACCCCCCACCCCAACCCATCCCTTCCGGATTTAGCCATCAACACTACAGAAGGTCGCAGGAGAAGGCGAGGTATAGAGATACGTCCACTGATTGAGACTTGAGGGTAAAATTAGAGAACAGTTTTCGCTGGCAGCCATACGTGACTGAACTAATCACAGACACAGCGAGAGGAAACTTGACACAAAGCCTCCAGATCATTTGAGGGCCCTCGGCAGAGGGCGATGATCTTTTCGCTTGACTGACACATTCAAGGTGAAGTGGTTGTCTGTTCCCCTCGTTGATTGACAGGATGCCAGTTCGCCGCCACCACCGTGGACAGTCGTCTTTGAAAACCGTTCAACGCATCGCAGCTGTCGGAATGGTGCTCTGGGAGCGAGGAGCTGCGGAGTTCGGGCGAAATGTTCAGGCCTTTATGGTTCTGACTCCTTCGCTGAGTTTCTGTTGATTTCATGTGGAAGACCTCAGCTGGGTGGCCGGAAATTGCGTAAGATGCAGAGTCAGAGCAAACTGCTTCTGTTTGTATACTCACAGAGTGTCTGCCGTTTTAGCTTTATTTCTATTCATTGGTTTTGGTTGTTGTTTGTTTTACTTTCGTTGTTGTTCGATTTCACAACTGCTGAAGTGGCAGGCAAGCATGCAGTTTTTTTTTTCTCCGCCACAAGAATCCCGTAGAACTAGAAATGTTGTTTCTCTTCAGTTTTCTTGTAAGCGTTTTTTTTTTTTTTTTTTTTTTTTTTTAAATAATCTTAAAGGATGTTAACTCTAGTTGATAACTGGGCGGCCATTTTGTGGAAACTTGGGCCTTAAATTGAGTTTCCTGGTCCCTCGTGACTGTGATTTACAGTTGAAAATTTCACATACACAGCGGCTGAATTTTATGGCCGCAATGTTGAATGTTGAAAGAAGCAGGGCCCCAAACCAACAGACTTCACTGATAATTAATATTGTGTACTAGTCGAGCAACAGGCAGTGCAGTCTAACAGCTCGAATGCAGGGTATTTCGTTGCAGGTATTTCATTGTGTTACATGGTTGACAAGAAAGAGCTTCAAACTGCTGTAAATTGTGTAGACTCTTTTCGAATGGGTATTTCTCCTGGAAATGACGTCAAGTTACAGTAGCTTTAGGATGGAAAAAAAAAACGTTTACTAGTAGAAATATTTGGACCGGTTTTCATGGCCGTCATCAGTGTAATGAGTGGAGCTGGTCTGAATACTGTAACGTGCTTTAGACAGAGGGTGGACGTTCACACAACTTGTCCCTTATTCGGGCCTTGGTTTCCCTGCCATGCTTTAAAGGCTTGTTCGACTGTCCTTTTTTTTTTTAAAGAATGAAGACAGGTCTTCTGTCAAGGATGTCTGTATGTTGGGAGTCAGTCAAGTGTGTGCCTTACGGCGCATGTAAAAAACAGCAGACATTTAATCTGTCAGACGTACACTGAGTCCAATACCCAGTTTTCTTACTGACTCTGTATAGCGCATATTGCAATCCTGACAGAGAACAGAGAGAGGAGACAAAAGGACGACAGCGTTGTCCGAGTATCTCAAATGTCAATGTAAAGTGAAATCAATATGTCTTAAGTATGTACATTGTGCGAAATTAGACACCAGCATCCGTGCTAAATGAAGTCCTATAGGCCTACAGCTGTGATGACGCATTAACTAGCCCACAGTAGCGCGGTTTGTCATCTAGAACCCAAGTCATATAACCTGTGGTCGTCTCAAGTACAATTCTCATCACCTCCAGTCCCCACCCTCGTCTCTCTCTCTCTCTCTCTCTCTCTTCTCTCTCTCTCTCTCTCTCTCTCTTCTCTCTCTCTCTCTCTCTCTCTCTCTCTCTCTCTCTCTCTCTCTCTCTGTGTTTGACTCCTCCCCTCAGCTCCTTCATTCATGGTCTCCTATTTACACTGACACACACATGCAACAAAAACATTTATGCACGCACGCACACACAACAACACACACTACACCACACACACACACACACACACACACACACACACACACATCAAGATCCGTCTGCTGCACCTGCAATTATAAGCTAGTAGTAATCTAGTCTGACGCTAGCACACACACACACACACACACACACACACACACACACACACAACACACACGCTCACGCTCACACACAACACACACACACACCACACACACACACACACACGCTCACGCACATACACACACACGCTCACGCGCGTGCGCGCACACACACAAACACACACACACACACACACACACACACCACACACACACACACACAAACACACCACGCCAACACACACACACACACACACACACACACACACACACACACACACACACACACACACACACGACTCAAGAGTTTTGTCTGCTTGCACTTGGTCAATGGTCTATGTTTGGTATGAATCCGGGTCTGGTGCTACCTGTCACCGTAATTGAAGTACCCTTGTTGTCACGTACCCCTCCTCCTCTCCCACCCACCATTCCACCTGCATCCCACTCTGCATTCAGTCAAGTAACCGTCGGCTTTCCGAGCCAAAGACACGAAATGAGGTCTGTGTAGCCAGATGGACTTATCGCGTGATATTTCCTACCTTTTTTTCTACTGTTTTCTACTTTTTTGTACTGCTTCCTTTCTACCTGTTCTCTTTATTGTTTCTTTACCTTTTTATTCTTTAATTCCACGTTTTGTTTCTGATGTACTTATTTTTTCTGAGCCTTTTTCAACTTTTCTACCTTTTCCAATTTTTCTTATCTGCCTTTTTATACTTTTTGTTCTACCATGTCGCACTTTTTTCCGAACTTTCTCTACTTCTTCCTGTCTGTTCATTTTTTGTTATTTTTTTCTTTTCTTTTTTTTTTTTTAATCCTACCTTGCCATGCTGTTTCTACATTTTCCCTATATTTTCCAGCCTGTCACTATTCATTTCTCCATTTTCAAAGTATTTCCTACTTTTCCTACTTTTTTCAAACCTTTCCCAGATTCTCCCTATGTTTTCCTTACAGTTCCAATCTTTCTGTCTGGATTTTCATACTTTTCCTTACAGCTCCAATCTGTCTGTCTGGATTGTCATACTTTTCCTTACAGTTTCAATCTGTCTGTCTGGGTTTTTATACTTTTCCTTACACTTCCAATCTGTCTGTCTGGATTTTTATACTTTTCCTTACACTTCCAATCTGTCTGTCTGGATTTTTATCCTTTTCCTTACACTTCCAATCTGTCTGTCTGGATTTTTATACTTTTCCTTACAGTTCCAATCTGTCTGTCTGGATTTTCACACTTTTCCTTACACTTCCAATCTGTCAGGATTTTCATACTTTTTCTTACAGTTCCAATCTGTCTGTCTGGATTGTCATACTTTTCCTTACACTACCAATCTGTCTTGTCTGGATTGTCATACTTTTCTTACACTTCCAATCTGTCTGTCTGGATTGTCATACTTTTCCTTACACTTCCAATCTGTCTGTCTGGATTGTCGTACTTTTCCTTACACTTCCATCTGTCTCCTGATTTCGTACTTTTCCTGTTTTTATTTCCCCGAGTTTTCCTGTACTTTCATGCTCTTCCTTCTTTTGGACCTGCTCCTACTTCCTCCACTGTCCCACTTTTTTTTTCCAATCCTACACATCGTCTGTCTGCATTTTCATACTTTTTCTCCATCTTTTCCCTATTTTTCTACTTCTTACTGCCTTTCACTCTTTTCATACTTTTTTCCAATCTTTCTCTACTTCTTCCACTATATTCATACTTTTCCTACTTTTTCCCGACCTTTTTAAAAAAAAATTTTCTGCCTCCATTTTGATGCTTCCCCTACTCTTTCATACCCTTTTCCAATTCTTCTTGCATTCTCATAGTTTTCTTCTATTCTCGTATCCCCCCCCCCCACCCCACTCCCCTTCTACTCCCCCTCATTTTCTACTGGTTCCTGTCTTGTTCTGTCTTTTCGTACCTTTTCTTACGTGTTCTTACTGATCTTTACCAATCTTTCCCTGTTTTCTTTCCTGTTACTATCTCCTGCTACCTGTCTTGTTCTGTCTTTTCGTACTTCTCTGTTTTCATTTTCAATCTTTCCCTTTTCTTTCCTGTTACTATCTCCGCTACCTGTCTTGTTCTGTCTTTTCGTACCTTTCTTACGTGTTCTTACCTGATCTTTACCAATCTTTCCCTGTTTTCTTTCCTGTTACTATCTCCTGCACCTGTCTTGTTCTGTCTTTTCTACCTTTTCTTACGTGTTCTTACCTGATCTTTACCAATCTTTCCCTGTTTTCTTTCCTGTTACTATCTCCTGCTACCTGTCTTGTTCTGTCTTTTCGTACCTTTTCTTACGTGTTTTACCTGATCTTTACCAATCTTCCCTGTTTTCTTTCCTGTTACTATCTCCTGCTACCTGTCTTGTTCTGTCTTTTCTACCTTTTCTTACGTGTTCTTACCTGATCTTTACCAATCTTTCCCTGTTTTCTTTCCTGTTACTATCTCCTGCTACCTGTCTTGTTCTGTCTTTTCGTACCTTTTCTTACGTGTTCTTACCTGATCTTTACCAATCTTTCCCTGTTTTCTTTCCTGTTACTATCTCCTGCTACCTGTCTTGTTCTGTCTTTTCCTACCTTTTCTACGTGTTTTACCTGATCTTTACCAATCTTTCCCTGTTTTCTTTCCTGTTACTATCTCCTGCTACCTGTCTTGTTCTGTCTTTTCGTACCTTTTCTTACGTGTTCTTACCTGATCTTTACCAATCTTTCCCTGTTTCTTTCTGTTACTATCTCCTGCTACCTGTCTTGTTCTGTCTTTTCCTACCTTTTCTTACGTGTTCTTACCTGATCTTTACCAATCTTCCCTGTTTTCTTTCCTGTTACTATCTCTGCTACCTGTCTTGTTCTGTCTTTTCGTACCTTTTCTTACGTGTTTTACCTGATCTTTACCAATCTTTCCTGTTTCTTTCCTGTTACTATCTCCTGCTACCTGTCTTGTTCTGTCTTTCCTACCTTTTCTACGTGTTTTACCTGATCTTTACCAATCTTTCCTGTTTCTTCCTGTTACTATCTCCTGCACCTGTCTTGTCTTCTTTTCACCTTTCTACGTGTTCTACCTGATCTTTACCAATCTTTCCTGTTTCTTTCTGTTACTATCTCCTGCTACCTGTCTGTTCTGTCTTTTCTCCTTTTCTTACGTGTTCTTACTGATCTTTACCAATCTTTCCCTGTTTTCTTTCCTGTTACTATCTCCTGCTACCTGTCTTGTTCTGTCTTTTCGTACCTTTTCTTACGTGTTCTTACCTGATCTTTACCAATCTTTCCCTGTTTTCTTCCTGTTACTATCTCCTGCTACCTGTCTTGTTCTTCTTTTCCTACCTTTTCTTACGTGTTCTTACTGATCTTTACCAATCTTTCCCTGTTTCTTTCCTGTTACTATCTCCTGTACCTGTCTTGTTCTGTCTTTTCTACCTTTTCTTACGTGTTCTTACCTGATCTTTACCAATCTTTCCCTTTCTTACGTGTTCTTACCTGATCTTTACCAATCTTTCCCTGTTTTCTTTCCTGTTACTATCTCCTGCTACCTGTCTTGTTCTGTCTTTTCTACCTTTTCTTACGTGTTCTTACCTGATCTTTACCAATCTTTCCCTGTTTTCTTTCCTGTTACTATCTCCTGCTACCTGTCTTGTTCTGTCTTTTCCTACTTTTCTACTGTTCTTACCTGTCTTTACCAATCTTTCCCTTTCTTTCCTGTTACTTCTCCTGTACCTGTCTTTCTGATCTTTCGTACCTTCTACGTTCTTACCTGATTTTCCATCTTTCCTGTTTTCTTTCTGTTACTATCTCCTGCTACCTGTCTTGTTCTGTCTTTTCGTACCTTTTCTTACGTGTTCTTACCTGATCTTTACCAATCTTTCCCTGTTTTCTTTCCTGTTACTATCTCCTGCTACCTGTCTTGTTCTGTCTTTTCCTACCTTTTCTTACGTGTTCTTACCTGATCTTTACCAATCTTTCCCTGTTTTCTTTCCTGTTACTATCTCCTGCTACCTGTCTTGTTCTGTCTTTTCCTACCTTTTCTTACGTGTTCTTACCTGATCTTTACCAATCTTTCCCTGTTTTCTTTCCTGTTACTATCTCCTGCTACCTGTCTTGTTCTGTCTTTTCCTACCTTTTCTTACGTGTTCTTACCTGATCTTTACCAATCTTTCCCTGTTTTCTTTCCTGTTACTATCTCCTGCTACTGTCTTTTTCTGTCTTTCGCTTTCTACGTGTTCTTACCTGATCTTTACCAATCTTCCCTGTTTTCTTTCTGTTACTATCTCCTGCTACCTGTCTTGCGTTCTGCACGTGTTGCCACCCACTCCTATTTCCCCTTCTCTTTCCACCCACTCCTATTTCCCCTTCTCTTTCCACCCACTCCTATTTCCCCTTCTCTTTCCACTCACTCCTATTTTCCCTTCTCTTTCCACTCACTCCTATTTCCCCTTCTCTTTCCACCCACTCCTATTTCCCCTTCTCTTTCCACTCACTCCTATTTCCCCTTCTCTTTCCACTCACTCCTATTTCCCCTTCTCTTTCCACTCCTCCTATTTCCCCTTCTCTTTCTTCCTTCCCATACGTTCTCCTACTGTTTCTGTCTTCTCCTATCTTTAAGCACTTCTCCTTACGATTTTTAACCTGCTCCCGCTCGCCCTGCCCTCATAACGGCCACAAAGCTTGACCACCTGAGCGGCAGGGGCGGTAATTGTGATGATGCAAGCACGGAGTACAGTAACTTTGCCAGATGGAATACACAGCTCGAATGTCTTCAGAGTCCTACACTTGTTGAAATTTTTTTGGCCTGGCCCGACTTCTACCCATGTCAGTTTGCTATGGGGTCAAATGGAAGACAGTGTGGTTTCATCCACTTGATAGAAGAGTTTATGAAAGCGTTGCTATGATTTCTTGACCAGCGCCGCATGTGTCTGTATCTCTCGGGCATGAATGACGCTGGGGTGTATGAAAGCCGGCGCGGAGCCCAGCCAGCCCTGTCACGCGATCTCAGACTAGAATAGAACTTGATCATCGTCATCCTCATTGATTATCAAATCCTAAAAGGAATTTAAATTAGCTCCACCGGTTAACGTGGACAGACAAAATTACAAAACAAAACAGAATTGTCTTGTAATTTGTTTCTCCATGTTGACAGGCGGAGTTGCTTTAAATTCATTTGAAATTTTGTTTCAGTTTCCGCCTGCAGTCCGCTCACTTTGAAACTCGCTTTTCCCCCGCTATCACGTGTCAGACACGTGACCAGCCGCAAGGCAAGCTGGATAATTCGCTCTTCTTTCTCTCAAAACTGATGTTATATAGGTCTGAATGTGCGCATAGGCCGTCTGTAAGGTTGGCAGCAGCAGATAACAGACATAGTAATGTGGACAGCAGTAAAGAACAGAAATAGTAAGGTTTACAGCCGTAGATAACAGACGCAGTAAGGTTGACAGCAGTTGATGACAGATGTAGTAAGACTCACGTCAGTGGTCGAAACAGCAAAGTGAAGGGTAGGAGAAGCTAGTAACACCTGAACGCAGCCCTGGTGTACCAGCTTACACGGAAACGATGACCTAGTCTTTCAAGTTCTGAAGTACGGGTCCTTTTTGTTACGGTTGGCATGGCAACTGGGCCGACATGGAAGAAGTAATCAGTACGGGGGAGGGGGGGGGGGGGGGGGGGGGAATGCTGTATCGTGACAGCGATCGGTCCGAAAAGTGCCAGCAGAATTCTGTGATCTAGATCAAGTAGCGGGGATATAGCTGTCTCATCCCCACTATCATGTGTAATACATAAGAGCAGCCGCAAGTCAAGCTGGATGATTCGCTCTTTTTTTCTCTTAAAACTGATATCATGTTGGTCTGAATGCGTGCATAGGCCGTACGGGAGACATTTAATGTAATAACCGTATACTAAGGGTGTCTGAATCGTCATGCTGAAGTGTCTTATGTGTGCTAGTCATTGCAGGCAAAGTTTTTATAATCAAATCTCCTTCGTTTCCTAAATCGCTGTTTTGGATGATGTAGACTGTTCAAAATCAGTTCACCTTTTCCCCACTGCTTTCCCAATTCTGCGTTTATAAACAAACGGTTACGCTCGTTTTCTTGTCTTAGCTGGTTGATCGTGTTGAGAATTTGAACTTTGTGTCCTCTTCCTGGTTGGACAAAACATGGCAAAATTACTGACGCCCATACTCTAGAAATTCTTGATAGAAACGCACGAATAAATGGCATTCAATAGGCAAAGGACGATTTTTTTTTTCGTATACTTCTCTCCCCTTAACACTTAGTGATCAAAAGTACTTCGAAAGATTTCAAGGTTGGAGAAGCATAACGGCCGAATTCTGAGTAGAGACTATGTCACACAGGTCACAGAATGTAAGCTACACCCGGCCACGTGGGGTTCGTTTGAACGAAGAGCGAACGTATCAAGATTCAGAAAAAAAAAACCAGACCGCACAACACTGCTTATTTCATGATGGTGTGGTGTGCGTGTAGAGCAGTAATTCTGTGCTGTCTATGTTTTGCATGAAAAAGGCATTCACCCTCGCTCCATTATTCTGTGCAGCAGGCTGAGTGCTTGAGCACCGGTATTCTGGTGATCTGGTAATCTGGTTTGCCTCTCTCTCTCTCTGTATGTATGTATGAGTGTACATGTGTGTGTGTCTGTATGTATGGGGGAGAGCCAGACAAACAGACAGACAGACAGGCAGACAGACAGACAGATTCTGATTGACAGAGCTATTGACCCTCACACAAAGTTTCTGATACATAAGCACAAGTTCATAAACATATGTATTTACAAACACAGTGCCGAGAATATTCACACACACACACACACACACACACACACACACACACACACACACACACACACACACACACACACACACTAACGCTCCTGAAACTAAAGCATTAAGATCAGTCGTCAAGAAACAAGACAGATTAAACAACGGAGAGTCAGGAGACATGTATAACGTATTGTCCCAATGTGCTCGAACGGTATCAACTTACTGTAGGACGCAAGCTGTCCGAAGCACAAGCAGCAGTGATGTCGTCACTTGTTCCCCAGTTCAATCGAAAACATAAATTCACGGAAATATTGCTCTTCCAATCGCCTTGGCTTAAGGCTGTTCAGGCCAATTGACATAGGCTAGAACACCAAGGCTACATCAAAATGTTGTTATGCTCTGCATGGTTATGCGGGCATTGTCTTCAGTTGTGACAAGCTCCTGGCATAACATTATCAGTCTCCAAAATCCCCTGAAGTCGGAGTGTGGCTGCCCACGTGGCGGGGTAATCAAAAACAGTCACACACATAATGTTCTCATCCCCAGCTGATGCATTTGTACCATAGTGTTCAAGTACTTTGGCTGATCGGATGATCCCTGGAGTCTTTTAGCCAGGGTACGACGACAACAACAACAGCAACAACTCTTCCAATTTTTGGATGGTCCACATAGAACACCTGTTAAAGATCTAAATTGATTTCTATAGAGAACGCCAGGCCGCTTCTGGATTGAGTCTTGACATATCTGTGTTGGTTTTGATCTTGACGCTGTAAACTACCGATCGAAGATTTTTCACTCCCTTTTAACACACGTGAGTCAAGAATGATTGGATTCTCAGGAACGTACATTACACTGGAAACCTGCGTTGAAGATGATGATTTCTTGAAATATTGGGGAATTGATTGATGAAGTACAGTTATTGCACAAACTCACAGTTAAGCGGCAGTTATTGAAAAAGTAAATATGCTTATCAATTCATCGAACATTCTTTTGTGAAAATGAATCTTAAATCTCATTATTTTACAGCAGGACGCTCTTCGTGGTCAATTAGAAAAGAAGCACGATTATGTTATGGTAGTTTTGTTGAAGATGGCATACATATAAAACGCTGTGATAAAATGGATTCATGAACACAGTTTCGGAAATCAACCTTCTAAAATGACAAAATGACGAAATGGTTCAGGAAAGAAAACAGTAATAAAATCAGGTTAGATGAATGCATAGAACGTGCATACGAATTAACTTTAATGTATATGAATATATGACTATTAAAACGATAGTAGATGTAGTTTAAGCCAGCATAGAGCACGTGAATGCTTGTAAACAGCGTAAGCGACAAGTCTAAAATGTGATTAAAAACAAGATGCAAAGCATATAAACGTACTCCCAGTTTATCTTGAATGCGCGTGTAAAAAAAAAACGTCACAATCAAAGATGCGTCATAATAAAAAAAAAAAAAAGTCACAATCAAACATGCGTCATGATGTATTTTGTCACTGGCCAAGTACTTTTCTGAGATATTCCATAAAGAAGAAAAACCGTTTTGGACCGTTATAGCCGTTAGCAACGGCTATTCTGGTAAAATAAAACATCGGGCATCATCTGTGACCCATAATGAACATACCTATAAATTTTCAGAAAGATCGGCCCAGAAGTTTTGTCTGGAGCGAGTGGAACACATGTTGACCACGGACAGACAAACACACCGACATACAGACACACAGACAGCATTTCTTCGTTCCCATTATAAAGTACTCCCTGTTCTATAAGAACTGGGAGTGCAAAAAGACGTTCTTGTTTCCTAGACACATGACTAATTTTAGATCTTATCAAATATACGATAAGATTCTGTTCTTTGCAAAATGTTGTTCATGAGTGCAGACTTGAAAGAAAATGATTCAGCTGAATGTATTGGAAGTCAGATATGCGACAGAAAAATGCAATGCTTTTGTAAATTTCACACACACACACACACACACACACACACACACACACACACACACACACACACACAAAAGAACAATATTTATTCCTTTTGCCCCTTTTGGGGTATGGAGGAAGGGTGAGTTTAAAGCCATAAACGAAAATGGAAAACAAAAAAGCCAAAATAAAACATAAATTGCTGGTCAACGCTGACATAGACCAAGAATTTACAACTCTTGAGACAATCTAATATACTTTGACGATAGAAGCATTTGTTTTCGATTTGTAGAAGACATCATTGGACAAAAATTATAGACAGATTTTGGGGAGAGAAATCTTTTTGGCAGATACGTGTTGCGCAAAGTAACGAATGATGAACATTCCATGATCAAATGAAATTCATCACATATTGCAGACATGTCACATCTATTACATAACCTTTCTTTCTTGGAACAGCAAATCGACGATCTACTTCAACTGGTAATTTATTATTAGAACATCTAAGCTTGATAAGAGGGTAAATATAAACATCTGATAAGCTAGAAATATATTTCTCCTCCTTGAAATCAGATCTATAAAATTTGTAGAAAAAACAAAAACAAAACAACATTTACTGCTAGTTTCAATGTCATGTTGCCACGTTTGACGGAAAGAGCACTGCAAACTATTTTTGACATTCCTACATAATGTATTGACGTCTGTAAAACACACACACACACACACACACACACACACACACACACACACACACCACACACACCACACACACGCACGCACATGAGCGCGCGCGCAAACTTCGATTGTAAACGGCATAAGTATAAATTTTGAAGTTGAAAATAGGGATAACTGAAAAGAGATACGCATCTTTCTCTTGTCTTCTC
>CM065726.1:61891540-61919040 GCA_033310375.1 Conus canariensis
CTGCTCTAATCAGGAGTGAAAGCTGAAGAAGTGCTGAATGTGTTTCTGATATTTTTAAGAAATTGAAAAACACTCCCTTACTTGTATCACATACCTGAAAAATCTGAAGGTTTTTTTTTTCGTCTTGGTAAATATGTCTTTGGGGGTTGTTTTGTTTTATTTCATTTTGTACGTGTGTGCTTTTTTTTTTTTTTAAGTGTGTGTGTGTGTGTGTGTGTGTGTGTGTGTGTGTGTGTGTAAGTGAGTGTTTCTCAGTAACATTTCTTTGTATTCATGGCCGAATTAGCAGCACACTGGTGTTTTAGACATTCATAAACATGTCACAAGTGTACCACTGCGATTTCCTCTCTCTATCCTGTCTTTGCCATACCGCTTCAACGAACGTCCGAGGTGTTATAGCTTGTGACATAGCTCTACTTGGATCCTGCACAAAATCTCTCATATGTCAGTATTTTTATGAAGCAGTTCATCAAATGTCTAATTTCTGCATCCTCACAAGAAGCATTTGTGTCATATGGAAGTAGTAAAACACCAATATCTCTTCATCAATCTTTAAGATGAAATATAGGCAACATCGTTTCCGATCTGAAAAAAGACGGTTTATTTTTCTTTTAAATTGAAAAAGATAAACACAAATTCAAACATGAGAGAATGATATGTAAATAAAAAGATTACCTCAGAAAAGAGAAACATCCTCTTAAGTCATGACTCATCATTGATTATCATTATCTCCAACAAATGTTTGTCAAAGCCTAGGTGATAAATTGATCACAAAAAACAAAACAAAAAAAAAACAAAAACAAAACAAAGAAAAAAAAAAAAAAAACAACGGAAACTCTCTCCACTTCGACAAGATTAGAATCGTCCTTCTGTTGGCGCAGATCACATCAACTGTTTTTTTTTTTTTTTTTTAATCTGCCGTTCTTTTCTCCCCCACTCCCCCACTTACCCTTCATGCGTCATGCCCACTCTATCCCCATTCAGAGCCCCTCCTCCCCCCCCCCCTTCCCACTGCCCCTCCTCCTGCTCCATCCTCCTTCGTTCCGAATCCCCTCCCCCAAATACGAAGAAGATTAGATTGGAAGCAATCATGCTGATCATTCGGACGCATTTCTCCATAGCACAGTCGTGAGGTTGGACACTGGCTGGTGACACTGTGCTATCAGGGATAATTGTTTATTCATGAAGGCTGCAATCTCAGAAAAAGAAAATGCACTGACAGCTTAGAGGCAAAAGGGAAACGAGACAGGGGGAAAAAAACAACAGAATGCAGTGTGTGAGGAAGAGCGTGTTGCCCATATCAAAGTTAACCACAGAGTTGTAGTTTCTGATATACTGAGAACCGTGGACGATCTTTTCTTTGCTAAAGACTGTACTACCTGGCATGCCCCCTACATGATCTCCTGACGATCTTTTCTTTGCTAAAGACTCTACTACTATCTGGCATGCCGCCTACATGATCTCCTGACGAAAATGTTTCAACAGAATCTGTCTTTCTCAACACCCGCTCTGTTGATGCGCTGTGCCGCCGACATAAAATCCATTTTAAGCCAAGAGGAGGTTTCCCTAGGGCCTTTCATGTCAGATCCTATCACTGAAAACTCTGCTTCAGTCAGACTGACTGACTCTGTGTATCAAGCGCGTGGTTTCTTAAGCCTCCCAATCTTATCGCTGAAAACTATGCTTTAGTCAGACTGACTGACTCTGTGTATCAAGCGCGTGGTTTCTTAAGCCTCCCAATCTTATCGCTGAAAACTACGCTTTAGTCAAGCTGACTGACTCTGTGTATCAAGCGCGTGGTTTCTAAAGCCTCCCAATCTTATCGCTGAAAACTACGCTTTAGTCAAGCTGACTGACTCTGTGTATCAAACGTGTCGTTTCTTAAGCCTCCCAATTTTATCGCTGAAAACTATGCTTTAGTCAAGCTGACTGACTCTGTGTATCAAACGTGTCGTTTCTTAAGCCTCCCAATCTTATCGCTGAAAACTATGCTTTAGTCACACTGACTGACTGTGTGTATCAAACGTGTCGTTTCTTAAGCTTTCCAAACTGATCACTGAAAACTCTGTTTTAGTCAAACTGACTGACTCTGTGTATCAAACGTGTGATTTCTTAAGCCTCCCAATCTTATCGCTGAAAACTATGCTTTAGTCAGACTGACAGACGCGTATCAGATGTGTGGGTTTCTTTAACCTATGGCTGACAGTCAGTTCTGTTTATGCCCCTGATATTGTCGACCTGAGAATAATACACGCTTGTGAAAGCTTCAACGTCGATCTGAAAGCTTTGAATAATTTTATTAGATTAATAACGGTTACGGTTAAGTTGATGTTTCGTAGTCTACTAGCCGTCGGGCGGTGAGCTGGCAGAGGTTCACCGTGTCTGGTGCACAGCACGATGGAAGGCACAGCCCATCCTTCAGCTGCTTTCAACCTTCCCTGAACTGAATCCACCCTTTTTCATTTTGTTACGTAGCTGAAGACTGTCACCGAAGACCAAAGGAGTATTCTTGATACTGTTCTTATTGTTGTCCTCTTTACTGTAGACCGGTTTTGTTCACTTACAAATCGCCCCCTTCATGTTTGCATGAGATTCTTAAGGCAATAATCTTTACATTAAAAAAAAAAAAATGAAGTGCAGTCTAATCTATCATCCAAGTGTGACACAAAGACGGCTGTGGTCTCTTAGTCATTGAACTTAAGTGTGGAGCGCTCTGCTCTGTGTTTTTTTTCTTATGATTGAATTTGTTGTTAATGCTATGTTGTAGTGTAACTGTCACGACTACCGACAGTTTCAGCACTGGAGAAAGATCGAGATTCAGCCTAGTCAGCCTTGGACTCGAGCCCCTAAGTATTGATGATCAATTTGATTGGTGTGTTTATCTCCCGGTTGGCCGTTGTTTGATGGTTTGGTTGTCATCAATGATCGCTTGGATGGTCGTTGTTTGATATTTTGGTTGTTATCAATTAGATTGGAGTGTTTATCTCCCGGTTAGTTGTCGTTTGACAGTTGGTTGTTATGAATTTGACTATTATCATGGTTGGTCTTTGTTAATTTTGCAGGTTTATTTCTCTCGTGATTGGTCGCTGTTTGTCATCAAGATTGTTGTCAGTTTGATTGCCTCGTTTATTTCGTAGTCGGTCGTTGTTTTCTGGTACGGTTGTTTGTTTATGTTTTTGTTTGTTTTTTTGTTTTTTCTCAAAAGTGTGTTTTGCAAGGTTCTGACTGCGGTCCATGCATGGTAAGCGTTATCAGTGTCTCTTATCTCAAAGCGCTCTACATTCCCTACTCACTGATGACATACCTCTGGGCCATCGCAGATGTTCCCCTTTCCCTACTCAATACTTGATTAACATACCAGATGTTCCCACTCTGTCCCAAGTACTCCACTATGATGACAATACCAGATGTTCCCCTTTCCCTACTCACTGATGACATACCAGATGTTCCCCTTTCCCTACTCACTGATGACATACCTCTGGGCCATCGCAGATGTTCCCCTTTCCCTACTCACTGATGACATACCAGATGTTCCCCTTTCCCTACTCACTGATGACATACCTCTGGGCCATCGCGTTCCTTCCTATCAGATGACATCAGTGTTCCCCTTTCCCTACTCACTGATGACATACCGGATGATGTTCCCCTTTCCACTACTCACCTGGATGCCATCTACCCGAGATGGTTCCCCTTTCCTACTCACTGATGACATACCAGATGTTCCCCTTTCCCTACTCACTGATGACATACTCCATGAATGTTCCCCTTTCCCTACTCACTGATGACATACCAGATGTTCCCCTTTCCCTACTCACTGATGTACAGTTTTACTCATGATGTTTCCCGCATTCCCTTACTCACTATGAATGACCATCCTACCTAGATGTTTCCCCTTTCCCTACTCACTGATGACATACCTACCAGATGTTCCCCTTTCCCTACTCACTGATGACCCTTACACTACTAGGCCTATACAACAGATGCATTCCACTTTCAGAGATGGACAACGCAATGATCTTTAGATGGAGCTTGGAGTGTTCTTGGGGCTTTTTTTTTTTCATCGGCACATAATTTGGGACTATGAATCAAATTGTGAAGAATCTCGTATGTCCAAAAAGAGAGTCTGTCGGATTTTGACGCTTAGCTTGTGACGAACTTCGTCTCTTTGGTTGTAAACAATTACACTCACTCATCCTCTCTACACCAGATTCTGTGACTCTCACATGTTAAGTTCCCTCCGAATTCTATCGAACACAGTGTAAGATTTCCCTCGCCTGTACCTCACATGCTCGCGCCACCCAAACTCCCATTCTAAGTTATCGAAAAAAAGAAAAAAAAAAAGATTCTGACTTGCTGCTTGAATCTGATGTGCCGCAAATGCCCCCATTGCCAAAATCACTTCTTGTGCCAATATTTCTTTTTCAACGTGCTGTGATGTTCCATTCAGAGAAATGTTAGGTGAATTAGTCAGAACCCCTTTGTCCCCAAATCCTCCATCTCTCTCTCTCTCTCTCTCACTATGCCTCACTCTCTCTCTGTCTCTCTGTCTCTGTCTGTCTGTCTGTCTGTCTGTCTGTCTGTCTGTCTGTCTCTCTCTCTCTCTCTCTCTCTCTCTCTCTCTCTCTGCCCACCATGGTTTATCAAACTACGAGAAGAGTTCAAGCAATTTGTAGGTGTGTCATGTCTAAAACTTCTGCCCTGTGCGTGTGTGTGTGTGTGTGTGTGTGTGTGTGTGTGTGTGTGTGTGTGTGTGCGTGATGCGTGCGTGCGTGCGTGCGTGCGGTGCGTGCGTGCGTGCGTGCGCGCGTGCGTGCGTGCGTGCGTGCGTGCGTGCGTGCGTGTGTGTGTGTGTGTGTGTGTGTGTGTGTGTGTGTGTGTGTGTGTGTGTGTGTGTGTGTGCACGGGGCAGTCTTGAGCACAGAAGCAGTTCAACAGAGCTGTTATTTGCGAATAAATTTTCCTCACCATGGTGAGCATCACGTGATCTGCCATTTTAGATTACATAATTGACAATGTAGACTACATGCGATCAAGTTCCCTCCAAATCAGTATATGCGATATATGCTTTGTCTCACTGTGCAAGTGAGCATGTATGTTTTGTCAGTGTCAGACTGATGTTTGTTCCTCCTTCAGTTTCAGCTTCCTGTCAGTTAAAGACATTTGACAGTTAAACGTGAGCCATGGAAAGCAGTGTCTACCGAGACTGATCTTGTTGATGCAGTGCTTTCTACCTTATGACAAGAACCACAAACCTTCACCTCCACATGTGGGGATACAAATTCGCATTCGGCTGCTCTGGAGCCAGTTTGTGGTGCCATTAGGTCCTGGTACCACCAGGGCCTCGTACCTGTGTGCCGACATGCAGGAATTGATTGCATGAAGAAAGGGATAGAGATCTAAATGGTATGAGTCATAATGATACTGTGCCCAGACTGGATCGCCCTGGCGCTATGTTCACCTCACCACACACACACACACACACACACACACACACACACACACACACACACACACACACACACACACACACACCACACCACACACACACACACCACACCACACACACACACACACCACTGCACACCACACACCACACACACACACACACACACACACACACACACACACACACACACACACACACACACCTCACTATAACTGTTATCTATTGCTGTCAACCTTACTGTGCCTGTTATCTACTGCTGTCAACCTTACTATGCCCGTTATCTACTGCTGTCAACCTTACTACGTCTGTTATCGACTGCTGTCAACCTTACTGTGCCTGCTATCTACTGCTGTCAACCCTACTACGTCTGTTATACTGCTGTCAACCTTACTACGTCTGTCATCTACTGCTGTCAACCTTACTACGTCTGTTATCTACTGCTGTCAACCTTACTACGTCTGTTATCTACTGCTGTCAACCTTACTATTCCTGTTTCCTACTGTTGTCAACCTTACTACGGCTGTTATCTACTGCTGTCAACCTTACAATGCCTGTTATCTACTGCTGTCAACCTTACTGCGTCTGTCATCTACTACTGTCAACCTTACTATGCCTGTTATCTACTGCTGTCAACCTTACTGCGTCTGTTATCTACTGCCTTCAACCTGACTACGCCTGGTCTCTACTGCTGTCAACCCTACAATGCCTGTTATCTACTGCTGTCAACCTTACTGTGTCTGTTATCTACTGCTATCAACCTTACTGCGTCTGTTATCTACTGCTGTCAACCTTACTACGTTTGTTATCTACTGCTGTCAAGCTTACTACGTCTGTTATCTACTGCTGTCAACCTTGCTACGTCTGTTATCTACTGCTGTCAACCTTACTACGTCTGTTATCTATTGCTGTTAACCTTACTACGTCTGTTATCTACTGCTGTCAACCTTACTACGTCTGTTATCTACTGCTGTCAAGCTTACTATGTCTGTTATCAACTGCTGTCAACCTTACTACGTCTGTTATCCATTGCTGTCAACTTTACTACGTCTGTTATCTCCTGCTGTCAACCTTACTACGCCTGGTCTCTACTGCTGTCAACCTTACTACTTCTGTTATCTACTGCTGTCAACCTCACTACGCCTGGTCTCTACTGCTGTCAACCTTACAATGCCTGTTATCTACTGCTGTCAACCTTACTACGTCTGTTATCTACTGGTATCAACCTCACTACGCCTGGTCTCTACTGCTGTCAACCTTACAATGCCTGTTATCTACTACTGGCAACCTTACTGCGTCTGTTATCTACTGCTGTCAACCTTACTACGCCTGGTCTCTACTGCTGTCAACCTTACAATGCCTGTTATCTACTGCTGTCAACCTTACTGCGTCTGTTATCTACTGCTGTCAACCTCACTACGCCTGGTCTCTACTTCTGTCAACCTTACAATGCCTGTTATCTACTGCTGTCAACCTTACTATGCCTGTTATCTACTGCTGTCAACCTTACTGCGTCTGTCATCTACTGCTGTCAACCTTACTACGTCTGTTATCTCCTGCTGTCAACCTTACTTCGTCTGTTATGTACCGCTGTCAACCTCACTACGTCTGTTATCTTCTGCTGTCAACCTTACTACGTCTGTTATCTACTGCTGTCAACCTTACTGCATCTGTTTTCTACGGCTGTTAACCTTACTACGTCTGTTACCTACTGCTGTCAACCTCACTACGTCTGTTTTCTACTGCTGTCAACCTTACTACGTCTGTTATCTACTGCTGTCAACCTTACTACGTCTGTTATGTACTGTTGTCAACATTATTATGCCTGTTATCTGCTGCTGTCAACCTTACTACGTCTGTTATCTACTGCTGTCAACCTTTCTACGTCTGTTCTCTACTGCTGTCAACCTTACTACGTCTGTTATCTACTGCTGTCAACCTTACTGCGTCAGTTATCTACTGCTGTCAACCTTACTACGTCTGTTATCTACTGCTGTCAACCTTACTATGTCTGTTATCTAGTACTGTCAACCTCACTGCGTTTGTTATCTACTGCTGTTAACCTTACTACTTCTGTTATCTACTGCTGTCAACCTTACTGCTTCTGTTATCTACTGCTGTCAACCTTACTACGTCTGTTATCTACTGCTGTCGTTCTCACTACGTCTGGTCTCTACTGCTGTCAACCTCACTACATCTGATATTTATTGCTGTCAACCTTAGGATTTCTTTTCTTTACTACTGTCCACATTACTATGTCTGTTATCTACTGCTGTCACCCTTACAGACGTATTAGGGTTGACGGTAGTAGATAACAGACGTACGGCCTATGCGCACATTCAGACCTATATAACATTAGTTTTGAGAGAAAGATGAGCGAATTATCCAGCTTGCCTTGCGGCTGGTCACGTGTCTGACATGTGATAGCGGGGAAAAGCGAGTTTCAAGGTGAGGTTACTGCAGGCGGAAACTGAAACAAGATTTCAAATGAATTTAAAGCAACTCCGCCTGTCAACATGGACAACCAAATTACAAGACAATTCTGTTTTGTTTTGTAATTTTGTCTGTCCACGTTAACCGGTGGAGCTAATTTAAATTCCTTTTAGGATTTGATAATCAATGAGGATGACGATGATCAAGTTCTATTCTAGTCTGAGATCGCGTGACTGGGCTGGCTGGGCTCCGCGCCGGCTTTCATACACCCCAGCGTCATTCATGCCCGAGAGATACAGACACATGCGGCGCTGGTCAAGAAATCATAGCAACGCTTTCATAAACTCTTCTATCGAGTGGATGAAACCACACTGTCTTCCATTTGACCCCATAGCAAACTGACATGGGTAGAAGTCGGGCCAGGCCAAAAAAATTTCAACAAGTGTAGGACTCTGAAGACATTCGAGCTGTGTATTCCATCTGGCAAAGTTACTGTACTCCGTGCTTGCATCATCACAATTACCGCCCCTGCCGCTCAGGTGGTCAAGCTTTGTGGCCGTTATGAGGGCAGGGCGAGCGGGAGCAGGTTAAAAATCGTAAGGAGAAGTGTTTAAAGATAGGAGAAGACAGAAACAAGTAGGAGAACGTATGGGAAGGGAAGGAAAGAGAAGGGGAAATAGGAGTGAGTGGAAAGAGAAGGGGAAATAGGAGTGAGTGGAAAGAGAAGGGGAAATAGGAGTGAGTGGAAAGAGAAGGGGAAATAGGAGTGAGTGGAAAGAGAAGGGGAAATAGGAGTGAGTGGAAAGAGAAGGGGAAATAGGAGTGGGTGGAAAGAGAAGGGGAAATAGGAGTGAGTGGAAAGAGAAGGGGAAATAGGAGTGAGTGGAAAGAGAAGGGGAAATAGGAGTGGGTGGAAAGAGAAGGGGAAATAGGAGTGGGTGGAAAGAGAAGGGGAAATAGGAGTGAGTGGAAAGAGAAGGGGAAATAGGAGTGAGTGGAAAGAGAAGGGGAAATAGGAGTGGGTGGAAAGAGAAGGGGAAATAGGAGTGGGTGGAAAGAGAAGGGGAAATAGGAGTGAGTGGAAAGAGAAGGGGAAATAGGAGTGGGTGGCAACACGTGCAGAAAGACAAAACAGGTAGCAGGAGATAGTAACAGGAAAGAAAACAGGGAAAGATTGGTAAAGATCAGGTAAGAACACGTAAGAAAAGGTAGGAAAAGACAGAACAAGACAGGTAGCAGGAGATAGTAACAGGAAAGAAAACAGGGAAAGATTGGTAAAGATCAGGTAAGAACACGTAAGAAAAGGTAGGAAAAGACAGAACAAGACAGGTAGCAGGAGATAGTAACAGGAAAGAAAACAGGGAAAGATTGGTAAAGATCAGGTAAGAACACGTAAGAAAAGGTACGAAAAGACAGAACAAGACAGGTAGCAGGAGATAGTAACAGGAAAGAAAACAGGGAAAGATTGGTAAAGATCAGGTAAGAACACGTAAGAAAAGGTACGAAAAGACAGAACAAGACAGGTAGCAGGAGATAGTAACAGGAAAGAAAACAGGGAAAGATTGGTAAAGATCAGGTAAGAACACGTAAGAAAAGGTACGAAAAGACAGAACAAGACAGGTAGCAGGAGATAGTAACAGGAAAGAAAACAGGGAAAGATTGGTAAAGATCAGGTAAGAACACGTAAGAAAAGGTACGAAAAGACAGAACAAGACAGGTAGCAGGAGATAGTGACAGGAAAGAAAACAGGGAAAGATTGGTAAAGATCAGGTAAGAACACGTAAGAAAAGGTACGAAAAGACAGAACAAGACAGGTAGCAGGAGATAGTAACAGGAAAGAAAACAGGGAAAGATTGGTAAAGATCAGGTAAGAACACGTAAGAAAAGGTACGAAAAGACAGAACAAGACAGGTAGCAGGAGATAGTGACAGGAAAGAAAACAGGGAAAGATTGGTAAAGATCAGGTAAGAACACGTAAGAAAAGGTACGAAAAGACAGAACAAGACAGGTAGCAGGAGATAGTAACAGAAAAGAAAACAGGGAAAGATTGGTAAAGATCAGGTAAGAACACGTAAGAAAAGGTACGAAAAGACAGAACAAGACAGGTAGCAGGAGATAGTAACAGGAAAGAAAACAGGGAAAGATTGGTAAAGATCAGGTAAGAACACGTAAGAAAAGGTACGAAAAGACAGAACAAGACAGGTAGCAGGAGATAGTAACAGGAAAGAAAAAAGGGAAAGATTGGTAAAGATCAGGTAAGAACACGTAAGAAAAGGTACGAAAAGACAGAACAAGACAGGTAGCAGGAGATAGTAACAGGAAAGAAAAAAGGGAAAGATTGGTAAAGATCAGGTAAGAACACGTAAGAAAAGGTACGAAAAGACAGAACAAGACAGGTAGCAGGAGATAGTAACAGGAAAGAAAACAGGGAAAGATTGGTAAAGATCAGGTAAGAACACGTAAGAAAAGGTACGAAAAGACAGAACAAGACAGGTAGCAGGAGATAGTAACAGGAAAGAAAACAGGGAAAGACTGGTAAAGATCAGGTAAGAACACGTAAGAAAAGGTACGAAAAGACAGAACAAGACAGGTAGCAGGAGATAGTAACAGGAAAGAAAAAAGGGAAAGATTGGTAAAGATCAGGTAAGAATACGTAAGAAAAGGTACGAAAAGACAGAACAAGACAGGTAGCAGGAGATAGTAACAGGAAAGAAAACAGGGAAAGATTGGTAAAGATCAGGTAAGAACACGTAAGAAAAGGTACGAAAAGACAGAACAAGACAGGTAGCAGGAGATAGTAACAGGAAAGAAAACAGGGAAAGATTGGTAAAGATCAGGTAAGAACATGTAAGAAAAGGTACGAAAAGATAGAACAAGATAGGAACCAGTAGAAATTGAGGGGGAGTGGAGGTGAAGTGGGGGGGGGGGGTACGAGAATAGAAGAAAACTATGAGAATGCAAGAAGAATTGGAAAAAAGGTATGAAAGAGTAGGGGAAGCATCAAAATGGAGGCAGAAATTAAAAAAAAAGGTCGGGAAAAAGTAGGAAAAGTATGAACATGGTGGAAGAAGTAGAGAAAGATTGGAAAAAAAGTATGAAAAGAGTGAAATGCAGTAAGAAGTAGAAAAATAGGGAAAAGTTGGAGAAAAAGTATGAAAATGCAGACAGACGCTGTAAGGATTGGGAAAAAAAAAGTGGGACAGTGGAGGAAGTAGGAGGGACAGGTCCAAAAGAAGGAAGAGCATGAAAGTACAGGAAAACTCGGGGAAATAAAAACAGGAAAATACGAAAAACCAGAGAGACAGATTGGAAGTGTAGAAAAGTATGACAATCCAGACAGACAGATTGGAACTGTAAGGAAAAGTATGACAATCCAGACAGACAGATTGGAAGTGTAAGGAAAAGTATGACAATCCAGACAGACAGATTGGAAGTGTAAGGAAAAGTATGACAATCCAGACAGACAGATTGGAAGTGTAAGGAAAAGTATGACAATCCAGACAGACAGATTGGAACTGTAAGGAAAAGTATGACAATCCAGACAGACAGATTGGAAGTGTAAGGAAAAGTATGACAATCCAGACAGACAGATTGGAAGTGTAAGGAAAAGTATGACAATCCAGACAGACAGATTGGAAGTGTAAGGAAAAGTATGACAATCCAGACAGACAGATTGGAACTGTAAGGAAAAGTATGACAATCCAGACAGACAGATTGGAAGTGTAAGGAAAAGTATGACAATCCAGACAGACAGATTGGAAGTGTAAGGAAAAGTATGACAATCCAGACAGACAGATTGGAAGTGTAAGGAAAAGTATAAAAACCCAGACAGACAGATTGAAACTGTAAGGAAAAGTACGACAATCCAGACAGACAGATTGGAGCTGTAAGGAAAAGTATGACAATCCAGACAGACAGATTGGAAGTTTAAGGGGAAAAAAAGTATGAAAATCCAGACAGAAAGATTGGAACTGTAAGGAAAACATAGGGAGAATCTGGAAAAGGTTTGAAAAAGTAGGGAAAGTAGGAAATACTTTGACAATGGAGAAATGAATAGTGACAGGCTGGGAAATGTAGGGGAAATGTAGATACAGCATGGCAAGGTAGAATAAAAGAGAAGGAAAACGTAAGAAAAATGAACAGACAGGATGAAACAGAGAAAGTTCGGAAAAAGTGGGACATGGTAGAAACAAAAATATAAAAAGGCAGATAAGAAAAATTGGAAAAGGTAGAAAAGTTGAAAAGGGTTAAGAAAAAATAAGTACATCAGAAACAAAACGTGGAATTAAAGAATAAAAAGGTAAAGAAACAATAAAGAGAACAAGTAGAAAGGAAGCAGTACAAAAAAGTAGAAAACAGTAGAAAAAAAGGTAGGAAATATCACGCGATGAGTCCAGCTGGCTACACAGACCTCATTTCGTGTCTTTGGCTCGGAAAGCCGACGGTTACTTGACTGAATGCAGAGTGGGGTGCAGGTGGAATGGTGGGTGGGAGAGGAGGAGGGGTACGTGACAACAAGGGTACTTAAATTACGGTGACAGGTAGCATCAGACCCAGATTCATACGAAACATAGACCATTGACCAAGTGCAAGCAGACGAAACTCTTGAGTCGTGTGTGTGTGTGTGTGTGTGTGTGTGTGTGTGTGTGTGTGTGTGTGTGTGTGTGTGCGTGAGCGTGTGTGTGTATGTGCGTGAGCGCGCACGCGCGCGCGCGCGCGCGCGTGTGTATGTGTGTGTGTGTGTGTGCTAGCGTCAGACCTAGATTACTACTAAGCTTATACCATTGCCAGGTGCAAGCAGACGGAACTCTTGAGAGGTGTGTGTGTGTGTGTGTGTGTGTGTGTGTGTGTGTGTGTGTGTGTGTGTGTGTGTGTGTGTTGTGTGTGTGTGTGTGTGTGTGTGTGTGTGTGTGTGTGTGTATGTGTGTGTGTGTGTGTGTGTGTGTGTGTGTGTGTGTGTGTATGTATGTGTGTGTGTGCGTGTGTGCGTGTGTGCGTGCATAAATGTTTTTGTTTGCATGTGTGTGTCAGTGTAAATAGGAGACCATGAATGAAGGAGCTGAGGGGAGTCAAACAGAGAGAGAGAGAGAGAAAGAGGAGAGAGAGAGAGAGAGAGAGAGAGAGAGAGAGAGAGAGAGAGAGGAGAGAGAGAGAGAGACGAGGGTGGGGACTGGAGGTGATGAGAATTGTACTTGAGACGACCACAGGTTATATGACTTGGGTTCTAGATGACAAACCTTCGCGCTGCTGTGGGCTAGTTAATGCGTCATCACAGCTGTAGGCCTATAGGACTTCATTTAGCACGGATGCTGGTGTCTAATTTCGCACAATGTACATACTTAAGACATATTGATTTCACTTTACATTGACATTTAAAATACTCGGACAACACTGTCGTCCTTTTGTCTCCTCTCTCTGTTCTCTGTCAGGATTGCAATATGCGCTATACAGAGTCAGTAAGAAAACTGGGTATTGGACTCAGTGTACGTCTGACAGATTAAATGTCTGCTGTTTTTTACATGCGCCGTAAGACACACACTTGACTGACTCCCAACATACAGACATCCTTGACAGAAGACCTGTCTTCATTTAAAAAAAAGGACAGTCGAACAAGCCTTTAAAGCATGGCAGGGAAACCAAGGTTTGAATAAGGGACAAGTTGTGTGAACGTCCACCCTCTGTCTAAAGCACGTTACAGTATTCAGACCTGCTCCACTCATTACACTGATGACGGCCATGAAAAACGGTCCAAATATTTCTACTAGTAAACGCTGTTTTTTTCCATCCTAAAGGTACTGTAACTTGACGCTATTTCCTGGAGAAATACCCATTCGAAAAGAGTCTACACAATTTACAGCAGTTTGCAGCTCTTTCTTGTCAACCATGTCACACAATGAAGTACCTGCAAAGAAATACCCTGCGTTCGAGCCGTTAGACTGCACTACCTGTTGCTCGACTGGTACACAGTATTGATTATCGGTGACGTCTGTTGGTTTTTTGGCGTCTGTTTCTTTCAACATTCAACATTGCTGCCATAAAATTCAGCCGCAGTGTATGTGAAATTTTCAACTGTAAATCACAGCCACGACGGACCAGGAAACTCAACTTAAGACCCAAGTTTCCACAAAATGGCCGCCCAATTATCAACTAGAGTTAACACCTTTAAGATTCTTAAAAAAAAAAAAAGACGCTTACAAGAAAACTGAAGAGAAACAACATTTCTAGTTCCATGGGATTCTTGCGGTGAAGAAAAAAAAAACTGCATGCTTGCCTGCCGCTTCAGCAGTTGTGAAATCGAACAACAACGAAAGTAAAACAAACAACAGCCAAAACCAATGAATAGAAATAAAGCTAAAACGGCAGACACTCTGTGAGTATACAAAGAGAAGCAGTTCGCTCTGACTCTGCATCTTACGCAATTTCCGGCCACCCAGCTGAGGCGTCTTCCACATGAAATCAACGGAAACTCAGCGAAGGAGTCAGAACCATAAAGGCCTGAACATTCGGCCTGAACTCTACAGCTCCTCGCTCCAAGAGCACCATTCCGACAGCTGCGATGCGTTGAACGGTTTTCAAAGACGACTGTCCACGGTGGTGGCGGCGAACTGGCACCCTGTCAATCAACGAGGGGAATAGACAACCACTTCACCTTGAATGTGTCAGTCAAGCGAAAAGGTCATCCCCCTCTGCCGAGGGCCCTCAAATGATCTGGAGGCTTTGTGTCAAGTTTCCTCTCGCTGTGTCTGTGATTAGTTCAGTCACGTATCGCTGCCAGCGAAAACTGTTCTCTAATTTTACCCTCAAGTCTCAATCAGTGGACGTATCTCTATACCTCGCCTCCTCCTGCGACCTTCTGTGGTGTTGATGGCTAAATCCGGAAGGGAAGGGTTGGGGTGGGGGATGTGGATTGATGGTTGAGGGAGGATTATTTCTCCCATCCCCCATGACAGCTATGTGTATGGGTAAATCAGAGGTCACGGTTCTATTTGCAAGATGGAATAGATATGTGGAAATGCTTAATGAATGATTTGCTCTGTTAACTGTCCGGTGAAAATCAGTTCTGACTGAGTCAGTGGTTAAGCGATGTTCCAGATAAGAGAACATTTACTTACACATCATTTTCTCCCCCATCCTTCCCCCCGTTCTCCAACTCACGATTCTCTCCCATCCGCCACTCCCTGCTTATAAATAGTCCAGACTTTTCTTTACCCCCTTCTTTAATCCCCCTTTTCATACCCACGTTTTCACTCTGTCTAGCTATTCTATACCTACAAGATCTTGTTCTTTTCACCATAAATCAGCCCTTTCTTAATTCCATATTCTCTCTCTCTCTCTCTCTCTCTGTATGTGTGTGTGTGTGTGTGTGTGTGTGTGTGTGTGTGTGTGTGTGTGTGTGTGTGTGTGTGTGTGTGTGTCGCTCATGTTATAACTCACGCACACAAATAAAATAATGACCTTCTAAATTTCACCTTCTCACCATTAACACACTGACCTTGACAATTAATCACCAGCATCAACAGTCACATGAACTCTGTCTGGGTATTCGCTTACACTGGCTATAAGTTACCATGCAGACTTCAAAACAGAGAGGGTAACGAAATCACAATGCACTGTGCACTCACAATCCTATACATGTAGGAAGAGAACTTGCAATATATATATATACTTATTTCACCTACACAAGGTCTTCTGTATGGATGCATAGGTAGGAAAAACCAGCGAAGAGAGCTCCGTCCGAGCACCTGTCAGGGTGTTTCTTTTCTCAGCGACATCGTCTTGTTAGCGACATTTTACGTAGAGGCATTGGCAAGGGCGCATGCTTCGTAGTTTTTTTTTTCTTTTTTTTTTTTTTTTTTTCTTAAATCACACCAGAGGAGTCAGAATTAAAGTAAAGGTCACGGCTGGCCCATGGCGGGTTTAGCAAACGTCGAATTAAGACGCGGTGAAAAGAAATGAAAAGAGGAAAAACGAAGATTAATATTGCTACAAAGATGCGTTCTGAATGGATTTAAACAAGACGATTTACCCATGATTGTTTTTCCTGTCAGGTTTCTCCCAAAAGATTAGGGACACACAGTTTACTTTTTTTTTTTTTGACAGGGACACAGACACGGCGTATATTTTGTAATTCGACGTGAGATCGTGGGGACTGTAAAGGGTTCGTGGATTTTGTTAAGGGCAAATCCAAGGGGAAAAAACTGCGTCTACTCCCTTGAGGGATAAGCATTTTGTTTGCTAGAGAGATTCCTTATGACAGGGAAGGGAAGAGAACTGCGTGTCCGTGAGGACCTGGTTAACAGAATACATTAACACGTGCATGTATTTAAAATATCTATACGAAACTACAGCAGACGCGTTTTATGTAAATAGAGTAAAATCTAGTTATTAATGAAAAAAGGGGGATTTCTCATCTGTCTGTCTGGTCGTGTCAACCTGGCGTGAACGAGAGTCTGACAAGCGCATGTATGAAAAATTCTACGAGCAAGAATGGACCATGTAGCCTTTTCTATGTGTACTCAGAAAGGAGTAGCGCCATGACAAATACACCATGAGTGAAACATACCTCTCTTTTCCCTGAGTTTGCAAAGCAGCACACCCACATCCGTACCCTCCTTGTCCGTTCCATCCACCTACGTTCAGAGTCAAACTGATCGAATTGCGGGTGGAAGGCAGAATGAGGGCAAGTGAGACCGTGACAGGGGAGGGGGGAGGGGGGGAGGATGAGAGAGAGGGTGGAAGGAATGGAAGGAACGGGGAGGAGGGGAAGAGGAAATCGAAGAAGCAATTAGTCCAACATTCTGCTGCTCGTGTCTCATCTCCTCAGTTTGGTTTAGAGACTCGAGAGGTTCGATGTTGCAGGCTGAATGACTGTTGGGCCTCCAAGGATGAATTATTCCTTACAAGTGTACGAGATGCGCAACAACTTCGTCGTAGATAGAAAGACAGAGTACTGAGCGTAGAAACAACGACAATAGGAATTATAATAAACATTATAACCAAATCAACGTTTTTACCATCTGATCTTGGGCCTGTTTTCAGCGGGATAATCATGTATTCATGACGGTTGAAGTCACAGAGAGAAAAGACTGAGATTTGGGAAGGCTGTGGGGAAACAGGGGGAAGACGGACACTGCAGTACGTCGAAAATACCGTGCCAGTCCCATGGTTACTGACCGCTGAATCTCTTCTTCTTTTAAAAAAAAATTGTCTCCAGAAACGGGGTCCGGAATAGCTCAGTGGTAGGGCGCCGGACTCGTAATCTTGGTGATCCTGGGGTTGCTGGTTCGATTCTCCACCGGGCCGTTTCGGTACAGGGGGATTTTTCCCTCGGAGTTAACATTGGCTCTGACTCCATTTCCCATACAGTCCTTCGAATGAGACTATAAACCGAAGTTCCGTCCATGAACGTATGCATAACATCTTGCTCACACGTAAAATCCCATCACCAACTTTCGGAAGAGAAGGCCAGTTTGGCCGTTGGCATGGACGACCCGTTATACATAGCATGCGCCTTGAGTGAGAAATGGAAAGAAGGAATGAAGGAAGGAAATTGAGTGAACGATATTGAACGATATTGACTGGATGACACGGGAAACGACTGAGTGAAGCGCCAGCTGGCAGCTTTTCAGTCAGCACTACCCAGGTAGGCAGCCCGTTGTGTAAACGAGTGTGGATTGTAAAGCGCTTAGAGCTTGGTCTCTAGCCGAGGATAAGCGCTATGTTAGTATCACAATAATAATAATAAAGCTGTAATCAGGTGTAAACTTGTCTTTTCCAAAGCCTGTCCTAAGCGGCACGATCCGCGTGTACCCTTGAATGTTATCTATCAGCAAGTTCCCCAACACCTGGCCGTCTTCCCCACAGTGACCTTGACATAAAATCTGTTGATTGACAAGATGTGTAATTTTTCAGCAGGCCTTCGATTACCGATTGATAATCATTTAGAAATGAGACTCTTGACACCTGTGAGTCGTTTCTCTTTGTGATTTCTAATACCAAATCATTTCAAACTTTAATGTTTTTCATGTGGACTTTGGAAAACGATACACCTACGAAACGCGATTGTGTGTGTGTGTGTGTGTGTGTGTGTGTGTGTGTGTGTGTGTGTGTGTGTGTGTGTGTGTAAACGGGTCAGAAACAACTAAAATTCACCATTGATCTACTGAGAAGCATTTCACACGTTTTTAAAAACTGACCTGTCCAATCACGTTTCTTGTTTTACTTTGGCTTTTCTTTTTTTTTTTTTTTTGTATTGCCCGAGTACTCGTGTCACGTCATATTTTCCTCACCATTGATTGCCATACACTGTATCAGGCCTTATACTGACCTGCCACGTAACTTGTCAAGGTTTGTCATGTTGCACTCCATATCTTGTTTTGCTTGTGTATGATCCTGCACTTTATTATGTTTCGTTTCTTGCTCTGCTAGCATGCGCTGTATTTTTCCTGGCCGTGAGCCTTGTCTTGTTTTGTATGTGTTTCGCCATGCATCGTCTTATTTTTGTCTTGAGTCATTTTGCTTTGTCCTACATTCCTGTTTTGTTTTGTGTTGTACCTTGCTATGATAACATGATTTTGGTCTTGTGTGCATACTTTTGCCCTCGCCAAGATTTACCTTGTTGTTTATGTCTTGTGTGTGTGTGTGTGTGTGTGTGTGTGTGTGTGTGTGTGTGTGTGTGTGTATGTTGCATTACTTCTATCGTCTTCGTCTTACTGGCCTTGCTACGTGGTCCTGTATTGCTTTGTTTACCCTTGACTTTCCTTGCCTTGCATTGTCTTGTGTCTGATGTGTGAAGAACATGCAGACAATGGCAGGAGACTCAGGGGGCTTTAGACATTGGTGACGAGGACTTACCATACTATACCTAAATGGAGCATCTAATTTCTAATTCTGCGCGTGTAACATCCTTTTCAAGGTGTCCAATACTCCATTTTCAGATTCTTTGTAATCTAATCCTTTTTTACCTTCTCAACCTAACCGCCTTTTTTTTTTTTTTTGACTTTCTCCAGATTCCATCATTTTACCTTCCAAATATCCCTTTTTTCACCTCATCCGTATCCCATCGTTACAATGTTAAAATATCCCATCTTTTCAGCTCTGTGTAAGACAGCAAGGGAGCTCAAAACAAAAACTAGCGATGGTATGAGAATAAAGTCTATAACAGTATTCTGTCCTGGCAATACCTGCTCATTATTCCTGCTCTCAACTTTTAGTCTACCTTGCAACCTACTGTGGCGACTGTTCCCTACAGGAGTCGACACGCACAGCAGGGATTAGAAGTGCTGATATAGTGCACCGCTGGCGTGATCCTGTGTTTAAAAGTGTCAGGAGAGATGACTTGATGTTTAACACACACACAACACGGACAGACGTCTCACGTTGTGGTCACTGATACCTGGCCATTAAAGGAGGGCGCCCGTCTCCCTCGTGACAGCAATCGTTTTGAAAAGAAAAAAAAAAGAAAAGAAAGAAAATTACACTGCATACAACAACAGCCATTCAGCAGTCTGCTTCTAGTATCGTGGATACCGCTATCGCACCGCCATGTTTATTTCACAAGAGCAGCTTCAAAAACAAGCTAAAGGTAAGATTGTGTTGTTTCTTGCCCACAAGATTAATGTGAAGCTGATTTGAGTGCGTGCAAAGGCCGTACGGGATACGAAATATTGTGTCGTGACAACACAACAAGCATAACTGTTTTATCATGTTGAAGGCCTCTGAAGTCTTATGGGTAGTGACAACAGGACAAATGTAGCAAGTCCATGCTGTAGATTTTGTGCACGTGTCCCAAAAAAAAGAAAAAGAAAAAAGGTTCTTCTGTGTTTTATTCGTTCTGTTTGGGGTTAAGCTTCACCTCCACGTTTGAGTCTGAACTGGTTACTATCAACAACAAAAAATATCAGGAATAAAAAAGTGATTTGAAAAAAGGAACACACACACACACACACACACACACACACACACACACACACACGCACGCACGCACGCACACACGCACGTACGCACACACACACACACACACACACACACACACACACACACACACACACACACACACACTCACACGCACGCACGCACGCACGCACGCACGCACGTACGCACGTACGCACGCACGCACTCACATACACATACACACGACCACATTAACGGGTCGCTGCCCAAAGTGACAGGAATGAACACAGCACACACACCGACACATGTACACTGCATGTTACATTACAACACATACGTTGAACACAGAGAGGATCATGGCCATTGCTTCCCTCATAAGAGAGCACCGCCATTTCTGAAAGCTCAAGGTGAACTCGATTCAGGGAAAACAACGTATGCGATCAAAACAACAACATCAACAAAAACACCCAAACAAAACAAAACAAACAAACAAACAAAAATCACAAAATAAGAGAAATGAGTAAGTAAGTACAGAAATAATCGGATAAGACTACTTAGTAAACATAAGAATGATAATTCCATCGCTACTACTACTATTATTTATTTTACTACTATTACTACTACAACTACTGCTGGCACTACTATTAGTATTCTTCCTCCTCCTCCTCTTCCTCCAACTACTACCACTTGCTATTACTACTACTACTACCACCACTACACCACTACCACCACCATTACTACTGCAACTACTATCATTAGCGCTACTGTACTACTACTGTTGCTGGGTGGTGCTGCGCTACTGCTACTGCTGATATTCTTACCACTACTACCGCTATCACTACTACTACTGCTGCTACTATTAACTACCACTACTACTGCTGTTGCTGCAACTACTACTACTACTAGTGCTGCTACTACTGCTGCTGCTGCTGCTACTACTTCTACCGGTGCTACGACGACTACTCTTGCTGCTACTAACACTACTACTATTAGTACTACTACTTCTGCTACCGCTTCTAGTACTACCGCTGCTGCTACTGCTGTTACCACTACCGCTACTGCAGCTGCAGCTAGTACTTCTACTACTACTACTACTACTACTACTGCTGCTGCTGCTACTACTACCACTGCTACTATTACTACTACTAACACCACTACTACTACTACTACTGCTGCTGCTACTATTACTACTACTACTACTACTACACTATCACTACTACTACTTCTACTACTACTGCTGCTACTACTGCTACTACTACTGCTATTTCTACACTACTACTACACTAGTACTCCTCCTCCTCCTCCTACCACTACAACTTCTGCTGCTGTCTCTGGTGCTGATGCTGATGTTGGTACCGGTGCTGCTGCAGCTGCCACTGCTACCACTATTTTCAAAAGATAATTTTAGTAATCAGTGCGCAACAACGTATATGTCTCTGTGCGTTTCAATAACATTACACCCAACCATCCCAAGTTGTAACTTTTGTTTCAGGTACGTGTACGGTCTTCAACTGTTAAGCTGCTACATTCAGGTTTCTTATCTGTGGCAATTTTAATGCCTGAACGTAAGGTATCGTCTTCAACTGTTAAGTCGTAAATTCAGTTTCTTATCATGGCATTTACGCTAATGTAAGGGTTATCGTTTCAACTGTGAGTCGTTTAATCAGGTTGAATGTAAGACATTGTCGTCAACTGTTAGTCGCTAAATTCGTTTTATCCGTGGCGTTTATGCTAATGTAAGAATTCGTCTCAACTGTTAAGTCGCTAAATTCAGGTTTTTATCCATGGTAATTTCAATGCCCGAATGTAAGATTTTCTGTCTGGTATTCCGATCTCCCCTTATTCCGTATTCTGTACTGAACGTGTTCTTGTTGCCTTACTTGGCAATGTTGTCCCGTACAGTGTGAAAGCATATGTTCTGTGGCATTTTAATGTTATTGTCGGGTGGATTTAGTGGCATAATCCACGAGTAACCTAACTTTGAAAAGATAGCGATTTTAGTAGGACCCTGCTGGAAGGAGTCCACATTCATGTCGACTAGATCTGAAGCAGAATCTTACCTTCAACAAGTTTGTTTGTAGTACTAGTTCAATTTAAAATTTTAATGTGATGCTATTTACAAATCACAGAGCTAGGGTTCTAAACATTTGGGAATTCCCTTCCATGTCCTTTTTGGAAAGGCATACCTTAAGAGAGGAAGTCACGGTTCCTAATCATATTTTAGATGCTTTCCAAAGTCAAGTTTAAGTTCTGAGAGGTTGTTTTTTCAAAGTCGAGAGTTTAAACATCTGCTATATGAGCTCCTATTCCATTTTAGTGTGAACACTGTGCCGTCTGCAAACTGACTTACCTTGAATTCTCTTTCAGATTTTTTTTATCGTCTTTGATAAGCCCAGTTTCCCGAATTTTACATACAGGGATTTCACCATACAAAACAAATAGATAAATGATATTGGATCACCTTGACTGCAACCCTTGTTTCCATCAAAGCTTTGTGACATTTTACCATTCAGTGTTACATACAACTTTACATCGTTACAAAAAGCAGACACATGTAACACGCTAGACCGCTGACTTCCTCAATACAAGATGAGTGAACATGAACAGGTAAACGCAGTAGCTTGTAAGAGTCCGTTGTAGTCCTGTGGTAGGTGTTCAGCTTGCAGACGACAAAATTCATCTGGCGGTATTGAAACGAAGAGGATCCTTTTATTTACAAACGTTGAAGAATATTGGAACAACAAACAGCAATCAACTGACCTTCAGGTTCAATAAGTCGTACATGAACTCAGTCGTACACGCAGCAGCCAAACTTCTACTAATGGCAGCTTTTCATCGACTAGACTCAAACTCAGTGAAGATTCGAAGACTTCTGTGCTCGACAATGACTAGAACTCTTCAACAAATCTCATTTCTCTCTCCCGCAGTCGCACAGCCCTCATCCTTTTATATGGTTATCTAAAGAATATTCTTGAACATACTCGATTATTCTTTTCTTGAATATTCTGCATATTGGTAAGCTCAACCAATGAAATCGCGACAAGTTTACGCGAATGTGATTCAGTCAGCTTCTACAACATTCTCGAACCTTCAGTAATGCACTAGCAGCTTACAGAAACCTGGTGAACATTCTAACATAATCTGGAATATTCCAATTGCATTATCAATCGATCCGAAAACAAAAGTGAACAATTAGGCATACGTTCACTTTCCAAATGGATTAAACTAAATCAACAATAGCACTACATTGACCAAACATACATTTACTAGCGATCACGTTTGTGTGTTTTATATCCAGCATGCGCAGAACACCACCAGCCAAGCCCAGTCTTAATGACAGTAATTGATCAGTCGCAGAACCACAAGAGAGAGCGCCATTCTAGACGGCACCACCACGTCCGTTTGAATATTTTTTTTTTATTGATTCAGACGCCTTTGAACGAACAGACATAGGGAAGAACAAACAAACCAAAAAAAAAAAAAAAAAAAAGGAAAGCTGAAGTCAAAACGAGAGCAGGACATCAAAAGCAACATAACTTGAGTCTTTCTGTGGTGATCAGTGAGAATAAGGATGACCAATGTAACACATACAAAGTTCCTTTTTGGTCTGAAACTACATGACAGGGCTGTACCTTACATATCCTGTCTTGAAATATCCAGTATTAGCCAGAGCTGACAGACACAATCGCTTAGTGTGTTGTTTAGGCACCTCGAGAACCCATCTTGGAAACGCATTAAAATCATGAAACTCGTACGCGTAGTTCGAATGTCCCCATCTGAGCCTTTTTTTCTGGGTGGGAATTTACTGGAGCTAGAATATCCCACAGAAATGTCTCCGATGGGACTCAATCCCCCGACCTGAGAGGTCCCACAGCCCGCTACGCTAGCCGCAGTACCACAGCGGCAGATAACTCTTGGACTCTTTGACTGCAGGTCCTCCCAAATGGCGGTCAACGCGATTCCTGCTGGCCTATTTGTGCTGCGTGGGAGTGACAGTCCTGTACATCCAGCGAGTGTCCATGTCTCTGGCCATCGTGTGCATGGTCAACCACACTGCCCTGTACCACCAGGGTCATCAAGGTCAGTGCCCATGTCTCTGGCCATCGTGTGCATGGTCAACCACACTGCCCTGTACCACCAGCGTCAAGGTGAGTGTCTATGTCATTGTCCATTGTGTGCATGGTCAGCCACACTGTCCTGTACCACCAGGGTCAAGGTCAGCGTCCATGTCATTGTCCATTTTGTACATGGTCAACCACACTGCTCTGTACCTCCAGGGTCATCAAGGTCAGTGTCAATTTGTGTACATGGTCAACCACACTGCCCTGTACCACCAGGGTCATCAAGGTCAGTGTCCATGTCTCTGTCCATTGTGTGCATGGTCAACCACACTGCCCTGTACCACCAGGGTCATCAAGGTCAGTGTCCATTTTGTGCATGGTCAACCACACTGCCCTGTACCACCAGGGTCAAGGTGAGTTTCCATGTCATTGTTCATTGTGTACATGGTCAACCACACTGCCCTGTACCACCAGGATCAGCAAGCTGAGTGTCCATGTCACTGTCCATTGTGTGCATGGTCAACCAGACTGCCCTGTCCCACCATGGTCAAGGTGAGTTTCTGTGTTGCTAACTACTATGTGTTTCAGAAAACTGTTTGAGTATATCGAAGCATTCTGGACCATAGTCAGCAGTTAACAAGGCATAGAAATGTTTTGAAAAAAAAAAAGCAACACTGCAGCTGTTTGACAGCAGAGCTATGATCAGGCAGCTTACACCCACAGCTTTAACACATGGGTGTATCATAACTGGCCTGGCATATTAGTCTCTGATCAAAATTTCACAGGATATAAGTCAACTGAAACTAAATGCCTCACAAAAACGCAGGCCTCAACACGGAAAAAAAATGCTTGTCTCTTGATTAGAATGTCCAGAACATACCTCACAAGACCAGCCTTTTAACAAAAAAAACAACAACCCAAGGTGTCCAATTTTTCAAGCCAAAGACCTGTAACCTGACAAAACACTGAAGCTGATAAAGATACTTGATATGACCGTCTTCAAAGAACGGAATTTCAGATCCTGTCATTGTCTCGACCTCTAACCCATTGTCCCTTAAGTTGCCTAGAGAGTACAGCTGAGCTGATTCACAGGGCACTCGACTTATATATTGAACTACGGTTCTGTGTCTTGAAGTGGATGGAGATATAGAAACCACCTTGGTTGAAAAGGAACACTTCTCAGAAGATCCCAGCATCAGACTGCTGGTAAAGAAGCACTTCCAACACCAGCATGATCTCTGCAACTTCAGTTCCTTCAGAAAATAATTCAGCCAACCCGACACAATGGTGTTGGGGGACATACTGAACAGACCAAGAGCCAGCCAAGTAAATCAGAGGTGATTCTTGGGCCCCCATTAACAGGCTGGCAAAACCAAAGTACGAAAGGTGGACAACCACCTTGATGATGGTCCATTCGTTTTGACCGCGTTGTCAATGTCCGATCATGGCCAGATGTATCTCATGGCCGCTGTTTTGCTTCCCGTTTTCTCTTGCAGACAGTGGTCATTGACCTCTGGCCTCTCCATGCTTCAGTAGTTCTACTGTGCCATGTGCACAGTATCGACTCAGGTGAATTGTCTGCCTTGAATGTGAGGACAGCTGCCTCTATTTGTTGGACGTAACATGTCTAAATTCCGTTTTTGTATTTATGCCGGTGTCTGATTGCGTCTAATTATCGAAACGATCTTTGAAGTTTGTTATCCACCTCTCAGATAACTCTCTGTTCCATTAAGAGGACAATGTTCATAGCGTTTATGATTTTAACCCTGAGTTCTTATGGTCTCGAATGCTTTTTGTTTCAGTGTGTCAGAGATTGTCTTACTGTTGCCCTCTTATGTCCCTGCCTCGTTGTCGTTGCATTAGTGGACAATGATCCATGGATGTATGGCTTCGGTCATTTTCTTCTTGAAATTGACATCGAGCAAAGTGTGCTGAGGACTCTGATTTGATTTTGTTTTTAATCTCAAGTGGAGATCTTCTCATGTGTTGCACAGGTTCATACGGCGTTTATTTTCATGGCTGTTTTCCCCTGAAGTTATTTTTCTCCATCAAGGTGTTAATCTCTGGTGTTGTCAGTGAGATTGTCGGTGTATGGTCTTCACCATCATCACGACCGTTGTGTTGTTATTGCCGTTACTACCAGCGTTGGGGAGGAATCACAGCGGTCAACAGCCAGGACCAGGGAACGTCACTACCACCCTCAGAGGGACAGATGACCTGTCCTCCCGTCCCCCCAACACCTCACTTGACCAGTCCACCGCACAGCAGGACCACAGATGTGGTAACAATGACGCTGACGCCGTGCCCAACAGTGACGAGGTGAGCGCTTCATAGTCTTGCACAAAATGCGCATCATTCCATCATTCACTCTACATTGTTCAGTTTTTCTCTTTGTTCTGTGCCTTACATGCCACACACACACACACACACACACACACACACACACACACACACACACACGGATTGAATGAAAAGCACAAGAGAACGGAAGCATGTCAAACAAGATGCGACGTGAAAAGGCAACAATAAGCAAAAAGGAATATCAACTGATGGACGGAGATGACAATTACTTACCCGCAAAAAGAGGCAATTGACCTGAATTTGACTCATGTGAAATAGCTGTGCAACAACTCAACAAAAGACATAGGGTGTGTGAGGGAGGGGAGGGATACGTAGATGCATAGGCCTCGTATATAACACCACCAGCAGCGTAAGTAGTAGTCAATACTAAACTGGCCGACGACCTTGTATTTTTCTACTCGTATGTTGACTGTTCATTTTTCAGCGCCGTGAGTCGCAGACTTTCACCCCCGACCCCTCCTCCCCATTTATTTTTTGTCATCTGTTTTCCCCTCCACCTCCGTGTTTTATCTTCTCTTTCAACCTCTTCTTCCTACACACTACCCATTCTCGCCTGGCTTATCCTACCCCAAATACCGACACTGACGAGTCCTGGGCCTTAGTTACTGCTGATCTCTTCGCCGCTTGAGCATTGCCCACACGTGTAGCCCAAGAGAAAATTGCATTCCAGAGGTTTTATCTCTGTCGAACAGTGTGGTATGGCCTAGGCCTATGGTCTCAGTTCTTCTTAACCAATTGGTTGCTTACGTCTTGAAAATATGCGTCATCAGTATGACGTAATAGTTTGACGTAACGTGTACGACGCTTAACTTGGAGAGAGAGAGAGAGAGAGAGAGAGAGAGAGCAGACTGTGTTTGCAGTTCCATAATAGTAAAATAAAACTAGGCAATTATTTAGTAGAGAAAACACACACACACACACACACACACACACACACACACGAGGAGAAAATAATAGTAATAAGTTCTAAGCCAGTAATGCAAGTATTTTGGTCCTCAACTCTGCTCTTTAGGAGGGCGACCATATCCACACACACACACACACCATGACACCGCACTACAATATACCACACCCGGTCTTCCCCTCCCACCGCTTTCTTCTCTTTCCATTTCAACCAGCCTCTGCCGACTTATGTTCTGTAATAACAGACGTCAGTGTCAACAGAAGGTGACGTGCCAAAAAACCTGCGTGTAAACGAACTAGCACTCACTACGTCTGCACTCAACAGGATGGCTCTTTTGTCTGGGACAAAGAAACCCAGGGCCTCATCCTGGCGGCGTTGTACGTGGGCTACTGCTTCGCCAACATCC
>CM065726.1:61924040-61944040 GCA_033310375.1 Conus canariensis
GTTCAGCAGATCCATCTGTATATACATGGGTCCAGCTGTCTTGGGGGTAGCAGCTGTTGATGTGTTCCATGGTGTGGGACTTCTTCTCAGCGCTGCTTTGTGAGTCTTTTTTGCCAACGCCAGGGATGCTGCACTGTATGAGGGGTTGACTATCCTCCTTCCATGTCGGTTTCTCTAGGAATTGTGGGATCTCTCTGGGGTCATGATCCAAGATGTCTTCTATCTTCTTTCAAGGAACCTTGACTGGTGGATGAAACTAACTCTTTTCAGCCTTCCTTTTGTTGGCTGTGACATCCTGTCCTTCATTGGGTGTCCTGGGAGTCTTTTGAACTTGGCCGCCTGGACAAGCAGCTTCGTGTCTCGTCTGTCCTCAAGAGGTTCCACCCTGTGATTGTCTCCAGTTCCTTGATGGGGGTTGACTTCATGGCTCCAGTGATGATTCTGGTGGCCTGGTTCTGCACTTTGCTCACCTTGTCAAAGTTAGACTTGGCGGCAGTGCCCCATGCTGTCACACCGTATTCCAGAACGGCCTGACTCTTCCGGCGTACATCTTCTTGAGGATTCCAGCGTCTGCACCCCAAGTTGTGCCTGCCAGCTTCTTCATAAGTGCTAAGCGCACTTTACCTCTAGTCACAATTTTCTCGGTCTGCTGCTTCCACGTCAGCCTCTTGTCGAAAGTCACCCCCAGGTACGTGGGGTTGTCCTCTGCTGGTAAGGTCTGACCATTGATCCTGAGAGTGGCTTTCTGTTCTCGAGTGGAAAGACTGAAGATTGTGTAAATGGTCTTTCTGGTGTTTATTGTCACAAGCCACTTCTTTGTCCACGTCTCCAGAACTTTGAGCGCCTCTTGGAGTCTGTAGTTGGCGGTAGTCAAGTATTCTTCTGTGCACCAAAAGACCAAGTCATGAGCGTAGATGGAGCCATGGACGTGTCTCGGGAGATCCTTCACAATGTCGTTGATGAAGACTAGGAAAAGTGTGGGGCTGAGCACTCCTCCTTGAGGAACTCCTTCTTTCAGTGTCTTCTTTCGGCTGTAAGGTCCATTGATGTGAACTCTGGCCTTTCTGTTATTCAGGTACTGGGAGATCCATTGGAACATGCAGCCGGATACACCACTTTCCTGTAGCTTGAGTCTCAGCCCATCCTTCCACACTTTGTCGAAAGCCTTTTCCATGTCTATCCACACTGCTAGGGTACTCTTCTTGTCCTGGAAAGCATCTTTTATCTTCTGGGAAATATATGCAACTTGGTCTTCCGTCAAAGCGGTGTTGTCTGAACCCAGCTTGTTCTGAAGTGATCAGGTTGTTCGTTTCCAGGTGCCATAATAGCCTGGTGTTGATGAGGTGTTTCATGAGCTTGCCCACACAACTAGTGAGGCTAATGGGCCTGTAGCTGTCCACCTTCCCTCGGTCCTTGCCCTTTTTTTTTTTTTTTTGATCAGCACAATGTCAGCTCTCGCCAAGTTTGTGGGACATGGCCACTCTTCCAGCTGTTGTTGAACAGATCCAGCAGCTTGCTCTTTGCTTTCGTGCCCAGATGTTGCAACATTTCGTTGGTGATCTTGTCTGGACCAGGGGACCTCTTTTCATTCAGGGTCTTCAGGGCATCTTCCATTTCCCTCATGGTGTATGGTTTGTTCGTGTAATCTTCCTGAGGCCCTTCATGATTGAGGTCCCTTCGTTCTTCGTGTACCTGGCGTTTCCTGTCCTCAGGTACGTCAATGTTGCTGACCTCTTCATAGCCATCAACAAAGCAGTTTGCTGCCTTCCTTCCTGTGGCCATATCTGGCCTTGCTGGATGACGATAGGGGTTGCCTTTTTGTCCTCATTGTTCATTGCTTTAGTAGGCTTCCATAGCTTATTTCCATCTCTGTCCAGATTGAGACCTTTTGTCTTCTTCTTTCAACTTGTCTTTGCTGCCTGAATGTAGGCCTTTCTGTACTTGGCACAGGAAGCTTTGTGAGCAATGTTGTTCTCTGTGTTGGGATCATTTTCAACTTCTTCCCTGGTCCTGGAGACCTCATCTTGCAATCTTTGCAATTCCTCCGTCCAATAGGGTCGGTAGTTCTTTCGTGCACCTCTGGGAATTGCTTCTGAAGCAGCTTTCAGAATGGCTTGGTTGAGGTTCGTTGTTGCTATGTTGACGTTCTGATCAGCTGTCTTCAGTCTCCTGGTGTATAAATCTGTTAGGTGTGCGAACATATCCCAGTTAGCTCTCTTGTAATTCCACCTGGGAAAGGTTTTGGAGTTTTGCGGCCTGTACTGTAGGTTGATTGCCAGTTTCACTGGTTTGTGGTCGCTGTCTCCAAACCGACTGAGTATCCCTCTGGTGGTTTCGTGAAGAGGTCATCAGTGGTAAAGGCTACGTCAGGGGTACTGGATGAAAGCCATCTGCGTGAAAAGAAAGTTGGTGGATCTTCTGGATCATTCAGCAGAACCAAACGATTCTCGATCTGCCAGTCCTCCACTTCTTCTCCTCTTATGTCTGTCTCCTCCTAACCCCAGCAGGTTGAATGACTGTTAAAGTCACCTACAATAATGTAGTTTTCAGTAGGAATGTCAACTCGCTGTAGTGAAAGATCTTTGTCTTGAGGGCAGTACAGGTTGTGAATGGTCATGATGGTGTTGTCAACTGTAATTTTGACCCCATGAACTTCAGCATTTTGATCTGTGTCCACATGAAAGTCTGTGGCTGGTAAACTGTTTCTGACGAGTATTAGCACTCCTCCCTTGTGTCTCCCTTCTCTGTCCATCCTGAAGGTTTGGCATCCTCTAATGGAAAATCTGTGGTTGGGGTTCAGGTGCGTTTCTTGAATACAGGCCACATCTATGTTCTCAGCATGCAATCTTTCTGTGAGTGGAAGTTTTTTTGTTGTAGACGCCTTCGGCATTCCATCGAAGGATTTTGAGAGGTCTTGTAGTCTCTTCTGTGCTTGTTGTTCTTTCACGGCCAGTAGCATTTACCCGACGCCTCCGTAGTCTGGCTCCTCTCAACGGGGCGCGGTGACCACCAGTAGCTTGAGGTGGGCCCCTTTGAGGCACAGGGCCCGCACTCCACCTACCCGGCGGGACCCCTCAGGCAGAGCACCATCATGATCAATATAAGTAGCGCTTCCATCCATAAGAGTGAAATGCGTTGCACTGCCGTTATGCGTGCAGTGTCCCAGTGCATCCGTCTTCGGCGTGTTAGGTGACCCATAACTGGACTGTTCTGGTAACGGCTTGCAGTTCGCCAGGTTTTCTCTTGTGAGTTTTCCTTCTCTCTCAGCTCCCCATTTATCCGGGCTTGCCACCAGCCATACCAGGTGTGCATTGCACATCAGGCATGGGCTGAATTGGTTTGGGATCAGAGTTGTCCTTCTCCTAGATGAACTGCCTGTCAAGGCTAACGAGTTCCATCAACCGGGTTTGAAGTGAGAGTTGTCCTTCTAGATGAACAGCCATTCCAGGCTCACGAGTTCCATCTACCCGTAGCAACCGGTTATGGCGCCGGTGACCCGCCTCGCCCCTTTCCTATCTGTGGACAACAGGTTTGCCGGGTTTAGAGGCTAAACCATACGGGAAGGCCAGGAGTTGGACTTGGTTGTCAGAGGCTATATTTTGCGCTTTGCCACATGAGGAGCACTTTTTAGGCTGTGGGAGCTAATCCCCACAAACCACCCCTCGGTTAACAACCCTTCGTGTAACCCAAAGGACATTCTAAGACCCGTTCCACGATGGTACAGGTCTGCGTTTCCCATGGTGCTCTTCTAATTTCAATACCTTTCTTGTCTGATTATGATTGAAATATAGCAAAAGTTACACCGACGGATTTTCAGCAAAACCCATTCAACATCAACAGTGTGTTATAGGGAGCAGTCCCATGGCGCAGTATTCTACAGTCTTCGTGCTTCTGGGCTTACCTGGCGACACACTACATCTATGCCTGGGGACTGTTCTTGCTGCTGTCTAATCTGCCTACGTTCTTGTACGAAACCATGCACTTTGACATACAATCGGTAAGGATTGAAAAGTTTCTATTTAACTGGCGATCGGCTTGTAGATATTCATGACAGTAACTATAGTTAATTTGACACAAAGGGTAATAATCTAATTCTGTTCCTGTACCTGCAGAGACATCGACCACGACAAAATCAAGAAACATTGATGTGTCCCATGCTATGCTTTATATATACACGAGGTGTTGTAAAAGTCACCATAAAAAGTATGGAAGTGTTTTCTGCAAACGCTAAAGCTGGATGCCAGGGAGTAATGTTTGCTACCGTGTACCTCATACAAGATTTCTCTTGTACACGCTGTACACGGTTCTAAGTCTTTTCAGGAGTAGGACTTTCTTCAGACTGTATTAACAGTGCATTTTCACAAGATTTTCCACGTATTGCACTCGTTCAGAGAACGTACGTTCAGAAAGCAGGTGAAAACAACAGTCTGAAATGAGTTACAGTCCAGGCATGGACAGGGTGTAATCTCTCGCTTCGGAGCTAAGATTTGGAGAGGTCATGTAGAACCCCAAACTGAACCGCTTAGTCCAGTGTGATCCCGATTATTGGCTTGGAAAGACGGGAAGGGGGAGGGGGTGGGGGTGTTTCTTGTCGGCACCTCAATCTGTGTGCGCCACAACTAGGAAAATGTTCACTGCTTTCCGGCATAAGTATTTGACACTGAATGTGACCCTTGAATTCGAATTTTGGATCGAAAATAGATCTCTGAAAAATGGGGGTCTTTAACAGCCAGATTTTATGGATTATTTCGGATGGATTTTAGGGCTAGCAACGCATGTAGCAAATCTTCTTTAAAAAAAACAACAAGCAAACAAACAAAATTAAAAGGTTAACACCACGCATTTCTGTTAAAAGAGTCCTTTCCATTGGTAGATAAAAAAATTAGGTGAATAGAAATAATCCAGTACCTGGCTATAAGTCCCGTGTACATTATGGTGTTAGGAGAATTTCTCACTTGATTTGATTCAAGGGGCATCTAGACATGAAAAATCACGGAGGTGATCGAGCACCACCCTGGTACATTTTGCGTAATGGCCGATTCAAATATGGCCGCCACCGGCCGCAATGAAAATCCTAACTATTGTGTTTTTGACAATATATACACTTATAATACCTCTAATCCAACTGATTGTGATGTGCTGAGTTCATTTCTGGTATTATTTTGTCCGTTTGGGGTCATATTGGCCTTCAAATGCCATGGTCAAGGTAATTTTCTTATACCGATGACCTTATCCGTAACCTGTGATGATTTTTAGCAATAATCACAGACGTAGTACATCTAAATTTAATTAATTCTGATATGTGGGAGCAACAACAGCCCACACAGGAACAACAGGAGAACTGGGTGAGAGATCACAAAAGCACACAGCTGCACTGTCTGTTCCAAATTCTCTTGTACAACCTTTATAGTGGGATGAAGCGTACTCCACTGCATATGATGCTTGGCCATGCCCTCTACGCTAGAGATCGCAGCAAGAGCCTTCTCACAGCCTTCAGCAGGATTGGCGCCAGTGCTAGCTACCAGACCATCAGATCTGCCCGCATTCTCCTGGCTAGTTATGCTGTGAAATGCTCAGAAGACGGAGAGACACCCATATCCAGTACATTCACCAGGGAGGATTACGCTATGGGAGGCATTGACAACTCGGACTATGCAGACAAGTCATCACTCTCTGGAACTGAGGGTTCACACTATGCAGCTTTGGTGCTGTTCCAAGATGCCACAGTGAGCAAACCCCTCCAGAAGCCTTCAGTATCAAGTACAGGACTGAGCCGTGCTGAGCCAGTTCTGCGAACAAAGCTGCCATGTCAAGAGGTGCCTCCCCATGCCAAACCAGCACATCGACCTGCCCTGCCGCTACACATGCTATTGCATCCTGAAAACAAGGAAATGACGCTACTCGACATGCAGACTGCCCGACATGTAGCAAACAAGAGGGAATTCTTGATCAGTTTGATCCGCCTGGGTGACTCGGAAGGAGACCCTCCTCAAATCTGGGCCACCGTGCACACACTTGTCTCTTCTGCAGTAGTGCCAATGATGCGTGTTGGCTTCCTTCCCGTCGTACCAAGACCTATTACTGAGCGTGCTACAGTCAGACACTGTCTCACAAACTTTCAAAGTTGTCGCAGACAGCTGAACCAAGCATCAATGGCAGTTTGGTGTGATGAAGGCGTGTTTGCTGTGGCCGCAGATGTTTACCTGCATGAGACAGAACAGTTCAAGGATCTGCTCCTCTGCTTGGGACCCTTCCACTGAACTCGCATTCTGCTCAGGTGCCAGGGCAAACTGCTTCGAGGTTCTGGCCTAGACGGCGCACTGGTTGAATGTGGCGTGTTTAGGACGTGGCGTGATCGAGTCGGCCGTGAATGGCAGCCATTATGTCCGAGCTCTCACTGGAATGCTGATTGTGGGGGACCTGATCCGATCGCTCTAGTGGCAGATGTTCTGGCAACACAAAGACAAAACTGCATATCCAGAGCTAGAGCAGGTGCAGGCTCTGCAAACTTCACTTGCTGCAAACATGCGTTGTCCAGAGGAGTTCGAGACCCTGAGTGGACAAGTTGAGAAGTTGCATCAGGACTTTGTGGAGTTTGAGAAGGAGTGCGAGGCCAAGTCTGAGCTCTGCCAATTCTTTGGTGTTTGGCTGCGGATGGTCGCCGTCATCAAAAACGCTGTTGTCTCCGACAGAGACGGAAACTGGGATCTATATGTAGCTCCTGTCGAGGACTCTATGCCGATCTTTGCAGAATTGGACTGCATCAATTACCTGCGTTGTGGCTCGTGGTATCTTGAGCAAATCAAGGTGCTGGAGTTCACACATCCTGAGCTCTATCGGCGTTTCTCTATGGGCCAGTGGGTTGCTCAGGATCGTCCAGGCTGGTTCTGTGCTGTCGGAGGCGACATGAAGGTTGAACAGACCATCCAGCGAATGTCCAAGGGTCCTGGAGGTCACTATGTAGTGGGAGCTACACGAAATGCCGGTTCTGTGGCAGAATTTGAACTCTTGTTCCATGAGACTGGGTGTATAAACAATCTCCTCAACCAGCTCACCACCAACCACCCCATGAACCACACAGAATGCCATCTTCGGCATGCACTGAGCTCTACTCGCCGTGTCACATTCAATCAAAATCTGGAGAAGCTGCTGGACTTTGTGATGGAGCGACAGAATCCTTACTCGGTGGTGGTTCAAGAACCCGTGCCACTGCATCACCTGCTGACCAAGCTGGCTGTTGACCGACAAGTGGCTGTGCGTCTGCTCAAGTGTCTCGAGAATGGCGAGCGTGTCTACCAGTCATGCAGGCAGGAGGTGCTGGTCGAGAAGACCAAGAAAATGAGTGCAACCGTATCAAAGAGGAAGCTGCCCCAGTTCAACGAACAGCCACAGAAAACACCAGCAACCATTCTCAAAGAAAAGAAGGATCTGTCATCCAAGGACGTTGCGGAGGCACAGAGAACCATGGACATTGCAAAGGAGCGTGGCATGGACATCAAGCAGATACTTGGTCTCGATCTGCTGCCAGTGACTCCACTGTTTGATGGTGATCTTCCCGCTCACGTCAAGTCAACACTTGTTGGTGACATTGAATCTGAACTGGACTTCACACAATGGAATCAGACGTCTCTTCTTCCCACTCATGTTGTGATAGACTTCATGTCAAAGATGCGACAGATGCCGCTAGCAGAATTCTCTACCCTCGGTGCTGTAGTCACTGCAGTCATCACATCAGCCACAAGCATCTGCCATGAGTCAGACTACATTCAGCTGGTGTTAGATTCATACGTTGAACTTTCCCTGAAAGAAGGAGAGCGCATGAGGCGAGCTGATGTGACGCCCGTTGACATTATTGGCATGAACACAGACACACCCATCCCTCGACAGCTTGACAAGTTCTGGGCATCTGAGAAGAACAAACAGAATCTTCAGCTGCTGGTTCGAGATATGGTGAACAATCGAGCTGAAGGAAATCCTGTCATCATCGCCAGCTCTGTCGTCTCTGATGATGAGGTGCTTCCAGCCAAAGCAGCTGGCGGTGAAGAAATCCTGGACCTGCACAGTTGGACTGAAGAGGCAGACGCCAGACTGGTGGTACATGTGGAGTGGGCCGTTCGTGTCAAACAGTGCAAGAGAGTTATAGCAGTTTCCAACGACACAGACACTTTCGCACTACTGCTTCACTACACCCCTCAGTTCCAAGCGCTGGGGTTGAAGGAAATCTGGCAGCAGTTTGGCACAGATGAGAGGCAGCGGATGCTTCCACTGCAACAAGCAGTTTCTAGGCTTGGAGCACCGCTGGCCAAGTCAGTGATCAAAGCACACTTTCTGACTGGAGATGACTGTATGAGTAAGGTACGGACAAAGCACGCTGCTATGGCCGCTGACCCTGTACAGCATCTGACGAACTTTGGAGAGACCGACAGCTTGTCAGAACATGATGAAGCTCTGGCGGAAATGTACCTTGTACATCTCTGGGCGGGTGTCAGATCAACAACAACTGCTGAAACGTTCAACCAGCGCAGAGTGGAGAACTACAGCAGTGCTACAGCTGGAATTGACTCTCTCCCACCCACAAGCAGTGTCATCAGATGCCACATCCACAGAGGAGTCTTTCTGGTGCACAAAACATGCCATCTGCTTGGGGCGGCCAGTCAACAACGTGATGACTACCTAGAACCACTAGAACATGGGTGGGAGCAACATTTTGGCATCCTGTTGCCATCTAAATGCATGAAGCCCTTGCCACCCACTTTGCTCACAATATGCAAGTGCGCAGGCAAGTGTGACACTCGACGGTGTGGGTGCTGTTCTGCTCGAGTTTGCTGCGTCACATTCTGCCATGGAAAAGCAGATAATTCTCCATGTTCCAATCAGTGATGGAAAGAGACAATTGTAGTTACATTGAGCATGTTTGTTGCATACTTGAGAACTTTTTCTGTTTCTGTTGGGATGTGTCATTGACCACACAATACAGAAAAAAGTGAAAAAACAGCAATGATAGTTTTAGTTGAATAGGTAAAAATGGCGTTCACTTGTGAATTCAAGATCAGAATGACTTATATCTTTAATAGTGAATCATACAGTGAAAATGCATGTCAGAATTAGTAGCATTATGTATAGGAGCCCTGTTGTTACTGCTAGAATATCGCCAGGCTACGGTCAAGACCGTCGGTATAAGAAAATTACCTTGACCATGGCATTTGAAGGTCAAGATAGACCCGAAATGGACAAAATAATACCAGAAATAAACTCAGCACACCCAAATCAGTTGGATTAGAAGTGTTACAAGTGTATATATTATCAAAAACACAAAAGTTGGGATTTTCACCGTGGCGGGTGGCGGCCATATTTGAATCGGCCATTATGCAAAATGTACCAGGGTGGTGCCCGATCACCTCCGTGATTTTTTTTTTTTTTTTATGTCTGGGTGCCCTTTGACTCAAATCAAGTGAGAAATTCTCCTAACACCATAATGTACACGGGACTTACAGCCAGGTACAGGACTAAAAGGAGTGTAGGTGGAATCTTTATATTCCTATAGTGGCCCCAGTTTTACACGGAAAACGAATCTGATGATGTAGATATGCAACGCAGCAGTGGACTAGTGGACTATCTTGAACAGCCATGATGAATGTTGGCAGCCTGCCACTTTAAAGTGTCAACATCAGGGGAGTGATGGAGAGAGAGAGAGAGAGAGAGAGAGAGAGAGAGAGAGAGAGAGAGAGAGAGTGTGTGTGTGTGTGTGCGTGCGTGCGTGCGTGCGTGCGTGCGTGTGTGTGTGTGCGTGCGTGCGTGCGTACGTGCGTGCGTGCGTGCATGTGTGTGTGTGTGTGTGTGTGTGGTGAGAGAGAGAGAGAGAGAGAGAGAGAGAGAGAGAGAGAGAGGGTGCAAGGACGCCAGTAATCTGTGTGTAATCTAAAACGACACCAGTGTTCTATGTAAAGTCTGAGATGACTCCTGTGTTCTGACAGAACGGACTGTATTCCATGCTGCCCTACATTGCTATGACCTTCACTGTCTCGGGGTCAGGGTTCATCTTCGATGCCATCGTGGAGCGACGTTACTTGTCCAAACTGACCGTTAGAAAGCTGGTCACTTTTGTGGGTAGGTACAGATAAATTGAAACGACTGACTGAGCTTTAGCCGTTGGACAATTCTGCAAAGCTAGAGTTTCAGGGCCCACTACTCTCGACTTTCTCTCGTATGCAGACATGTCTTTTCCGCTTAAAAGATTTACATCAAATTTTGGATATAGAAAGATGCTAAATGTAATAAATGGCAATCAAATGTACTAATCTTCATGTAACTTGAACTTATTTATTTTTGATGTTGCACTTGATCACAACAAAAAACACCAGTTCTCTGCCAAATTTTCGTCTTTACTTGACTTCATCAGGACTGTCACCTTGGAACACCTAGTAGTCCTCCTTTGACGTTTATCGTGTCATACGTCATCGTCTATACGTATTTATTGGTCTCGCGTTTATGTCGTCAAACCTGGAAGATTTTTGTTCTGTTTCTTCCTTTCTCTCTCTCTTTCTTCCTTTCTCTGTTTTTTCTTTCTCTCTCTCTCTCTTTCTTCCTTTCTCTCTTTCTTTCTTTCTTTCTTCTTTCTTTCTTTCTTTTCATTCTTTCAAACACACACACACACACACACACACACACACACACACACACACGCACACACAAGAGTTTGTCCGAGTGGCAGCAGGGGAAGTATCGTGGACACCACCTGAGCTCTAGTCCCATACATTTAGGCCGTCAGGGTAATTTGTTTTCAGTTTGTGGCGCCACAATCGTTCCCTGACTTTGCGTTTGCACGCATTCTTGGAGTGGCACTGTTCTATTGCAACAACCCTCATGTCCGCCATGGAGTGGTTGTTGGCTTGGAAGTGTTTGGCTACCAGGGTTTCAGCACGGCAGCCTTCCGTTTCTCTGGTCCCTTCATTTTTTATGCTTGACCTGTGGCCATAAAAGCGTTTCTTTAGTGGCTGTCCCGTCTCCCCAACGTACTGCGTGTCCCCACAGCGTGCACAATTGATGAGGTACACCACATCACTGCTGGTGCACGTCAGTCTATGGCGTACCTGGAACACCTGACCGGTGCGGACACTGGTAAACTGTGTGGTCTCTTGCAGATGTTCCGCGCAGAGGACACAGCTCTTTGACTGGCACCTGTAGCAGCCTGCAGGCCCTGGGGACACTGCCACCTGCACAGGGGGAGGCTGGGAGGGCATGAGCAGACTGCGCAGGTTTCTGCACTTCCGCTCTCCTACCATGGGGGCTTGGGGAATGGCCTTTCTCATCCTGCTGGTATGGAGCGTGGGCAGGAGCTCCTGTAGCCACTGCGCAATGGGAGGGTGGGCGGGGTTGTGTGTAATTATGAAGGGGATGCGTCCTGTGGAGTTGGTCCTGTTCCTGTACGTGAGGGTCTGCTGCCTTGGTATTGCTGCTGCCCGGTCAATGGCTTTTTGCACCAGGCCAGGTGGGTAGCCCCGCTTCACGAGACGGCCCTTCAGTTCCACACAACGCTTGAAGAATACTTCCTCCTCTGAGCATAGTCTCCTCAGTCGGAGGCTCTGTCCGAAGGGAATGCCGCGGACGCAGTGGCGTGGATGGCATGAGTTGAAGGGGAGGGACATGTTGGCGTCCGTTTCTTTGATGTGCACATCCGTGGTCAGTTTCCCATTGGTGATACTTACCTCCGCATCCAGGTAGGGCACCCTGGACCTGCCATAGTTTGAAGTGAACTTCACACTATGATGCTGCTGGTTGAGCCATGCTAGGAAGTCTTTAAGGCAGTCCTCCCCCTGAAGCCACAGCATCAGCACATCATCGATATAGCGTCTCCAGTGTCGGACCGGGATCTTCCAGGGGGAAGAGGTCAGCAGTTCTTTCTCTAGCCACCCCATGTAGATGTTAGCGATGGCAGGTGCCATGGGCGTGCCCACGCTGTCCCCTGTACCTGCCGGTACACCCTCCCATCAAACCTAAAGACGTTGTTTTGTAGAATGTGCATGATAGTCTGCTGGAGGAGACGGACGTCCGGGATAACGTCTGAGTCATTCTTGTGTTCTCTGAGCATAGCCTTCAGCGACTGAGGAACCTCTTCATGGGGAATACTGGGGTATAGTGCCACCACATCTACTGTAACGACAAGGGCATCATCGGGAATGGGTTGCTGGTCTGTATTCCACTCCTGTAGGATGTTCAGCAGGTGCGTTGTATCCTTGAGATACGAGGGTAGTCTCTGAACGATGGGTTGGAGCCAAAAGTCCACCAGTTTGGAGAGGCGCTCTGTGGGTCCGTCAACTCCAGACACTATAGGCCTACCAGGGGGGTCGTTGAGGCGTTTGTGAATTTTCGGCAAATGGTAGAAACTGTGTGTCCTCACCATGTCCTGATTCACGATTGCCCAATCTTTGGTCTTGTCGTTGATGAACTCGGCGTTGTGCAGCTTTCTGACGAGTTCATTGGATGCCCTGGCAATTTCCTTAGTTGGGTCTGATTGGAGTTGTTCATAATGCTCTGGATTGGTCAGCTGGCGCATCGCTTCCTTGTGATATTGTTCAAAGTCTTGGACGACCACGGCACCCCCTTTGTCAGCTGTTGAGATGCGTAGTACCCTGTCATCCACCTGTTTCTTGAGTTCAGCGAGGGCGTGGCGACATGTGTGGCTGTTATTTTTGATGTTGGACAGAAGGAATCTGTCTTTTAAATTGAGGTTATCGAACAGGCTTTAAATCGTAGCCCCCCCCCCCCCCCCCCCCCCCCCCCCCCCCCCCCCGCCACGTCCCGAAATTGTCAATCAAAGGAATAGATCATTAAGCATATTGACTGATCGATGGATTGATCGAATGAATTATTAACCAAATGATTTTTGACATCTGATCTACTATGTCAACAATACAAACTATCTTCGAGGATGCTTAGAAGTTTTAAGAACAGAAAAAAAGAAGAAAAAAAAAAACTTCAATATTTCGGTCATAGACTTCGCGACTAATAACATGTATGAAAGACAAATACGTATAGTTATGACGTATAAAAACATAGACGTAAACGGAAAAATACGTGTTTTGTATGTCTTGTTTTATCAAAAGCAGATTCAAGAAAGGCAACATCAAGAGACTGAGATATTGTTGGTAGGGACTTCAGTTAGAGCTGAGCTGGAAACGTGCGTTGATAAATGCATAGCAGAAGAGATGTAGGTAGACAGGAAAGTAAAACGTAAACGATGGGCAACAAGGATGCAGTCGAAAGTGGTAGAATAATACAAATGATTTTTGACTGGAGATCTTCTGTTTCAACAATATAAACTATCTTTGAGGATGCTTCAAAGATTTAACGATACAAAAATAAGGGGAGAGGGGTGGGGGAGGGGAGGGGGGGGGGGGGGGGGACTGGAACAAAATTTTCGATGTTTTGGTTATAGATACAGGACTGATGACATCAAATGAAAAACAAATACGTATAGGCAATGAGGTATAAAATCATATCCGTAAAGGGACGAGTACATATTTTGTATATCTTGTTTTATCAAAAACAGATTTAAAATAGGCAATGGCAATAGCCTGAGGTATGTTTGGTAGAGACTTGAGTTAGAGCTAAGCTGAAAAAGGGCGTTGATAGAGGCATAGTAGTAGACCTGTAGGTAGACGAAAAGAAAATGAAAACGATGGGCAACAAGGGTGTAGTCCACGGTGGTAGAACAATACTAACAATTTTTGACTGGTGATTTTCTTTGTCAGCAATACAAACAATCTTTGGGGATGTAAGGAAGATCTAAGAATAGAAAAAAATAAAAAGAAAATCTTCGACATTTTGCTCATAGACTTCATGACTGATGAAATCATATTGAAATCATATGGACGACAAATACATAGGCTATAGGCAGTGACGCATAAAAATACATACGTAAACGAAAAAACAAACAAACGTGTTTTGTATGTCTTGTTTTATAAATAAAAAAGATTTCAGATAGACAACGCCAAGAGACTGAGATATTGTTGGTACAGACTTCAGTTAGAGATTTAAGATAGGCAACGGCAAGAGACTGATATATTATTGAAGTTTGAGCTAAGTTGAAAAAAAGGGTGTTGAGAAAAGCTTAGTGGAAGACCTGTAGGCAGGCGAAAAGAAAACGAAAACGAAGGGTAACAAGGATTCAGTCGAAGGTGGTGGAATAATGCAAATGATTTTGACTGTGCAACTTGATTGTTAACAATACAAACTATCTTTGAACATGGAACGATAGAAAAAAAAAAAAAGAACAGAAAAAAAAAAGAAAGAAAAATAACAGAGCAAAAATCTTCGACGCTTTGGTCATAGACTTCAGGACTGACGACACCAAATGAGAGACAGATACGTATAGGTAATGACGTATAAAAGATATACGTAAATCTACGAGTACGTGATTTTTTTTTTTTCTGTCCCAACCTCTGCGCCACCTCAGAGGCAGTGCACCCACGCCGCTCATCCCGACACCCCGTCCACAGCCACAGCCCGGTTGGGCCCGCCGCAGCCCCGGCACCGGCAATCCACAGGGAGCATCAATGTAAAGTCGTCAAAAGGCAACCCACCGGAGGAGACACTGCACTGCTGCCGAGTCACTTCGGTGGTGTTCAGTGGTACCTGTTCTGATCTAACACGCATGACACCACCTACTAAGCCCCCTACTGACGACAATAATTGCTTAGTCGCGGAGCCGGCGTGAGCCAACGACAGCCCCCATGGACTCGCCGATACCGGTGACCCCGACGGAACCAAACCAAGGCCACAGACGTGGAGTGGACATCGAAACTGAGGTCACCATGAGAGCAGGGCCGCAGAATTTGAGACTTTTTATGCTGATCGATGAGGATGAGGATGATTAAGATGATGCTACGGATTTCCATTTCGGTCTGAGACTACATGACAGGGCTGTACTCTACGCTTCCTTTCATAATATATCCCGGCGTCAACCAGGCCCGAGAGATATAGGCACCTGCAGTGTTGGTCAGGAAATTTGAGCAACACTCTCAGAAACGCATCCATTAAGTGGATGAAACTCGACTGTGTGGTCCCAGTCTTCCCAGCTGAGTCCACAGCAAACTCAACTCTGGGTAGGAGCCGGTCGGGGCAGAAAAACCCACATGACTCCGATGGGATTCGAACCCACGACCTCCCAGGCGGGAGTCCGCGACGCTACGTGTTTTGCATATCTTGTTTTATTTAAAAACAAATTGAAGATAGGCGACATCAAGAGGCTGAGGCATTGTTGGTAGAGACTTGAGTTACAGTGAGCTGAAAAAGGGCGTTGATAGAGGCATAGTAGTAGACCTGTAGGTAGACGGAAAGAAAACGAAAACGATGGGTAGCAAGGACACAGTTAAAGTTTGTGGAATAATACAAATGATTTTTGACAGCTGATCTTCTGTGTAAGAAAACGAAAAGCCAAACACAAACAAAGCAAAGAAGAACAACAACAAAACACTCTCAGAGGATTCTTAGAGGATTCAACAATACAATTAAAAAAAAAAAAAAAAAAAAAAAAAAAAAAAAAAAAAAAACCTCTTCGAAGTTTCGGTCATAAACTTCAGGGCTGATGACATCAAATGAAAGACAAACATGTATAGGCAATGATGTGTAAAAAAGATATACGTATAGGGACGACTACGTGATTTCTATATTTTTGAAAAATATTTTTTTTTATACATATAAAAACAGACTTAAGACAGGCAACGCCAAGAGACTGAGATATTGTTGCTAGAGACTTCGGGTAGAGCTGAGGCAGGCTGAAAAAGAGCGTTGATAGAGGCATAATGCTGAAAAAGAGCGTTGATAGAGGCATAATAGTAGAGCTGCAGGAGGATGAAAAGGAAAGGAAAACGATGGGCAAGATGGCTGAATGATACAAAGGACTTTTAACTGCTGATCTTCTGCGTCAACAAAACAGACAATCCTTGAGAATACTTAGAAGATGTATCAATAATAAACAAAAGAGCAAAAATCTTTGTCGTTTTGGTCATAGACTTCAGGACTGATGACATCAAATGAAAGACAAATACGTAAAGGAAATGGCGTATTAAAACATATACATAAACGGACGAATACGTGTTTTGTATATCTTGTTTTATCCAAAACAGATTTAAGATAGGTGGTGCCATGAGACAGAGTTATCGTTGGTAGCGACTTCAGTTTTTGTAAAGCTGACCTGAAAAAGGGCGTTGATAGAGGCATAGTAGTAAAACTGTAGGTAGACACTAAAACACACACACACACAAGAAAACAGAAAAAAAAAAAAAAATCTTCGACGTTTCCGTCATATACTTCAGGACTGATGACATCAAATGAAAGACAAATGCGCAAAGACGATGACGTAAAAAACATATACGTAAAGGGACGAAGACGTGTTTATTCTCTCTCTCTCTCTCTCTCTCTCTCTCTCCCTCTCTCTCTCTCTCTCTCTCTCTCTCTCTCTCTCTCTCTCCTCTCTCTCTCTTCAATCTAAGACATAAAAGCAAGCTTGGTTTATAATTGAATATTTCTTGCAGTCACTGCAACACCAAGCTGCTCTGTAAGTTGCTGGAATGGTGCTCGGTTACTTATCCTTGGAATTTATTAGTTTATTGTAATTTAGTCCCTTGCGGATTCATTCCAAGAACTGGCCCTCAGCGCTTGTGTCTTAAGAGGTTATCTTTTTATATTTTCTACTTTTCACAAGAAAATGTAGCTTGGTTTGCTCTTTCATGATTTTCTTCGCTTCTTAGGTGGCACCTTTGGTTTTTTGTTTTTTTTTTTTGAAAACTCAGCAAACACACTAACGGCATTATACACCAACGTTTTTCTGGGATAGCATTCTTCTTAAAACCGAAAAGGCAGAGGCGTCAAGTTACCACTTTCCGCGGTCACCGAGGAGAAACAATCAAGTTTCGAAATACTGGTATCTGACTAGGAGTTATATGTTAGTGAATTTTCTCCCCATTGGAGATTGTCTCTCCTTGGAGACTATAAGCTTGCTGAAGGCTCACTTTGAGAAGCATTTATTATTCTCTATTCACCTACTCAAGCAAATGCTGTTAGTTAGGGAAATTTATCTACCACTGCAGATATGAATACTTATCTCCCCCTATTTCTTCAATCTAAGACATAAAAGCAAGCTTGAATAATTCTTGCAGTCATTTCAACACCAAGCTGCTCTGTAAGTTGCTGGAATGGTGCTCGGTCACTTATCCTTGGAATTTATTAGTTAATTATATATATATATATATATATATATATAATGCTGAGCAATTAAGTAGTGGAGGGGGGGGGGGGGGGGGAAACAAGTGCAGGTTAACAATTCTTCCATTATTATAGTAATGACTTGGCAAAGATTTGAAATTAAAAAAAAAAATTAAAGATGAAGAAAATGGGAAAATATATATTATAAATATGAAAACCCTTCACTAGCTGCATGAGGAACCATTGCAGTCCCTCTCGAAGGCAGATCTATATGTATTGCCTGCTCCTTTAAAAAAAAAAAAAAGGTTGAAGATGAAGTAAATGGGAAAATATAGATAGATTTTTTTTTTCAAATAAAAATAGGTTTAAGATAGGCAACGCCAAGGGACTGAAATACTGTTGGTAGAGACTTCAGTTTTCATACAGCTTAGCAAAAAATGTACGTTGATAGATGCATAGTAGTAGACCTGTAGGTAGACGAAAATAGAACTATGGGCAACAAGAATGCAGCCAAAGGTGTAAAATAATAGAAATGTTTTTTGACTGCTGACTTTCTGTGTTAACAATACAAATTTTGAGGAGGCTTAGAAGATTTAACAATTTACAAAAACAAAAAAATCTTCGACGATACAGTCATAGACTCCAGGACCGATGACATCAAATGAAAGACAAATACGTCTAGGCAGTGAAGAATAAAAACAGATACGTAAAGAGACGAACACCTGTTTGTATATCTTGTTTTATCAACAACAACAACAAAAATTTAGATAGGCGACGCCAAGAGACTGAGGTATTGTTGGTAGAGACTTACGTTAGAGCTGAGCTGAGAAAGGGCGTTGATAGAGGCACAGTAGTAGACCCGTAGGTAGACGAAAAGAAAACGAAAACAATGGGCAACAAGGATACAGTCGAAGGTATAGAATAATACAAATGATTTTTGATTGCCGATCTTCTTTGGCAACAATACTATCTTCGAGGATACTTAGAAGTTTTAATATAAAATAAAACAGAAAAGACAAACAAAAGAAAAGAAAAGAAAACAAACAAACAAAAACAGAACAAAAATCTCGGATATTCCCGTCTAAGACTTCAGGATCGATGACATCAAATGAAAGAAAATACGTACAGGCAATAACGTATAAAAAACATATACGTAAACGTACGAATGCGCACGCGCATTTTACAGGGTGTGATGAACTTGTGATTTTACTTCGTAATAGAAAAAATCAAGGAATTAAACAACACACACACACACACACACACACACACACACACACACACACCACACACACACACACACACATTTATAAACGTATTCGTCCCTTTACGTATATGTTTTTATACGTCATTGCCATTCACATTCATTTGTCTTTCATTTGATGTCATCAGTCCTGAGGACGGTCTATGACCGAAACGTTGATGATTGTTCTTTTTTTCTGTTTTTTTTGTTGTCTTTTTCCATTGTGAACTGTTAATTGATTGGTTGATCTCTTGGTGTATTGATTAACTATCTGTTTGTTCAGTAACTGGATGGTTGATTCTTAATCATTTTTGGATTGTTTAAATGTGAGATTGAATTGTTACTGATTGATGTAACTGACTGATCGGTTGATTTGTTTTGTTGCTGGTTGATAGAAGCAGGGCGAACAAATTTACCGCAGTGGCAACTTAAAAATGAGTTCAGGTCTGTTTGCTCCATTTCAGTCGTAATAGCAACACCTTGTACACACTTCAAAGGCACACACTTTTCATTTATGTAATAATAGCAATACTATGTACGCACTTCAAAGATACACACTTTTCGTTTCAGTAATAATAGCAATACCTTGTACACACTTCAAAGGTACACACTCTTCATTTAAGTAATAATAGCAATACCTTGTACACACTTCAAAGGTACACACTTTTCATTTCAGTAATAATAGCAATACCTTGTACACACTTCAAAGGTACACACTTTTCATTTCAGTAAAAGTACCTTCACTATTGTCTACAAAATACATATTGAACCAAGGAAAATAGATTGAGTGAAGCGTACACCTGCATCAGACAATAATTTTCTGCTGTTTGTGATTCGATCTCCCACGAACTATGGAAAATATGAAATATGGGAAGAAGAAAAACAGCTCCGGGAGAAAAAACAAACAAAGAAATGCAAAAAAAAAAAAAAAAAACAACAAAAAAAAAACACCCCAAAAACAAACAAAAAAAAAACAAACAAAAAAAAACAAAACAAAAGCAAAACCAACCATACGACGGCGGATGCACATCCTAACTTTTCTGTCTCTATCTGCAAATGCGCTCAGAATGATCTGAGTTCAGTGTTATGGTGTATCAAAATAAAGCGAAGATTTTCTACTCAGATGTCTACTAGAAACACAAGGGGAAATGTTGCATTGCCATTCAAAACAAGTAATACAGGAGGGGAAACAGATAATGCACAACACATCCTTTTTCACTAGTCAAAAAAAAATGTCAAACTAGTCTCAGACTGGCGAGCACACAGAGCAAAATCCCTTCACCTGCGGCTGATTCGGGGTACCATTTGGGGGTAGATTTCTAACGATTTGTTGCCAAGACAGGGAGAAGTCGGAATGCAGAAGAGAGGACACCGAAAATAAGGAGTGCGTTACAGTTACGTTCTAATCACACACTCTGTTGTTTTGTCTGCATCCAATGGCAATCATCGTGGGTAACTCAGCTGGTTTGTCTGCATCAAATGGCAATCATTATGGGTTTGTTTGTTTGCTTTTTTATTGGTTTGTTTCTTCTCTGTTGTCATCAAAACATGAGAA
>CM065726.1:61954040-61959040 GCA_033310375.1 Conus canariensis
TGAAGATTTCTCAATGTGACCATTCAATAGAAAAACAACAATAAACTCCTGTCTCATTCCATCACTTTTTATTAGATTTTATTATCATTTGGCTCTTAGTTTGATGTTAAGGAAAGACAAGAAACTAATAACGAAATTGAAACTAAATAAATGAATAAAAAATATGGGGCACTTCCCACACTTTCTCTCACAATCGGAGAAAGTGTGGGGGCGCCCTCATACTTTCTCTCCCATGGGAGAAAGTGCGGAAGGGGAAGGACCACACTTTCTCTCAATCCCGCACTTTCTTCTTAAGTGAGAGAAAGTGAGCCCCCACACTTTCTCCTAAAGTGACAGAAAGTGTGGGAATGAGAGAAACTGTGGCCCAACATCAACTTATTGAGAGCAAGGTAAGTTGGCGACAAATTGGTCAAGGGGCGACAGATTGGACAGTGAAGTGCGACCCAATCTGTCGCCCTCAAAAACTTAGAATGGGCGACAAATTGGGCAGGGGCGACAGATTGGTCGTTAACAGTGCGCCACGGTATTGAATATATCCTTTTCTTTACCTGAAGTCAATCAATTATTAAAGCAAACCGTCTGGTGCCGATTCAGAAAACACTACAGAAAAAAAAATACATTGCTTGGTGTGGCTGATAAAAACACTCATTTAGTTAATCATGAACATGTAAACAGCATTCCTCATTTACAGTGAAAAATATGCCCCAATACAGAAATTTCATTTCAATATTTTATGAATTAAAACTTGATGCCTTAAAAAACTAAATATACAAACGAAGCAAAATGTATTTGTGGAGAACGAAGAATAACCAGCAAGCATCTGCTGTTTGACTGTTTACCTCTTCAAGCTCATTTACCACCATTATCAGGCATGTCTTTGTGTGATGTCTTTTTCAGATCTTAAGTTTGCCTTCAATGTTGTTTTTTTTCTTTAATTTGTAGTCCAGTTAAGCATTTACTTCAAGATTATTTGCAGGTATGTTGTAGGGATGCTTAAAGGGACATTTGTTATGTACTTAGATAACCACATTATGCATACACCTACATAGTCACAGACATTTATGCATCTCTCTCTCTCTCTCTCTCTCTCTCTCTCTCTCTCTCTCTCTCTCTCTCTCTCTCTCTCTCTCTCTCTCTTTCCTCTAATATTACAAGTGAACGGAGGTAAAACTGAACTAACTACTACTACTACTACTACTAACTACTACTACTACTATACTACTATTACTACTACTACGTATTCAATATGATGAATCTGTGTCTTCCTGCGTATGCACAGTTTCTGTTCAAACGAAACATCAGCGCTAAGGGAGAACACAGGAGATCTTACCTTTAGCTTGTTTTTGCAGCTGCTGTTGAGAAACCTGCATGTTCGTCCGGACAACGATATCCACCACAGTTGATTCGGGTCGGTAAGTTGTGCAGGTTGTGCAGTCTATAACCTAGGAAGTTTCCAGCAACGTATTTATCCTGATCCTGATCCTGGTTGTATGTAACAAATTTCCGTAACGGCCAGGTGTTGTTTTTCTACAGATCCGCTTCTGTCAAGCCTGTGCAACGGCCACACCAGAGAGAGAGAGAGAGAGCGAGAGAGAGAGAGAGAGAGAGAGAGAGAGAGAGAGAGAGAGAGAGAGAGAGAGAGAGTCATCTACAACCGTCAGTATTACTAAGCGTGTCAGATTGGAACGGAGTGGATTACGAGAGCAGGGCATGTAGGGCCACAACAAAATTAATGTTTTTTTTTTAAAATGAAATATAACCAGTGTGGATGAAGATGATGAAAAGATAGCCGCGGACTTCTATTTCAGTCTGAGACTACACGATAGGGTTGCTTCCGCTCGTACAACCCCGCAGAAGAGAATTGCGTACACTTGCAGCGCTGGTAGGAAAAAAAAACACGAAAACTGAACGTGTCTCTCGAAAGCACTTCCATTAAAGTGGATGATATTCGACTCGTACTTGGCTTGATGGATGGCGCAATCAACAACTCCAGGTGAAACCTGACCGAGGCTTAAACGAAATCCTTAAGTATCTACCTCCCAGGATATTCGGATATTCGTACTAGCGATTACGTTTAACAACGTTTCGTGTTCAAAAATTGCGTCACCAAAATCACCGTCTTTCACGTTCGGCAGCCTGTTTTTTATTTATGTTTTCTTTTTGTTTGTTTGTATGTTTTTAAGTGTAAGCAAGACGAACAGGAACGACCAGAAACGTGTTGGAAAACTTAAATAGAGTGAGAAGGAAACAAGGAAACAAATTCCTAGTGTGGAAAGGGTGGGGGTGGGGGGGATTTCTAAGACTCAGAAAAGGAGATAAGATAGGCACAAATAGAAATCTGTTGAGACAGATGGAGAAAAGTACTAGAAGGAAGGAAAAACAGGGGAAAAAATAGAGACGGGTAAGAAAAAGGAAGATCAGCCGTCGGGGCTTAGCGGTGTGGTGTCGCAGAATCCCTGCTGGGAGGTCGTGGGTTCGATCTCCATCAGAGCCATTTCTTTGCTTGATTTTTCTGCCCGGATTGGCTCCTACCCAGAATTCATTTGGCTGTGGGCTCAATCGGGAAGACTGGAACCACGCGATGGAATCTCACAGGAGGGGCAGCAAAGAAGAAAAGGGGGAGAAAGGAAGAACAAGATAAGAAAAGGAAAAGAATACCAGAAGATCAGAACAAGTACGAAAAGGCAGGAAAACGTAGGAAAAAAAAAAAGAAGATAAGACAAAATACAAGCGAAAGAAAAAAATAGGGAAAACATTGAAAAATGTGAAGAGGAAGAAACGTTTGATGAGATTAAAAAAAAAAAATCAAATAAAAACGGTTAAAAAAGAAGAAAAGAAAAAAAAGGAATAGCATAAAAAGGAACGCAGTGACAGAGTAGGAAAAGGGAGGTAACGCTAAGAGAGACTGATTGATTGATTGATTGATTGATCTTTAATATGCAAGGATGAAGATTTTAGGCCAAAGCCTAGTCTTACAATCTGTCCTTGTCAAGCATACATTATTTCAACACCTATCATTCATACTGACAATTCAACATAGCAACATTGTAATCTAATTCTACAATGATAAGCAAACTATTCACAAAAGAAACTAATGAGATGGGGGATGGTGAAACAGAAGGAAACTTACAAACAAACAAACAAAGAGAGAGGAGACGGAGAAGAAATTGGACGACTTGGCAGGCAGGCCCAAAAGAAACCATTTGATTTTTAAAGCAATCATGAAAAGAGTCGGCGCCTGCTGTGAGAGCGACCCGTCTCTGCCTGGATATGGTCTGACGGTTGTAGATGACACACCCAGTAATACTGACGGTTGTAGATGACACACCCAGTAATACTGACGGTTGTAGATGACACACCCAGTAATACTGACGGTTGTAGATGGCACACCCAGTAATACTGACGGTTGTACACGACACACCCAGTAATACTGACGGCTGTAGATGATATACACCCAGTAATACTGACGGTTGTAGATGACACACCTAGTAATACTGACTGTATCAGAAGACACGCGCAGTGAGGGTAAGAGCGGCGGATTATACATGGAGCGATCAGTAGGAAACAGTGAACGCCAGTTGAACACAGCATTGGTATGTTTGCCTGCGGCACGTATTGAATGGAGTGCGACGATCAAAAGCGTCATTGAAATAATAAGGATAATGCGTACATTACAGATGCAGCCGGTTCAGGTGGCATGACTGTTGCACAGTCTTGACAGAAGCGGATCTGTAGAAAATTAGAGGTACAGCCAGTTCGGGTGGCGTGGCCGTTGCACAGTCTTGAGAGTGGCGGATCTGTAGAAAAACAACACCTGGCCGTTACGGAAATTTGTTACGTACAAACAGGATCAGGATCAGGATAAATACGTTGCTGGAAACTTCCTAGGTTATAGACTGCACAATCTGCACAACTTACCGACCCGAATCAACTGTGGTGGATATCGTTCTCCGGACCAGCATGGTGGTTTCTCAAGAACAGCTGCAAAAACAAGCTAAAGGTAAGATCTCCTGTGTTCTCCCTCAGTTTTAATTAATAAAATATTGACATGAAATTTCTGTATTGCTACATATTTTAAACTGTAAATGAAGAATGCTGTTTACATGTTCATAATTAACTAAATGAGTGTTTTTATCAGCCACACCAAGCAACGTATTTTTTATCTGTAGTGTTTTCTGAATCGGCACCAGACGGTTTGCTTTAATAATTGATTGACTTCAGGTAAAGAAAAGGATATATTCAATACCGTGGCGCACTGTTAACGACCAGTCTGTCGCCCCTGCCCAATTTGTCGCCCATTCTAAGTTTTTGAGGGCGACAGATTGGGTCGCAGTTCACTGTCCAATCTGTCGCCCCTTGGCCAATTTGTCGTCAACTTACCTTGCTCTCAATAAGTTGATGTTGGGCCACATTTCTCTCATTCCCACACTTTCTGTCACGTTAGGAGAAAGTGTGGGGGCTCACTTTCTCTCACTTAAGAAGAAAGTGCGGGATTGAGAGAAAGTGTGGTCCTTCCCCTTTCGTACTTTCTCCCATGGGAGAGAAAGTATGAGGGCGCCCCCACACTTTCTCCGATTGTGAGAGAAAGTGTGGGAAGTGCCCCATATTTTTTATTTATTTATTTATTTTCAATTTCGTTATTAGTTTCTTGTCTTTCCTTAACATCAAACTAAGAGCCAAATGATAATAAAATCTAATAATAAAAAAAAAAGTGATGGAATGAGACAGGAATTTATTGTTGTTTTTCTATTGAATGGTCACATTGAGAAATCTTCAGAGTGCATAATCAATCAGAAAAATCAAACATGCAAGTGTCTAGTAGTTAAATCAACTAGTGATCAAATCCAAATAATATAATTCACACCGAAAAGTAGGCAAACACACAAAAAAATGTTGCTTATGCTATTTTGGTAAGTTTATATGGACATGGTATTAAACATTGGCCATAAACGTTACCTGTCCAGTACTCTCCCTATCGAATGGGGTGACCCCGAAGTAGT
>CM065726.1:61964040-61979040 GCA_033310375.1 Conus canariensis
GTTCACACACACACACACACACACACACACACACACACACACACACACACACACACACACACACACATATTGCATTTGTCTTTGTCTGTCTGCCTCTGTCTGTCTGTCTGCCTCTCTCTCTCTTTCTTCTCTCTCTACTCTCTCTCTCATCTCTCTCTCTCTCTCACACACACACACACACACACACACACACACACACACACACACACACACACACACACACAACTGCGTACTAACCATTCTTTAACAACAACAACAACAACAACAACACAAAAACCACACAATAACTACACACCTCATCGCTAAATCTCAATGGGCCTTTCTTTGGAATCGTCAAGGGTCATTACAGACTGAATTTTGAGATGATGCAACGAGAAGTACTTGATATGTAAGCCCAGAAACATCACTTACTTGCATAGTTACCGATCTCCGAACGAGGAGGACTGATTTTGTTCTGGAGCTTGCATGCTGCGGTGCTTTCATCGTGCGGTAACTTCGGCTGCTTTTTTTCTTTTCAAAATGAATGGTGATCACGGTGGAGTGACCTCCCATTTTTGGGTTGAATGTTGGTCTGGTTGTTTTCACTTCTCTTTCGGTCTTCGTGTCAGACAGGAGTCCCCAGCCGAAGAGGTTATACATGGCTGTAACGACTGCCGTTGTCTGCCCCTACATTCGTTGGGGGAGTTGGAGCCTGGTCGACAGTCTGTATAGGTGCTGTATTCTAGCGGTGGAGGCTGAAAGCGAGAGGTGACAAGCACACAGACATTTCGCCAGCACACTAGGTGCTTCACACAGCCAGAAACACACCAGATGAAGAACGATTGGTGGGAAAAGAAAGCAAGAAAGTCTGCAAGCTGAGACTGACATCAACGACATGAAGACATTTCCTGAGGGCTTTCGCACCATCTATGGACAAAGTCTACTGGGTCAACACCCATTTGTGCCTCTGACCTGACCACAGTGCTGACAGATAAGACTGGCATCCTTGCTCACTGGGCTGAGCACTTCAATGCTCTCTCATCAACATCTGACGAAGCAATCACAGAACTCCCCCAACTGCCAGTGAAGGAATCTCTGGCAGACCCATCCTCCAGTGCAGAGAAATCGCCAGGAGCAGATGGAATTCCAGCTGACATCTACAAGAATGAAGGCGAGGTACTCCTGGAAAAGCTGACCAACCTCTTCCAGTTCACATGGGAAAAGGGAGAGGTGCCCCAAGACTTCAAAGGCGCCTCTATTGTACGCATCTACAAGATGAAGGGTCAAAAAGCGTCCTGTTACAATCATCGTGGTTTTTCCCTCTTGTGCATCGCAGGAAAGATTCTTGCCGGGGTGAACTTGAACAGACTCATCATCCACATACCAGACTCCATCGTCCCTGAGTCACAATGTGGTTTCACGCAGGCTGGGGCACAACCGACATGATGTTTGCTGTTCGCCAGCCACAGGAGAAGCGTCGTGAGCAGAATCAGGAGCTCCACATGGCGTTTGTTGATCTTGCCAAGGCCTTCGATACCGTTAATCGGACTGGCTCGTGGAAGATCCTTCACATGTTTGGTTGCCCGGAAAAGCTCATCTCACTGATAGTTTCATTCCATGATGGCATGCAGACGAGGGTGCTGGAAAACGGAGATACAGCTGACCTATTCCCAGTGAAAAACGGAGTGAAGCAGGGATGCTTTTTATCTCCCACCCTGTTTTCCATTCTGTTTACTGCAATGCTGATTGATGCATTCCGGGACTGTGACAAGGAGGTATACATCCAGTTCCGTTCAGACTGCCAACTCTTTAAACTTCGACGACGTCAGGCCAAGACTTAAGTATTTGATGCCCTTCTGAGAGAGTTCCTCTTCGCAGATGACTGTGCACTGGCCGCGCTCTCCCATGAAGACATCCAATGCATCACAGATCGCTTTGCAAAAGCCTGTCAATGATTTGGACTTACAACAAGTCTTGGTGAGGCCGAGGCTATATTTCAGCCTCCACCGTCCGGAGCTGGCAGTGCTCCACCACCTGTCATCATCAACAACACAAAGATCAAAACTGTGGACAAGTTCTGCTATTTGGGCAGCACTGTAAGCAGCAACGGATCTCTGGATGCAGAAGTGATGTTGCGCATATCAAAGGCCAGCTCTGCCTTTGGATTTCTAAAAGAGTCTGTGGCAAGACCATGGCATCAAATTGCGCACAAAGGTCGCCGTGTACAGAGCTGTGGTTCTGAGTGCCCTTGTAAGACTTGGACCATGTACTGCGGCCATATTCAACAATTCGAACAGTTCCATGAACGATGCTTGCCCAAGATGTGCAGCATCAATTGGCAGCATAGAGTGTCCAACCTGCAGGTCCTGAAGAAGTGTGGCTTACCAGCATTGAGTGTATACTCATCAAAAGCCGGTCCGATGGAGAGGAGACATTTTCGTATGAAGGACAGCAGAATTCCAAGGATGCTGCCTATGGAAAGACAAAATTGTCCAAGGAAGTCCTCTAAAAGATACAAAGACACCTTGGAGGCCAATCGCAGAAGCTGCAACTTCGACACTGCTTCCTGGAAGATGTCGCCTTTGACAGACACCACCATGGAAGCAAACAGATCCTACCACCATGGCCGACGAAAACTTCGATGAGCCCACACAGCAGACAGCCTACCATCCCACGAAAACAGAGGAATCGGTCTGAAAATGGGGGCTCTTCCTTCACCATGCTGAGTCCATTTCCACGCAGCGACTGTGTGACACTTTGTAGGCCTCAGAATCGGTTCCTCATTCACCACATGAGGGACTCGGCCACAGCAGATTGACCTGCCTTGCGCTTACTCACTCCATCGGACTCGTACGGCGAATCCTTTTCAATCACTTGCTGTTGTTTTGTTGATGTATTTGGGAGGTAGTACAAGAAGGTGGACCGGTCCTCCCTGTGAGGGCAGTCTGGTTGTTCATGTGAGTTTGCTTCCACACACCACACACCCTGCCCAAAAAAGTCATGGTACTACGTCCCCCATTGCCTGCTTGTGGACCAACCCCGTCGTTAGGAGCATTTGTACCGACATTGCGGCAGTTGGGTGCGTCGGCATTTTCCTGTCTGGTACTGGTGCGACCGGCCAGTTGCAGGCGTGGGTCAAAGCAGGTAATCCCAGTGCTGCGGTGATTGTCATTCCAAGGTGGATTTTCACATCATGCTGTTGACACTTGGTGGCTGTTTTTGTCAGGATTTTGTTTGGTGACGCGCACTCACCAAGGCTCACTGTCATGTATGGTTGGGGCTCACATTCTGTGGTTGATCAAGATAACTTTCCTTAAAAAAAAGTTTAAGCAATGCATCCACTAAATATGAAAAAACGAATCACAAGACAGGATAACTTTATTCATCGCTTCGAGGGTATAATAACCTAAGAAAGTGAGCCTTTGTGTTCCCACCAAAAGGCCTACCCATAGCGTTTGGTTGATCCTCCATTTAAAATCAAGGGAGAAAATTATTTTAGATACAGATTTTTACACTAAGACGGAAGGTAACACGTTAATGGGGACATAGGGCATACACATTTATGTGACTAGATTAAGTGTAAGAGGGAAACAACTAATTGACACAGGTAGCTGTCGGTCTCTCCCACCATGCTGAGGTTTGCGGTGGAGAAGCGACTGGTCCCTCTTTTCATTTCGCCTTACCACTGGCACGTTAGCACACCCTTAACAAGAGAAGTCAGGACCCAATAACCTCTCCTTTGCTGCCTTTTATCCGATACACATCGACTTCCCGCCTTCCTTTCTACTCTCTCTCTCTCTCTCTCTCACTCGTCTCTCTTGTCCCAATGTTTCCACCTTCAACGTCTCAAATCAGCGTGGGTTGGGCGCCCCTAGGCCACTCTTACCGTGACGGCCTCGCTGCTTAGTGGGGCATGACAGCCTACTATCGCGTTCTTACCAGTCTCATGCGCACAGAAAAGAAAAAAAACAAAAAACTGACAGACAGACAGACAGACAAAAGAGAGAGAAACAAGAAAGAAAGAAAGAGAAGAAAGAAAGAAGAAGAAGAAGAAGCGAGCAGAGCAGAAGACGAAGGAGGAGAAGAAGAAGAAGAAGAGAGAGAGGAGGAGAGAGAAGAAGAAGAAGAAGAGGAAGAAAGAACATGAAAGCAAGAAAAATGAAAGTACGGAATGACGAAGAATAAATAGAAGTATGAAGGAGAAGCAGAAGAAAAAAGGAGAAGAAAGGAAGACATAAGGAGGAATGAAGATGCAAGTGAAGCAACAAGAAATCAAAGAAGGACACAAAAGAATTGGAAGAAGAAGAAGAGAAAACAAAGCTCCACCCAGCCGAAGCAGCTGAATCAAGGCGTAGAGTAATGCAAGTTGAAGGAATGAAGCGGAGACTACGTCCTTTCCAGCACAGCATTACCATTAGGCCCCCTTGAAAGCAATAGCTGCTATGTGCGGTGTAGTTTTGGCGGTATTGGTCCTGTGGTCTGCAGTGGGACACGGCAGCTGACATTGTACCCATTGCGCCTATCCCCGACCTTGGATTTCTTTCACAAATACAAGAAAACCGATATACCTGAATGCTGCTTGCAACTCGCTTGCTACGTTGGGTTTGTGTGGCTTATTTCTCGCTAAAAAAAAGGAAAAAAAACATTAATACTTTTGCTCTGTGATCTTCCTTCTTGGTAGAGAAAGGTCTGTTGCTCATTGAATGAATGTTTTATTGTGTGTTTATCGTATTGTGCTTGTTACTGTCCCAGTTGCTTCCTTCGAATGGGGTGTGGTGGTGGGGGGGGGATGTTGTAGAAGGGACGTCAGGCTCAACATCCATGGCGATGACCTGCAGAGCTTTTATTTCTAATGATTCATTTTTTTTTCACCTTGCCTTCTTCAGTTCTTGCTTCCTGATATTGCCTAATCCCATCTCTATCTCCTCTCTCTCTGTCATTTGGCACTGTCTTTGGATTGTTCCAGTGCAAATGCATGCTGTGATTCTCAACTTGTGGTCACCTTATTTCTAGTCTTTGTTTCCTTGTGTCGTTCAAACACAGAGAGCCATTATAACTGTTTTTTTCCCTTCTTCTGTTTCCCTGAAACCTGTTTTCGCTGTGATTATCATTATTTTATTATGTTTATTTTATTACTATTGTGTTGTTATTAATTGTTCTTATTGTTGTTTTTCTTATTTTCTCAGCTATTATTATCATTATTTTATTGTTATTATTATATTATATATTATTTGCTGTTGTTTTGTTTGTTTTTCCTTCTTCTGTGTTGTTGTTGTGTGTAATTAACATTAATGGAATGTCAGGGGAGGATCACAGTGGTCAACAGCCAAGGACCAGGGAACGTCACTACCACCCTCAGATGGACAGATGACCTGTCCCCCCGTCCCCCTAACGCCTCACTTGACCGTCCACCGCACAGCAGACCCAGATGTGGTAACAATGACACTGACGCCGTGCCCAACAGTGATGAGGTGAGCGCTTCTAATGGATTTAAATCAACAAAACTAGCGTTCGCAAGAAAGGTGCAGTTTAATCGGAATGATAACACTTCTGGGATGAAGTGAACATCCTATGTTCTGAAAACAAAAAAGTAAAAATATAGTCAAAGTCGAGAATAAGTTTTTGTTCTTTGGAAATCAATCGTTAAAACTGAGCCTAATCATTAAACTGTGCGTTGCCAATGGAGAATTACCCTGGTTGTGAACAGGCGTAACAGGAAGACAAGCACACAGATTTTTTTTAATTTTCTATATCTCCAGTCCATGCCACTCTAGTTACATTGCTCCCGTTCGGCTTACTCCTGGACCTTTACACAGCCACACCCATATTTTTCTAATTGCTGCCCCAGCTTTGGCAATCCTCAAGGAGCAATATATATCGAAACATCATGAAGTAACCAACCTGTGGAAGCACCACGCGTCTGGTTAGTCACTTCAGTGATGTTCATTGATGCCTGCATTGATCCAAGTTACACAAGACGCCACCTGCAAAACTCTCTGGTGGCGACAGTAATGGCTTACTTTCAGAACCTGTGTGAGTGATGACTACTACTCTGAAGGGCGCCACAACATCCGCCCAACGCCGGCACTAGCCAATACCCATGACCGCAGCACCAACTCGCCATTGACACTGACGCGGACAGGAAATAGAAACTGTAGTCACCACGAGAAGGGAAATTGAAGGCTTCAAGGTCTGCCGTTTTTGTTTCTTTCGTCATCAGTGAAGATGAAAATGAACAAGGCGGTGCCGTGGAACTTTATACTGGTTACAGGCTGCACGACAGAACTGCACGCTTCCTTTCATAACATTCCGACGTCGGCGCCGCCCGGAAGATATTGTCACCTGCAGTGTTGGTCAGGAAACTGAAGCAACCTTCTCAGAGACACATCCACTGAATGGATGAAAATCGACAGTGTGATTTCAGTCTGCCAGCTCAAGCTCATAGCACATCCAGCTGTGTGTAGCAGCCACTAAGGATCCCAAAATGCCGCAAACAAGCGCCTCTGATGGAAATCGAACCTACGATCTCCCAGAGCGTAAATCAGCGTTGCAAACCACTAACCAGGTAGCCCGTCTAGGGGAATTTATCAAGAACTGTAGACCTTTTTCATCAGTGGACGTTATATCAAGATTAGATTTTAATGATTTGCTAAGAGGCCCACAGCTGATGCGTTTTAATTCATGCAGAATAAGAAACTAAACAGATCAAGTCGACAAACCGTAATCAACAAATAAACTGCAGACGACTGGCTTTATCCCTTTCCACTCAAGAGTAAATATGATACAACAGCTTTCTTAAGAAAGAAGATTCGTCGATGAAAACTTGCGCATGATTGTATCTTTGATGATGGCAAGCACCATTCCAACGTGCGCAAATGTTGAAAGAGTTCTCGTGCATGACTCCCGCTGCTTCTGAATGGCCTCATCTTCCCATACTTCAGTTCAGTAGAGCGTTGTTTCGTCCTCTGTCCGGAAACTCATGGCTGTTCTTCCTGTCATATTTTTTTTTTTAACCCCAGCTGAGACGTGGGAGTGGAGTGCAGCCATGTGTGGCATGGCGCGGCACGGACACAGTCCATGGAACACCTTTGTTCGGGCCGCGGGCCGGCCAGAGCCGGTGAAAAGTGGCAGTGTAAACGGTCCTATGATCTTCAGCATAGAGTCTGGAGAGACATATGGCCCCGCCAGGCGAATTCACGGCACTCAATGACAACAAGAAGAGGCTCTGTTTGTCAGCAGATGCGATGATGCGCTACATGACATCGTTTGTCGTATGTTCTCGTAGGACTGATTTTTCCCCCATGAAATTCCCTGTCAGTGTTCACACACACACACACACACACACACACACACACACACACACACACACACACACACACACATACGCACACACACACACACACACACCACAGGCACGATTGCCACCACTCACCCCCTTCCCACCACCTCCTTCTCCGTCCTCTTCTCTTTTTCCTTTTCTCTTCTGTATGCGTTTCCGCTTAAAACCTTCAGTCTCACGTGTTGTGGTACAAATGAAACGGCTTTATTAGGAGATGACTTTCATGTATATAAAGGGTGAGAAATGACGTCACACTGCACTGCGCGCACGACAGGACGGTCCTTTCGCCTGGGAGAAACAAACCCAGGGCCTTCTCCTGGCGGCGCTGTTCCTCGGCTACACAGTGGGACAAATTCCCGTCGGTCTCATCATCCGTCGCTTTGGTGTTCGGATGACGACCTTTACCGGCTTCATGGTGATGTCATTCAGTCACGCGCTGTGTCATCCAGCAGCCCTGCTGTCTCCGTGGGCTGTCTTCACGCTGAGGATCATCGCTGGCTTCTGCAACGTAAGTTTGTTGCATATTTAACTTAGTGGTGTGTATGAATATGGGAATGAGTGGAGGGGAGGGGGGGGGGGAGGGGGGGGATTTGGAGTGAGGGGTAGGGATATATTGAGGGGTTCTGTGAGGTAGGGGTGGAGCCAGGGAGAGGGGTGGAGGTGGGATGGCTTTGCTTTGGTACTTGATGAATACAACATTAAGCAGTTTGTGCAAAAGTAATTAATTAATTAATTACTGAAAGGTGAGGTGTACACCAAAGGCAACCGTTACTGGACGACTGCTTCAGCAGGTAACGCACTGAAAGGGGAAGAACACACAAAGGCAGCCTTTGTTGAATAAGTGCCCCAGCAGAAAACGCGTTGAAGGGTAAAGAACACATGGAATGCAACCTTTACTGCCTTTGCGGCCAGCAAATAACGCACTGAAAGGTAAAGAATGCACGGAATGCAGTCTTTACTGCCGTAGTGGCCAGCAAATAACGCACTGAAAGGTAAAGAATGCACGGAATGCAGTCTTTACTGCCGTAGTGGCCAGCAAATGACGCACTGAAAGGTAAAGACTGCACGGAATGCAATCTTTACTGACGTAGTGGCCAGCAGGTAACGCACTGAAAGGTAAAGAATGCACGGAATGCAATCTTTACTGCCGTAGTGGCCAGCAAATAACGCACTGAAAAGTAAAGACTGCACGGAATGCAATCTTTACTGCCGTAGCGGCCATCAGATAACGCACTGAAAGGTAAAGAATGCACGGAATGCAGTCTTTACTGCCGTAGTGGCCAGCACATAACGCACTGAGAGGTAAAGAATGCACGGAATGCAACCGCCATCGGAGCGTTGGCCAGAGGGACAACAGAGTTTACTGACACAGCAAGACAATGCAGGTCCATGGTGTAAGTTTAATACGGATTTACATTTCTCCCCCTTTCCACTCGAAATCTCTTCTGGTGGGTTGAGGGGGGAGGGGGGGGGGGGGGACAATGTTCCCCATATTCAAACATTGTCGCTTGATGGAAGGGGGAGGAGGGGGGAAGGGGGTATCCAAGAAACCCCAGACCTAGCCTTTTTTTTTGTCCAGCCCCGGGCGTGAGCAAGGCCCTCGCAGTGTTGGCCGGGAAATTTGAGCAAAACGCCCAAGAGATATTCATCCAGTTGAAGGGTTCTGGTCTTCCCCTTTGAGCCCACGGCACAAGTCAACTCTGTGTAGAGGCTGGCCAAGACCAGTTTGCTACTCCTACTGCTACTATTCCTACTCCTACTCCTGCTACCACTCCTACTACTCCTACCCCTCCTCCTCCTCCTACTACTACTATCATTATTATTGTTATTACTTTTATCATTATCATTGAGAGTACTTACATAGTGCTTATCATCGGTTAGAGACAAAGCTCGAAGCGCTTTCCGATCTTCGCTCTCATTTACACAACGGGTGACTCACCGGGTAGAGCCGATTGAAGAGCTGCCTTCTTGGCGTCACATTATGTCGTTTCCCGTTCCATTCAGTCGAATATCAGTCACTCGGTTTTTCGTTTGATTTTTTCGGCGCCTTCAAAGTGTACACGTGTCAGCCATGCAAATGATCAAAATTGTCCTTCTGTTCTGAAAGTTGGGGATGGGATTTTACATGTGTGCAAGATATTGTATCCCCCGCAAAAAAATATACCTCCAGTGGATGAGTACCAACGACCTTCCAGCTGGCAGGTCTGTGCCTGTAACCACTGCATCACGAATGCTGGCTCACTCTGCAAACCAGACACCGTAGGTGATATAGCAAACGTAAGCGAACGATGCTAGAACCATTTAGTTACCAGTGTAGTGTAGTATCAGATTTTTCATAACCCGACCGATCGTACAGAACGCTGTTAGGGCTGTCACCACGCAAAAAAACAAAAACAACAACAAAAAAAAACACCAAAAAACCCTCCGTGAGACAAGCGGCGCACATAACACAGATGTCTACGAAATATGTGAGCAATTTGCCACATAGTAGCTAGACTATAGACTTCTTAAGGCGGATATGAAAAGAAAAACCGTTAAAGGGGCATCAGCCATTCCTTTGGACTTTTTACCACCACCACCCCACCTCCCCGCCCCCATTTTAAAAACCGAGGAATGAAATAACACGACTTTGCCACAGAAATACCTAGAAGGAGAACATGGGCCGACGGACACTGGAGAATGGACAGCTGTGGTCCACCCCGGACCGCGCGTGCAGTCTCAATACCATCGCCAGATTCATCAATAAAGCTGGCATTATATACGAGAGAGAAAAAAAGGCTCAAATATCTAGACCAAGGACAGGAGTATGGACCACGAAGGCGCTGATAAAGCAGTGGACTGTGAAAAAGTAAAGAAGTCAAAGAACCAAAAGCAGGCTGAATCCGAGCGAGTGACGGGGAAAGAGCGGTTTACTAGCACGGAACAAGCACGAGGCGAAAAGACAGTTTGCTCTGGAAGGACATCCGGGATTCCCACGGGCTTAGCTCTGTTCTTGATTGTTACAGCGCAGGCTAGGACTAAACTGGGGACTACACAATTACTGAAAAAAAAAAGAAAAAGAAACGGTGCCGATATGTGGCCAAGGTCGACGCTGTAGCTGTCGAAATCAAGTGCTGGAAGAATCTGATGGCAAAGAAGACGGATAAAAGACAGCTGTTATCCTTTGGAGGAATAAAACTGTGCTACAGTACAGCTTGCTTGTTCTTGTGCTCTGTGTTGGCATTTCTACTAGGTCATTTGGAGTCGTATATACGACAATCGTTTAGAATTATGGGTGCGTAATTATCTCTCCATGGGAGCAAGAGTTACCTTCCTTGTTTGTTACTTATCGTCTACTTTTTCCCTGCCTCATTTTAGATTTCATTTCATGCCAATGAGATCGAAGTTATCTGTATTTTGTTTCTGTTCGAATGTGTGTTCTGTTTGATGTACTCGAGTTTAAAAAGGCTGTGCCATTCTTGAATAAGAGTTACTTGGTGTTTGTTCATTTCTCCAGCTGTTGTTGCTACGTAGCCTACATGTGTAAGGCACAGGGTGTGTGGGCAAGCTTTGAACATCCTTCTTCGGGAGCGCTTTCTTGAATGTTCCGTGTTGACATTTCTGCTAGACAATTTTGTGTCATAAGCAGCGTTCGTTTGGAGTGACAGCTATGTCATTATCTCGTCAGGGGAGCGAGAATTTTTTTCCCCCACTCGTTCGTTATTCACTCTCAATCAAAGGAGTGAGTTCTGATGTCTCTCTGTGCAGGCCTGTGTGATCGTCTCCATGCATGCCGTGTGGGAGAAAATGGGCGCCGAGTGCGGAGCTCAGCCGACTGATGGGCATCTCGTTCAGCGGCTCTGTCACGGGCAGTCTCGCCGCGTTCCCCTTCACCGCCTTGCTGTGTCGCTACGGCTTCCTGGGCGGCTGGCCGTCCGTCTTCTATGTGTTTGGTGAGGTCGACGGCTGTTTATCGTATGTACCGGCACACTAACGCTCGTGCGCACACACGCTCCTCGACGAGCAAACACACGATCTGTACATATCTCTCAATCAATCAATCTATGCATGCCTCTCCCCCCTGTGCGTGTCTATGGGGATATATGCGAGGGAGTTATCTAAATAGATGGATAAATAAGTAGATACATGGATAGATCGATAGAAGGACAAACCGATTCTTAGATACACAGGCAGATACATAAATAGATCAACAGATAGCCAGCCAGCCTGACAGACAGGTAGACTGAGAGATACAGACAGATAGTCATAGTACAATTCTACCCTTTCACAAACATACACACCATCATATGATCTTACCCACACAAATGCCTGCTTTCACAGCCATGCACGCACATTTCTGTTAACACAGGTAGCAGAAACTGGCATTATGTTTTAGATTATTTGATCCGGTTTTCTAAAATCATAAATCTACACCGTTTCCCTTCATACACCTGTAATCACACACACACACACACACACACACACACACACACACACACACACACACACACACACACACCACATCTATCTTCTTTTAATTACCTATCTCTCTCTCTACATATATATATATATATATATATATATATATATATATATATATTGTTAAAAGGAAAGGTTTAAAATTTTACCTACAACGTTGTTTCATGCGGTTGCAATCGTCAGGATGTGGTGGGTCTGTGCTGCCGGTGTTTTATAACTGCTTGTGTTGTCTGTCATCACGTGCTGTCTGTGTTTTTCGTGTGTTTCTGATTCTTGTTCACTGATAGGAATTTCCACTTGTGCCTGCAGTTGTTAACCATTTCTATCCTGGTGTTTAAAGTTGCCATTTGTGGTTTGCATAGTATTATGTATTTTTCTGTTGAGCATAGGTTACATCTTTTTGAAATATTGTTATATGGTGCTGCTCTTTTTATGATTTTCCAGGATATATTGTAGTCTATTTTTTTCTCTTTGAGCTTCCAGATGTATTTACTCAATTCTGTTTGGTTTTTGTATCTTTCTTTGTTAAATGACTGTTTGTGGTTTGCATATCTAGTTTTAAATTGGTTTTCAGTAATACCTATATATGTTTCTTCTGCGTTCTCTGATGTTACAGTGGCTTGGTACACAATGTTGTTGCACAGGCATTTGTTGCTCAGAGGGCACTGTTCTTTCTTGATGCAGTTGCAAGATTTCCTTTCGTCACCCTCGTTTTTCTCTATACTGCTTTTCATTTTGTTGGTTGAATCAATGATGTTTTTAAGGTTGGGCATACATGAGTATGATAATTTGATGTTACTTTTGTTAAATATCTTGGATAATTTGTGCTCTTTTGGAAATGATGATGTTAGGATTCTAAAGAATTCTTTCCCTATATTTGTTTTTACTCTTCCGTCATATGGGGGGTTGAACCATATGATCTTCCTTTTCCTGTTCTTCTTGTGTCTGCTCATGTCATTATCTGGATCATATTGTAGTTTGTATGTAGTTTGTAGTTAGCCACTTTTGTGTAACGCTTCTTGATATTCAGCTGCAGCGTTATTGAATGCTGTTTCATTACATGACAGGTTAGATAATCTCTTATTTATGCCTCTGGGTATTGTTTTTAGTATGGAAGGTGGATGGTTACTTTTGATATTTACATAGACAGGTATGTCATTTGGTTTTTTGTATGGTTTATATATGTGCTGGTTGAGGTCTAACGTTATATCTAGGTAGTTCACTATCTTTTTATTTGCTTCAATAGTGATTTTTAGATTTTGGTTTTGGAAGATTTTACACAGTTCTTTTTTCTTATTTTCAATGTTTCTAGGGCTGTCGCTCAGCGCAGCGAGGCCGTCATCTCTGTAGAGTCCGACTTGTTTTCCAAGTTTTTTTTGGATGTAAGATAGTATGAATAGTCCGACAAGTTCGCAAGTTTCGGCGCCATCATACGATCCCATTGTAACATCAAAAGTTGAATTCTTGCTTGCGCTCTTGGTCCAGATTTCATTTTTGCTGTGTAGTAGAGTTTTCTTTGTATGGAAAATGATTTCCATTTCTGACCCTGGTATTTCAGTATATTTGTTGGCAAATTTTATAGCTTTGGTGAGTAGATCTTCATCTATAGATGGATAGAAGTCTACTATGTCAAATGTTATAAAAACTGTATTTCCTTGCTTGTTGAGTTTTTTGAACCATTGTATGACTTCGTATGTGTTTTTCCAGAGGTTGAGTTCAGTGTTCTCTCTTATGTTTTTTATGGCTTTTTCTAAGATTTTTTTGCTGATTTTTCCTAATTCAGATTTGGATGGATTTATCAATCTGCATGTTGGGTTATTCAGAAAGTTGGGTTTGTGGTCTTTAAGTGTTATAAAAGTTTCTCTTGCTGCTGTTGTCTCCACTCTATCGCTTAAGTCCATTTGGTGCACAAGCTCCTTTTCTTTTTTTCTAATGTACTCGTATGTAGTTTTATCAGCTTTTTTGTAATTTTTTTGGATGTTTTTATCGAGAAGCTGTGAGTACTCTTCAGTTTCCATTTTGTAGAAGTTGCTGGTTTTGTCTGCTTTCACAAATATTTTTTTGTCATTTTGGATTTGTTTGATTTCGTTTTTTAACGATGTTTGGAATTCGTTATTTAATTTTTTGAATTCTATATTAGCTATCATCCTTTTCATTTTATCCTCAAATGTCTTCATTTCTTCAATGGCTGGTGGAGCTCGCCATGTTTTGAAGTCGTATGTGTTTTTATCTTCTTTCTTGGCATTAGGGTTCAAAAAGAAAAATGCCTTCCATCTCATGTTTTTGATAAACTTTTCTGTCTGTTCTATCATTCTTTTCATATAGCACTGAGGTTTGGCGAAAGGTATGTTTTTAGTAGATTGTTTAAAATTGATTTTGTCCATTTTAAAATCTGTTGGTTTAAAGCGCTCAACGTGAGGAGCTATTAAGATAATGGTGGCAAGTGCTTATATATATATATATATATATATATATATATATATATATATATATATATATATATCCAGCTCCTCAGTAAACTGATAAATCAACCGATCAATTAATTTTCAGGAGGTCTGGGCGTTCTATGGAGTGTAGCCTGGCTTTATCTTGTGAGAGACTCACCAGAAGTTCATCCCCGCATTTCGCCTGAAGAGCAGCAATATATCGTCAGCACCAGAGGCGACGTCACACAGGATACTATTAATGTGACGTATTCAGACCTTCAGTTTTTTACGTCGTCGTAGCCTATTATTGTTAGTATACTATTCATGCAAACAGACATGCTTTCTCAATGAGAGAGGAGAGAGAGAGAGAGAGAGAGAGAGAGAGAGAGAGAGAGAGAAGAGAGAGAGGTCTTTTTTTCTTTTTCTTTTTTTTTTCTTTCAGGGAGCTGCCAGTAGAGAATAGTAGTCTATGTATGTGTTTTGTGTGAGGTTTTCAGATATTATGCCCAAACTATAGTGTACAAATTCAGAAAGCCGCTTTTTTAATACCATGATCGTTACTTAACCTGAAGACTGAGCTATATAGATTCAATACACTAACATATACACACATTTAGATACACACACACACACACACACACACACACACACACACACACACACACACACACACACACACACAACACACACACACACACACGCACACACACACACCACAACACAGTCTACTTACACACACACACACACACACACACACACACACACACCCACACCCACACACACACACAGAGGCACGCA
>CM065726.1:61984040-61989040 GCA_033310375.1 Conus canariensis
TCCTTGGAACATCTTTTAGAATTTGTAGTCAAAATCAATACATGTGTGAATTCTAATACCTGTTTACTGAAAGAACGCTGTGTCATACTCTGCCTACTTCTACCCTCTGTCTGGTATGTTTGTGAACGTGTATAAAGAACTTTAACGTCTGACACTATCCTATCACCTTCACACTAGTTCACTTTCAGCCTCGAATCTCTGTTCGAGTGAATGATATGCTCTCTCTCTGTTTCTGTTTCTGTTTCTGTCTCTGTCTCTTCTTTTTCTTCTTCTTCTTCAGCAGTTACTTGCCTCTTCTGGGCTATCACTTCCGAATGTATATGTCGGTGTGTTTGCTAAATTAGATTTGTGCACGGTACATAGAAATCTTAGCTAGTAGTTAGCTAATGTGTTAGTTTAGTAACATCCCACAATATTACTCAAATAAATCCCTAACATCCCCAAATGCTTCTCAGTAACATCCTAAACAACCCCAACCAAACAAGAACACAAAACTAATTTGTGTGATAGTGTAAATGCACGTAAGAACACAAATCTACTTGTGTGATACCAGCCAGAGCTGGCGGGAGACCGGCCGTGTAGATGAAGTTCATAGTCTGCACCTTCAGAAAGCATGGGTCTGGCCAGACCCACGACGTAAGGCACTCAGGTTTTCTTCTTTCACAGTGTGGGTCTGCTCAGACCCACGACGTACTGGGCCGGCTCTGTTTTTGTTTACTCTTTTTCTTCAGAATGCATGGGTCTGGCCAGACCCACGACGTACGGCACTCAGGTTTTTTTTCTTTCACAGTATGGGTCCGCTCAGACCCACGACGTACTGGGACATGTTGTTTTTGGTTATTCCTTTGTTTACCAACAAAAACAAATAATTTTTGGCACAGATATAGGGGCCAGGCAGAATTTATTGACAAAGTCATAAAATTTGGTGGAGATACCTTAAAAATGTATCCAGTTATCAAGTGAAAATCATGAGTGTGGGTGTTTCAGACCCACTATGTACGGGAATGTGCAAGTGCACACACACACACACATACATGTTTAGAAAATGCCTGTGTACACTGCTAGGAGCGCTGCTGTTCCTCCGTTCATAAGAAAAATACCAAATTGAAATGAAGTGAAACGGAGAGCCTCTTATGCAGGTTGATTCATAGTAAACACGTTTCTGCTGTCTTCACCTGAACATATTTTCCAAAATGAAGAGAGAGAAAAAAAGAGAAGAAAATTGTAGAGATTGGTGGACAGGAAGGTGGAGGAGAAGGTTCGGGGGAGGGGGGGGGCGGTTACCTGTCTAGAGAATAAAGTATACTCTGTAAAAATCACCAACCAAAAGGATATCTGCAACATTACATTATCTCTAATGGAACAGTTAGGAACAAATGTAAACAAGCTTAAAGTTAATGTAACTGCTGATGAATGTTGAATAGAAAAAAGAAAAATGAATCCAACACATCTTAACAATTTTCATCTGAACGCTGCAAAGAAAAAGAGAAGAGAACGAGGAAGTCCCCTACCTCCCCCTCCCCCAAGGTCAAAAACATTATTAGTGTAACACAATTTAGATTTGAAAAGAATCATAGGACATTTGGAGAGAAATAACGCGCGGAATGTAGTGGAAAGAAAACACTTTGTATGTATTTATTCATATTGCAGTAGCAATTCCTTTAAAATAATATTCTCCCTTCCCACTAAAATTGTAATCAGAAGGAAGGTGAGGGGTGGGGGTTGGGAAAGAACGAAGGAAAGGGGTGAGAGAGAGAGAGAGAGAGAGAGAGAGAGAGAGAGAGAGAGAGAGAGAGAGAGAGAGAGTCACCACTCACAAATATATCCAAACGTTACACCACCCTCCACCACTTAGACACAGACACACAAACTGGAGAGAAATTAGGAGTCACAGTTAATTCAGGTATTAACTGCGAAGTGCCAAAAGCATTTGAAGACCTAACAAGATGCAACGCATATAAACGTACTCCCAGTTTATCTTCCAGAAAAACGTCACAATCAAACATGCGTCATGATGTATTTGACGTCACAATCAAACACGTGTCATAAAGTATTTCGTCACTGAGATATTCCATAAAGAAGAAAAACTGCTTTGGGCCGTTATAGCCGTTAGTAACGGCTATTCTGGTAAAATAAAACATCGGGCATCATTCGTGACCCATAATATACATACCTACAAATTTTCAGAAAGATCGGCCCTGAAGTTTTGTCTGGAGCGAGTGGGACACATTTTGACCGCGGACACACAAACACACAGACAGCATTTGTTCGTTCCCATTGTTCTATAAGAACTGGGAGTACAAAAAAAAAATCTGTTTGAAACAGCTGCTGAAAAGTTCTTGTGGTTGGACAAAAGCGTGACTAGCATGAGAAGAAGGAGGACATTTCACCCCCTGCTTTCCCTTTGATTTATACAGAAACATGAGAAGAAGGAGGACATTTCACCCCCTGCTTTCCCTTTGATTTATACAGAAACATGAGAAGAAGGAGGACATTTCACCCCCTGCTTTCCCTTTGATTTATACAGAAACATGAGAAGAAATCAGAAAGGGTTCATCTGAATCTACCCTGACGTCGTGGGTTTTTGGTTTTGATTTTTCAGCATCTTTTTCAACTACTAATTGTAGCGAGCAAGACAGGTCTAACGTCAGAGAATATTCATGTTTCTTTTAAACCTAAAAGATGCAATGACATGTTTCTCCAGGAATTTTTCAGCAAAGCTTGCCGGTGTCGCAAACAACCTCGGAATTTAGATTTCAATCACGCAACATGTTCTGAATCTAGATCTGATTGAAAATCTAGATCTGATCACATTGTGTGTTATCATACACAATTCGAACCAGAACTAAACCATATCTATACATATTGGGGTTGGGGATTAAGACTACCTAATAGGATGACTACCTAATAAGACGTGTAGGCATACAATTTCGCTGTTCAATCCGTTTCCTTTTCAACATTTTCCACCAAGGAACAAATAATTAAAACAGTATGGGTCCACAGGCAGTACTTCTCCGGGGCCTAGTTAATGTTTGACACCCCCCCTTCCCCTCCCCCCCCCCCCCCTCACACACACACACACACACTTGCTTAAACAAAAAAACATACAACAGCAAAAGACCTTCAAATCCGGGGCAGCACACTGATAGAAGCGTGATTTTTACTGGCTTGAAATTTTTCTTTGTTTTTCTTTTCGTTTATTTGGCGCAGCGAACATGATGAAGAAGTGTTTACCATGAGTTAGCAAAGGAGTTTGGCGGCACCTTAATGTCGAATAGGGCAAGACAACGCATGCACCAGAAGAAGACGAATGAAAGACACGCATGAACCGTTATTGTCCATTTTTGCGGAGATTGGAAGCCATTAGGTTAGCCTCTAGTTGTCTGAAATTGGTATTGCTTAATTCCTTCGAGACAAAGCGCCCTGCAGTATATAGTTTGAACTTTCTGAAGCTTCTCAGTCATGTTTTGGAACGATTCTTACAGAAGTAAATCACAGTAAGCAAATCAAGACAACGTAAAGGAACACAGTTTAGGGGTGTGCTTGAAGAACATATTGGATGGAGCCATTGTGCATATTCATTAAAAAGCAAAATACGCACATTTTCGGAATGGGAGAGTTGTTTAGGTTAATAGTAATTAAGACTGGACAATGAAGAGGTTTCTGAGAGCCAGCCAGTAATATTTCTGGTTCTCTACGATTTAGTTGCATCATCATCATTATTTCATCATTATCATCATTACCATCATTGTTGTTGTTTTTGTTCTCACTATCAATATCAGTAAGGGTATATTCATGATTTTTTTTTTTACATCAGCAAGATCGGAGGATATGGCTTAAACATTACCATGCAACTGTAATAGAGTTATACAACTGGTTAAACGCCTCCACTGAACATAACCATGGTGTGATAGAGTGCAGTCCCATGGCGCAGTATTCTACAGTCTTCATGTTTCTGGGCTTACCTGGCGTCACACTTCATATTTGACTGGGGGAACTATTTGCTGCTGTCCAATCTGCCAACTTACCTTTACGAAGTTATGCACTTTGACATACAATCGGTAAGAGTATTAAGCAGAGGTGTGTGTGTGTGTGTGTGTGTGTGTGTGTGTGTGTGTGTGTGTGTGTGTGTGTGTGTGTGTGTGTGTGTGTGCTGGGATTGCTTATAGAACGGGTTTACCAACTGTAAAAAATCAGGAAAGGGGGTCTTTGTGTGTGTGTGTGTGTGTGTGTGTGTGTGTGTGTGTGTGTGTGTGTGTGTGTGTGTGTGTGTGTGTGACACACCGCGTTCGCACGCTCTCGGTCACGAACTCAGCATGCTAACTCTATGCACACGCATCTACTCCGTTCATTCACAGGAACACTAACAGACCAAACCTTTGTGTTTAAACGCTCCCTTTCAATGTAATAATTGTCAAAATCAAAATAAATACATACATAAAATCAAATCAATATTTCATGACACTCCAATCTTCTCTTTCCAAATTAACATATCATGACCAAATACTTTCTTCTTTTCCACTTTCACTCTTTCAACACTATGACTCCAGTCATCCAAGACTAAATGTTGCTGGGTAAGAACGGTCTTCTTCCAGACTGTTCAGGGGAGGCTGCCGCTCTAGGCTCGGACGCTGAGGTGTTCTCTAGGGAACAAGCACTAAGTTTATGCTCTAGCAGACTTCTGCCTGCAATTACACTTCCGACCTCTCACAGGTCACAGGACATCGCTGACCTCCCACAGGCCACAGGACCCCAGGTCCTACTTTCACAACCCCCCAAGGTTTGTTCTGCTTAACAGGCAATACTCCAAGCTAGACGCAAAACGGAGTTAAAGTCCCTTAACCCCACAAGGGTTAACTGTAAGAATCCGGCGTCTGCTCTTGCCCAAGCCATCCCCAGGTCTGATTCAAAAATTGGTATTCACTCAGTCACATAAAAGGGAGCTTCACTCATTATTCAAACCCTCAGCGTCCTATCCAATCCAAGTCATGTTCACTTAC
>CM065726.1:61996540-62001540 GCA_033310375.1 Conus canariensis
AATGCTTGTGTGTTGCTTAAATGGTTTCATTTTCTGGATGTGCATTGTTAATTTGTCAATTTTGAAACAGTGATTTAGCGATAGATAACAGAACTAGTTTTACTTGTGTTAAATGATTCACAGTCTGTATGATTGTATTGTATTCATTCCTCTGCGTATCACCTTGTTTAAAGCAGACGGTGCATAAGATTGTGATTGAATATTGACTGACATTTTTGTAACTATATGCCTTTTGCGTTAGACACACGGCCCTCACGGGAGGGGCTTCGAGTTGGATTTTTAAATATCAACAGTGCTAGAATTAAAACAGATGATATTGCAACAATTCTATACAATAATGGCAATAACTTTCATGTCTTTTGTATAGCTGAATCTCGATTAACAGATTTGATTCCTGATTCCGATATGTACATGCCTAACTATAATATAAATCGACTTGACCCAGTTACACCTAATTCAACCGGATTACTTTTGTATTGTTCAAACTCGGTAAACTTCAAAAGATTGTCCCATTTGGAAAAAAAAATATGATATTGAATCAATCTGGGTAGAAATTACTCTTAGACATTCTTAGCCAATCTTCGTAGGATTTCTATATATTTCTTTGACTTTGAGAGGAGTGATTACAATGTAAGTACAATGTAGTGAATGGAATAGCTCCAAAGGAAATCCTCCAAAACTTTGTAATGAATGAAAATAGACACTGACACCTGCTTTCCTTCCCCAGACCCCACGACAATCTCTACAAATCAAGTTTTACATATTCTGGAGGAACGATATGGAAAAATTTGCCATCTTCTTTAAAGTCATGTCCTTCGAAAGTAACATTTAAAAGAGCTTACAAAAGGAATTTGATGGAAAAATCATCGAACGATTAATGCTTAATCTATTGCCGAATCTCTCTCTCTCTCTCTCTCTCTCTCTTCTCTCTCTCTCTCTCTCTCTCTCTCTCTCTCTCTCTCTCTCTCTCTCAAATTTCATAAATGACATTCTAGAAATTTTCATTCTCCTCTTGGCTGATGACGTGGTCTTGTTATCAGAAACAGTGATCGGATTACAGACTCAGTTAAACATTTTACAAGGAGTTGCTGCTTCATTACGGTTAAAAGTCAACATGGCAAAAAGCAATATAATTGTATTTAGGAAGGGAGGATATCTTGCGGCGAGAGAAAGATGGACATACAATGGATCCTTAATGCCCGTTGTTTATGTATATAAATATCTTGGTATCTACTTCCCCACGCGTTTGAGTTTTGCCTTTGCTTGCAAGGATTTAGCTAGTATGGCAAAAAAAATGCATTATTCAGTTTTATGAAAAAAAACTGTTATTGCTAAACAACCATTCCCTTACTTTGTTTTTGAAACTATTTGATTGCCAAATTCAACCTGTTATACAGTACGGGGCTGAGATATGGGGCCTTGATGCTGCTGCTGTGCACTGTGTAAAAAATCCATCTTTTCGCTCTAAAGAAGTTTCTGGGGGTATCGTTGCAAACGCCGAATGATCTGGTATATGGTGAAACGTCTAGATATCCCATGTATTTAAATATTGGTTAAAAATTGTTCAGATGGAGGATCACAGATTGCCACTCAAAGCGTATAGAATGTTGTTAGACTTGGATAATAGAGGAAAGAAAAACTGGGTGAGAAATGTGCGGATGAAATTGTATGCGTATGGTTTCGGTTTTGTATGGATGAACAAAGGTGTTGGTGATATGAATGTTTTTTTATTCGGGTATTCCAAGAAAGACTGATTGATTGTAGTTGGCAAAATTGGAACTCACATATGCAAACAGTACCAGATTTGAATTTTATAGAGCGTTTAGTCATTCACGCTGTTTACCAGTTTATATGTCAATGAAAATAGACAAACATCTAAAGCGTATCATGACTAGGTTCAGATTTGGGGTGTCTGATATTGCTACTCCATGAAATGGTGACTGATTTAAAAGCCGATATTTTCGTCTTGACTGAAACTTGGCTGTACGATCGTGGTGACGAGTCCTACATCGCTGCTATGACTCCCTGTGATTATGATTTCCACTCGTTTCCTCGTGTTGGATCACGAGGTGGTGGATTAGCCTTCATGATTCGAAAAACACTCTCATGCTGTGTTTCTTTCACTCCTGTGAAATTTTGTTCGTTTGAGTGTGTTGAAATGAAACTACGAGGCACTGCTGCTACTGTTTCTTTGGTTTGTGTTTACAGACCTCCGCCAAGTAAGTCCAATATGCTGTCTAACTCTGCCTTCCTACAGGAGTTTCCAGATCTGTTATCCTCTTATGCAGCTACACGTAATACTGTTTGTTATCTTGGTGACTTTAATTTTCATTATGATGACTATTCAGATCGCCAAGTGATTCATCTAAAGACTCTACTGACTGATCACAACCTGTCTCAGTTTGTTCAAACACCAACACACAAACATGGCCATATCCTTGATTGGGTGGTGGGAAACATTGAAGACAGCGTTCTCTCTGTGGATGAAGTTCGTGACTATGCTGGTCTTTCAGACCATTTTGTTGTTGTATGTAGTTTGAAGATCTCCAGACCCCCTCCTCGGAAAAGACTTGTTACGTCTAGGAACATGAAAGCATTGTGTGTGGCTGTTTTTGACCAAGAGGTCAAGAGTTTTGCTCAGGGCATGCGTAAGCAGCAAAGCAATGCAGATGTCACACAATTAGTTGAAGTGCTTAACGATGGCCTTCAGGAAATCCTGGACCGACACGCGCCTGCAGTGACTAGGTGTGTTACTGACCGTCCCTCAGCTCCTTGGCTCTCCGAGGACGTGAGAGCTGCTCGACGTCAACGCCGGCGCAGCGAGAGACGCCGGAGAAAGAGCCGATTGACCATCCACCGCCAGATCTTTGCAGCGAACAGGTGTGAGGCAGGGGACTGCCTCCAGGATGCCAGAGAGTCATACTACCGTGATAAAATTGACTCTTGTTCTTCATCAAAGCAGTTGTTTTCTCTTTCAAGTGAACTACTTGGCAAACAAAAGAAATTAAGTTTGCCCACGAACATTCCTCCTTCTCAAATCTCTCAACAATTTAGTGAATTCTTTGTTGATAAAATCAAAACCATCCGTGACAATCTTGATGCAAATCCTTCCCAACCAATTCTTTACGATAAATACTGTGGACCACCTTTTTGTACTTTTAATCCTGTGGATGAAAAACTGATCGGCGATCTCATAAGTGAATCCTCCAGCAAAAGTTGTGTCCTTGACCCCATCCCTACTTCCCTCCTTAAACGTTGTGCCTCTCATTTGATTCCCGTGATTACAAACATTGTAAACAAATCTCTCTTGTCAGGCATAGTGCCTCCTCAGTTTAAGCAGGCAATGGTTACCCCTCTCTTGAAAAAGCCAGGACTGGACCTTAATAAGTTAAAGAACTATAGACCGGTGTCCAACCTCCCATTCCTCTCAAAAATCCTTGAAAGAGTTGTGCTGAAGCAGCTTCAGACTCATCTTTCAGACCATGGTCTTCTTGAGGCCTGTCAGTCTGCTTATAGGAAGAATCATAGCACTGAGACTGCTGTATTGAGCGTACTGGACTGTTTACTGTGCAAATCCGACAGTAAACTTGTTTCTCTCGTAGCCTTGCTTGATCTGAGTGCTGCCTTTGATACGCTAGATCACACTACTTTACTTGAAAGGCTTAGGGTCACTTTTGGTGTTGATGGGATAGTTCTCCAGTGGTTCGAATCGTACATCAGAGATAGGTCACAGGCGGTGGTTGTGGGTGGTGTAAGGTCTACTTTGTCACCTCTTTTGTATGGAGTACCACAGGGGTCAGTATTGGGCCCAGTGTTGTTTACATTGTACTCACAGCCCTTGTCAGATGTTATCTCGGACCATGATTGTGATTTTCACAAGTATGCTGATGACACTGAGCTTTCTAAGAGTGGCACACCTGATGAGTTTGTTTCTGTTCAATCTGGGGTGTCTCGGTGTATCAGCAGTGTGCAGGAATGGATGACAAGTAATAAGCTTAAATTAAATTGTGAAAAGACTGAAGTCATGCCCGTTGGAACCTCCTCCTGCCTCAAACTCGTTGAGTCAGAGTCAATGGTTGTTGATGGTACTGAATTGCCTTTCAGTAACTCTGTCAAATACCTTGGTGTTACCATTGATCAGTGTCTGACCATGCAGAATCAAATATCTGTAGTCTGTCGCTCATCCTTTTTAGAGCTGAGACGTATTGCTTCCATCCGACGCTTTATGTCCAGGGAAGTAGCTGTCAGGCTAGTCTGTGCCACGGTGATGTCAAGATTGGACTACTGCAACTCTGTTTATGCTGGGCTTCCCGCAGAACAGATTGCTCGGCTGCAGAGAGTCCAAAATAGCGCTGCACGACTTGTTTTGAAGAGGAGGAGGTGTGAGCACATCACTCCCATGCTGATCGAACTGCACTGGCTTCCCATACAGTATCGGTGGCAATTTAAACTGGCAGTTCTTGCTTTCCGCCACTTCAATGAATCTCTTCCTCACTATCTCTCTTCTTCTCTCTGCACCTACCAAAGCTCTCGTACCCTTCGCTCTTCTTCACAAAAACTTTTGAAAATCCCTAAGCGTTCTCTGAAATCTGTTGGCGAAAGAGCCTTCAGTTTTAGAGCACCTTCTATTTGGAACTCCCTCCCTGAAGACCTTCGTAATCAGCCTACTCTTTCTTCTTTTAAATCTCAGCTCAAAACTTACCTCTTCAAAAAAGCCTATTCTCTTCTGTAGATGACTAGATCTCTCTTAAATTCCTCCACAACTAGTTCGGTGAGACAGTTTATGCATGTAGGTGCGTCTGCCATTGTGTATTTTCTTTTTGCTGTGTGCATGAATATTGTATGAATAAGTGCAAATGGTGGATGTAAGCGCATTGAGTTGTACAACAAGAAATGCGCTATATAAGTATTATACATTATTATTATTATTTATTATTACTCATTATTTTCGCTACAGGCAGTCATGTGATAGAAGTCTGACTTGTCCATTGTGTCAAAAT
>CM065726.1:62009040-62011540 GCA_033310375.1 Conus canariensis
GATAAGTTTTAAGTGCAGATTTGAAAGTCGGGAAGGAAGGGGCATGACATAGTTTGTAAAAGCAGTGGGTTCCAGAGTATTGCCGCAGAAAAGGACAATGTCCTGGAACAGTGCTGCTTTCAGTTGCAGGAAGAAATTCCCAAATATTCAGTTGTCAGAGAAAGAAAGGAGGAAGCGAGTTGGAATATACATTTCGAAGAGGTGAGAGAGGTTGGCACGTGCTTCACGTGCGATAATCTTATAACATCGACAAGCAGAGGTAAGAGAGATTGGCACGCGCTTCACGTGCGATAATCTTATAAGCATAGACAAGCGGACTTATGCTGAATCTCATGCTCGATTTTGAGCCAGTGTGATTTCAAGAAGTCTGTAGTACGATGTTGTTTTTGGCATCTTTTAGATGATCATTTTCAACGAAATTCGAAACTGGTCACTGTAGTGTGAAAATTTCTATTCTGTTTAACTTGATACTTGACCAGGTTAGTGTTATAAACTGTCTTGTTGGAGTTGTATCATACATGGTCACTTAAAACAATGTATTTGAAGATGATACCGGACATTTCAGTTTAGATCAGATATGACTTCGTGAGAGAGTAGTCCATCCAGTCTTTCTAGTTTTTCTTTTTTCTTTCTTTTCTTTTTTTTTTTTTATAATCTTATATTGTTGTAATGTTCTCCCTACCTCCTTCATAAAGGGGCAATGGCCTTTATATGAATAAATTATCTGAGTTCTGAGTTTTCTCCCACCAGCCTCTGTCTATCCCGTCTATCTGTCTTTGTGTCGGTCTTTGCGTCTGTCCTTGTGGCTGTCCTTGTGGCTGTCTGTCTGTCTGTCTCTGTCTATCTGTCTGTCTATCTGTTTCATCTTCATGTGGCAACACGTATTGCATATGCATGCTTCGTTATCCGTCTTGTAATTTCGTGTATTTTCGTTCGTTCTCCACATCTTTTTAAAGCTCATTGATTTTGAAGGGGCGATAGCTGTGTGTTCCGTTATACTGGCCACTTGTCACACAACTCCACTGCAGTACACAAATGCACACTTGTACTGGCCACTTGTCACACAACTCCACTGCATTACAAAATGCACACTTGTACTGGCCACTTGTCACACAACTCCACTGCATTACACAAATGCACACTTGTACTGGCCACTTGTCACACAATTCCACTGCAGTACACAAATGCACAGTTGTCACTTGTTTAGATTTGTTTGTGAATATCTAAATGCACGAAGTTCTTGAACAGTAACGAAGCTCAGGGTGAAATGTCAACATCTACGATAGGAGGGATGATCAATGGAAGTGGAGCGCGTCGGTGGTGTGCAGTATGGCTGGGGGGGGGGGGGGGGGGGGGGGGGGGGGGGAGGGGGGGGTCAGTCCAATCAATGACATCATCAAAACGATAACATATTTAGGCAGTCAGCGAGAAAGCAAACATTCATGACGCACACTTAGAAGAGGGAGAAACTTGGGGGGGGGGGGGGGGGGGGGGGGGGGGGTGGGGGAGGGGGGGGGGAGGGGGGGGGGGGGGCAGGGGGCTTGAGAGACGCAGTGCAGTGCGTTGGTCGTGATCAAATTCTCCGGCTTTGGAATACTACCCGGAGGCTGATTCCAGCGACTGCCACAGGCGTGCCAATTCAAGGAACGCCCGCCATGCCTCAGTGGCCGGGCTCAAAGAAGCATTGAGTCTCATCTCGACGCGTGGGACTTCACATCAGGCTCGTCGTTAGAACGCTCAACAAAGGGAAGCAATCGATAGCGAAGTCTGCATGCGCAGTAGTTTGCCCGTTATCTACGGATTGATGGCATCGCTGATCTTTCGGAATGGTTGATTACTCTCATGTGATGACTGTTTTTCTTTCTTTCTTTCTTTCCTTCGTTCTGTCTTTCTCTGGATCCAAAATGGCGCAGGTCCTCCATGGTTTTGAGTTCAGGGACACGTTGGCGTATCCAGTGTTCGGTTGCTGAATCTGCGCAGTATGTGGTGAGAATCATAAAGAACAGGGTTGAGTGTCTTGAAATTGATGTTATTGCCTGTTGCGTCATCAACGTACCAATCTATGTCTTCTTTGATTAAAAAAAAAGTGTCACTGAAAGTCGACATTAGTTTTTAGGGATACATAGTCATTGGTTTGTCTTTTTTTTTTGTCCCCGCCTTCCAATTTTTGAAGATTTCTTGACAGATTTCTGTGTCATCCGGAAGTGGATATTGTAGATTTTTTTTGTATATATATATTTTTTTCATTGGTCAATAAAACTTGCTGATCACGCCAGCCAGGTATGATTTCATAACAGCTTCGGTAAGGTAGTTGAAGAGGGGGAAAGTAAAATCCAGACAGGTCGTGGGGATTACACTTCAAATTTTCGCCTATGTTAAACAGGCGTTAAGGCAACACTGTTGAAAATCAGTTATACACTGCAGACTACGTCCATCTTGAAAACTGCTACACCAGATGAAGCAGAATGAATCAGTTGGCAGCACAGCAATGGGTCAAGGG
>CM065726.1:62016540-62021540 GCA_033310375.1 Conus canariensis
CCATCCCCATCCCCGGCTTTCCCTCTCGCTTCCCTCCCCCCCCCCCCCCCGCCACATCCCCCCCCCCTCACACACACACACACAGCACTCATGCACACAACTGCTGTCATATTTGCACGCCCGAATCCCTACAATAACAATGACAAATAGTTTCATCACACAATACACTCCTAACCAACACCATTGAGTAAGGGAAATAGATCCTCTCATCATATGTCAATGTCACAATCACTAGAATTACGCAAGAAGCACCATTTCCGAACTGCAGTTATTACGTATGAGACATAATAATCGTCATAACCAACTCTAAAGTCACTATCGTTACGTAAAAACATTGTCGCAAAAGTCTTCGCCCAAAATCAGTATCGTTACTTAAGAAGTAATGTCATCGACCACTACTAATCACTACCGTTACGTCAGAAACATTATCTTCGTACACTATTCCAAAACTCATTACTGTTACACAGGGAGCTATTGTCACAGTCCATGCTAAAATCACCACCGTTGCGTAAAAATATTCTGTCATAGGCCACGCCCAACTTACGACTGCCCAGCACGAAACACCATCGTCATAGTCTATGCTAAGATCGCTGCAGTAACGCAAGAAACACAACCATCATGATAGAAAGAATCCCTGCAGCCACACCAAAGGACTATCGTTATAGTCCACGCCAAAATCAGTACCGTTACGTAACAAATCATTATCCCAATAGTCCACGCCAAAACACACAAAAAAACAATATCGGTAGGTACGAAACAACGTCATAGTGCACGGCTAGTCACCATCGTCACGTAAGAAAGATCATCGTCGCACACTAAGCCAAAAATCGAGACTTGACACAAAAACTCTATCGTCATAGTTCATGCTAAAATTACTGCCGTTTCGCACAGAAAATTCGTCATAGACCACGCCAAAATGACTACAGCTCCGGAAAGAAAAAAAAAAAAAAAAAAAAAAAGAAAAAGACCAAAAAAGAAGAAAACGCTATCGTCATAGTCCATAACCCACGCTGAAATCACTACCACATCACATGAAACACTACCATCATGACCCAAACTCAAATCCCTACTCCTACGCCAGAAAGATTATCGTTCTAGTCCAAGCAAAATTACCGGCAATACAGAGAAAAAAATTATTGTTGTTACAATCCACACTAATATCGCTTCCGTTACGTAAGAAACAGTGTCGAGAAAAAAGGAAACAAACCCGCAATACGCCATAAAAGCACTGTTGCCACAATACACTTCCGTCCCGAAAGACCGATAACTCCTGTACTGAAAGTAATATTGTTGTCATAGTCCACGCCATAATCAATACTGCTATGAAAGAGGCACTCACATCAAAACCCTTGCCAAATAAACAACAATTAAACAAGAAAAAACTCTCGTTAATACAACAGGCCTGAATCAGTTTAAGATTTCTCGGTCATCGTAGCCCCGTCTCATGTTTATAACGGTCAAAGTTGAAAAAAAAAACAACATATCACATAATGAATTTTGACGACACCCGTGGCCCCAAAATATGCAAATAAAGCCTGGGTGAAGAGTCCCGTCTGTTTTGTGCACCAATCAGAATGCTATGCTACTTTTGGCATATGTCTAAAGAGAAAAAACATAACAGTCTCTTTTACGAACACATTTTTTATTGACATCTCTTCCTTACGGATGTTTGACTTACCCTTGCTGCAGATGAAGCATAGTTTAAACGGTTCAGTCTGAATTAGAAATTAAATTGTTCAAAATTTGCGTTCTACATTAAATATGTCAGACCACGCTATTGGCCAAATTTTGTATACTTTCTTGCTATTGGTGCATGAAACTAGTAGTCGATACCTTGCTGATGCTCGCTCCACTGGGCATGTTCGCTCCTGCGCTTTCTTTTGACTAAGGATTGCGGAATTTATCTTTCTTCTGTGTTGTTCTGTCCATCTGTTCCATTGTCTGTCTGTCTTTCTCTGTCTCGCTCCCCCCCTCCCTCCCTCTCCCTCCCTCCCTCTCTCCTTCTGTTCGTTCGCCGTCCGTCCGTCCGTCAGTCTGTCCGTCTGTCGGTCTGTCTGTCTGTCTGTCTGTCTTGCATTCTGTCTTTCTGTCTCTGTCTCCGTCTCTGATTCTGTCTCCGTCTCTCTTTCTCTCGTTTTTTCCCCTCCAATTATTGTTTGATACTATTACACTCTGCTGTTGCTGATATCCTGGAACCGGATATAAATGCAAACAAAAGAGCACTTAGAGGGATCTTCGAAAAAAAATCGTCAAGTCTTAGGACAAATCATACTCTTAGGAGGACAAACTCTACTCTTAAGGGGGGGGGGGGGGGGGGGGGGGGGACACATTATACTTTTAGGAGCACAAATTATTCTCAAGTTGGATTCTTTCTATTAGTTTTGTTCGCTCATCGTTAATGCAAGCTGATGCAAAAATGTTTGCGTAGATTTAGGGCCACAAAAAAACTGATCCGTTCGAACATAAATCCTCGACATCAAACCGATTTTTAAGCCCCCATACCTGGACAAGACCTATTCAAATACGCGTTTTAATATGTGATTGTGGGGTTTGGAAAAACACTTCCATCACAAACTGAAACTGAAACTTCTATCACATATCTAGTGATTTCATGATGCAGAATCGCTTAGATAAAAAAACTGTGTACACATTCCACTGCCAATGATTGCTTATACACGAACTACCAGACATTTCATGTATACACATGTGTATTTAACTAGCGAAGCCATTTTCTTGCTGTTTGGTTTCTGTTTTTAAATGACACGATGATCAGTCAGTGTTATGTTCACCGTGAAAATCATTGATTGTCACGGTCGCTAAGCCGGACGGCCCTACCACCCTTACCCACGCCTATCACACACTAGGTCAGACAACACAGCACACTAACACAGTTTTACAATCACGCACGCTTCTTTATTTCACACACACTCCATGGCGCCACCACTCACGCACATCCACAACTGCACACAAGTATCCCAATTCCGCTGACTCACCCTACTCTACTATAATGACCTGGAAGACCCTAACCTAACACACCAGTTACAGTATATCACTGTGACCTGGGGACACAGCGATAGCCCGCACACGTGGTGACTAACTAATAGGGACAAGGATTTACCAAAGGGACTCTAATCTCTTAACGACTGCTACCACCCACACCTCTCCCCAGGACTCACCCTTCTCTTTTAACCCGGAACCACTACCAAACTGGTCGCTGCGTCCTAAGGGAGGCACGACAAGTACCCTACACTGTGCCGGCCACTACGTCCTAAAAGGAGGCAGTAGCTAACACCCCTAACCCTACTGCCTAACGCTACACCCCTTCTATCACAAACATGGGACAACCCATCCCGGCCCGGAAAGCTCCAGTCCTCGGCGCTGTACGTGGCCCCTCACAGGCTGACACCTCCCCGGAAGACTCTGCACCCCGGCGCTGTCCGTGGCTCCTCCGCGGACCGACACCCTCCCCGAAGACTCTGCACCCCGGCGCTGACCGTGGCTTCCCGCAGTCTGACTCCTCCTGCGATGGGCACGACACCCAACGTACACAACAGACGCCCTCTCGACGGGTCCGGGGCTCGTAGGACGCCTCCTCCTCTGAAGGCCCCGCCGGACACCAAGGGTGAGAAAGGCCTGGTGCAGCGCCCTCTCACAGGACGCCTGAACAGGGACGAGGAACCAGTGCCGGAGAACTCCCGGAAGAGTACCGGTAGCGGAGAGCTGCCCCACAGAAGGCAGACGGCCTGGGTGGTCTCCTTCTCCCGGAAAAACAACAGGCACTGGAAAGCGCCGCTCACCTGCCGGCACGCGGCAGTAGACTGCGGTGGTCTGGCCCCAGCCTCAGGACGGAACAGGATACCTGCTGACACAACTGTAGGCCACTACTGTAGTGTTGCTACTACCCGAGTCATCAAGGCACATAGGCTACTTGGTAAAGCTTTAACTCTCCATCTCCCTTGCCTACTTCCCACTCGGGCATGAGAGTGACCCCTTATATTTCGAATACATTCCCCAACCCATTACTCACTTTGGGGTTATCAGACCCAATCTCCTGCCAACCCTTACAACAGCGGTAAAACATATTCTCCCTGAGCCCATCCACGCTATTGCATATGAAATTATGAATCACACCCCAATTCTCGGAGAAATAAACCAATCTAAGCGATCCAAAAACGGACTCCATGGGCCCCCTTAGAACATACTAAATAATCTAGGAAATGGCCAATCTCACAAGGAAATGTCTCCACACAATAACCAGTAGTAATACACATCTCTCAGAGGAAAAAAACCCAAAAAAACCCTATCAATTTTTAGCGGTTCACAGTTCCAGCATGTTCACACAAGAGAATCGGCTCGCAGCCACAATCCTTCACATTATTACCCCTCTTTGCACTGTCAATTATAACCATATATCAAAAACAACATGATTTGTTCGCCAAAATTTCCATCCAGCACCTCACTCTCAGGTCATCTCTTGTCAGATAACCCAGTGGTTAATCCTTGTCATGTCAACACAACCACACTTCATACAATATTACATGCTGCACATCATCCGTTTTCATCCTATCGACTGCTAAGCTACTCGTCTTAAACTTTACCTTTCCTTCTTCCCGACTACTAAAATTCATAACTGGGCTGCCTCCCCACAACCTAAGATATCTTTCTCCAACCCCGTTCCGACACAAACACATACATCCCTGCATGTGTGACGACTGTCACTTGTATTATAAAAACTTCTACCCTATATGGACTCACTGTCCTGTACCAAATGCGTACGCCACAGATACAGTCTGCACGCGCACGACACCCGCGTCGAGAACCCTGACTCGTAACGAAAGTGAGAAGGACACCAATATAAGTTGAATGGTTACGACCGTACCCCAGTATAAACCACTGGACCACAACTTGGCCTTGGCCTTACTACACAGTTAACCGATTCGAATGCTGTGCAGGTCAACTCCGAAATCGTTAATCAATTTCAACGAACTCCTACTATTTAC
>CM065726.1:62026540-62029602 GCA_033310375.1 Conus canariensis
GGATGGAGGGGGAGTGTGCACTGGTTAAGGGTGGAGGTAAGGGAGGTCGGGGTGGAGGGTGGGAGTGTGTACTGGTTAAGTTATTGGCCTCATAGCAGAATAGAACCGCGAACCTGAGAATCTACCGCTTTCTAGGCGAGTACATTGTCCACCAGACCACCCGTCTACTTTAACTATGTTTCGAATGAGTGAGAGCTTACGGGGGTGAGAGGATGAGTATGGGGGAGGGAAAGAGAGACAGCTTGGGGGAGGGGGGGGGGGGGGGGGGGTGGTAGTGGTGATAAGCTTAAGAATTGCGAAGGCATAAGAAAATACCACTTCAGAACGAACACCCCCCCCCCCACCACCCACCACCAAAAAACAGATCATTCACAACAACAAATCATTATTAAGAGTATTTACATTGCGCCTATCTCGGTTGGAGACCAAGCTCTACGCGCTTTAAAAACCATGCTCTCGTTTACGCAACGGGCTCTACGAAAGTAGAGCGACTGAAAAGCTGCCTGTGGCGCTACATTCAGTGGTTTCTTAAACGATGTTTGCGACAAACCCGTGAGTGGAACGGTAAAACCTTGGAGTGTAAATCCCATGGTATATCAAACGATCTGATTGGGCTACCGCAGGTTTCGAGTGAAATACGTTATAAGGCTCAAATGAGTGGGGAAAAAAAAACAACAACAACGTTACACCCCCCAACAGTCCGTGTAGATTTTCTCTGTCTGGCTATGATCTGCTTTGCTTTATTTTGAACGTATTTCAACCCTCCAAAATTGTCTGCTGTTTGGGTTACATTTTTTAACCTTTGTCATTTATGTAAATGGATTTTTCTTACAATGAGCTTAAGGGAAAGAAAAAATTACTTTATTAAAACAATACCCACTCCCCAAAAACCTTTCCATGAATGAACTTTCGTAGTTAATTCCCACAAAAAATTTCTCAAGTAGGAATTAAAACAACAGCCCCAGCAAAAAAAAACAGCAGCAGCAGCAAGAGCAGAAAACCCGCCAGCAGAGCCAGCAAAAAACAAAACAACAAAAAACAAAAATTTGCAAAATAAAAACTAATGAACGGTCAACATTTATGACTTTGTTATCATTGTCGAAAAAAAGCTGTATGTAACATTAATCGGAAAAAGTATTTTTTTGCGTTAGAAAATCAACTTCGACGGTTCATACCGTGAATAATTTTTTTCAAAAACAGCTCTGTGGGGACTGAGTTGCGTCTCGGAGACGACAGACCAATTGTTTTTCGGGCCGGTGTGACCAAGTCATGGTAAGCCACAAAGGTCCAAAATGTCACTGACCGCAAATGATGTTAGTGAGGGTTTACTTTGCAAATTTGTAAGCCTTTTTTAAAAAATTCTATAACGAACTGATGAACCGGTGGGACCCGTTTGACGAGACAACACTTCCGTTCTGCATAATGAAAATCGGATTTTTTGCCCCTCCCACCGGTGTTCTCCTTTCCCACCCCCACTCCAGTCCCCATATTTTCCCCCCTCCTCAAAATCGTCGACAGCACGCTGACAAAAAGATTCAAAGAACTACACTATGCATTTAAACTTTATGACACTATATAACAAAAAGACTGGAGTTCCACGTGCGCACTTAGTCAGATCTCTCTATGTTCTTCTCGTGTTTGATGTGTCTGTCTGTTGTCTGTCTGTCTCTGTCACTGTCTGCTGCTCTTTGTTTCTGTCTCTGTCCCCTCTGCTGTCTTTCTAAACTCTGCCCGTCTTTTCTGTCTGTCTGTTGCCTGTCTGCTGTCTGTCTGTTGTCTCGTTATTTTTTGCGTTGATGTTATTATGCTAAATTTTGTGTCAAGGAAATCACATTTGATTTTATGTTCCCAACTGATGTCCGAAAGTAATAGAAGTCTGTCCTCGAGGGCACCAGTTCTTAATTCGGTTGGGTTAGTCACTTGCATTTTTTTTCCCTATTCTGTTTCATGCGTTTGTTTTATTTGGCATTTTGGCTTCCAGCCTGCGCATGGAAAAAAAAGCAACTCACGCGCAATAATAGTGGGTGCATGTGTGTGTGTGTGTGTTTTGTTTTGTGTGTGTGGGGTGTGTGTGTGGTGTGTGTGTGGTTTTGCGTGCCGTGGTGTGTGTGTGTGTGTGGTGTGTGTGTGTGGAGAGGAAAAGGAGAGGAGAGGAGACAGGCGACAGAGAGACAGAGAGACAGAGAGATGTCACCCGCCGGAATCGTGCGCATTTGGGGCAATGATGTACACGAACAGGGCATCATTTGTTTAGTCCCCCTTATCAGGGGATGGGTGCGGGCAACTGCCCTGAAACAGACGCCAATGTGGACAGTATTAATTAACCCGTAAGATTGGAAAGGAGGAATCCATTATCATTTCATCATTGTTCCACTTTATTTTTAACGCATCGAAAAAAACCGGGTCATTGGTTTTGAAGCCCGCGTTTTTAGTTTCTGTGCTTTTTAAGATACCGGTTCACGAGGACATTAAATTTTTCGGTTTCTCTCATACCACACTTAGATGACAAAAATTCAGGGGTGGGGGGGGGGGGGGGGGGAGGGGGGGGGGAGGGGGGTCATTCGCAACTGTGGGAAAAATCTTAAAAGAAGGGCGTAATTTTTCACCGAAAGCAAATTCAGAGGTTTACTTGGGGATGGGAGTTCATCACAAACTGGTTGAAAAAAGGATCCGAAGAAGCCCCTTCTAATCCACCCCTTTTATGACAATTTTTTTTTTTTTTTTTTTGCAGAAGTTTAGTAGAAGTGGGGTTGTTTTTTGGTTTATTTCCCTTTGTTAAAAATGACGCGTCCAAAATAATCACTGGAAAATGAGGGTTGTTTTTGGTTTTGTTCTTTTTTGATTAAAATTAAGCGGCCCAAAAATCCTGGCAAGTGGGGGGTTGTTTTTTGGGTTATGTTCTCTTTTTTAAAATACGCGCCCTATTCACTGGCATGTGAGGGTTGTTTTTGAGTTTATTTTTTTTATATTTGCGGCCCCAAACTAATCACTGGCGTTGTTTTTCCAAGCAAGGTGCGCCGAACTTTTGTTTCCTTGTGTCAAAAATGGGGGGTGTCTGCGGG
>CM065726.1:62029702-62032202 GCA_033310375.1 Conus canariensis
TCTCTCTCTCTCTTCTCTTCTCTCTCTCTCTCTCTCCTCTCCTGCGCGCACGCACAGTGATTTGGCTTTCGTGTTATCGGTGGCGATGCGCAAAATGAAAAAAAAAAAAAAGAAGAAAAGGCAAGAAGAAATACGAAGGAAAATGAAGATTAAAAAAAAACCCCAACCCTTTTTCATTCATGTTGTTTGATCTAATGTTGATGATGTTTGATTGTTTAAACTGCGTGTCTTTTGTCTTCGTTTGTGAGAGGTAGGCGAACAAGTACCATCAGCAGCGTTAAAGTGATTATATGAGTTTTTAAAACCCCGTTTTACTATGGAGCAATAGAGTTGCTTCAGTTATTTGTTATCATATGTGCCCGTTCAAATTGCCCTCTTGCAATTTAGAAAAAAAATGAGAAGGGTCTCAACGAAACCGACGGGTCGTTATGGGGGAAAACTCCTATGCTCTCAATAATCACACAAAGTTTGATAATGTGCGTTGGTCGTAATATCAGTATCAGAGTGTCTGTAGTATATAGTGGATAACGGTGAAAAGCAAAACAAAACCCAATTATGACAAACTAAAATAACGTTAAAACCCAAATCTATTTCGTGTCACGTTTATGCTAAAAGCACAATGATAACTTTCTTTTCTTTTTTCTTTTTTTTTTTAGCGGAAAATGCTCCCCTCATTTTTTAAACCCGCATCCCAATCTCTTTTAACACACTCTGTCACCAAACGAAAAAAAAAATGAAGCAAATAAATGAAAAGGTAAAAACTTTATCAACTAAAAAACATTTTTCAAAACAATAATTACATGGAAAAACTTCGAAGTTATAGCCGAAGAAGAAGTAAAAGGAGAAGGAAGAGGAGTATGAGGAGGAGGAGGAGGAGGAGGAGGAGGAGGAGGAGGAGGGGAGGAGGAGGAGGAGGAGGAGGAGCATGGGGAAGAAGAGGGGGAGGATGGGGGTGGAGGAAAAAAGAGAAGAAAAGAAGGGGAAGAAGGGAAGAAGAAGAAGAGGAAGAGGAAGAAGAAGAAAGAGAGAAACAAAGAAAACAAAGAGAAAGAAAGAAAAAGGAATGAGAGAGAGAGAGAGAGAGAGAGAGAGAGAAGAGAAGGAAGGAGAGGAGAGAGAGAGAGAGAGGAGAGAGGAGAGGAGAACAGAAAAACAGAAAAAGAAGACTGAGCGAGCAAGTGACCTTTTTAAGCGTGACGTCAATGGCGCTGCGCTGATCAGCTGCCAAGATCATTTGTGTGTGTTGTGTGTGTGTGTGTGTGTGTGTGTGTGTGTGTGTGTGTGTGTGTGGTGTGTGTGTGTGTTACTTCCTCTGAAACCTTTGATGTTTCTCCAGTTAATGAAAGGAACCTCAAGTTCAGTACGTTTCTTTCCATTATTACAATGTTCTGAGACATTGCAGTCACTGCATTCACATCAAAGGCACACAAGGCATATGACCTTTCCATGTGATAAAGGACATGTTCTGTAGCCCTCCTGCTCCCCCCCTCCCCCCCCCCTTGCCACACCCACACCCCCACCCCCCCTCCCCCCCCCCCACCCCCCCTCAGACAAGACATATTGTCGAGACAAGACGTACCATCCAGGTGAGATACATTATCCAGGCAAGAGATGCTGTTTAGATGAGATACAGTATCCACGCCAAATAACCTGACAATACAGTATTCAGGCAAGATAGCATTCAGATAAGATGTAGTGTTCAGGTACGATACATTATCCAGAAAAGGTTTGCAATCAGGATAAGGTCTCCTATGCAGACATGATGTAGTTAGTATTCAAGTACAATACGGTAACCTGATAAAATGGATTATTCACGCCATGCACATTACCAATGATAGAGGAATTTTCCAAGCACTATGGTATCCATTTCCTCAACTTCTATCGCTATCCCAAATTTGAAGCGTCACAAAAATGTTGCTCCCATACATCCATCCCTAGTGGAAACCTGTATTACACACACGCACACACATACACACCCTCCTGTCCTCCTCACTCTTACTCCCATCCCCACCCCCGGCTTTCCCCCTCGCTTCCTCCCCCCCCCCCCCCCCCCCCCCCCCCCGCCACATCCCCCCCCTCACACACACACCACGCACTCATGCACACAAGTGCTGTCATATTTGCACGCCGAATCCCTACAATAACAATGACAAATAGTTTCATCACACAATACACTCCTAATCAACACCATTGAGTAAGGGAAATAGATCCTCTCATCATATGTCAATGTCACAATCACTAGAATTACGCAAGAAGCACCATTTCCGAACTGCAGTTATTACGTATGAGACATAATAATCGTCATAATCAACTCTAAAGTCACTATCGTGACGTAAAAACATTGTCGCAAAAGTCTTCGCCAAAATCAGTATCGTTACTTAAGAAGTAATGTCATCGACCACTACTAATCACTACCGTTACGTCAGAAACATCTTCGTACACTATTCCAAAACTCATTACTGTTACACAAGGAACTATTGTCACATCCCATGCTAAAATC
>CM065726.1:62058361-62093361 GCA_033310375.1 Conus canariensis
TTGTGTGGCTGACCTGTCATATCAACACTTTACAATGACGACACCCAGTTTTTAGCCCGGGGTTCGACAGATTGCGAATTACAAACGAATGAAGGAAAGTAATGAAAGGTCTGGCCTTTTGTTTTTGGCTGTCGTTCACTTTTTGAACCTACGCTGTGGGGGAAGACTTGAGAATGAATGATACGGAGATGTTCAAATGCTGGGTAAAAGCGTTTAAAGATACACCAATTGTATCTGAACACAGAAATGGCCTTTCAGCCCTTCACAACTGATTTACTCATCATACACCTGCTTCAGAAAAAGACAATTCTCTTTACTAATGGAAATATACTCCTGATAGACTTTACAGTCCAGAGTACCAGAGAGAATACAGCTGAGGCTTAAATCATTCTTGCAGAGAGAGAGAGAGAGAGAGAGAGAGAGAGAGAGAGAAGAGAGAGAGAGAGAGAGAGAGAGAGAGAAGAAGAAGAAGAGGGAAGAGGACAGAAAACAACATAGAGACAGCCAGGGACCAAACTCGTTCAACTGGTGACTATAGACTATAGATCTCAGTGCGTACGTAACAGGAGCAAAGTATGAATAATTTCACTGCAAAATACAACGAAAACATTCGCAGCGGAATGACAGGAAGAAGATTATCGGGAACATAGGATGCAGTGTGCAAGCAGAGGGAAGAAGAATGGCAAGAAGAGAAGACAACTAAAGAAAAAAGCGGAGAAAGACTGAGTTGCTTCCCCCAAAGGACGATTGAACAAACTCATTCCATCACATTGAGTAGCTGACCAGTGACGTCAGTGTTCTATATGGGGGCCGGAACAGCTCAGTGGTAGAGCGCCGGGCTCGCGATCTTGGGGGTGCGGGTTCGAATCTCCGCCGGGCCGTTTCGGTACTGGGGGATTTTTCCCTCGGAGTTAACATTGGTTATGACTTCATTCCCCATACAGTCCTTCGAATGAGACTATAAACCGAGGTTCCGTGTGTGAACGCACGCACAACATCTTGCACACACGTAAAATCCCATCACTAACTTTCGGAAGAGAAGGCCAGTTTGGCCGTTGGTATGGATGACACGTTACACATAGCATGCACCTTCCCCGAAGCTAGAGTATGGCTGCCCTAATGGCGGGATGAAAAAAACGGTCATACACACAAAACTCCACTCCCTTTGTTGAGTAGATGGGATTAATCCTTGCCTGTCTATACAGGGAGTGTCCGCAGGAGTATCAGCCTGCGTACGCAGAAGAAGAAGAAGAAGAAGAAGAAGAAGAAGAAGAAGAAGTCAGTGTTCTATTGTACCAACAGCTGATAAAGACCGCTATGAAGAGAAGTAACAGACGGGTTGGGATTCTGCCGACAACCGTTCTGTTTGAAACCTGAATTGTGGTTGGAAGATCGAGCAATGAATGGCTCTTAGGTCGAAGATGCCAACTAATTTAGCAGGGACCGACTGTGCTGTAGATGAAGTGGTGAGAAGACCGTAACGCTCTTAGAAGACTGATCAAGCACCTGGTTTAAGAGAGTCACTCTATGCTGTCTGTCTGTGTCTGTCTGTCTGTCTGCCTGTGTGTGCATGTGTGTGTGTGTGTGTGTGTGTGTGTGTGTGTGTGTGTGTGTGTGTGTGTGTGTGTATCTGCCTGTCTGTCTTCTCTCTCTCTCTCTCTCTCTCTCTCTCTCTCTCGCTCTCTCTCTCTCCTCTCTCACTGTCTCTCTCTCCAATGTAAATATATTTTTGATTCACTGACCCAGAGAGAAATAGAGCTCTGGTGTAGATAGTTCATAATACAAAGCTGGATTAGGAAGATGATTTGAGAGAGAGAGAGAGAGAGAGAGAGAGAGAGAGGAGAGAGAGAGAGAGAGAGATAGGGTACTCAAAACACTTACCCTTCAAACTGTTGCATAGGTCTAAAATATTACCATCATGGGAGAATGACACGTTGCCCTACAAGACCTTCAAAGATGACGCAACGTGAGGAGGAAGATGAAAAATACAAGCCACATAACACCCATAAAATAATGGCACTATTTCGGTTTTTTATTTTAACCTTTCTCAAGCCACACTGGCCAACTGACAAACATAACCCTTACGATTTATAATAGGAGGACGACAGAAAAAGGAGGGAAAAGCTGCACCGGTAACAGCGCATGTCTTTCTACGCGCAAATCTTTAATCGATGAAGAGACCAGCAAAAACAAGGAATCTCAGCACATGGGACAGGTGCAGAATGAGTCATCTAAATGCAGAAAACGGGGATCATGTTTTCCCACACTCGATGGGCTCACAGCATCCATACTGTTGGGAAAAATAAAATGGTGCAAATAGTGATTGAACGGGGAAAGAGAAACAAGGCATTTTCCTCTTGCCCACTGAAATGTATTTCTTAGTGAAATAACCAACGGAGAAGATTAGGGAGAAATAATAGACTCCTTCAGCCCAGAACTTTAATGCCTGCGTGTCTGTTGAATAATACCGTTTCTTATTTATCTACTATTTCATGATTAATTATTTTGGTTACTAGTGCACTTGTTAGAACAGTTCGCATGTTTGCCATGAAAATGCTCATTGAATCCTGCGAGAAATCGTTTTGATTGCCAGAAAGAAAACGACCCAGAATCTTATGAATATTCAAAAGCTAAACTCAGGAGTGGGGCGAGTGGCGAGAGAGTGGGAGGGAGTCTCGGGGGTTTATCAGGACAACACCTTCCCAATGCAGATGGATCAGCGCATGAATACATAGAATTAGGATGCAAAGGGCCTCTGAAGGGATTGGCAGAGAGAGAGAGGAGAGAGAGAGAGAGAGAGAGAGAGAGAGAGAGAGAGAGAGAGAGAGAGAGAGAGAGAGAGGAGGATTAGTTCAACAGTAATTTGAGTCCTCTGACTGCTGGCATAGTCTGATCCCTACTTGCATCCTTTTTAACCATAACTCATTAGCTCATCAATGTAGTGTTGTAGTCACTGCTCTATTTCTTTTACTACTTTCTCCCTATATCGTTTTTCAGCCATTCTCTTGGCTGTCATACGACCCTGTAGGACTGTGATTTTGTCCACTTGGTGATTATGTTGTGTGTGGACTGATGAGGATTGATGAGTCTCAACCTGGAGACGAAAGTCGACTCCAGGCTGGATTCAGCGAGTTCCCTGTACTGTCCAAGAAGGACTCACTTTTTGACACTGTCACATTCACTACATCATCGCTCCCCCACCCATCGTCTGTGTCTGAATCTTCGCTGAGCCAGACGACACGTTTATCTCCCCTTGAATTTCCTATCACTCCACAGTGGTACGTCGCTCAGTCTGGGTCCCCCAAAACACAACCACACCCAGGTTTTGTGCTGTGCCGACCCAGCCCCAGCACGGCAGTCCACAGGTGGCAGTAAATATCAAGTCTTCAGGAGACACACACTACGCAGAGCACTGCAGTTCTGCCGAGTCACTTCAGCGGACTTTGATAATGTCTGTCATGGTTCAGTACAAATTGTTTGAACCCCCCCCCCTCTCAAGTTCCCTTCCACAGTGACTGAGAGCTGCCCTTCACAAAGCGCTACCACGTCCATCCATGAACCTGACGGCTTCCGTGGAATTTAACAACACAACCACTGTGGGGCCAGACATGATGAGGGTGTCGAAGCTGAGGTCGCCGGGAGAGTATGGCATGAAGGATCCTTAAAATCTGAAGCAGTGTCCTAAGGATCAGTCTAGGGGATGGGGATGACAGGGATGATGCCATGGAGTTCTGCTTTGTCTGAGACTGTCTCACGATAGGGCTGTAAACTGCACCTTTTGCATACTGTATCCTGAAGTCAAGCAAACCTGTGGAAGATTGAATAACGCCTCCATGAATTAGAACAAAAGACGCAGCCTTTAAATAAAACAAAAGAGGTATCCATTGAGTGAAACAAAAGACGCTATTCATTAAGTAAAACAAAAGACGCCATCCATTGAGTGAAGCAAAAGACGCCATCCATTGAGTGAAGCAAAAGACGCCATCCATTGAGTGAAACAAAAGACACCATCCATTGAGTGAAACAAAAGACGCCATCCATTGAGTGAAACAAAAGACGCCATCCACTGACTGAAACAAAACATGCCATCTACTGAGTGAAACAAAAGACACCATCCATTGAGTGAAGCGAAAGACGCCATCCGTTGAGTGAAACAAAAGACCCGTCCATTGAGTCATTATTTGGGCTTATATAATAAACAGACTGGAGCCGACAAATCCCACAAAGAATGCCTTTAATGGGATTGAAACCCACGACCACCGACGCACACATACACCCCCCCCCCAACAACACACACACAACACACACACACACACACACACACACACACACACACACACACACACACACACTTTAAACGGTAAGTCGCCTATGCGCCCTCTACGCATATTTTGTAGACAGCGCTGAAAGAATTTACGAGGGGAAAGTACAGACAGTGTTGAACTGGTTCAAACAATCACAGGGCGAGTCAACGTGAGAACTATAGAAATGAAAGAAAAAAAGTTAAAAAGCAAACCGTACAGAACTGTCCTTCACACAGACGGCCTAAAAACCGATATAATTCTCTCTCTCTCTCTCTCTCTCTCTCTTCTCTCTCCTCTCTCTCTCTCTCTCTCTTCTGTGCGTGTGCAGACATTCAATGGTTGACATAAATGTTAGATGCGATGTTACGGAATTATACTGTTTAATGTGGGAATTACTGTACATTTCAGGACACGGGCTCATATTGCGTTATGAATGAATTATAGGATACTGCAGAGGCCGCCCCACGAGGTCACGCATAATGCGGGATTGGATCTAGACCTATTCGATATCCGATGAATGAAGTGTTTGGCCTGATGAATCAAAATATACACTGTGCCAGTAACTCACAGTACACAAAGCATACGTTATCGTTCGCTCTGAACCAAACATCAAGTTAAATCACTAATAAATTGTTATTTGATTCCTGACACCAACAGAAACCAGTTCACCCATGTCTTTTCTCCTTTCACAATCCACATGTCACTCTGATCAAATAAAACTCGTTCGGTTCTTCACAAAAGCAAACTGATTTGATGGCACACACGACGTGCGTGTCCACAAAGGCGCTGGTCTTTCCTAGCAGCAATAGGACTGAGATCAGGCTGCTCCGAGATTTGATGTCCACACCAAACCAAAGCCCCTGTGACAAGTGGAGATAAATAATACAGGGAAACTGGAGGCAACTCGGCAGTCAGATAGAGACGAGGGTTCTTCAATAAACCGCTGGTGAACGTGCACGTGACCCCTCTGACCTTGTGTACATCTTCCAGTTATCTTCCTTATATGACTGCAGAGCTATGACCTCACAACGACAGGACGTTATATCGTCCCTTTGTGGTTTTCCAGCAACCCCCCCCCCCCCCCCCCCCGCCCCTTTCCTTTCCCTCGCTCTCTCTCTCTCTCCCATTGACCCTTTCTCCCTTTTAGCCCTAGCATTGCCCTCTTCGTATCACTCTCTGTCTCTCTATGTCTATGTCTCTCTCTCTCTCTCTCTCTCTCTCTCTCTCTCTCTCCTCCCCCCCCTCTTCTCTCTCTTTCTCTCGCCCGACTTTCTGTGAATCGTAATTCCCCTCCTACCACCCTTTTTCTCTTTCCTTCGCCCCCTCCCCACTCATTCCCAGCAGATACACATGTGCACACTCACCAACACACTCGCACACAGATGCGCGCGTGCGCGCGCGCGCACACACACACACACACACAACACACCCACCCGCACACACACACATACAGAGAGAGAGAGAGAGAGAGAGAGAGAGAGAGACGTATGCACGCAAGGAAGTCTCTCTCTCTCTCTCTCTCTCTCTCCTCCCTCCCTCTCCTCTCTCTCTCTCTCTCTCTCTCTCTCTCTGAAAAGATTCCAGACTGTTCAAAATTTTTCTTTCCCAAGTTTTGTCAATGGAAGTCGGTCGCTTGTATTTGTGCTGTGAGCCACATCTGTGGAGCTGGTGATATTGCCAGTGCAGACATGGAATGGTCTGAATAGGAGGTTAGAAAAAAGCTAGTGCACATTTGGTGTGCCTTAGCAACCATCGTCATCATCGTCGTCTCATCATCATCATCATCATCACCGTCATCATGATCATCACCATCTTCATCATCATCACCACCATCATCATCATCACCACCATCATAATCATCACCATCATCATCATCATCATCATGAAGACAGCGACAATTTTTTTTTCTCTTTTGAACAAAAGAAATAACCTGCTTTACATTCCCATTGCAAATTCTGAATAGCATCGAACCATTCCTCGCCCTCCCCCCCCCCCCCTCCTCTCCCTTTCCCTCAATTCTCCACGTTGCAATATTGACAATCTGCTTTGCTTTGTTTTTGATCGAAAGAGACAGAGGAAAGTCCATGTCCCTGGAGAGTCAATCTTTTCCTTTTCATTCCTGTGTAGTTTGAAGTCAGTTATGGCCACAGGTCTTTTGTTTATTGGCTGTTGGCAAGAACAGAGCTTTGATTTTATTATGTAGGCACACAAGACTATGGGAGGAGGGTATGCTTGTTCAAATGTCCAACAACAAAAAGAGTAATGTGGGGGTTGATTCTCTTTTCTGCCCCTAACTTCATTTTCCTTCCCTTTCCGCCACAAGCCGTGTGCGTCCTGTATTTCGGCGTTTATGCCCCCTGGCCCCTCCCTATTCGCGTCCCCTCCCGCCCCCATCAGCCATTCCCTATTCCGCTTCCTTCCTCACTCTTCCTGGGTTTTGACTTTATTAGTCTTCTTTATGTGATCAGTTGCTCCACTGTGCGAACTGCCAGGGTTCACAAGCGATGGAATTTGCGGTTCTGGCAGGTGGCGCACATTTGAGGCACCGAGTAGAAATCAAGTATTTCATGTATTAAAAAAAAAAATAATGACTTGTACTATTTTTAGTCTTTAATAAGAAGAGATAATCTTTTAAATCGCCTAAAATTTCTTCTTCTTCCTCCTCCTTCCCCTTGCTCACTGTGTTTTCATTTCTGTTCCATCAAAAGAGCCCTGAGTGTTGACCTTGTTTCTCGTGCACGGATTTTGCGAGGCTTGGTACTAGAAGCCTAAACCGCTCTACTCTGTCTGTCTCTCTTTTGCTCGCTCTCCTGCTTGCTTTGTTTCTTTTTCTCAAAACTTCCGTATATATATAATATATTAAATATATATATAATAAACTAATAAATTCCAAGGATAAATACCGAGCGCCATTCTAGCAATTTACTTCACTCCTCTGCCTTTTTCCATTTTAAGAAGAATGCTATCCCAGAAAAAGGCTGGTGTGCAATACCGTAGTATGTTTGTTGAGTTTTCAAAAAACCAACCAAAGGTGCTACCAAGAAGCAAAAGAAAATCATGACAGAGCAAGGCAAGCTACATTTTCTTGTGAAAAGTAGAAAATATAAAAGATAACCTCTTGAGACACAAGTGCTGAGGGCCAGTTCTAGGGATGAATCCACAAGGGACTAAATTACAATAAACTAATACATTCCAAGGATAAGTACCGAGCACCATTCCAGCAACTTACAGAGCAGCTTGGTGTTGCAATGACTGCAAGAATTTTCCGCGGTCACTGAGGAGAAACAGTCAGGTTTCGAAATACCGGTATCTGACCAGGAGTTATATGTTAGCGAGTTGTCTCCCCCTTGGAGACTATAAGCTTGCTGAAGGCTCATTTTGAGAAGCATTTATTATTCCCCATTCACCCACTCAAGCACATACTGTTAGTTAGGCAGAATTATCTACCGCTGCAGATATGAATGCTTATCTCCCCCTATTTCTTCAATCTAAGACATAAGAGCAAGCTTTGTTTATAACTGAATATATATATATATATATATATATATATATAAGGAGAGAAAATTGTAAACAATTGCAGGCACAAGTGGAAATCTTTGCTAGCACATTCCACTGAACAGGCCCCAATAAGAACCACAGGCCGCACGTGCAGCAAATGAGATCCGCCTGCACACACAGAGTTGAAATCAAGTCCCGCACGCCATAAAAGATCGTTGGCGTGCCCCAAAAGACATCCTGAGGATAGCAACGCTAAAACAAGCTTGTAGATTTTAATACTTCATTTTTAAAAATATTTTTTTAACAGATGTTGCTCCCCAAGGGGTTGAGCACCTTCAGATTTTTTAAGGACTTTTTTTTATATTGTTCATATATATATTATATATATATAAAATAGAAGAAGGAAAAATGGACCACAAAACCGCTTGGCTCACTTTTTTTCACGTCGAAGATGTTTGTTCTGTTTCTTTATTTATTTATTTTATTTTATTTTTTTAATCAGTCTTCTGAGCATGGTCCAATACAGTTCGTGTTATTGACACAGTCAAAAAATAATTTGTATTATTCTACCACCTTCAGCTGCATCCTTCTTGCCCTTTCTTTTCACTTTGTTTTCGCCTACGTACAGGACTACTCCTGTGCCTGTATGAATGCCCAGCTACGGCACAGTTCTACAAAAACTGAAGTCTCTGCCAACAATACCTCAGTCTCTTGGCGTTGCCTATCCTCAAACTGTTTTGGAGAAAACAAGATATACACAGCACGTATTTGTATAAATGTCTTTATACGTCATTACCTTTACGTATTTACTTGTCTTTCATTTGATGTCATCAGTCCTGAAGACGGCTATGACCCAAACGTCGAAAATTTATGTTCTGGTTGTTCGGTTTTTTCCTTTCTTTTTATATAATAAAAAAATCTTCTAAGCATGGCCCTTGATACTCTGTATCATTGACACAGATGATCAGCAGTCAAAAATCATTTGTTTTATTCTACCTCCTTCGACTGCATCCTTGTTGCCCTTTCTTTTTGGTTTTGTTTTCGTCTAACTACAAGGTCTACCACGTTGCTTCTATCAACGCCCTTTTTACAGCACAGTTCTATGAGAACTGAAGTCTCTACCAACGATACGTCAGTCTCTAGGAGTTGCCTATCTTCTATCTGTTTTGTATAAATCAACGTATACAAAACGCGTATTCGTCTGTTTACGTACATATTTTGATCTGCCCCCTTCCGACTGCATCCGTGCTGCTCTTTTCTTTTCGTGTTGTTTTTATACGTCATTGCCTGTACGTATTGACGTCATTGCCTGTACGTATTGACGTCATTGCCTTTACGTATTGACTTGTCTTTCTTTTGATGTTCTCAGTCCTGAAGACGGCGATGACCAAAACGTCGAAGATTCATGTTCTGGTTGTTCACTTTTTGATTTTCTTTTTTCTTTCCGAATCTGCTCAGCGTGGCCGTAGGTACTTTGTTTTATTGACACAGATGATTAGCAGTCATAATCATGTGGTTTATTCTACCACATTCGACTTATCCTTCTTGCCCTTTCTTTTCGTTTTGTTTTCGTCTGCCTACAGGTCTACTACTGTGCCTCTGTCAACGCCCTTTTTACAACACAGTTCTATGAAAACTGAAGTCGCTACCAACGATGTCTCAGTATCTTGGCGTTGCCGTGCTCTTGGCGATGGATGACCAGTAGCGACGTCTTGAGCATGCAAGAGGTGTTTATAGGATGGGGTGGATAACTGGGAGTACACAGAAGACCTTCCACAACATAATCAGGAAGAGCGTGGCGAGAGCAGACACTCCACTCGGGTTTAGCAAAACAAATGTGTGTGAATCAGCACACTGTGGCATGTAAAAGCAGAATGGAAGAAGCTCCTATCTACAACATTGAAAAGTATGTCAACCTAGTATTCAGATTTAGGGAACATAGCTTCAAAGTTGGATGTTGGAGCAAGGAGATTTGAAAGTTCATTAGTCTATGATCTTATGAAACGACTCGTTCTTTTGGTAAAATGAGGACCAGAATCCTAAAGACATATGGCAGAGGTAGCTAAAATCAGTTCCATCAATTTCTGTTGAAGAGGAGCAAAAGTGAACTTCTTACATTTCCAAACTAAAAACAGGCGTTCAATGGGTGTGTGTATAATGCATGTGTCAGAAAGCAACGCCCCGAGAAGCCCAACCATCCTAGAGATATGGGCTAAAATCTCGGCAGTGCCAACACTATTTATTGACAGCAGAAGAACATCCTTAGGTCATGATTTGCATGTAGCACGTCCCCGTTAGTGTGTGAGGAACTCAGGATCGAAAACATGTCTGAGGGGATTCTTTTCTAGAAAGCGTTTCTGCTGTCAAACGTCATAGGGTGTCTTCCTGCATCGAGAAAATATTAGACAGATAGTTTCAAAATCCCAAGACAACTCTAGATGTGTTTAGCTTACAAAACACAAAACGCGTTTCGACCTCTTTGGTCTTCTTCGGGTAAGACATACAACATTCAGGACAATGAGAACGAAGAACGATCTATCACTTGCCTCCTCAAACTGGGCGCGAAATGGAGTTGTTTTGTCTTGTAATTCATATGTCCCTTTTGACCGGCGGAGTGGTGATTTTTCTTTTTAAGTTTGCTTCGATTTCCACCTTAAGTCACCTCACTTTGAACAACAACAAAAAATCTGCTTTGCTGTCTCATCATCCCTGTCGGTTCAGAACCCTCACACCACTCACTTCAGAACCCTCACACCACACCACTCACTTCAGAACCCTCACACCACTCACTTCAGAACCTCACACCACTCACTTCAGAACCCTCACACCACTCACTTCAGAACCCTCACACCACTCACTTCAGAACCCTCAAACCACTCACTTCAGATCCACAGTATTCAGCGCATTGTTGGCAGCACTCTCAATCATGCCTGCTGCACTGATGAGTTGATCAAAATCACATAAAGGCCTTACTGGTTATTTAGTGTTCTTACATTCTGTAAAATCTTGTTGTGAATGTTTTGGATACCTTCTTGTATGATCTATGCACGTACACTCAAAGTTATAACGTTGAATTTAGCAAACACTGTTCAAGAAATGAGATCGAGGGTTGACTGCCAGAATCCAGTGTCTCATTTTTTTTGCCGATTTTCTTTTTTTTTTTACACTGCACTATCTTTTCCATTGTGATCTTTCACCTAGTAAACTTTTTGACCGTGCTATTGATTTTTGATTAGTTATTGATAAAAACGAAAACCAGTATATTTCTTTGCTTTTTGTTATTATCATACACATTGCTAATACTAGTTTGTGTCTTTTTTATGTATGATATGTGCACCATTTGTGAATGCAAATGTGTATGCTGTATGTTTCAAGACCATGATTAAAAACTGATGAAGGAAAAAAAAGAAACCAGAAAAAAATAGATCTGCTTCCAAAGCCATGACGGCTTTAACTCTTTGCCAACTGCGAACGATTTGCAAGCTAATGAACCACTTTCCAGCTGAATTTGTTGGTGTTGAATTTGGGTTGTCTGGGGCACGTAACAAAAAAAAAAAGATTAAAAACAAACATTTGATTTATGTTAATAACTATGGCCATTCGTTGTTTTAAAACAAACAACAGGAGAAATATATACGTATGAATATGTGTGCAAATATCTACTTCTATCCATTATCAAGAAAAAAGGAGATGTTTCTTCCCCCAACACCAAAGAAAAATGAGCATTAGTCCTCTGGCTTTCCCTTTAAAAAAAACTACAAGATTTCCAAAACAAATCCTCAATATTCAACAAAGCATTTTAAAAACAAAACACGTACTTATCAAGCGAACACAAATACCATTAACCCAGAGTAGCATGCTGTAAGCATTCCACGCCTGAATCTATCCCCAGGCAGTGAGAAAGGGAACATGTCCTAACCCACCCCCTAGGAAATAACTCCAGATCGACCTACCCCATAGATCCACATTCACTCCCCATCTTCACAGTTCTCAAAGTCTCACAAACTACAAATCATGCCGGTCAAAGCACCTGAATCAGAAGAGAGGGAGTGTTTCGGGACCTAAACCAGAAGCACTTCTCACCCTGTTCCAAAACCACACCCCAGTGAGTCATTTAGGCCAAGAGAAACAAGCCGCGGAGTGAATATTAGCATAGACTCACAGGAGCTGGTTATTCAGGTGAAAATGAGGACTTGTAAGCTCATCAGAATATGATTTCTTAAAACACTTTTCAGTTTTCAAAGACAAGAATGGAATATCCTGTGTGTGCCTACAATCTATGTGAACGCAAAGCAGGCTTCCAAGGGTGGCGTAGGATTGCTCCCAGCTGATTGGTTCCGCACCTTTTTTCATTTTTTTGTCTGCCTTTTGGCCGACTGGTGCAAGACCCCGTGACAGTGAGAAAGGACACACTGACCGCAGGGAAAGTCTTGTTGACAGCAGGAAAGTCTGCAACCCGGGATCCACGTCAAATACCTCACGTGGCAAAAGCTTAGTCATGTCTGGGGTTGCGTTGGTTTCCTCTGTTAACAGAACGACATTGAGCGAGGGTGCAGGCAGGATGCACACAGCAGTTGCATGTCAGTGGCGTCTGCTGGTAAACCGTCTGTTACTGCAGTCATGGAATATGGGCAGGTACATCCATGGGGACACTCCCGTGGAGGTTCTGGCATGTCAGATCAAGTAGCCATTGCACGATGGCAGCGGGAGCAATTATGTACCTTGATGTGTTAATGGAATGCCCTGTACGTGTCTGCACTCCATGTCAATACAGCGCAGGCTTCCAGGGGTGGTGCAGGATTGGTTAGTTCAGCAGTTTAGGACAGTACTAAAGGTAATGACAGAGTTAGCTGAACTCAGTTCAAAGCCAATCTGCTTGAGGAGGAGCAAAAGTCAACCTCATTAGACTTAATTTTTTCCAACTTAAATCAGGTGCTCGATAACTACGCGTGTAGAAAATCTGTCAACCGACACGCCTCGAGATATCCAAACATTCACGAAGTGTAGGTTCAAATCCCTGCAGCGCAAAATGTATTTTTTGATAGCGGAAATGCATTATAGAGTCCTGTATGTGGCCCGGCTCCCATAGAGTGTTAAGAGTTCAGGATTGAAAAACATGTGTGAGGGGAACGGGGAGAGGTGGGGATCTGCAAAAACCTTTTCTGACATGCTTTAGATAAAGTTTTTCTGCATGGGGAAAATAGTACACAATTTCGAAATTCCTAGACAGTCCAAGATGTAGCAGGGCGAGTTTCTCTGAAGACCTTTTTCTGTCAAGCTCTGAATAGAGTGTCTTTCTGCATAAGATAACACGACATTTACGGTTTTAAAAATGCAAGAAAGTTAGAGATGTGAGGGGAGAACATCTTTCTGCATAGGAAAAATGTTATCAAGATATATACAGTTATACCAATAATGAAGACACCGACGATGCCATTATGATCAATAACCAATCTTAAAAGAAATAAAAATGTGTTTTGCTGTTTTGTCATCAATATTACCTCTGTAAATGTCGCACAACTCACTTCAGCTTCCTAGAATATAACCTGACACAGAACTGTTCAATGGCAGCAATCAGCTTCAGGTGGTCATGACATGGCCCACACCAGAAGACACTTGCACTGCTGCCAAGTCACGTCAGCGGTGCTCTGTGGTGCCTGATTTGATCCAGCACACGCAGAACGCCACCAGCCTAGTTCAGGGAGCAGCATCAGTCCACCCAACGACGTTTCCTACGAACTTGCCGATACACATTGACACAAACTCATCATGGGCATGGATAAGGAGAGGAAGTCAAAACTGAGGTCACCACGAGGACAGGGCATGGAGGGCTTCAGATTACGAGACTTTTGACATGGTCAGTACAGATGATGATGATGGAGAAAATGTAGTGGGGCTCTATTTTCCTGTCAGCCTACATGACAGGGCTGCTCTGTACGCCTCTCTTCATGGATGACCTGGGGTCAGTCAGGTCCATAAGGTTCAGAAACCTACAGTGTTGTTCGGGAAATTGGACTGACCACTGTTCTAGAAATTAAGTCCAGTTAATTTCAACGCTTTCTCATGATCAGGTACTTGTTGTAATGTTTGTGGTATAAAACACATTGTAGACAACAACATTGTACAGATATAAATAATCAAGCGTAAGAATTGAAGCAAGATTCAGAAAAGACCACGTGCATTTCCTTACCCAGCTTCGATTGAGAACAACTTAAGTTAGATAAGACTTGATAACAATTCAGATAAAAAGTAAACAATTTTGAACGATTTACTATGGCCATTCGTCCTGAACAACGTAAATAGCATAAAAGCATGCATGATTCTAAAATCAAGTGTTCAAGATAGAGCATCATTGCATGTGGATTGTTTGCTTGGTGTAAAATATGGCAATGGGCTAATTTTTGCCAGAATCTTTTTCAATGAAATGACATTATTTATCATGAATATGGGGAGGCAGAGTGCGGCACAGACTCTCTCTTCGACTGAATTAGTTATTATGACATTATCTGAGATTATCTAATGACTTTATTGTTTGATTAAAGGCAACAATAGGAAAAAGACCACCAGGTTCAGTCTGAAAGACGATAATACTGCATGGTTTCTTCAGTCAACAGTTGGAAGGAGCAGTTTAGTTATCAATGATTTTAAATGAAGGATGTAATGTAAATCGCAGATCAAAAAGAAAATCATGACTTTTTTTCACTCAGGCTGATTTCGTAAACAAAAAGATTGTCGTCTGGATTGTTGAACTGTTATTTAGAAGTACAACTGACTTTCACAGCGATCATTTCAGACGCTGTCTTGTCTCTTTTCTCCTACTGTCACCGCACCAGTCCTCGCCCTTTCCACGTTGCCAAGTCTCACACCTTTCATATCGGATTTAAAAGTTCGCACTACTTTAGTTGAGAGAATCATGGACGGTATTTTGGAAATGCATCCTGCATTCATTTTCTTAGTTTTCAGTTTTCAGTTCTCTTGGCTTGGAATTTTTTTCAGCTGTAGACTTTTAATTCCCCTTCCATTTTCATCCCTCTTTGTCGGCTGTTGTAGGCCATTTCTATGAATACTGTTACCGTTTAGTGTAGGACAAACTGGGTGTATAATTTTTTGAGTGTTTGTCTTGTCCTTTTGAAGCATATATTTTACATGTAGGAGGGTCACACGAAATACGAATTAGCCACATTTACGTACTGGAAAATTTTCTCTGAAACGAGGAACAGATTATAGTAACAATACTGATGATACTGCATAGAGAGCCAAACACCTGTCGCCTGTTTGTCCACTGATATTCCGTTTGGGTGAACAATTCAATTAGAAAGCACTCAGCAGAGAATCTCATTCATTCTTCTGTCCTGTCACTGTTTTACACAGTTTGCTAATCCAGTTCCCTGCATGGAGGGCGATAAGAATCTACTCACAACAATCCAATTCCCTAACAGTTTGCTACACTTCAGTTACTGGGTTTATACCAGAACAAGCAGTTTGGAGTTCACTTCAGTTCTTTTGGGGAGTTCAAGTCATGTTGTGTTATTGCCGTTCTCTACATAATGGTACTCGTCAGGTTTGCTTTATGTTAATTCTGCATTTAAGGCAGATAATTCAGTCATGATTTCAACACAATATTTCGTCTTCAGCAGATCTGTGTTGAATTCTTTTTTGACAATGAGATCCGAGCTTTTAACACCTGAAGCACACGTTGTTCCTTTTCAAGCTGTCGTTTGTCATCTATCCAATTCCACAAATACAGCACTGGGTAAAGTGCAGCACTTAGAGGGGATACCAAAACTACCACCATCACTTGAAATACTTCTGGAATATCAGCACCAAGCCAAACCATAATTTTCGTTGTGATAATTGAGAACCAACTTATAGCAGTCGTGACACTGATTTTCGTTATCAAGGGCTGTGAGGATAAAACAGGCTTATTTAACACTTCCGCCATGAACCTGTATTTTGGTGTAGCCCTACATATGAAGACATGACCAATACCTATCATGAGACAGAATAAGACATTAAACAAAGCAAAGAAATGATTAATACTCGAGTTCTGCTTAGAGTTGTATTTATCAAGAAAAACAAAATGACATGTACCTCTAAGGTTGTAAGAACTGAACTTTGGAAACCAAGGAAGCAGAGGTAGGGATGCTAGAAAGAACCCCAGCAACCACACAATTCCTTGGCCTATATATATGGACCTTCTAGTAAATCGTGGCAGCTTTGAAGGCAAACAAAAGGTGATAGCGTGATCTAAAGTTAGAAACCAGACAATCAGAAGTGAAATTTCACCTGATAGAAGACACAGAAAGCCAGCCATCTTGCAGCATATGCTGTTAGTCCATGCGCTTTCATGCAAGAGATATACGTTGCCGAACATTTCGTTTGCTACAGTTATGATACTGGCGTGGATACCCATGCAGACGTAACTACACTGTAAACTAGATGTAGACGCAGAATCGTTAATATGCCAGATAGTCTTCATAGTATGCTGAGTGATAAAACAGACACAATTTCCACACACAATGGAAAAACTAAATAACCAAAACAGAAATGCATACAGTTTTGATGATAGCAGGTTTTCACACGAGGACAGTACAGGCAAAGGTACCTCACAAAAAGGTTCTTTTGAAATATTATAAATCAATCTTTGACAACATATTTTGTAACTGGACGAGTATATGATGGATAATTGATTAAGTCCCAAGAATATGTCAGAAGAAAAACGGTCAACTTTATTTCCTTTAAGATCTAATTCCTTTAGTCGTTTTACTTTTTGAAAGCCTCCTGGTCCAATGAATTCTATGTCTGAAAACGATATGTTCAGAAATTCTACTTCTGAAAAGTACATAAGAGTTTCACTATTAAACATAGTGAGGTAGGTGTCAGATAAATCAATTGTTTTCAATGCACTTTGCGTCAAGTTAGAAGATTCCTTTATCAGTGATGTCAGTGGGTTGCCTGACAGCAAGAGAACACGCAGTTCAGGCATTGGTAGAAAAGCATTTACTTTGATACTTCTGAAGTTGTTATGGCTCAAATCAATATATCTCAAGTTGGGACAAGACATAGAAGACATGGAAATAAGAGAGCACCTGGAGAGTGTCAAACGGATGAGATAAACGTTGTTATTGAAATCAGATAACGCCATCCCTGAACCCATAGCATCCAGGTAGCGAAGGCTGGGGAAACGGTGAGCAGGGAACGGCTGAGGGCACACAAAAGACAGACCTTGGCACAAACAGCCCGCAGGACAGGTCATGTCACACAGCCATTCGTCATCACGTTGTGGACACTGCCCCCAGCCATCACACAGGTGATTTATGTGCACACACACTGTAGAAGCTCGACATCGATAAAAACCTGGACACACTGCATGTTGACAGTCTTGTTCATCCTCTTTATAAACACAGTCATAAATTCCGTTGCAGTGAGTATAGACCGGTAAACATTTGACCTGTTCATATCTGCACTGATAGTGAGTGTCAGGACATGATTCACTAGCATTCATCTTCTCAGGAATGAAATAACCCATGCCATCTAGATTGATCACATATGGTTGCTGTTCTAGGAGGAAGTGTGTTGATGTCATTATACACCCACATAATTCAGTGCTTTCATCAGAATCATCCAGACAGTCAGAATAGTCATTACAACATTTATCAAATGACACATACTGACCATTGGTACACTGAAAACCCTCAAACGAAGGATGTTGACAAAACGACTCATCACTATTGACTGGACAGTCCTGTATAAAGTTACACACCAAGGTGTAAGGGACTGTTGTAAAATCATCGTCACACGGAAACATCATCACAGTTGTCTCATGATGTTTATTTGGGAGACTGTGCTTTGAGATATTGTGCTTTAAAGAGTGGCACACCTTGCAATTTAAAGCAGGAACAATTTGTCCACAATGACTTTGAACATCACATGCTAGAAAAAGGTGTGTCAAATGACCTCCTGAACAGGCAGCTAGACAGTCTTGCCCTTCAGTAAATGCAGATGGTTTGTGATATTTAGGAGGGAATATTACACTTTTGAGAATATACGGTTTCTGGCTCTGTGACTCGTATTCACAAAGAAAGCGCAATGACGGCGAGATATTTGGCATGGGGTAGATCCACACTGTTCTCGTGCTTAAAAGGAATCCAACCTGAGGATACGTACTTTGTCGACATAGTCCTCGCCATACTTGTTTATTAAATAACCTGTATACAACAGTGTTGTCAGACCATTGATAGAACAGTCTATACATAAAAGGCACCGCATTAACTCCACCACTGAGACCTATGTGCCCATACCACATGCCCTCAGGCTGGTTTCTCAAACGACTTGTAATACTGACATATTCAAACTGCGTTTTGATTGTTGCAAGATGTCCACCAAGATTCTTGCACCACAACGCTGCTTGTTTGAATAAAACAGCCTGGGAGTGTGTTACTAGATGCAGACATTTCCTTACTGGCTCAATCCACATCCTGCATCCTGAGGAATATGGAGGACAATGTAATGCTTCTCTTTCTCCATCTTTGCAATAAATGTCCGTAACACATAGCTTTTTTTGATTGAGATTGCAATCAAACTGAGGGCTGACTAACTTATAGTCAAATTTAGGTGGATAAAAGTCATAAAGCATATAAAACATAATGACTCCAATACCTAACTGGTTAAGTATACGTTGCTGCAGGATACGAAGATTAATCTGTAAGCGTGAAGAATTGAAAAATTTACTTGGTACATCAGTGTCTGTGTCACAGATAGATATTTCTGCGGTGGGATTCGTTTTGCGTCCTTCAGTGAAGATTCTGCAGTAGACGTGACAGATCTTAGGCTCCTCTCTATATACCTTAAATTTAATGGCAGTGATATACCCTGCAGGCACAGGTATGTCCGTCCAGTAATCCATCTGGTTTACATAAACGCCCATAGGAATTAACATATCTATAAACCCGGCATTGGATGCCGTAGGCGTCTGTTGCAAACCTATTGTTTGAATTGTGCCGAAAGTTACTTTAACCAGTGGTTCGTTGTAAAATGACATAAAGCTGTGATTTTTGCTCCAATAGAATTTGCGATCAAACGTTTGCGCTGTACTCATGCAAGTGACATGATACTGAGCAGCAGATGGACTTGGCATAAGAGACTTAGGACGGCTGTCATAGACATGTACAGCCCAGGAGGGATGATGGCAAATTCTTGTAAACTTGAATCTTGTCCTAGCTACGATGACTTCCGAAGATGATGGCACCTCAATATGCAAATGACAGAATGTCTGTGAATTTGTACACCAGCCAAACACCACTCCTGGACTCGCTGGAAAATCGAATGTATTGTTTTCACAGTCTGTCACATTACCATAATGCATTATTTCTGTTTTAAATCGTTGCTGTAAGCCTTTCACACCAGGACAGATACTGTCAATGTCATAGTTCATCTGTGTGTTGGTGGTTACATAGTTGACTTCAAGACCTAAACTGTTGCTGGTTTTAACAGTGTCTTTTTGACGAGTAATGTTGTGTAGACGTGAGGTGCTGGAAGTACTGCGACATTTGGTGATTGTGGTACCTGCAGTAAGGATAGTTGATATGGATTTCATAATTGCCATCAGTATTAGCTTCCTGTCGGCTGTTAATTGCTTTTTTTTCTGCTTAGTTGTTGCTACAAGCTAACATTACTGTTGATAATAATTATGCCATCGATGTCTCCGTTTTGGGGGTGCTGGATGGCTGCACTGCAATCAGATTTAATGCACCCCCTGATAAAATTAGTCATGGACTAGCCCTCTGATTCTAAATCTACCCAAAGCTACTGATAACCAAAGAAAACACTAAAGAATAAACCTAAACGATACTTTTATTAACGAGATAGACGCAACATAAATGTTTTCTCAACAAATACATGCCTTTCAATGCAATCAAATTAAGTATTAAACGCTTAGTAGGGTTTATAGTTTAGGTGAAGCAAGATTGTCACTACTGATCTTCCAAATGGTGTAGACAAAATACCGTGTAGCCATTACCATCAAATGTTCACACTGCAATAGCAAAGGGCTTAAGGAAGAATAAACACTCCACAGAATTATATGCAAGGACCAAGGCACCACAATGGGTGGCTACAGCCCACAGATTCTCAGAAGAGCTAAGACAGGAGCACTCCTCTCAAAAGAAAACGTTCGAGTTCCGCGTCACAGACCACCAAGCCAGCCAATCCTCCAGAAAAGGAACAGTTGACACCATCCAGAGATGTGTCACTATAAAATATCAAATACTCGCCGCGGCGACGGCGACAACGACGACGACGACGGTGATGATAGTGACGACTATGACGACGAAAGTTTAAAACTGTGGTATCATGAATTGAGCGCAGTGTTTTGGTCCTGGCTAAGTGTAGGAATGCAAATCTCAGAGTTCAGCAAAGCACAGGTCTCTGGTAAGCCGTTCAAGTGTTGCAGAACCGATGGAAAATGCCCTGTTCACCTCTCGACAATGCACACCTCTTTGGAGATGCTGCACAGTTGCTGAAAAGCAGGTGTAGGTACTGATGATGCCCCTGGGGCTAGCCACGCAGTTGTCAGAAAGCAAGGAACATTTTCAGGTGCTTTAGCAGTTGAGGTAAAGAGCCTGGTCCCCACATACGTGTTGGTAGTTTTTGTAGTTAGTTCTATCGTGTATATATATATATATATATATATATTTTTTTTTTTTTTTTTTTTTTTTGAGAGAGAGAGAGAGAGAGAGAGAGAGAGAGAGAGAGAGAGAGAGAGAGAGTAATGGAACTGAAACTGAAAATGTTTTATTGATAATGGAGTGCAGCAATTATTTTGACAAACTTTAAAGAAAAAAGTACTGGATCGACGAACAAAAGAGACAAACAAATTACAAGAAAAAAAACACGACGCGTTTCGACCTTTTTGGTCTTTTTCAAACAAAGCAAAACCATTAAAGACAATGAAAACGTTTGAGGAAGACCGAAGAGGTCCAAACACGTCATGTTTTGTCTCGTAATTTGTTTCTTTTGTTCAGCAGCTCAGTGATTTTTTTTCCTTTAACTTTTGTCTCAGTTTCTGCCTGCAGTCACCTCACTTTCAAACTAGCAACCGTTTTAGTTTTTCGACTTCTTGCCTCTACTCCTTTATACACACATACATACAAATACTAGTTAATACGCAAAATGATGATAATTCATACACAATGATCCCAACCGCCGTTCTACAGGGAAAAAAAAGCCAGCATAGATAAGATCAGCTTGAACATTTTTCCCCAAACAAATCATTGTTTAAGGAAACTGACCATAAACAAGATTACAAATAAATCGACAATGTGAGAATGAAAATAATGATGCTAATAAAATCATCCTTATACTATTACCACTGCTACTACTACTATTACTACTGCTGTTGCTGTTGCTGTTGCTGCTACTACTACAACAACCACCCAACATCAACAACAACAGTAACAACAATCCAACAACTTCTACTTCTACTGACAACCATTATTACTGTGACTTTGTGATAACGTGTACATAATATTTTCTGAAGCGAATAATTCAACGTAAAAAAAGACTAGACAGGTTGAGAAGACCAACACATCAAGCAATACCATACACTGTCTAGGATTCCTAGAATATATATATATATATATATATATATATATATAAGAGAGAGAGAGAGAGAGAGAGAGAGAGAGAGAGGCTTAGAAACAGGCTAAGCTTGCCAAACCCTACTACTCCAAAACTAAAGAAAACAGAGGTTCCTCAATGTGCCAGGGAAAATCCAACTCTACAAGTCACTGGTGTTATTGACGGACAAATAAATGTGTGTTGGAGATGGGAGAGCTAGTGGGAGCGTGGAAGAAGGGAAGATGAAGAGGGGGGGGGGGGGGGGGGGGGGGAGGCGTGCATCAATGTGTGGTATGAGTGTGAATGTGGTGTGTGTGTGTGTGTGTGTGTGTGTGTGTGTGTGTGTGTGTGTGTGTGTGTGTGTGTGTGTGCTGATTTCTTTTCTACTTGTTTATGAGACAGAATATGCTTTAGCAAAACTTCAAGTCATAAATCATGTGTCAATACCAAGGACAAAAGAAGTAAAAGAAAGAGACTTAAATCACCTTCATTCCTTCCTCAGTTCACATGTTTGCAAACGTCGCCGCTATAGTGAAACATACAATGATATTGATTTATTATCAACTCTCTCTCTCTCTCTCTCTCTCTCTCTCTCTCTCTCTCTCTCTCTCTCTCTCTCTTCTCCTTCTTCTTCTTCTTCTTCTTCTTCTCTCTCTCTCTCTCTCTCTCTCTCTCTCTCTCTCTCTCTCTCTCTCTCACGTATGTTTTTTATGTTAATGGACTGTTACCATTATTTTAACATACTGGCGTTTGAGAAGTCATTTTGATGTGGATGAAGGATTTGTTCATTAAAAAACTTGTCTAATATTCCTTTCATGCACATTTGTGTCACAGTACAATAGGTTTCCACCGCAATTTATCAAGAAAAGAAAACTGTGTTACTGACAAAACATCTAGGCAAATCCTCTGGCTGGCTTCAATGTACTAGACACAATGTTTGAAAGCTTGTACCTTGATGAAAAAGAAATAGCTTAATTGTCATACAAATTACCTATTCCCCGAATCATGGACTTCTGTCGCCATTAGTTTCTCTTTTATTGACTCTAAATTTGTGTAAGTACAATGTGCAAGCCGTTGTATACGTTATGCGGTGACGACGGAATGAGGTACAATGTTTTCTTTTTTTTTCTAAATGCATATTTTAAAAGTTGCCTTGGAGTCCAATGCTTGGTAATGTATTATCTTCCTTCATTTATTCTTCAGGGATCCTTTCATGTTTTTATACATGCTAATCTTATAGAAATCCCCATCATTAAGAGAAACGTCGTTCAGAGAAGATCTTTTTTTATTTCGTCATAGATAATTAATCATTTTCATTTCGTTAGGATTCTAGCATTCTGTTTGCATTTTGTTAGCATTCTGGTACGAGTCCAGCATAAAAGTTTGTACGACAGTTGAACATAGTTATACCTGCTTGGAGGTTTCTGCTATAGCTCCAAAATGCCATCCATCATAATACACTACTCAAAACAATTGAAGTACCACTTAGGAAAACTGCTGTCATTCGAAAGAAAACAAAGCTGAACATAATTTAATGATTGAATATTTTATTTTTATTATTCCTCAATCCATTCAAATTTATTCAAACACCGTGACAAAAAATTATCTTTGTTTTACACTTGATTAAAGAGGCATACCCCCAAAATGAAAAGTAACAAGTCTATGGTAGATGTCATGATGTTAATAACGGGTATGACCACCGTTCGCGTTCAAACAAGCGTCACATCGACGTCTCATGGAGTGCACCAGGCGGCGGAGAGTGTCCTGGGGGATCGCCTGCCACTCCTGCTCCAGCAACTGAAACAGCTGGTCCACGGTGTCTGCTGGAGGGGTGTGGGCCCGCACTCGCCTCCCCAGCACGTCCCACAGATGCTCTATGGGGTTCAAATCTGGTGACCTGGCAGGCCAGTCCATTCTTGTCACTTGCTGCCCTTGTAGGAACTGATTCACGATGGCGGCGCGGTGGCACGGCGCGTTGTCGTCCTGGAACTGGGCGCCCTGGCCAACTGCCCTCAGGGCGGGCATCACAAGGGGGCGGATGATGGTGTCGCGGTAGGTGGCACCGGTCAGGCGGCCTTCAACACGGTGTAGGGGGGTCCTGTGACGTAGGCTGAACCCACCCCACACCATCACGGACCCACCTCCATAGCGGTCATGCTCCCTGACGGCAGCGTCAACGTAGCGTTCTCCAGGACGTCGCCAGACGCGAACCCGCCCGTCGTTGAACCTGAGGGTGAACCTTGACTCGTCTGTGAAGAGTACTGTTGCCCATTCAGCTCTTGTCCACCTTCTATGACATGCTGCCCAGGCCCGACGATGAGCTCGATGCGCTGGGGTCAGTATTGATCTCACTGCTGGGGACCTTGACCTCAAGTTGGCGTCGTGGAGCCGGTTCCGAACTGTCTGGGTACTGACGTTGACGTTGCTGGCTTGTCGTAGCTGGTCTCGGAGTACTGTGGCACTGGCTGAACGGTCTCTCAGACAAGCGATAACAATGAACCGATCCTGCTGTCTGGAGGTGCTTCTCGTCCGTCCACGTCCCTGCTGTTCTTCAACACTTCCAGTGTTAAGCCAACGGTCTCTGAGCCTCAGAATGACTGGGTGACTCACTCCAAGCCGTCGACCAATCTCCCTCAAGCCAATACCTTCTTGGTACCATGCTATCGCTCTTCCTCTGTCGGTGTTGCTTAGTCGTTGTCTCGCAGGCATGGTTAAATCTTCCTAAATTTCGCGACTTTTTATACCCGTCAAATGTGCTAACTGATTGCAATTCTGCTCAGAAAAGACCTTGCTTTCACGTGCATCACATTTTTTTTTCTTGCTGTGTCTGTGTCAAAATCTGGGAGCGACACAAGTTCGATAATTTCTCGGGATTTTTTTGCCTCAGATGCGACGCGGTAGATAACTGCTGACCGACTTTAACATAACAAAAATGCACGAGGAGTAGTATTTGAGAACCGGGTAAGCTTATCCAGCAGAATTTATTCAATTATCAATATCAATTGGTTTATCAGAGCTTTTTAAAAATTGCATACAAAAATTAGGGGTGGTACTTCAATTGTTTTTAGTAGTATATGTAGCCACATACCAGTTCGGTTCCGTTCATTGGTTATTTGAACGTCTGTTCATCTTGGATGACATTAGACGACGTTAAAAGGCAACAAATATCACGGACAACGTCACGCCAACTGTCTCTTGTCATTTTCTCTCACCTTTTCCCTTCACATGTTTGAATGTAGATACTCCACTACAAATACTTTTAAAAATACTTTTAAAAAATCACAACAGTCTGCCTAGCTCTGACTGGGCAATAACGTATGCGATGTCCGTAATACATGTGTCATATAGAATGTTACCAATGCTTTCAAAATGCGCAGTATTCATACCTTTTAATTTGTATTGTTCTGTTGAATGGGCAGTCTAGTAGAATATCATGGACGGACATTTTCTCTCTCACATATACACCTAACATCAGTAGAGAAGTTTGTGTTCCATGTGTTTAACTTAAGTGTATTGATTGTCTGTGCTATATATCTTGGGCAGGAAGGCAATTCATGTGACTTCTTAGTGAAATTTCTGTTTGATATTGATATATATAAATATAAACCTAATATATAAATGGCAAATTCTGTCTGCGTGTGTGTGTGCGTGTGTGTACGCTATAGACTCAAAAACGGCTCAACCGATTGTAATGAAATTTTTCAGGTACGTCTGTTGTGACCGAGGACGGTTTGGGGCTAATCTCTAAAAAAATAAAACCGTTAAAAACCGTTAAAAAGCTGTTATAACGGTTTCAAAGACATCTTTTTCCTCTGCTTTTCATCAAATAGCCATTGTGACATTGCACAGGTACAGGACTACTTCTCGAAAATTAGAACCGTTATTTGGCAGTTAAAAAACGTTATTTATAACAGTTAAAAACCGTTAAAAACACCAAACCCTATGAAAACTGTTTAAAACCCGATCTTCTGAGGTTGGCGGCCACGAGAGTCATCGGATCGCCACCAAACTTGACCTAAGCCTACAGGAACATCCAGCGGGTAACATAGGGTCATTAGATAGTCACCATGACCATTAAATTTGACCGTTATAAACCGTTCTTTTCAAAATTTAGGCTGTTCTTGATCAAATTCGGTATACATGTACAGTTTTAAACGCCGAAAAATGATATACAACTTTTAGGAACCGAAATTTAAAATCGACCGTTAAAAAACGTTATTTTATAAATTTAGAGTATTCTTGAAGAAATTCGATATACATGTGCAGTTTTAAACGCTAAACAATGATATACAATTTTTAAGATCCGAAACTTAACATTGACCGTTAAAACCGTCACTTTCTAAATTTCTAAATTTACACCCTTCTTGATAAAATTCCGTATGCACGTACAGTTTTAAGCGCTGAACAATGTTATGCAAATTTTACGAACCAAAATTTAACATTGACCGTTAAAAACCGTTATTTTCTAAATTTATACCGTTATTGATAACAATCGGTATGCGTATGTCCAGTTACGGTAAGTAATTTTGCAACATGGATGGGACCGGGTAGAGGGATGAAAAGGGAGGAATGAGAGGGGCCAGAAAAATGTAGAATCAAAGAGAAATACTAACGTGAATGGTCCCATTGATGGGGTGGAAAAACGGGGGGAAGGGGGGTGGGGGGGGGGGGGTGTGTGACAAAAATTAAAACAAAACTGTATCTACGATTTAATTCTGATGGTCAGAATGAACAACAGGTGCGTAACGTTTCCTATGGCATAAAGAAAAAGCGGCCGCGAAGGACTCGAGGTGTTTTTCAAACAAAACATAGTAAGAAGTGTTGAGTAATTATCATGGCAAAAACAGGTCTAAATCAGGAAAAGAAGAACAACAACGAACAACAATATGAAATAAACAAATAAACAAACAAAAACCTAAAAAAAACAAAAACGAAAAAAATATAAATTAAAACACGCGCTAAAGGCGATCGGAGTATGTAGCTTCAAGTAGTAAACTTCTGTCAGTTAATTCCACCACACTAACCACTGTTTTATCCCCTCTCCAACCGTTAAGAAATTAAGATGGTACATGTACTTTCAACTGAGAAAGACATTGACAATGATGATGATGATGATGATAATGATGATGATGATGATGATGATGATGATGATAATGATGATGATGATGATAATGATGATGATGATGATGATGATGATGATGATAATAATGATGATGATGATGATGATGTGGACTCTATCGAAAATAGGGAAAGGTGAAAATTCTGAGGGTCAAAGTAACTATGAATAGTGCTCCTGAGGTAGACCGAACTTTAGTATCCTTCATAACAAAATGTATTGATATTTTTACATGTTAGCATGAGGGAAAAATTGAGACAACACGACTCTGAGATGAAGGAATGCAATCAGGTAGTTTGCATACAGACCGTTAACTGAAACTTTAGTGTGTGAGCATGCAGGTAAATCGAATCATACTGTCTTTATATCTTAAACGATACTGACATTGAAATCCATTATGATCAATAAACACTAAAACTACACCCACGGTGAAACTCCACTGAAGAAAAAAGGAAGTAATCACTAGGAGTGAAATATTGAGGTGAGAACACACTTCAACAGTAAAACCTAAGAGATTAAAGCTTCATTAAAAAAAAAAAATTCCAATGCACTGGTTTTTATTTATTCGAACCTCTCTCAGATTCACTAACGTTTGGATACCTCTGGATGTTGATGTTCTTGTCGTGCCGTGGTTGAATTATCACAAGCATGTTTGAATCTAACAAGTAAGCATAAGTGAACCCACGATTTGACTACAATATATTACTGGTATATTCACATTGGTTCTCCCAGTTCGATCGAGAATGCTGGATTGCTAAAAACTGGATGGAAGATCAACTTTCCATCATATTTTGAAGTTTCTATCTTTCTATGTTGCAACGTACATCTGTGACCATTGACCTGCTTTTCCAAACTGCTGTAGTTCACACAGTGATTAACTGGAGTGTGAATTTTACTGAAGATTTATTACAAAACCAAAGGTTTGCATTGCCTACAAGCTTCATCTATTCAGGTCATATTCTGGTCTTGATCTTTGACCAATCACCTAGGATTTGCATCGGGTTTATGTTCTCACCATAGCCAGTATTTATAGCATGCTTGGCAGAACACAAATTTCAGTGGGGTGGTACATACTGTGATCATAGGCAGAACTTACGAATTCCAGAAGAAAATAATGACCGTTTATGATCAAAATATTATTTTTGATTTTGATTTCTATTGATTAAAATGCTATTTAACTATGCCTTTTACCCAAACAAACTGCGTTTCATTATTGTATGTTACAGTGTCATAACTTGCAAGAATACTCTAGCAACATTTGTCCTAGTTGAGTGTGTTTACCTTCATTGCAAAAATGTGACTGTTCTGTATCACTACATTCATTACTTGTTTCTATCTGTATGTTTAAAAGATGTACGTGAAATAAACTGCAGACAAAGGCCACTGTCAGAAATTGGCCATAGAAATATACTGTTGTAATAATAATAATAATGAATACTTATATAGCGCCTATTCTCGGCTAGAGACCAAGCTCTAAGCGCTTTACAATCAACACTAGTTTACACAACGGGCTGCCTACCTGGGTAGTGCCGACTGAAGAGCGGCCAGCCGGCGCTTCATTCAGTCGTTTCCCGTGTCATCCAGTCAGTATCGTTCAATATCGATCACTCATTTTCCTTACTTCCTTCATTCTTTCCATTTCTCACGCAGGGTGCATGCTATGTGTAACTTGTCATCCATACCAACGGCCAAACTGGCCTACTCTTCCGAAAGTTGGTGATGGGATTTTACGTGTGTGCAAGATGTTATGCGTGCGTTTACACACGGAACCTCGGTTTATAGTCTCATTCGAAGGACTGTATGGGAAATGGAGTCAGAACCAATGTTAACTCCGAGGGAAAAATCCCCCTGTACCGAAACGCCCCGGCGGAGGTTCGAACCCGCAACCCCAGGATCACCAAGATTACGAGTCCGGCGCTCTACCAACTGAGCTATTCCGGCTCCCAATGAATTGTGATGAATTGTCTGTTGTATGTGTAGTTGGATGCTATTTAATCCATTAGTTATATTTCAAACAACGAAGATGAATCAATAATAACATTTGGTCTTTAAAATTTTGATCAAATGTCTGTACAGAACTAGCCGTGTTCTGCTTTGCTGTTTGAGATCAGAAATGGTCAAAAGATGGAATAAAAATGGCCGCTGTTCCTCCATCACTCATCGCTGGGTCACAACAGAACGAACTTGTTACAAGTGGGTGGACAAACACACATTACAGCAGTTTAACACCTCTGAAAAAGACGATTATTACAGGGCAAAAGAATATTGTAAGTCCATGGGTGGTAGGCTGGCAGCACCAAAATATGACAGTGAGTGGCACCGGGTAATTTATACATACACACGATCAAAACATCAAGTTAACTCTGATGGGACAATAATTGGTATATGTTGGGGTAATATGTCAGTGCCAAACATGTACAGAAGAACCGCTGTAGCTAATGATAGAACAGTGCTTTATCATCAAGTGACAACTGCTGTCACCTTATCAAGTGGGCATGAGGAATGCACATTCTTGAATGTTTCGATAAAACTTTACTGTCCTTTTTGCAATTATAACCTGGATGCGCTGTGTGAGTTTGAAATAGAAACAAACCACAGCAAGAAAATAAAGCCAATACCTGAACTATTTATAAACGCTACTTACTCAAACTTCATGCAGGGACAAATTACGCAGTGTCAAGATGGTCACATGACCCATTTATGTCTGTCGTGTGGCCCCAACAATGTGTGCAGCAAATACAAAGCTTCGTGTTTCTTTTCTAAAACGTCGTCTGTCAGCCAGCTGGACCATAGCGAGGGAATTATTTTCTTTACCTGTGACCACACAGACACAACACTGTCCTACTCCTTTGTGTGTGATTTCAGGCCTGACTGCCCTGATCAGAGTGATGAATCTTTCTGTGAACACCCTCTGTGTGACGCTTACACCTGTAAGAATGGTCAGTGTGTGCCTGACAGCAAGCGTTGTGATAAAATACATGACTGCTTAGATCATTCCGACGAAACGAATTGCGAGTTTTATCGAAATATTGATGTGTCAAGTACACATCTGACTGCACCTGTGCTGATCAATTTTGATGGAAGTAAAACCTTTATTCGAACGAAAATGAAACCCGGTGAATTATGTCCTGACGCCCACTATCGTTGCCCTGGTGATGTAAATGACTGTCTGCCTGTATACACGCGTTGCAATGGAATGTATGACTGTGTTGGTCATGAAGATGAAGAGGGCTGTGAAGAAATGACATGTCCAGGGTTTTTTCGGTGCCGATTGTCCAGTGTCTGTGTTCACAGTGACCACATATGTGATGGATGGCCACACTGTCCTCTTAACGATGATGAACTATTTTGTGGCATGACATGCCCGAGACCATGTTTGTGTCATGGGCATATGTTTCTGTGTTCTCAACATTTTTCAACCTCTCTCTTCCCCCAGCTCCGCTATCTGGATGGTGCAGGTTCGGGAATGACGCCCCTTGATCTGAAAAACAGCTTTTATCTCGTTCACCTCTCTCTCGCAAAGTGTTTCTTGAACCTCTTGCCTAATATCACGCTCTACAACTTGCAGTTTTTGGATCTCTCTGACAACAATATAAAACACGTTGACATGGCAACATTTGTTGGCTTAAGAAATCTGCGTACACTGTCCCTGGCTAAAAATCCTCTGGACACACTGTCCAGTGACCCAGCAGTTGTTACATATCAGAAATCACTGAAAACGCTTGATCTTTCACACACAAAGCTGAAAGTATTTGACAGTCTAGTCATTTCAGGGTTTTTGGCATTAAGAACCCTCAATTTATCTTTTTCTACAATTCATACAATCGGACCCAATGGATATAAGTCTATACCATTTTTAACAACAATTTCAATGGTAGGTGTTCCTGTAAAAACGTTCCAACCTGATATATTCAGAGGCCTTCCTCATCTGAGCAGTATTTCAGCACAAAATTATAAATTCTGTTGTAAAGATATTCTTCCAGGCCATTTTAAAGCCACTTTTTGTAATGCCCCTGAAGATGAAATTTCCTCCTGTGAGGATTTATTACGTACAGATTCGTACCGTGTGTTTCTGTGGCTGATCAGCTGTCTGGCTGTGATAGGCAATGTGTTTTGTTTCATTCTTCGTCTGTGTACTCAGAAGACCTCAACGACTAGCTATAGTTTATTTGTCAGTAACCTGAGTTTGTCTGATCTGCTGATGGGTATCTACCTTTCCATGATTGGCATGGCTGATGAAGTATACCGTGGAAGATATCTATTTCATGATGACATATGGGTAAGCAGTGGGACATGCAAGTCAGCTGGATTTCTGTCTCTTCTGTCTAGTGAAGTGTCTGCAATGATAATCTGGCTTATTTCATTCGATCGTTTCATTGTGATCCAGTTTCCATTTGGAAATATTCGATTTGAGTGGAATACTGCATTGATGGCGTGTGTTGTGATTTGGTCAGTAGGCGTAGTTTTAGCAATGTTGCCACTGCTTCCACTGACATCCCACTGGGAGTTTTACAGTCAGACTGGAATCTGTGTTCCTCTGCCAATTACCAGATTAGATTTCAAAGGATACTTTTATTCGTTCAGTGTGTTGATAGTTTTCAACTTTGTTCTATTCCTGATGATCTCAGCATGTCAAGCTTTTATCTTTTGGTCGATAAAGAAACATTCAATGGTAATGGATGCTACAAAAATCTCACAAGACATCACTATAGCCAGGAGGTTGATAACTGTGGCTGTGACAGACTTTTTGTGCTGGTTTCCTGTAGGCCTGTGTGGAATTCTGGCTTTCACTGGTATTCCTATTCCAGGCGAAGTAAACGTGGCTTTTGCTATCTTTTTTCTACCTTTAAACTCAGCTCTAAACCCCTTTGTTTATACGTTGAATACTCTAATTGAAAAAAGGCGGAAAGCAAACGAAACAAAACTTTTAAAATGGTTAGAAGCGCATGATGCTATGGTCTAAATTCAATTTGATGGGAAGCTGAGTATAATGAAGTTACATTTTTCCTTGAAATACAGCAAAGGACATTTGAAACTATTCAGCAGTCAAATCTGTTGTTGTTGCACTATTTTTCAATACAATATACAAGACAATGATCTGATATACACACATATTATCATGCACAGAAGTACAGTGTCCCCACAGTGGAATAGGGTGAATGAATATACCCATACAAAAACAAAACGAAACAAAACAAAGGACCAAACAAATAAGATATCCACCAGAAGAAAAATGCATTCGCATTTTAGTGGGCACTATTTCATGTACAGTTTATATTAAAATGAAGGAGAGTCATTCAAAGAATACACTTTCAAGAGTGATTTCTGTAATATAAACAAAGGACACGTTTGATATTACAAGTTTTTGTGCTCAAACGGAACGTAATATGAATCCCTAAGATAATGGCAGAGTTAATTGTAGCAAATAGAACTACTCACTACTTACCTTTTGTAATATGTAAAATCAAAGGTAAACTGTAAACTGTATGATGCAACAAAAATGGCTTGGAGTTTGTAATTTTCAGGACCTCATTTTTTTTAAAGAATCATTTATCAGAAGCATTTCCATTTTGAAATTGATGCATTTTGTGTTAAATGAAAGTATGTATTACTCTGTTCCTTAACTTAATTTGATTTAACCCCTTCACCGCCAGATGCTCTGTTTTGCATAAATCCCCATTGCCAGCCATTAAAAAAAAAAACAGCTCTTATTTCATACCAGCATATGTGAAACGCAGATATCTCTGGAACTAAACAACAAATTCTCCTGCTATTTTTGTAAAAATGAAGGAGACACACTGTATGTTTATTATATATAGTATGTTGGTAATGGTTAGTCAAGAACAATTTCACATTTTTAGTACTTTCAAGTGCAAAATAAAAAGCAAAATACAAAAAATGAATGTTATTCTTCTTCTCAATTTAAAAAAGAAGAAAGCATGCCAACAAACTCTCAACAAGGGAGGAAAATACTCCCCTCACAAATGAAGACCAGAAAGTATGGTATATCCAACAGAAAAATGGAAGAAGCAGCCATAAATCCAACAACTCAAATAGCAGGGATCACACACACACACACACACACACACACACACAAAATTCTTATGCCTAACTGGTACACATGAAAGAAAAAAAGGGGACACAACACACACACACACACACACACACACACACACACATACAAACACACACACACACACACACACACACACACACACACACACACACACACACACACATCCCTTTCACTCTCACTGTTGAAAGCAATATTGTTTTATGAAAACAAAGTCTTTCACGTGTCTCTTGGTCTCAGGAACCTGGGGAGTCATTCAAGCTGATCATAATTCCCACTCAAACACATCTCTGCTGCTCACCTCTGACACATGTCAGTCGGCCTCGCCCCCTTCAACCTCGATCTGCAAGCCAGCTGTGTTTGAAGTTCATGGCCTCTTACTTGTCTTAGCTATTCGTCTTGCTCGCCCCCTTACATACACTTTCAACTGTCAGTCATTGCTGGTTGGCTCAACGCCAAAACACTGGGCACATGCGCTGAGCCTGCATCTAGTCTGATCTCTCATCTTCTCTTCTTTCCCCAGTACTTGGCACGCGTCCAACGCCTCACTTTGCAGTAATGTTTCCTGGTCACTATCTGGGTCTTCCTCATCTGAATCGGGATCAACTGACTGTCTGTTCAATATTTCTAGCACCTGATCTGTGGTAAATGTACGGCGAGGTCGAGTACGTGAAGTGCTTGGTTGTGATGTCATATTGAAAGGAAAAACAATCAGTATAAATCGATAAAAAAAAAAAACCCACTTAACTGAACAGCGCTCTGACAAAGCAAATGGCTGTGAGCACAGGTCAGGGAATCCGCCAACTTTGCCGTTTATAGATGGATTTCTATCTCATTAACCTGCAGAGTGAGAGTATCGGGAGTTAGGTAACTCTAGTAGGTCGCAGTTCGGCGATGTCGGCGGTGAGCCACGTGGTCGCAGAAATGCGACGTTGGTGGCTTAAGGTAATCAGATTGAACCAACCTGACTTTCGATATCGGCAACTTCACGAACAGTGTCGCCACACCGACGTGCTGGCGCCCTCTGGAGGGCTGAGCAACTGAGCAATTATTGTCGTCAGTAGGAGGCTTAGTGGGTGGTGTCCTGCATTCGTTGGATCAGGGCAGGCGCCACTGAACACCACCGAAGTGACCAGGCAGTAGTGCAGTGTCTCTTCTGATGGGTTGCTTTTTGACGACTCGACATGAACTGCTTGCTACCTGTGGACTGAGGAGGTTTCAACTCAAAAGGGGTGGGGATGGGCGCTTGTGGGCCATGGAGTCACTTCATTTCGTCTTGTGACTCGTTTGTCCACGTTCTCTGGGCGGTTCGCTAACATTTATTTAAGAACCTTTATTTTCAGTTAGCGCCCACAGCAGCAGCAGCAGCAGCAGCGGCACCAGCAATAGTGTGGTTATTTAGTCGGTGACGACACGGGCAACAAACGCTTAGGACCAGTCGCAGGTTCAGGACATGTGGTGTATGCACAGCTGAACACAGGAAACACCTGAGTTTTATTTCCGTCGTTTTCTTAATCCTGGTAAGCACATTGTTGAACTCAGTTGGAGTGTATAAATGAGCATCCAGCACTTCCAGCATACAGTGCTGTAGTAGTTCATTCGTTTTTGACCCTTTGTATTCCTTAAAGGTGACTGGTTTTGTCCTTACTAGATAATTGTTCAGTTTTGTGTGTGTGTGTGTGTGTGTTTTGTGTTTTCTCGCATGCTTTTTTCCCCATATCATATACATGATGGAAACCAAAGTTTTAAACATGAAAAAAAATATTCTTCACTTGGTTTGCCTACATCAATCTTCGCGCTGAAAATTGAAACAACACAATTCAGAAAAAAAAAATGAAAATGTCACACGAAAAAAAAAATTCTGTGTATTTTAAAGACATTTATTGCTGAGGGTATGCCTTGGCCTTTCACGTGACAGCATGTTGATTTCATTGGTCAGTCCACACGAGGTTATTGGATTCGTTTGTGCAAATGTTCAATGAATCAGGTGATTTTGAGCTGATGTTCTGGTTCCTGTTCCTTCCCACCTCTCTTCCTAGCGTCATTTCCCGTTCATCACTCCCATCAATCGTGTGCATCACCTGTTTACCTTCTGCTCCTCCCCCCTCCCCCCCCTCCGCACCCCTCTGTCCCCCCCCCCCCCCCCCTTCAGCCCTTTCGCCACACTCGCCACACTTCCTCACACTTCCGCTTCCGCTGGATCCTTTTTTTTTTTTTTTTCTCGAAAGAGTGCCTTGACGTGATCACTCGCTTCGAGAAGAAGAAGAAGGAGAAGAAGAAGGAGGACGAGGAGAAGGAGGAGGAGGAGGATAAGGAGAGAGAGAGAGAGAGAGAGAGAGGAGAGAGAGAGAGAGAGAGAGAGAGAGAGAGAGAGACTCAACGTCATCAACCG
>CM065726.1:62110861-62113361 GCA_033310375.1 Conus canariensis
GGATCTGGTTGGCACCGGGGTTTGATGAACGAAACATTGGATTGTTGCACGGTGGTGTAGTTTCAAACGAAGGTGGAGATCTTTAGCATCATTTCATATTTAGCATTGATCATTACAGATTTGTGTCTGTTTGCGTTTATGTTTTCAGTTTGGTCCTAGTGCACAGCACGTTTAACCATTCGCGCTTTGAACTTCACACATTGTCAAGAGGTTTACTGACAATAAACTTTAACTCGGGTTATGAAGTGACTGAATCCTTTTATTAACTATAAAAGTAAGTTACTTTTAATTTTCTGTTACTTAGGCAAACCTTGAAGTCGGATTGACAGACAGAGAGAGAGAGAGAGAGAGAGAGAGAGAGAGAGAGAGAGGGAGAGAGAGAGAAAGAGAGAGAGACAGAGACAGAGAGAGAGAGACAGATAGACAGACAGACAGATAGACAGACTGACAGACAGACAGAGAGAGACAGCCAGCCAGCCAGCCAGCCAGCCAGAGAGAGAGAGAGACAGAGACATAGAGAGAGAGAGAGAGAGAGAGAGAGAGAGAGAGAGAGAGAGAGAGAGAGAGAGAGCACCAAGTCAAGCGTGTTTTTCTCGTCACCTCGCAAACGATGGAAGGAGGTGAGCCGTGATGCTGCCAGGGCAGACCACTCGTTTTCCTGTCAGTATGTCTGTCAAACGACGCCACAGGAAAGAACACGATTTTAACGGATTCCGGAGACAAAAGAGATAAAAGACCATCCCTGGGTCCTCAGGTGTCTTGCTCTGACAAATGAGTGCATGGACTACAGATGGACACTGACGAACTATTCCAACCAACTTTCAACCCAAACTCCACAACCTCTCCTTTCCCACTGTCTCTCCCCCCCCCCCCCCCCCCCCCCCCTCTGCACATCAGACAGCGCACACTGCCTCTGAGTACCCTTTGGCGACCAGTAACGTTGCTCTAACTCACGACGGCTGGCTCCTGAAACGTTTAAGTGATGCTTTGAAAGAAGCACACACAGAGGAACGAACGAACGAACGAATTTTTTTTTAAGAAGGTAGTGGACTAAGCATGAATACTTTTTTAAAAATCTAGCCCTCTAGGCAGAAAAAAAATCGGTATATAGTAAAAAGCTAACAAATCCCTGAAAATCCCATCATTTCACTCTAGGAGCGCCTATTCCTGATGAAAAGAAAACGCCCCAAACCCGTTTCTTCCCTTCTCACAGGCCTCATATAGTAAAAGAAGCTACCATGGGAGACATTGCTTTTGAACGTCGCTCACAGTAGATGGCGTTTTTCATTAATTTTGAAAAACAAAAACAAAAACACCCCCCCCCCCCCCCCAAAAAAAAAAAAAAAAAAAAAAAAACCCAAAAAACCACCAACCCAGTTTGACAAGAATCTCAGAAAAAGCTAACAAATCCCTGAAAATCCGGTCATTACACTCTAGGAGTGCCTATTACTGATGAAAAAAAAAACCCGCCCAAAACCCGTTCCTTCCTTTCCCACAGGCCTCAGACAAAGCAGTAAAAAAATTCTCAATGTTTTGTTGTAAAATACATTTCCAGATTTTCATATGAATTTGTTATTGTAGCTTTACCATATCCATAAAACCATCCTTGTGAAAAATAGATGCTCATTTCTTCTAAAGATCATGATTTTTTTGTCATTTTTTTTTTTTTTTTTTTTTGGTAAACGATTGACTGCCAGACAAACATTCTGCTTCGGTTTTTAGGCGTTTTAGCAGTTATAAAGACAAATGACAGAATCAGACAATATAATGACATCATCAGTATATGACACAAAAATATCACTTCAGCGCCTGCAAGAAGTTGAATAACATGTTTACCTATTCTTGTCAAATCAACATCGAGCGCGCTGATAAAAAATGACACAAGAGGTAGCTCAACATAAAACCTTGCTATACACGTCTTTGACACTCAAACTATTCGAATAAAAGCATTTATGACATATAAAAACCAGTACAAGAGTCACAAACAGCTCTGAGAACATAGTACAATTTGCTGTTTACGTGGATTTTCTTCAATACTGTCCAAAATGAGTTTTAGTTTACCGAATCCAAAGCTTTCTTTTGAGAGAGAGAGAGAGAGAGAGAGAGAGAGAGAGAGAGAGAGAGAGAGAGAGAGAGAGAGAGAGAGAGAGAGAGAGAGGCGGCAATGATACACAGAGACGAAGTGAAGAAAAAAGCTAGATGAACAAAGAGACCTACGGACAAGGAGACAAAGGAAAGACAGAGAAAGCAACAAATAGCCGGGGAGATGGAAAGCGGTAATGCATAACACGCAACATCAGCATAATGTTAAGAAATGAATAATGAAAATCTAAAAAGAAGGAAGGAATTTTTTTTTAAAAAGTCAAAGAAATGCCAAACTGAGGATGCTTCTTCTGAATCGAGGAAATTAATCTCATGATTCGTCCCATTCATGAATTGAATTAGCAATGGGAATCACGTTAGCTTTTCCGAAGCAACAAGCCAAATGATTGCATAATCA
>CM065726.1:62118361-62123361 GCA_033310375.1 Conus canariensis
GGCTGTCGGAGAGGACAACGGGGGGTTGGGGGGGGGGGTGTCTTCAAAGGTCAGCTGGAGATCTTCAAAGAAGAGTCCCCCCGCCCCAACCCATCCCTCCCCCTGAACTCTTGAAACAAGTGTTTTTTGCCCTGAACTCATGATCCCCTTAGGGGGTCAGGCAGTGTTCAGGTCATGAGTCCGCAGTAATCTCCCTTCAGGCTGTTATCAATCAAACGAACAATAAACGAACAATAAGTTCGTGTTGCGAGGTCACAGACTTACGGTGATTGCACGTATTTCTTCTTCAGAAGCCTGGATAACCGACGATCATATCTAGGCGATTGTTGTGTCGTGACAGTCTGCATATCGCTGTTTGTTGAAGTTTGGGGATGACTTCTCGAAAGGGAGAAAACATAATCCTCACACCCTGGAAATTATTGCATGAGTTTTACGGACAAACGCCTACTTAGCTTGGAGCTGTTACAAAAGGCTGTGAAATCAGCCCTGTTATTATCTTCAGTTACTGTTCTATTCATCTATTTTCCGTGTGCTGCGGTCGTACCGAATAAGGTGATAACTGGTGGGCCAGCTAACGTATCAAGACTAAAACTTTATGTCAACCGATCACAGTTTGGTTGTTTCCTCACAGTATTAAAATTATCCACAGATGTCTATTACTGGAGAGATATTATATGAATACTTCAGTCGTGCAAACCCAAACAGTTCAACAGTTAAGCGATTTTACCTTTTTTTCTGTGGACTATGGCATGGTCGAGTTATTCCTGATCCGTGTTGTGAACTGAACATTTGCGTAAAAGCAAAGATAATAGGGATCGTGTTGTTTAAGATCTAAACGTTCGTTCAAATACCAAAGTATGTGAGCAAGGACTGATTTGTCCATGGAAGAAGATATGTCCTCTCAACCCCGGTGGCATTTCAATGCAGACAGGGGATAAACTCGCCCAGGGATTTCGAGTAAGAAATTCATGCAGTGTTCCCTCTCACACATCGTGAAACTGGAATTAAAGTCACTCATGGTTCTGCGATACAAACGTCAAAATATTCCTGACTATACATTGTGGTTGCAAAGTCATTCATATTTCTTTCTCTTGAGAAAAAAAAATATTTCTAACTGAACGTGTCATATGGGGGCTCATTTACATGACCATCCTGCTAAACAGTCTAGTCTATGGCTTGAGGTGTCATTAGGCGGCAGGTTTTAAGCGCACTGATAGATTAGTGACCTGCCGTCATTACACTTCTTTATAACTCGGTGTACGTGCATGTATGTCCATGAATACATGCAATAATGTTTACAGATTTATCCCAAAAAACAAAGCAAATAAAAATTGTCCACCGAAATATTTTGATAACTTTCTGACATATTTTCACCAGATAAACAAAGCAAATACTGAAATATTTTGATAACTTTCTGACCTATTTTCATCAGATAAACAAAGCAAATAAAGATTATCCACTGAAATATTTTTGATAACTTTCAGATATATTTTCATCAGATAAACAAATCATTTTGGGGAATGTCACAAACATAATCGCAGCGCTAAATGAAGATTGTTATACTTGCCGATGTGATGCAAATGGCGAGTTTTAAAATGATGGATCCGAATCCCATAAAAGGTCTGCATGTGTGAGATTTTTCCGCCCCAAAGTAGGCAGACCAGAACTATGTAGTTCTGTTCCATCAACATAGTGGATGTGTGTCATGGTGTCGCTCATATTTCCTGATTTTCACCATAGATGTCTCTATCACTCAGACCTGGCTGGCGACATAAGGTCCATTAAAAACATGCGTAGAGTGCAGCACTGTCACATACCTTTTTTTTTTTTTTTTTTTTTTTAGCGACACGTCATCATCAACATCATTTTCTTTTAATCTTGAGTGTGGTGCTGTTAATTTGTAGCTTGAACGCTCTTTTTCCTTCGTCTGAACGAATGCAATCTAAGGGAAATTCAGTTAATACAGAACTTAGATTCAGGCAATTAGTTAGTTGAATCCATTCTTTAATCTAATTATGAACTCATACCCGTTTTGTTCTCTCAGTTAACACTTGAATGTAAGAAGTTAGGAGAGAGAGAGAGAGAGAGAGAGAGAGAGAGAGAGAGAGAGAGAGAGAGAGAGAGAGAGAGATTGACTGTCAGAGAGACAGACAGACAGAGAGTCAGATAGATAGACAGACAGACAGACAGACAGACAGATAGACAGGCAGTCCAAGTGAGATACACAGCAAACGCACAGTCATGTGTGTCTTTTCGTTACTGTCAGAAACAAACAATCCAAACGATTGAAGGAGGTCTACCATTACACTCCCTGGACAGACCATTGGTTTTCCTGTCCGTATGGCGGTCAAGCTGTCCCACCAAAAACGAGCTCGATTATGCGGATTGCAGGAGTAAGAGACAGTCCACGTGGATCCTGAGGTCCACGCTCTGACAAATGATCACACGGAACATTGATCGACACTGACAAACAATCCAACATTTCAACCAACACTTTACAACCTCTCCTTTCCCATTCTGACTCTCCCTCCCTGCGCATTAGACAGTGCACACTGCCTCTGAGTGCCCTTTGGCGTTCAGTAACCTTTCTGCAGCTCACGACGGATGGCCCCTGGAACTTTTAAGTGATGCTTTGAAAGACGCAGAGGCAGGGGAAGAAGTCATTCTTGAGGACATTTCAACTGAACACCCGCTCACAGTAGCTGACGTTTTTCATCGAATTAGGGGAGAAAAAAAAAGTTTCACAGGAATCTCAGTGAAGCTAATGGTTCCGTAAAGTACTGGTGAACATCTCATCGTTACACACTAGGTGTGTGTGTGTGTGTGTGTGTGTGTGTGTGTGTGTGTGTGTGTGTGTGTGTGTGTGTGTGTGTGTGTGACCTTCGGGCAAAACTCGAAAATGAAAACAGAAAAGAAGAAACACCCGTTGTTTTTCTCTGAGGAGAGAGAGAGGGAGAGAGAGAGAGAGAGAGAGAGAGAGAGAGAGAGAGAGAGAGAGAGAGATTAGAAAAAAAGCTGTATTCAATCAAGGATTAAGATTTCAGGCGCGGCCTATTCTTCCAGTTTGTCCTTGATAAGTTACTTTTGCAAATGAGAAACACATTGTTTGAAAAGCACTCGCAACTATGGCTTACACGTTCACACACATAGGCTTGACAAAAAGCATGCACAGATACGCACTCATAACTATCAACAGAGAGAGAGAGAGAGAGAGAGAGAGAGAGGGGGGGGGGGGGGGGAAGACAGAGACAGAGAGACAGAGAGACAGAGACAGACAAACAGACAGACAGAGAATAACACGCTGACTTTTCGTGACCTGAGAAATGGTGCCAGGAAAGATGGCAGACATTCATGAAGCCATTACACTGCCAGCTCACGGCGGCAAGCATCCCAGCACCGGATCCCCACCCCCACCCCACACCCCCCCACCCCCACACCCGCCACTCTCCTCATCTCCGCTGTCCAGACCTATCAAAGCCTGAATGACGTCTCCAGCAGCACTTCGGTCCCTTTGTAATAGTTGATTACAAAAAAAAACACACACAAAAAACCCCAACAATCTGTATACGTCTTTTCATGTGTTTTCTGGTCTAGGTACTTTGACAAAGAAATGATAAGCAGTTTGCGGCGGTAGGTGATCGTCATTGATGGCTTGTTCTCATGGTTTGGGAATCATTCTTACAATTTTTGTTTTCTCGACTTTCTATCACGCAATGTACATTTGAAACATTTAGGATGTATTCAACTCGTGGTGTCAGACCAGCTGAAGAGTAACTCAACAGCTCATAGACTGCGCATGCGCATGGACAAATCAACAAAGCCAAGGAGACCGTATCCATCCCCTCCCCCCCCCCCCCCACACACACACACCTCCCCCCCTCGCCTTTGTATATTTATCCACTGCGCTAAAAGTCTTCAAGAGCTGAAAAAACAAAACCTTGAGGAAGTAAAATCTATACAATCTATATGCCTCTCCCTCATCCACCCCACCTCGTCCAACAACCCCTTTTTTCTCCTCTCATCTATTAAAACTTACCCATTTCCTTGCTTTGAAAAAAAGGAAAGTGTACAAACAACGGAACATGTGCCGTTCATTTTCATCACATGCAGAACGCCCAGGACACAGCGATGGTGATGGTTCTTGACCTGCAGCATTGGTCAGTGCCACAGCTTATTGTCACAGGTGTGTTGTGACAACTTTCGAAAAGGGAAAGTTGTGCTACTAGACTGCCAAGTATGGAACAAACATGATACATAATATGACGGTACAAAGTCAACGCGTTTTGATCTCATGTTCATGTATAGGCGAGAAACACACACACACACACACACACACACACACACACACACACACACACACACACACACACACACACACACCAAGACATCCTCCATAATCTCTTAGAAACAAATTCTCAGAACCAGCTTGATGACAGAAAGAGCGCAGACGAGAAGCCCCCTTCAGACAACCGTGAACTCCTTACACTCAGGGCTGCCGGGCTGCAGGAAGGTCACGATTCCACCGTGGTCTGTGTTTAAAAGGCTGTCATCAGTCACACTGAACGATTTCTTCGCGTTAATAGATTGAAGACTTGTGGTGATCAATCGTGTTGTTCTTGATCAGCTGGGATGATACGCCATCATGTCGGTCCGATTGTTGTGCTGCCACACTGTGCACATCACTTTATACATCACTGTACACATCACTGTACACATCACTGTACACATCGTTGTATGCAGCAATTTGAGAAGACTTTCTGAAAGGCGTGAAAACACTCGTATACTCCTCAATTTACTGGTCAACAAATGAAGGCTGACAGTTGGTCCTACTAAGCGTGGAACTGTTTTCAAAAAGTCTGTAAAGTTGATTCGAGCAATCCCTTTTTGCTACGATTCTACTTATTTCTTCCGAATCTTCTGTGAACTTGAATGTTACCGCCGTATCGAATGAAATATTTACTGGTAGGCCTACCTACAAATTCACTATACAAATTTATTTC
>CM065726.1:62138361-62145861 GCA_033310375.1 Conus canariensis
GCAAAACCAAAATTAATAAAACAAAATAAAATGAAAGAAACACCCAACGTTTTGCGCTAAGGAGAGGGACTTTCAGAGAGAGAGAGAGAGAGAGAGAGAGAGACAGACAGACAGACAGACAGACAGACAGACAGACAGACAGACAGAATCACTAGCTGACTTTCGTGACTTGATAAATGGAAACTTGACAGGCATTCATGGAGCCATTACGTGCCAACACATGATGTCAAACATCCCAGCCCTCCCTAACCGCACCTTCCCTCCACCCCCCACCCCCAGTCTCATCCACTCTTTCCCTCTTCTCTCCGCACATGTGAAATTGTTGAAATGAAAACGACTCCAGTAACAGACCTGTTCCTTTGTTACTGACGGTGAAAATAGAGCGCATGTCCCCCCCAGTGTCTTCCAGTCTAGGTAGTGATTGTATACCATCAAGAAATTGTCCTAATGATGTGGACAGGTTTGTTTTTTTTTACATTTCTTTCTTTCTTTCTTTCTTATTTCTTTTTGTTTTGTTTCTCAACATTCCGATGTTTGAGGCACGTACTTTTGGAATTCTATAAGAGATCCCACTCGCGGTGTGTAGCCATCGGAAGCGTAACTTAGGAACGTACTTGCTCTGTTTGTGCACGCGCAAGGACGAACTCGTTGTAGCACCCTGGACCCTGTCTATCCCTTCGTGTTTCATCTAGCGCAATGCCTTGTTCACTAGCTAAAAGAAATCCCAGAGGAAGTGAATCTCTACATCCCCATCCCCACCCCCACCCTCATTCTTTCCGTCTCCACTACCCTCCTTCTCTCTTTGCTCGTATCATGATTCGAGTTGACCCTTTGTGCTTGATTTTCCTATGTTAGAAAAAAAACCAGGAATATGTGGCACCTATCGGGTTATAATATGCACAGTATCAGAACAACAAGGCTGATGCAGGACTCCCCTACAATTAAGCGTTACAGGTCACTCTCGTGATTTTGGAAAGCACGGTTGGGTTACTAGATTGCGATATGGACAGAACAAGCAAATGACGAGGCTGAAGCAACGAGTTTTGATCTGAAAATCTTTTACAGGTGAGTGACACACGAAAACAGAGAGAGAGAGAGAGAGAGAGAGAGAGAGACAGAGACAGAGACAGAGACAGAGACAGAGACAGGGAGACAGAGACAGAGATACTGAGAGAGACAGAGAGAAGAACAAATGAATGGCTCTGCTGATAATAGGAAGCATCAGCGACAACAACAGAGAGACAGAGACACAGAGAGAGGCAGAGACAGAGACAGAGCGATAGAGAGAGACAGAGAAAAGAACAAATGAATGGCTTTGCTGATAGGAAGCATCAGCTGTTTTAAGCTGAGAAGAGAAGGAGAGATGGGAAAGGGGGGGGGGGAAGGGGAGGGGGGGCATAAAACTGCCCATGGGATTAAAAGAAAAGCTGCATGTTGTTTGATGCGAAATATGACAGAAGTTTGTGTATGAATGAGAGCTAGGGCAAGAGGGACTGTTTACAACGTGATCACTTATCCGGGATAGGAGTTCACGGTTAGAAAATGTGCTACTTAAGTGAACTAGGCCCAGAGAGAGAGAGAGAGAGAGAGAGAGAGAGAGAGAGAGAGAGAGAGATGCTTCAGACGCTTCAGATACGTTTTTTTTTATTGACAATGACCTACATGGCCTTTAAGGGGGGTGTACATTAATATTTCCAGCACCGAAAAACAAGTTTATAATGCAAAGAAACATAAATTGTAACGGATTACGTAAATGTTAATGATGAGGCTTGAAGCCATGTAGAAGAAAAAGAAAATAATGACGTGCTTTTTCATCACTCAAAATGAATATGTAGGTGGGTTTTTTGTTGTTGTTGTTGTTTTGTTTTGTTTTTAAGGTAACAACATGATCATAAACACAAGTGCCTCACCCAGGCACACATATTGACTGTTATAAAACTTTCCTGCACTGTCACATCTATCATCATCGTCCGCTTCATCATTAGCTATACTAGTGAAGAAAACAAAACCATTTCTTAATAAGGTCATCAAGTTTGCGAAATACATGAGAGAGAGAGAGAGAGAGAGAGAGAGAGAGAGAGGAGGAGAGAGAGAGAGAGAGAGAGAGAGAGAGGTTGCCTGTCTTCACGCACGTGGAAATGAAGCGGAAAGGCAACCCCCTAGTATCTCTTTGGGTCTGCCTTTACTCCTCCAACACTTCGATAGAAGACTTTCAGTCGCCCACAAAAGCATTAGCCATTAGCCATGTCTCCGCTGTCTCCACGGACAAGCATGTTGTTCATAGCCTTCACAGACAAGGATCAAAGGGGGTACATGCTCTTTTTTGTCCTGTGTCTCCAGTCCCATAGCCCCAGGGATTGAGGACGCCACTGCAAAGTGTCCAGTGTGTTGACAGATTAAAGGAGATCTGTTCTCACCTCTAACGATACGGGAACAAACGCTGACAATCACATCAGCTCAATCTCCGCATCAAAGGAAAAGACTCCACCGAGGAATCTGGGTTTCCGGACATGCCGAAGTCCAAGGGGATTCTTCTGTGGCGTTTGATGTTATTTTGTGAGTACAGGCAGCCTGTAGCGTTAGTTGTCTCGCCGTTTTCACACACCCGTTTAAGTTAGGCTTATCAGCAGCGTCGTATGCTTCAGGGTATTGCGGTCGAAACAATGAAAACCACAACCAAACCAACACTATTGATGTGACAGCAACAACAACAACAACAATGATGATGATAATAATGATGATAACAATAATGATAATGATAATAATGATAATGATAATAATAATGGCAATAATGATGATGATGATGATGATAATAATAATAATAATGAAAAAAGACAACAACAAAAACAATGAAAATAATGATGACAACGAAAAACAAAATAATGACTGAATAGAAACTCCATGGAAAACTTGGTAGCGGAACGTCTGCAGAGAAGGAAACCCCTCAGGTTAAGTGATACGGCCCTAAACTCCTCACAGTCTACAGGGGATTTGAGCTGCATGTGGATCATAAACCCTAAATGCCCTTCTGCTGCCAGACTTGTTGCTCGTCTTATAATAATTATAGTGCTGGTACAACAACAATAGCAACAGCACAAAAAACATCAACTACTATAGCACTACAACTGGCTGCTGCTGCTGCTGCGCTGACTAACTGATGATGATGATGATGATGATATATGATGATGATGATGATGATGATGATGGTGATGATGTGAAGACAAGAAGAATGTCAAGACAGCGCTTGAAAGATGCTGTCTCAAAAACATACAAGAACAATGATTGTAAACCGATATACTACTAGCCGTTGACATCACATGTATAGGAAAGTGCGCGCGTGCTTGTATATCTATGTGTGTGTGTTGATGTATGTATGTATGTTTATGTATGTGTCTATGTATGTATGTGTTGTAGATATGTATGTATTGTATGTATGTATGTGTATTTTGTGTGTGTGTTTGAGAGAGAGAGAGAGAGAGAGAGAGAGAGAGAGAGAGAGAGAGAGAGAGTTAAGAAACAAAAAGTGTACGAATAGAAGAAGAAGAAGAAGAAGAGAGAAGAAGAAGAAGAAGAAGAGGAGAAGAAGAAGAAGAAAAGAAGAAGAAGAAGAAGAGACAAAGAGGAGGAAGAAGAAGAAAAGATGATGATGATGATTATGATGATGATGAGATGATGACAAAGAGAAGAAGAAGAAGAAGAAGAAGAAGAGACGAAGAAGAAGAAGAAGACGAAGAAGAAGAAGAAGATGAGAAGAAGAAGAAGAAGAAGAAGATGATGATGATGATTATGATGTGATGATGATGATATGACAAAGAGGAAGAAGAAGAAGAAGAAGAAGAAGAAGATGATGACGAAAGAAGAGAAGAAGAGAGAGAAGAGAAGAAGAAGAAAGGGATTGATGGTTGGCATGATGAATAGGAGGTGAAGGGGAAGAGGAAGAGAAGGCAGAGCAGGGAAGGAGGTGGACAGGGTTATGGAGGGGAAAGGAAGAGGAGGAACAAAAAGAAAGAAAATGTAAGAAAGAAAAAAAAAAAGACAAAGAATGAAAGAAAAGAGGGAAGAACGTAAAGAAAGATGGAATGAAAGGAATAAGAACAAATGAGATGAAGGAGGATTGAATGGGAACAAGAACAAGAGATGAGAGAGAGAGAGAGAGAGATTAAGGAGAATGGCATGCAAGCTTCTCATACTTCATCTTCACAGATACAGATCGAATTCGGGGATGGGGCCGTGTTGTGCTAGTCGTACGTGCGCGCGCGGGTGTGGTGTGTGATGTGTGTGTGTGTGTGGCGTGTGTGTGTGTGTGTGTCTGTGTGTGTGTGTGTTATGAGGGGGATAGGGAATATACGGGACAGAAGAAGTTAAGAGCAGGGTGGAGTGACTAAGATGTGTTCTTGCAATGCTAACATGTCGACGGTTATGACCTACATAAAACACACATTAAAATGTTCAGTCACATTCAAAGCCTTCAAGTTATACCCGCCTTCCCTCTAAAGGGTGTGATTTCTTACATGTCAGGAGCTATACGTTTGTGTCTCCTTGATAGCCGTGGAAGCCAGCGCAGCCTAAATAGATGTCCAAGTGATCTCCCCTGCGACGTGAAACTGACCTTGGTGAGTAGCGAGTTGCAATATTGTCTGAGGGAGCTCAAGACAACAGCTGGGCTTGTTATCACCAGTGAGAGTCCGCCTGTGTTTGACAAGGGTGGGACAGAGGGTCCCACTGAGCCAAGCTGAGGAGCGTCAGGAAATTAGCTCCCACTGGTGGCAACACAGGCTGGTGTAGGTAAAACAATGTTTGGATTTCAAGGAAAGGAAAGTAATGTTTCTGTTCAGGAATTATCTCAAGAACAGGGGAAGGAAGTTGACTGAATGAGGATAAACAGTAAACAAGTTGGGTATTTTATGCTCCCATAAGAAAACCTAACACAGAGTAACTTTTATTCAAGACTGGCACAGCCTTTTAAACTTGAATAAAGTCAGACAAATACATAGATGAACAATCTAATAGTGGGGGAAAAAACAAGCGCAGGCCAACAACTGAACCATCTTCATAGTAATGACTTGGCAAAGATTTGGACTTAAGGAGTGGGGGGGGGGGGGGGGGGGAATTTGAAGATGGATAAACTGGGAACTTGAAATTAAGAAAATATGTTACAGATATGAAAACTCTTCACTAGCTGCACAAGGGAACCATCGCAATCCCTTTTGAAGGCAGATATATTTGTATTGCCTGCTCCGAGGCCTTTCGTCCGCTGGGTCGGACTCATCAGGGAGACACGGCTGGTTGTGTCTGCGCTCCTGGCGTCAAATAGAGACACACCACAGTCCATAATACTGTGGTGTTCTGACCACCAAGGGTGCAAAAAAGAATCCAATAGCACCCCCAAAGCAGCCAGCGAAGAGTTGTAAATGAAACCAAACGAAAGTGTGGGGAGGAAAAAAGTTGCTGAAAAACTAAAGACATTATGCAAATAGTATAAAATGTAGGGGACAATCTTTGAGCCTACGCTTGAGATCACCAAGATGCAAGGAATCAAAGAAATAACATCAGCAGGAAGAAACAAATCAAATAACTCAATTAATCATTCCGATTTGAATGAGGATAACTTTCTGCCCCCTTTTTTGTACGTTGATCAAAACGAATTTAAAAAGTTAAAAAAAAAAAAACTTTCTGCCCCCTTACCTCTGTAAGAGTCTCGTTGGTGTTTTGAAGAAGAAGAGTACAACTTGAGAGTTTCTGTTTATGACAGTTCGAACGTCGGGTGAGTGACTTTATGCCTCTGCCTTATTGCTTGAAATTTGCTTTCCAAATCCAATTTTTTTTAGGTAATAATCTACTGGTTCTTGTTGGTAGCTCTCTCGCTTCTGTCTCTACTCTTTTTTGATCTCGCCTTTATTCTCAAACAGCAGAACGTCTAAAGTGACTGGTTTGCGTTTACTTCAGGTCTATTAACGGGGTTTTAAACGTTCTAAGAATGTCATGATTGTGATAACTTTATTGCTGAATTCTGGTTAAAGCCTGTAACTCGGATTTCTAGGATTAACATTCCTTTTATATACTGCATTATCTATGACATCCTAAAAGAAAAATTGGGGCGCTATTTTAGGATACTTTATTAACTTGGCATACATAGTCGGGCGTAGTTGGAATTACTTTGTAAGGACTGAATGCCATTTTTTCCCCTTTCTTTCTTTTTCTTCTTTTAATCTTATAGGTGTCGTTTTCTCATTCACCGACTTAAAATCAGCGAAACTGTGCAATAGCTGGTAGATTTGGCATCCTTAGTTTTGTGCTTCAAACTGTTTGGGTTGGTGAATATTTTTAAGGGAAAAAAAGAGTGAACGTTTGATGTGACGTTTATTTATTTATTTATTCATTTTTTTGGTTTGGTTTGGTTTTCATTGGGACTTCACTGTGTTCTATCTTTGTTCAACACGGAAGATTTCGATCGTGATTGAAATAGGTTCATCTTTTTTCCCAAGTGAATTATTGCGTGAATGTCTTAATCAATATAAGGACAGAGACAGAGAGCAGAAGGAAAGAGAAAACGTAAGGGAGAGTCACGGAAAGATTGAGGAATGGTTTTAGGACGAAAAGAGAGAGAGCTGGAGGAGACATGATTACAGAGAGAGAGAGAGAGAGAGAGAGAGAGAGAGAGAGAGAGAGAGAGAGTGAGGAGTAGAGATGAGGAGTTTGACGAGAGAGAGGAGGAGAAGAACAGTGAGGGACAGTTCAGAAAGATTGAGGGAATGGTTTAGGACGAGAAGAAGAGAGATGGTGGGGAAGTACAGGATTGAGGAAGGTAGGAGAAAGAGAGAGCTGGAGAGAGAACGAGAGAGAGAGAGAGAGAGAGAGAGAGAGAGAGAGAGAGAGAGAGAGAGAAGCAGAACAGGAATGACAGGAAAGAAAAACAACAAGCATGAGCTGGAGTCCAGGACCTGAAACCTGTCGGCCATTCTCTTTGTCCTGTAAGGAAAAGGACCCCGAAAGTTGAAAACTAAGAAAAGCCATCGTTTCAATAAATTCCATTACATTCCTAAAACAGCTTCTTTTAATGAAATCCGAGGGTGACACTGATTCTGTTCTGTTTCTATTCGAATCCCGTGTGGATTTTTGTCTCCGGCCTGAAGATGAAAGGACATTTGCATTTCTTCGCTTTTTCGGTGGAGTGCTTATCCTTATATCAGAATCTTTCCTTGAAAACAGGATACATCGTGACATGACCTAAACTTCGAACTTTTGCGTTAAGTTTCCGTGCACCAATGAAAGTTTCCGTGAAAAAAAAAATCAGAGCTAATTTTCAGAAAGTGAATGAGTCTTTTGCTGCTTTTCCTGATCAGACTTAAAATCTTTTTGGATTGATTGGTTGAATCTTTTTTTTTTTTTTTTTGCATGCTTTCGACTCAGCGTAATTTGCTTTTGAGAGAGCAGATATCATACAGTCAGTTTTTCCGTGTTAACTTACTTTTCAGTCTGCGGAAGTGTGTGCCCCTGTAG
>CM065726.1:62150861-62163361 GCA_033310375.1 Conus canariensis
TGGGTTGTAAGTTGATTCAATTGATACTCCATTGAAGGAAACTGGTGAAGGTGATTGCCCTGATGTCTTATTGTTGAGAGTGCAGACCAATGTCTGGACTTTCTAGGATTGATGGACTATCAATTTCTTGTCACTACTGTGAAATGTTGTTCTGCGCTGATGAACTGCTTCCGTTCTCCTTTGAGCATTCTCTGAGGTTTTGTAGATAGAACTGTCATCTGCTGGTGTCATCACTCAAGCAGTTCCATTTCTGTTGAGGCTTACAATGCCGTTAGTGTTAAACATTGTATAAAATAGGGGAGAAAAAGTGAATCTTGAGGTTATCGCTTGAAGAGATTATGACATTCAGACGTTCGGCCTACAGACTGTAGGATGACAGTGCGATCCTGAAATGCTGGTGCAATCCATCTGTTCCACCAAAGGGGTTAAACGATTTGTTTGCGTCTTCAGCATCTTCTGCTCTTTAACTTTCCTGTGATATTTCCTTCATTGTTGTCATACTGAAAAAAAGGTTCTTTCGCTTCGTTTGTTTAGTTTCGATAGTGTCTGCATCCTGAATAAGACAGGAAATGGTCAATTCCGTGATGTAGAAGTGCTTCCGCACTTATGCCTCCTGTGGATTCTGCTCCAGTGAGTGCACAGTCAGTGACACTGTCAGTGTCACCCTGTCGCCCTGTATGACTTTGATTGTGTCGGAGATGATGTTGTCAGTGCGCTGAGAACTTCTTCATTCAACATCCCTTCAGTGCAATGCTTTAAGAGTTGGTACTATGGTTTTGATTATGCATTAAGATTTCCATACAGTACAGTCTCAAAATTCATCTTCTATCTCCTCCTAAAAGATTCAAACCGTTTTTGACGTGTGGGAATTCGGATGTATATGTATGCATTGACGAGTACAAGGCTTTTCTGATTACCATCAGATCTTTCCAGTCTCACACCCATTAATTCACATGTGCTGTTACACAATTTTTTTTTTTCGAAGTCTATCCTGGTCAGTTTGTTTTTCAAGTTGTTTCATAATGTCCTGGCTCGTCCTCGTCAATCATGCTTTAGAATTTCAAGATTACGAAGTCGTCAAATTGTAATTGTCTGTGGGTGGTACTTGTAGTTTCTTATAAACACAGGACATCAGTCAGATGATGATTTTTGAATTGTTGAGATCCTCTTTCTAGCACTGTGGCATTTCCAAATACAAATCCTGAAACATGTATTGAACAGTCTTTCAGCTGTTGTTACATTCCTAGCTAGCTGTCTTCTTCCTTCACCTGTTTTGCTATGCAGACTGTTGTTCTGAGATGATCCAGTGTTAAGTCCCAAAGGTTGCATCTGAAGATCCCCAAGGTGCAGGGGAGACATTGTTTTTGAGAATCCGTGAAAAGGAATTCTTAGTGTTGAGGTGTCGTAAGCGGTCGCCCCAATAGAGCATCAAACCAGGAAAGGGCAATGGACGTCCACGCATGCCCAGACCGATGAAGTTCTTCAGCCTGGTGTCGCCCTAGAGCCAGATCATACTGTTCGAAACTGTTTAACCCAACAGACATTGATCCAATCGGTACTGTATGAAAGCCTTGGGATTGGGGGAGATTTACTCCTGAAAGGAAAGTGGCAGCAGGGGACATAATGGTGAAACGTATCCACCCTGAAGTTATCTGTTTCAGACTCAGTTTCATCAAAGAGGTGTCACTGCGTGCAGACTTGTCCATATACGCTACACCATATCCGCTAAGTTTGGAGGCCACGTTGCGCATGATTTCAAGCTGATGGGTACACGAATTAATGACTAAGATGAGAGAATTTAAGATGAGGTCTCGTGGCTGCGACTGAGCAGATGTCTGACCCACGCATTAGCCCAACGCTCTGGACAGAACTTAAGATTAAGTAACCTATCTAATATTGGCTGTGCTGTTATTATCATTGTATGTGTGTGTGGTGAGCATGCACGCGTGTGTGTATATGTGTGTACATGAATGTGTATGTGCCAGTGTATGCAGTGCGCGAGTGCATGTGTGTGTATGATGTGTGTGTATGCGTTTCCGTGTGTGTGTGTGTGTGTGTGTGTGTGTGTGTGTGTGGTGTGTGTGTGTGTGTTGTGTGTGTGGTGTTGTGAGTACAACCTTGAGTTAATCTGACAATAAATTGGTTTCAGTCAGTCAGTCAGTGTGTGTGTGTGTGTGTGTGTGTGTGTGTGTGTGTGTGTGTGTGTGTGTGTGTGTGTGTGTGTGTGTGTGTGTGATCTGTAGGCTTATGTGAGCATCTCCTGCGTGCACGCATCTGCAATGTATGTGTCCATATGTGTGTGTATGTGCGTGTGTGTGTGCCTGTGTATATGGGCATATACGCACGTGCGTATATGAATGCGCGTGTGTGTGTATGCGCGCACGTGTGTGAGTATGTGCGTGTATGTGCGAACGTGTGTGTATGTATGTGTGCATGCACGCAAGCAATTGCATACAACTGAAACAACGAATTGTTCGTATATCAAAAAGTTTTTTTTAAACGTTTATCACCACAAATCCAAAAGAATCTTGTCTGTGGACAGACATATCGCTGCCTTCAGCTGTTAGATGGATTTAGTCTTGCCTAAAATGAACTCGGCTGGTTGACAGGTAGGTATGTGGGATTGAGTCAAAAAGCGTACGAACTGTTAGTAGAAGCAGAATACCCAGGCAAGCAGAAGTGGATGTCTTACGTAAGAGTGGAGCTGAACTGAACGAATGCGGGTTTCATTGTCTACGACTAAACCGAAGCGCCCGAGATGTGAAGTAGCTTTCCTAAGCGACTGGCGAAAGATCTGACTGCCGTTGTCAAAACTGGAACCTCCAGACCTAAGATTGCAGCACTTTAATGGAATGCCGTGTGTGCGTGCTTACATCCTGTGTGAACACAGCACAGGCTTCCAGGGACCGTCTCCCTGCTGGCTTGATCGACAGTGGAGGACAGTACTTTTTCTGGGTCCCACCCGCACCTTAGGGTGTATCTTTTTTCTTGTATAGATTTAATTGAACATTTGGCTATATACAATCTCTCAATCCTCATATTCATACGCATGGTCACAAAAACCTAAAGTATGGCATGAAAAAAACTTGTAGTCCTGTACTCTGTTTGTGTCCAGGGCGGTAACTAACCCCCTCTCTTTCCAAATGTTGCTTCATGTTCCACCCTCAGTCACTCCGTTTTGAAAACTTGCTGTCGACGTTCCAGATGTTTCTGTTCATCATTATCGTAATATACGCCTGCAAGTAAATGCCTGTCATCAGTTGTGTTCATTATGTCCATAGTCAACAGAAGATGACGTTCATGTCACACTTGCTTGCCCAGAATGGCAGGACAGGAGATTGTACTTTTTTTTAACAGGCTGTCTGAGAACAAATTAAAAAAGAAAGATCTTGTTTGTTCCGCCTGTCGGTAAATGAAAATTTCGTGAACCAAATTCACACACACACACACACACACACACACACACACACACACACACACACACACACACACAACCACACACACCACACACACACACACACACACACACACACACACACACACACACACACACACACACACACACACACACTCACACACACACACACACACACACACACACACACACACACACACACACACACACTCACATACACATACACGCACGCTCACATGCGCGTGCGCACACACACTCACACACACACACACACACACACACGCGCGCGCGCGCGCGCGCGCGCGCAGCCTCATCATCAGCACCATAACCATCTGCACCATCAACCACAGCTAAAAGCAACGACAACAACAACAACAACAGCCGCAACAACAACATAAAACACAAAGGCAACCTCATCAACGACAATGAAAACCAAGAAGAAGGAGAACAACAACAACAACAACAACAATAACAACAACAACGAAACAGCCAACAACAACAAATACAGAAGAAAGAAACGAAGAGAGTAAACACGGGCTAAAAAAAGAAAAAGAAAAAAGAAAAACGACGGAAGAAGTCGATTGACATCAGTCAATATTCTTAATGGCTTAAGGTTTCCCCCTCCGTGAACTGAAGGAGGTGGACGTCAAGCCCAACAAAGGCACGGTTACGACACGTGGAGTCACGGCACTGGCACCGCCGGGGCTTCCGGGGCCACCCGAATGCCAGGGGGAAATTATCTGTCTGTTTTCGTTTATTATTATTCATCGCTGAACCGAATCCCTCTTCGGAGAAGGGAAACCATTTCAGTTAACATTGCGTTCTGAAAGGAACGAGGGTGACTTGTTCGTGTTCCTCGAGTATTTGTTGAACTTTCCGAATACCTCTTTCTCTGTTATCAAGATCTGAAGACTGCTTTTGCTTACATGACAAAAAAAAAAAAAAAAAAAAAAAAATACCCATTGATCTGCACGCACAATGGGGGTGAGCATAACAAGAACAGTCACTACGACTAACGTTCTCCGCCGGGCCGTTTCAGTACAGGGGGATTTTTTCCCTCGGAGTTAACATTGGTTCTGACTCCATTCCCCATACAGTCCTTCGAATGAGACTATAAACCGAGGTTCCGTGTGTGAACGCACGCGTAACATCTTGCACACACGTAAAATCCCATCACCTACTTTCGGAAGAGAAGGCCAGATTGGCCGTTGGTATGGATGACACGTTACACATAGCATGTACCCTCCGTAAGAAATGGAAAGAGTAAAGGAAGTTAGAAAACTGAATGAACGATATTGAATGATATGGACTGGATGACACGGGAAACGACTAATTGAGGCGCCAGCGGGCAGCTCTTCAGTCGGCACTACCCAGGTAGGCAGCCTGTTGTGTAAACGAATGTGGATTGTAAAGCGCTTAGAGCTTGGTCTCTAGCCGAGAATAGGTGCTATATAGGTATTCATAATAATAATAATATTAATAATAATAACGATGATAATAATAACGTTAGATAAGAACAACAGAATAACCAGCTGTTGTTGTATGCCGCGGGCTATGGTCTGGGAGCTGAGTTCGAGTCTCATCCCAGGCATCTATTTACACCGTTATTTTTTTTCCATTCTGTCCACTTTATACCCAGAAGTTTGTGTGTTGTAATTTGAAATGGGAAGACTGGAACCACACAGTCGATTGTCATCCAATTAATGGATGCATCTCTGACATTGGTGCTCAAATTTCCCGACCATCGTTGCAGGTGTCTGTATTTCCCGGGCCTGTCTGACTTTCGGATATATATATATATATATATGTGTGTGTGTGTGTGTGTGTGTGTGTGTGTGTGTGTGTGTGTGTGTGTGTGTGTGCGCGCGGCGCGTGCAAGAAAATGTAGACATCAATCTTGTTATCGGAGTCACGGGCCAGAATGGGGACCCAAACAGTCATCTTCATCTACCTCATCCTCACTAAACACCACAAAATCTCAAATTGTGTAGCATTTTGTGTGTTCTGCTCCAGTGACGACTGCGATTTTGATTTAGTCGGTGCTCCATGCTCCACATTCCACGCTCACGGGGAAGTAGGTTTGAAAGTTTTCGTTTTAGGCATGCTCAAAGGGGTGCTCTACGGCTGAGGATGTTCGCTCACGCTGGTTCCACGACCGAGCGTCTGTTGTCTGTAAGGAGCTTAATTGGGTGCTGTTCTGTATGTGATGGACAAGAACAAGCATCACTCTACACAACGAATTCGACACCAGCAGCCCACGTGGCGGGGTAATCAAAAACGGTCACACACGTAATGTTCTCATCCCCAGCTGATGCATTTGTACCATAGCGTTCAAGTGCTTCGGCTGTTCGGATGATCCCTGGAGTCTTTTAGCCAGGGTACGACGACAACAACGACGACGACGACAACAACAACAACAACAACAATGACACCAGCAGCGCTGTGTCTCCTCGGGTGGGTTGCCTCACAGCTTGATGCTGACTGCTCCATAAATAGTGCTGATGCTGGGGCTACGACTCGGCGAGCACGGATGTGGGTGTGGCGGACCCGGAATGAGTGGCGTGTAAGTAATGCCACTTGGGGGGGGGGGGGGGGGGGGGGGGCGTGGAGTTGAACAGCAAATAAACGAATAAAGGAGGGGGGAGGAGAGGGTATGCCAGAGAAGTGGTGGGGGAGGATTAGTGCGAGAGCTATGAAGGCATGACTAAAAGAAAGACAGAGGGGAAAGAAAGTAGAATGATGAGGAGGACGGTGCGTCCAGCACAAGGGGTGAGGACTGGAGGAGGAGGAGGAGTGTGAAAATCGGTGGAGGGATGGGAGGGGGGGGGAGATGGTGAAAAGTGGAGCAACAAATAGGAAGGCAGGAGTAGAGGCGGAGGAGGGGGCAGGGCAGTGGGAATGTTCACAGTATAGGAACCAGGGGGCACGCAGAGGAAAGACACGAAAGGTGGAGAGAGTGAGCTGAGGAGTCGGTACAGGAGGAAGAAGACAGACATGAAAGACTGAAGGTGTAAGAGGGGAGAAATATGTGTGTAGAGCTGACAAGGCAGAGGAGTGACCGAAGATTGTGAAGGAGTGAAGGAGTGAGGGGTGAAGGGTAAAGAGGAAAAGGGAGGAGACAGAAGGAAATAGCGACATCCATTATCACCATCACAACCACCACCACTACCACCATCATCATCATCATCATCATCATCGTCGTCGTCGTCGTCATAAAAAAATACTAACAAACCGCACAGGAGAACAAGGGGGGAAGGAATTGGTGATTTAAAGTGTGTTTATTGGTGGATGAGTTTGAAAAGAGAGAGAGAGAGAGAGAGAGAGAGAGAGAGAGAGAGAGAGAGAGAGAGAGAGAGAGAGAGAGAGAGAGAATTTTACTGTGTTCTAAGCTTCAAGCCCATTCACAATTGTAAACGTGAAGAAAGGGACGGAAACTGAAAGGCCGATGGAATCGAACAAGATATTTTGTGGATCCATCAAAGTCCTCGTGGCACCATATCTATAACGCGGTAATTGAGTCGGTCTATGATATGATATAGCCATCGATCTTGGCGCCACGATCACATGATGAAAGAGGAAGAGAAAAAGGAAGAAATTCTAGGAACTGCCCAGACAAGATATTTCCTTCCTCATCGTCACTGAAACGTACACTGTTTTCTCTATATTTACGGAAACTAGCAAGAACGTTATGGATTTTTTTTTTTACAACGTTTTCTTCTAAACAAGTTAATCGTTTTGTTCGCGCGTTCCATTCCCATTCTGTTGCTTCGATACTGGTTCGCCTGCCGCACTGTTCACACTATCTCCGTTGTCAGTGTGAGGTGGGTTATCTTCCGTTTGTCCAATCACTGCGTCATGATCTGTGTGTGTGTGTGTGTGTGTGTGTGTGTGTGTGTGTGTGTGTGTGTGTGTGTGTGTGTGTGTGTGTGTGTCGACGTCCAATGGCGCACAACCACACGCACTGACCTGATCGTCTTTCGTTTGCTTTGCATTTTCAGTCGAACTGCATTTTCCAAATCTAATTCATTGTCGGGACACTGTACGTTCCAACACAATAAACGATGCGTTTGCTGTCTAAGTTTATGCACCTTACCAGCACAGGGAACTACCTTGTTTTCTCTGAATATGTTGTAGGCAATACAGTTCTCTTAAATATGATATAAACTGGATGATTTCAGAAGCAAGAGCACAGAGGGGGACGAAGATAGACTTGGCACTTGCTCTTGAGTCGAGAGAGAGAGTGAGAGAGAGAGAGAGAGTGAGAGTGAGAGAGAGAGAGAGAGAGAGAGAGAGAGAGAGAGAGAGAGAGAGAGAGAGAGAGAGAGAGAAGGTAGGATGGAAGCGCAAGGGTTATGAAGTGAATGTCTGGATCCTGGTAAGTTTACTAATTAGTCCATTGGCACAGGCTGTTTTTAGTTTGTGGAACATTTTATATTGTTTCAGTCTCTGAAAGATAATGTCCGTCTTTTCTTGTTCTTCGGCAAAGCTTTCCACATCAATGAGGGAATTATCTGGTTGGCAGAGCTCTTTGTGACCAGTTAGCCTGAACTAATTCTTTTCTATTTGAGCTGTGTCCATAGAGGAGAGTTTTTTGAGATTTTTTTTTTTTTACTCCACTCGCTGTTTAAGCCTGCATTAGTTATGAAAGAGAAAACTAGATGACGACGGACCTTTTCCTACTCGTGTGGTGCCAAACGGCAACAGAGTAGAGGGTTTGAGCCTGCAAAGATGTGCAATTATAACACAGTGTTTAAGGCATACTAGGTACATTTTATTGTATGTGAGAAGACCTGGTGCACCTTTGTTGGGACACAGTGAGCGTGCAGCGAAGGGCATCAAAGATGTTGCAGAGGGACCTCCTGTTCCTTCTTCCTAGAATACGGAGAAGTGGATCACTTGATGGAATATGCCACTGGTGTGCAGGAAATCTTTGTCCGCTGACGGAAAGGGAGATCGGTTGGATCGTGGATTACAGTTCAGGAGGAATCTGTACACAAACTAGTTTGACTTTATATACCAGATTGTCACAATGTCCAGTTTTGTGCCTGGCCTTAAGACAGACAATGGAATACCTTTTTACCGAAGATGCAAGAGTATCAAACTGATTTAAACAAAAAGACACGAGAAGAAAGTTGGGAATAAAAAACTTAATCTGACGTTCAACTTCTATCAGTTTATAATCTACTGAAAATGCGATGCAAACAAGAAGCAAAGATGTCTTTAAAGAAACGACATCTTTCCTTGTTATGTACTTCCTCTCTCTCTCTCTCTCTCTCTCTCTCTCTCTCTCTCTCTCTCTCTCTCTCTCTCTCTCTCTCTCTCTCTCCTCGTCCTCCTCGTCCTCGTTCTCCTCCTCCTCTTTCCTCCTCCTCCTCCTCCTCCTCCTCCTTCTTCTTCTTCTTCTTCTTCTTCTTCTTCTTCTTCTTCTTCTTCTTCTTCTTCTTCTTCTTCTTCTTCCAAAGCACACCATAAACAATAACATTTTCTGAGTGATTGGAGTTCTTCACCGATTTTATTGACGGGTCGCCCTGTGCTTCACATGTGATGAAACAGCATGTTAATAAATGGCCCGAAACTTGCACGCTGAAACCGTCTCCATGCTGAAAGGAAGATTGTCTTCCGTTTCCGTGTGTGTTTACTATTTTTTACGGTCTGTTCTTGTTTGTTTGTTTTATTAATCACTGTCGAGCAGCTGTTACTTCGACCGTTCGTCAAATTTTACTCGTATTTTTCCAGCTTTTTTTTTTTCTTTTTCTTTTTTTCTCTCTATTACTTCAAGCCAGTGATCCTACGCGAAGCGGTGTGAACTTAGGATAGAGATCTCTGCCAGTCTGCTCAGGCGGGAGAGACAGACTGGCAGATAAACCAATAAAAGGGTAGACAGACAGACAGACAGACAGACAGACAAACAGACAGACCGGCAGATAAACCAGGAAAAGGTGTAAACAGAAAAAAAAGACAGACAGACAGACAAACAGATAGACAGGTAAGCTGTAAGGCAGACAGACTAGCAGGCAAAACACATCGATAAGCAATCAGACAGTCGTACAGATAGTTCAGGGGACAAACAGACAGGCAGGCAGGCAGACAAGCAGACAAACATATACCAGCAGCTAGGCGGGCAGACGAACAGATAATGAAGCGAGCAGGCAGACAGAGAGAGAGAGAGACATTCAGGCAGGAAGCAAGCAAACGTATACACAGGCAAGCTGATAGGCAGAGAGACACCCAGATAAACAGTTAGGCAGGCAGTGGGGCAAACTGGAAAGCAGTCAGGCAGACAGACAAACAGACGAACAAACAGGCAGACAGGAAAAAAAAACAGATAGATACCCATTGGCAGGCAGGCAGATCAACAGATAGACGGACAAGCCGGCAGACAGACAGACAGGTTTTCAGACGGACAGCCTGTCAGATAGGCCAAAAAAAAAAAAAAGGTAGACAGGCAGGCAAACAGGTGGACTTCAGGTAGGCAGATAAGCAGACTGACAGGCAGTCAGGCAGGCAAGGGGACAAACAAGCAGGGAAAGAGACAGAGAGACACAGAGACATACAGACCACTCACGCAGACAGGCTGAAAGGCAGGCAGGCAGGCAGACAAACAGACGGACAGATAGACAAAGAGATACGCAGTCGGGCAATCAGGTCAGGCTGGCATACAAGCAAGCGGGCAGGGAGAGAGAGAGAGAGAGAGAGAGAGAGAGAGAGAGAGAGAGAGAGAGAGAGAGAGAGAGAGAGACTGACACACAGGTAGTCAGGCCTCTTGCATACATGCAGGCATAAAGACGAGCAAACAGACATACAGACTAGACCAGACAGGCAGGCAGGCAGGCAGAGACAAACAGAAATGCAGGCAGGCAGCCAGATAAAACAGACACACAGACAGGAAGATAAACACAGACAGAGAGACAGACACACGGAAGACAGACAGACAGGGTGGCAGACTGACAGCTTGCCAGGACCCAAAACCAATGCTCAGCTCATCTCTATCTGGCTGAATATTCAACAGGTAGATACAGTTAAATAGAGAATGAAAGTGCGTCCGTTTGATTCAAGTGCGAAACTTTGATTACGTTTAAAAACCTACGAGAACTAGGAATCCTTCCTGAATTCTAAGCCGCTTTTCAGATTTCGCTGCCCTTTGAAGGACGAGGATAACTTCGATTTTGTATTAAAAGTGATCTTCGTATAGCGAACTGAGAAACCAACTGAGTTGAAGAAGTACGTTAGTATGTGAGTGGATAAGTAAAAGTGGTGACTTTTCTTGGTCTTCTTGTTAGATGTTTTTGTGTTTGTTTTACTTTCTTTTCTTCTTCTTCTTGTTGTTGTTGTTGCTGTTGTTGCTACTCTTCCTGCTCCTCTTCTTCTTCTTCTGCTTCTTCTGCTCTTCTTCTTCTTCTTCTTCTTCTTCTTCTTCTTCTTCTTCTTTCTTCTTCTTCTCTCCTCTTCTTCTTCTTCTTCTTCTTCTTCTTCTTCTTCTTCTTCTTCTTCTTCTTCTTCTTCTCCTCCTCCTCCTCCTCCTCCTCCTCCTCCTCCTTCTTCTTCTTCTTCTTCTTCTCTTTCTTTCATGTCCTCTCTCTCTCCCTCCTTTTTCTCCTTCTACTCCTTCTTCTTCTTCTTCTTCTTCTTCTTCTCTCTCTCTCTCTCTCTCTCTCTCTCTCTCTCTCTCTCTCTCTCTCCCCTCTCTCTCTCTCTGTCACCATCATCAAAACTAAAACAGCTACCTGGTCCCCATGGGAAACAGCTCAACCATGTAAAACACGAAGATGTTGTGACAAAGCTGCCAAAATCCAGTAATGAAGGGGGTCCCGAAGGAAGTGGCTGAACTTCCTGGGGAGATACTCTCTAAGGAAGTGGGTGTGAGGCTGTCGTACCTTCCAGTAGGATTTCTGCTGCCCACACCACAGGCGATAACGGCGTCAACTGATCTCTTGGATTTCGTTTCGTTGATTTGCTCCTTCGTTCGTATCAACGTTTCTCATGCACGGAGTTCCAGACACCTTGCAAGGGGTGTGGCGTTACGTCTGTCTAACTGCACTCTTTCAGCCTGATATCAGGCATCAGTGAAATCTGAACGATTCCATCCCACTCCCCTCCCACACCCCTCGGTATTCACACTAAACTTCATCGAAACTTGTTTAGGGGTCGATGAATTCGTCGAGTACACGCCACAAGAAAACAATTTTGATAACGTCTTTTAATTAGTGTGCGGTGGTGCCTAAATGACCTCTTTGGTTGTCTTAAAGACCTGAAACCCAATCACTGCCAGTCTGTCCCACTTACTTCTTAGTTTCACGGAGACTGATCAACTGGTTACACATGCCTGTTGTAGCCATGTAATGGAGCTCTGACACACGGGAACCATGAAACAACAACAACAAAAACACCACGGTGGCCTAGTCATTGTGGGGAAAAAAAGAAAACGGTTACGTTTTTAACAAATTGTGCCCAGACACTTTTCCTTTTAAAACAAAAACAAAACAAAACAAACAGACAAATAAACAAACAAAACAAACAAAAATCCAAAAGGTACTTATAGCTTCTGCTGTTGCCCGGATGACAATATGTGCTAGTTACAAACAAAACAAACAAACAGACAAATAAACAAACAAACAAACAAAGTTCCAAAAAGTACTTATAGCTTCTACTGTTGCCTGGATGACTATCTGTGCCAATTACAACAATTGGCGGAAGTATTATGCTTGGGCGACATTTGGTGCTGTAGCAGAGACACATGTCTTTCACTTTATTTCTTATGCTATTTCGGTGCACGCGCGCGCGCGAGTGTGTGTGTATGTGCGTGCGTGCGTGCGTGCGTGCGTACGTGTGTGTGTGTGTGTGTGTGTGTGTGTGTGTGTGTGTGTGTGTGTGTGTGTGTGTGAGTGCATGTGCGTGCGCGCACACGCGCACGTGTGAATATGTTGTGCGTGCGTGCGTACGTGCGCGTGCATGTGTACGTGTGTGTTTGTGTGTGTGCGCGCACGCGCGCGCGTGTGTTTTGTGTTGATGTGTGTGTGTGTGTGTGTGTGTGTGTGTGTGTGTGTGTGTGTGTGTGTGTGTGTGTGTGTGTGTGTCCTTTTTTTCT
>CM065726.1:62168361-62173361 GCA_033310375.1 Conus canariensis
TACACACACACACTCACTCACACACACACACACACACACACACACACACACACACACACACACACACACACACACACACACACAGCGGGCACACACACACAATTACACTTTCACACACTTTCACACACACAGACACACAGACACAGACACAGACACACAGACACACAGACACAGACACACAGACACAGACACAGACACACACACACACACACACACACACACACACACACACACACACACACTCATATGTGTGCACATGCGTGCGTGGGTGTGTGCGTAGGTGCGTGGGTGTGTGCGGGCACGCATGCGTGCGTGCGCGCGTGCACGCCCGTGTGTGTGTGTGTGTGTGTGTGTGTGTGTGTGTGTGTGTGTGTGTGTGTGTGTGTGTGTGTGTGTGTGTGTGAGACAGAGCGTACATACGTACGTGCATGCGTGATTGCGTATGTGTGCATGTGTTTGTATGTGTGTGTGTGTGTGTGTGTGTGTGTGTGTGTGTGTGGCGCGCGCGCGCGCGCGTGGTAAAGAGAGAGAGAGAGAGAGAGACAGAGACGAGACAGAGACAGACAGACAGACAGACAGACAGACAGTCAGACAGACAAGACAGACAGAGACAGAAGAGACAGAGAGACACAGAAGAGAAAAGATACCTAAAACGTTCTGGCAGAACATGAAATAGATTTGAACAAGTTTTTAAGCATTGATCCATTGATGTCCCGTGACCGTAAAAGATTCCCTAAAACCCGCTTGAGTGTAATTAATAATGAAGCGAAGCCGTCGACATTGGGTCTCACTCGGGCACATGGAGGAAATCAAATGTGGTTGTTGTTGCCTACAGCCCAGTAACAGCACCGTCAGCCCTCCAAGGCGTGGTGCTAGAAGCAGAGATAGAAGAGTGTGCGAGGGGGGGGGGGGGGGGGGGAGGAGAGAGAGAGAGAGAGAGAGAGAGAGAGAGAGAGAGAGCGAGCGGGAGAGACAGACAGACCGACAGACAGACTGACTGACGGCAGGCAGGCAGGCAGGCAGGCAGGCAGGCAGATAGGCAGACAGAGACAGTCATTTCCACCTAGTGCGGGTAGAGAGAGAGAGAGAGAGAGAGAGAGAGAGAGAGAGAGAGAGAGAGAGAGAGAGAGAGAGAGAGAGAGAGAGAGAGAGAGAGGAGTGTCACTGTGTGCAGCACAGACGGTCATCACGTGCAGATTCCCTCAAAGCAGTGACACGTCACGTCACCAGCTGTCAACCCCCCCCCCCCCCCCACCACCACCACCCCCCCCCCCCTACAGACTCACAGTCTGTTCGAGCCAACTCAGATCAGGGGAATGAGAATGAAAGGAGGCAAGGAAACCAGTTTGGCCAGACAGGATGAAAAAGAAAGAAAAAGAAAAGGAAAAGGACACACAAACAACTGCAGAGAAGTTTTTTTGGAATGAACGAATGAAAGACAAACAAAACTGACAGAAGAGGGTAAAAGGAAACGGAAATAAAGAAGGGCATATCATTAAACACAAAACAAAACAAACAAAACAAAACAAACAAACAAACAAAAAAAGCAAAAAAGAAAACGAAAAAAGAAATATATAAGGAAGGAACGAATGAAGAATACCAAGGACATGCAGAAAGAAGGAAGAAAGAAGTCAGCAAAATAGAGAGAGAAAAAAAAGCAGTCAGAAGAACTGGAAAAAAGAGAAAGAATTTCTTTTTTTTTTTTTTTTTTTTAAAGGAAATGGGGGTGGGGGTGGGGTGAGGGGACTACATAAAGAAACGACGAATACAGAGGACAGAACACGATGTCTCCTGTGGATGACAATTCACTGTTGAGGTTGTCTTTGCTGTGGACTACAGCGGTGTAACGAAATGAACTCACGTGCATGCGTTCGTGTGTATGCATGCGTGTACGTGTGTGTGTGTGTGTGTGTGTGTGTGTGTGTGTGTGTGTGTGTGTTGTGTGTGTGTTATGTGTGTGTGTGTGTGTGCGTACGCGTGTGTGTGTGTGTGTGTGTGTGTGTGTGTGTGTGTGTGTGTGGTAGATGGGTGCAGGGATAGAAGTTATTTCAGGTCATGAACGAGTATAGGAGCTGTTATTCTGTGATAGTATCAAACAGCTTTTAGAAGAAAAAAAACCGCATCTCCACTCCACATGTTTCATATCCACCACTTCCCGTATTTCATATGAAAAAAAACTAATGCAACAAATATACACATAAGCTACAGAAATCCCTTTCTCGATGTGCTGTACATATACGGCAGAACAATATAGATTATTTGGTTTTCTTTTTCATTCCAAATATGTATAAATGATGACACACCCCAGGAACTATCAGAAAATATTATAAGGGAGAAAGAGATGACCATAGGCAAAATGAGATGGCGTGAAACGTTCTTTTTATTGCATTCGTAAATTAAATTGGAAAAAAAAAAAGTCACTTGTGGCTTTCATCTCCTTGTGTTCTTTTCGGCGTGGGTTTTGTTGTTGTTGTTGTTGTTGTTGTTGTTGTTGTTGTTGTTTTGCTTCTTAGGTAACCCTTCTGCTATTTTTTCCCTTCACTTTGCTCTCTCTCTCTCTCTCTCTCTCTCTCTCTCTCTCTCTGTCTCTCTTTGTCTCTCTCTCTCTCTCTCTGTCACCTCTGTCTGTCTGTCTGTCTGTCTGTCTGTCTGTCTCTCTCTCTCTCTCTCTCTCTCTCTCTCTCTCTCTCTCTCTCTCCTCTCTCTCTCTCTCTTCATTCGACCACTTCAATTTTTGGGATCCTATTCTTCAGTTCTTTGCTTTTTTTTTATCGTTGCTTTTAAAATGCTCTTTGCTATTTCTCGTTCTTTGCTTTTTTTTCGTTTTTTTTTTTATATTTTTTTTAACCAATGTTCACGTACCCTTTAATGTTCTTTACTCCATCCTTCCAGTGTCATATACGTTTGTAAAAATCCTGCTCTGTCTTCCTTTTTCCTCCTTTTACTCGTTTCCTTTTCTCCTTCCTTTCATTTCTCTTCTTTTTACTCACAATTCCTTAATTCTATTTCTGCGCTTTCAGCCGCACACAAGCCCAGGAGCGGAAACAACATTACGTGGGAGAAACGAAAAGCAAAAAAGCGTTTAAAGCAGGAGTACCGGGTGGCTTAGGGGTAAATGTAACCGAAACACCAGACAGTCCGTTGTTTGTGGCTCAAATCATGTGCAGGGTTTATTTTTTTTACTTTTAAAGAGTGAAGAAGTTCCATGGCGTATTCCATGTCATGTGCCACTCACAATGAAACATACTCTTTTAGAGTGTTGGGACTTGCACGATGTGAGACACAAACATTTTACAGCAGATTCCATGAAAACCTTGTTCAGAGACGTTCCGCCTGACGCGATCTTTGAGTTCTTGAAAGAGATCACCATTTTTCATCGGATCTGAGATTTTGCAGTGGAAAGATTTTTTAACAAAATTTCGGATGGTTTTTAGAAGATGTATTTTAAAGAATTCTGTGAATGAATGACTTGTGAGTTGATTTTAACGTGGTGACAGCCCTGATATGGCCCTTTGTGGTCGGCTGGGCTATAAGCAACATTACCTTACGTTACCTTACCTCTCATACCCTTTTCTTTGTAGATTAGAGGTGGGGGAGGCGTGCCGTGTGCACTATGTTTCAGGGTGGGTGAGAGACTTCAGAGAATCGTGGCAAGTCATCATCCACTGGGAGGCATAACTCTGAACAATCCACTTTGACACATCAACAGAGTAAGCTCCCCTATCAACGTAGGTGAGGAGGAAGGCCTCAGGGCATTGTGGCCTGTTCTCTCGGAGAAAGGGTTACATATTCGTGTTTTAAACGGCATCTTCTTCATCCACGCTCATTCCCTTCTCTCAGCATTTTCACTTTTGCCCCTCTGTTCTTCCCCTTCTTCCCTTAATCCTCTCGCCTCTTTCTCTCACATCTGACAGCCCCCTCTATTCCACACACACACACACACACACACACATACACACACACACACACACACACACACGCACGCACGCACGCACGCACGCACGCACGCACGCACGCACACACGCACGCACGCACGCACACACACACACACACACACACACACACACACACACACACACACACACACACACACAACTTCACACGTTCTTTGCAATACAAACATTTCTTTGCCAGTTGATTTCTCATAATGATGGGTTACTTGCTGTCACTTGTTTCTCTTTATTCTCTCTCTCTCTCTCTCTCTCTCTCTCTCTCTCCTCTCTCTTTATATACACAAGAGAGAGAGAGAGAGAGAGAGACAGACAGACAGACAGACGGATATAGGAAATTACAGATTATTGATGCTGTAGAAGAGATGCGAAAGGATAATTACTGGAAAACATCCAAGTTTCATCTATTGATTTTACAAGAAAAACAAACAAACAAAAAAGACAGCACATGAATTATAATTATGCACACTACACCAAGGCTATTTCATTCAAGCTTCTACTGTCTGATTGCCCCAGCTCACCAATATATCTAACAGTTAACATCAATACAACTACTGCCAGCACCACACCACAACGAACAACAACAACAAAGGAACAATTCGAGACATAAGATCATGATGACATTCTCTCGTCCTATATGATACCCAGCAACCTGTGCCATCCACTGATGAAAGGTTAGTCAATCTATTGCAAGAAATGCGTGAAGACTTTGTGTGTTCTTGAGTATAGGTGCTCGCTAAGTTTGCTGGTGGTTATTCTATTAATATGTGCTTTTGTTGTGTAGTGTGAATAAGTGTACAGCTTGTGCTTGTTGGGAATTACATGCAAACAAGAAGAAACAGCTTTTCTGGAGATTTTTTTTCTAATCCACCTGCCAAACCGACCCCCCCCCCCTTCCTTTCCTTCTCCATCACCCATTCCCTCACTTCATGCCCTTCCCCATTTTCATCTCGTCTCCCACCCCCCATCCCCCACCCTTTCCCCCTGTTATCTCTATGATGATGATGATGATGATTACTTATATAGCGCCTATTCTCGGCTAGAGACCAA
>CM065726.1:62178361-62180861 GCA_033310375.1 Conus canariensis
GCTCTCCCAGAGGGGGGGGGGAGTCAGCCCAGACTTGGTCACAGGAAAATACGTTGAGACGAGGAAGAGACCTATATGCAAGACAAAGTCGGTAATGCACAATGCTGTCATGAATATTCAAGCCATTCTGTGCGATTCTCAGCAGTCCGCGCCATCCGCGACTGAAGTGTCAGGCTGTCTGCTCAGTTCAGGTCAGTTCAGGTCTTTTCAGGTCTTTTCATCGCCTGATGATATTAGACACTGGGCTGTCTACTGTGGAAAACTTACTGATGGCTTTGCATACCACTTTTTACATTATTGGTAAGTCTTCATCGATTTGTTGGTTTATTTGCTAATACTTGTTTATTTATTTGTTAACGTTTTGCTGATATTAACATATTTGTAAACGTACTTGCTGATATTAACTTCTTTCTTTTTTTTTGGCTTTAGTGTAAATGAATAAATGTGCGGCTTAATCAGCTTGTGTGAACAGACGTACAAATGATAAGCAGGAAAGTCCTTTTCAGAGATTGTATTTCTTTACCGACTCACCCCAGAACCCCTCCCCCCCCCCTTTCCTTCCCTTTCCTCCCCAAGACCCACTCCTATCACATCTGCCCCTCTCCCCACCCCCATCTCATCACCTGTCTCCGCTAGTTACTGGCTGACGAATGGATAGAGAGAGGAGTTTTACTGTTCGGAGCGCAGACAGTCGTCGAGTGCAGAGTCCGTCAAAAACAACGGTCACATGTCCCCTTGCTATGGGGCCGGAACAGCTCAGCGGTACAGCGCCGGACTCGTAATCTTGGTGATCCTGGTTCGAATCTCCGCCGGACCGTTTTGGTACAGGGTTTTTTTTTCCCCTCGGAGTTAACATTGGTTCTGGCTCCATTCCCCATACAGTCCTTCGAATGAGACTATAAACGAGGTTCCGTGTGTGAACGCACGCAAACATTTTGCGCACACGTAAATCCCATCACCAACTTCGGAAGAGTAAGGCCAGTTTGGCCGTTGGTATGGATGACACGTTCACATAGCAGCGCTCCCCGAAGCTGGAGTAGGCTGCCTTAATGGCGGGATAGAAAACGGTCATACACACAAAACTCCACTCCCTTGTTGGGTAGATGGGATTGATCCTTGCCTTCTATACAGGGAGTGTCTGCAGGAGTATCAGCCTGCGTACGTGGAAAGAAGAAAGGAAAGAAGGAACAACGAAAAAGGTACCCCTGCAATCAACCCTGCAGACTAACAATCTGTAGAGAAAGGAAAGACCCCTGCATACTCAACCCTGCAGAGACTAACAATCTGTAGAGTCTCCTCAGGTCAAGCAACAAAAATGGAAAGGAGACCAGAAAAACAGTTGAGTACGATGCAACAAAAAAAAAAAAAGAAAAGTCCATACGAAATACAAAGAAAGAAAGCAAGAAGGGGGGAAGGAAAATTGGATAAAAGTTTGGAGTTAAGAAAAGAAAAGAAGACAGAAACGGATAAAGGAAAAAAAACGAAACAAGAAAATAATACAGGAGGGCAGGTCAGTTTTTGAAAGGAAAGGAAAAACGATGGGAAGACACGTAAGAAGAATGCAAATGACACGTAGAATCGAAACAAAGAGAAAATGTCACCGATATAGAAAGAACTAAAAAGAAAAGTTAAAAAAAAAAAAAAAAAAAAAAAAGAGAAAAACAGATGAAACAACTGGGGTGGGGGGGGGGGGGGGGGGGGGGAGGCAATAAGTAAAAAAAAAAAAAGTTCATTTCCCAACGGATAAATAAATGTTAAAAGAAAACAGAACTGTGCCTGCCTTGGATGAAGATTACATGTTGTGGCAATCGTTTTTACTTTTGACTTTAGTAAATAAACAAAATAAGTTATATCGTTGCACCATGTGTGAGTGTGTGTGTGTGTATGTGTGTGTATGTGTGTGTGTGTGGTGTGTGTGTGTGTGTGTGTGTGTGTGTGTGTGTGTGTGTGTGTGGTGTGTGCGTGCCCGCGTGCGTGCTTGCGTGCGTGCATGTGAGCGTGCTTGCGTGTGTGTGTGTGTGTGTGGTTCGTGCGTGTGTGTGTGTGTGTGGTGCGTGCGTGGTGTGTGTGTGTGTGTGCGTGCGTGGCTGGGGGGGATAGGAATGAGTATGGAAGTCATCAACATGGAGGTGAATTTTCACCACGTGGCCGCTCCAAAGAGATGGCCTTGGAGACTAACCCCCCTCTTCTTCACCACCTCCCTTCCCTCTTTCCCTGCATAAAGAATGCAACAAATATGCATGCATAGCAGCTACAGACGTCGATCGGCAGCTCATAATATACGGGAAGAATAGAGGCAATTTGCCATTTTCTTTACACACACACACACACACACGCACACAAATACGCTCTCTCTCTCTCTCTCTCTCTCTCTTTTCTCTCTCTCCTCCCTCTCCACACACACACACACACACACACACACACAATGAATGATTACAACCTCCTCCATCCCTGCAGAAAGAATGGTAACAAACATGCACGCACATCAGCCTTGGAACTC
>CM065726.1:62198361-62200861 GCA_033310375.1 Conus canariensis
TGTGTGTGTGTGTGTGTGTGTGTGTGTGTGTGTGTGTGTGTGCGTGCGCGCGCGTGCGTGTGTGTATTTATGAGAGAGAGAGAGAGAGCACACAAACACACAAACACGCACACAAACGTGCGTGAGCGCGCGTATTCCCTCTCTGTCTGTCTGTCTGTCTGTCTGTCTGTCTTTCTCCCTCCCCCTCTCTCTCTCTCTCTCTCTCTCTCTCTCTCTCTCTCTCTGTCTCTCGCTCTCTTGGGCGATCATCATGATAGTTGTACCAGTGGGAACAACTGAGTGGCCATCAAATGCAAGGGGACTCAGTACGTGTAACTAATGATCAGCCATGTGTGTTCAGGCCTTGTGGATGCTTTGCAGCTTACGAATCCAGAATTTTCCTCTGAAATCTCTCTACCATCACCCCTCCCCCGCCCCTCACCCACCTTTCCTTTTTAATCCGTGCCAAGTCATTAACGTAATGACGAAGAGTTGTTAGCGTGCATTTGTTTTCTCCCCCGCTTCTAAATTGTTCAAAGTATACCTACTATATTGTTTGAACAATTTAGGGGTGGGGAAAACAAGTGCAGGCTAACAATTAATTCCTCAAATACCCCACTTGTTTACTGTTTATCGTTTACTGTTCCCTGCCTCATTTCATTTCCGAATTAATTCCTCAGTCAAGACGTAAAGGGCATGATGATTCTGCCCAACTTTTGAGAGCAGACAGTTTGCAGGGGTTAATCCCTCAAACGTAGGATTGTACCTATTTGAAAATCGAACATGCTCACAATAAGGTAACCCTCAGTGAGGGAGTTGACCTAAATACAGCTTCGCCTAATGGATGGGTTCGCAGTGAGTGGTAATTTAGCTGGCAGTTTGGAATGCCAGTTAAGAGGTCTAGAGACTGGTCGTCACTCAGCAGACATTTTGGCGACGGCTGGTCTGAGCAGACTGGTTTAGAAGGCTGATGACAGCCCTGGGAGTCTGCATCGCCGTAGATGGTGTTGTCTTTGCTGAAGAGGGCTTTGGAGATGTAGATCTCCACAAGTGGAGGTCGTTGGCGACGGAGTTGACACAGGTTGGATTTTGCCCTAGATACGGAGTTAAAGGGTCTCTCTGGATGTCCGTCTGCACTCCTCCAGATCCAGCCACTTACATGACGGTCAGCCCCGTTGTCTGTCGGGTCGTGTGGGATAGAATGTCAGTTCGAGAGCAGCCCGGCGAAGCCGGATCTGGCCTCATTAGACGCTTCTAACGGTTCCATTGTGATTCAGGTGTGGCGATGGCCACAAAGGGATTTTCTGGAAAGATCTCGTTGAAATAGGCTGGGAGGCCTATTATATACTCCCAGCGTCCTGGCTCCAAGGCCATTTTCTTCACTGAGCAGAGTGTGGTGAAGGCTGTGACGCTGATTCTGTTGTTCAAGTGTTTGTGAATGTAAAGCTATGTTGATGTTTTTCGCCTTTGGTTTGGCTGTGTTACCTTAAGTGAAGACAGGTAGAGTACTATCTCAGTGAAACAATAAAAGTTTTATGTTTATACATTTAATTGTTCAAACTCCATTTTCTAATTCATGAATTTGTGAAATACTAGATTTCCACCGTCATTTATACAAACAACTCTGCAGCGGAAGAGGGGCTGGCGTTTAATAATAATGAAACCGAAAACAGCAATTCAGTATTATCACAGATTGTGTTGTTAGTAAACAACAATTCGATGCCAGAAAATAGAAGTTGCTGTCTTTTATATTGTGATTAGTGGATAAAATTTAACGCGCACCCTGCAAGTTCCTTGTGTTCCAACACTAGACAAACTGGTTTGTGAACGTTGCCCTTGTTGACTGGCGAGACGGAGAGGGTTAAGTCACAGTGTGACCAAGCCACGCGGCGGCCTGTGCAAATGATTAAGATGCTGTCAGTGAAGGTAGTTTGATGATTCCTCTGTGTGTCTGGGTTGCTACCTATTTACAAACGACTATTTCACCTGTTTGTTCGATTATTTTATTATTTGAGCGACTGAATGGTCGCGTGGTTATATGGCTTAGTAATTAGGCAGATAATTACTTGGATGCTGTTCGGTTGTTTGTGCGTTCATGTGGGTATTTTGTGCCCAAGTAGCCACTGGTCGGTATGTTTGCTTATTTGTTTGTTGCATGGGTCAGATTGTGAAGTTTATTTGTTCGATATATATACACCCATGGCATTGCAAGGCTGAAAAACAGCATCTGTGCCTTATTGGGCCGGTGTGTAAATGGTGACACGTGAGGAGCCGTAGCGTGTAGCACACACTGTCCTAAAGTGGGTGTGTCTGCGGAGAAAGAAAAATAGATGTAGTTGGCTGGTTGATGTGCGATGTGTGTCCTTTTTTATTTTGATCAAATATGTGGACACTACGCAGATGATGGGTGGTTTCTGAACAGTTTTCTCACTGTTTTTCAAACAATTGTGTAACCGCTACTCAGCCAAAGTGATGCCTTGCTCTGCAAAACTGGATGTTCATTAATTTCGTTCATTGTTCA
>CM065726.1:62205861-62208361 GCA_033310375.1 Conus canariensis
TGGTGAGTACAAACCAATACTTCCTAATGGTTGTGTATCTCAACCTTAAGCAAATCACCTCTCTATTAAATAGATTCGCATGTCTTATAAACTATTTAAGATTTTGTTTTCTTTTCTTTTCTTTTGCTTTCCTACTTTTTGACCTGTACCTCGTACACTTGCAACAAACCGATTGTATGAAACATGTAAATTTGTACGCTGAAATCTCCGCCAACACATGGTTCTCCACCTTCTGCCTCACTTCCAAAGAACGCATATATATACTGATGTCTACATGCGGCTTTGAAGGCATCCTATTTCTTTTGAATTTATGGAGAAGTCAGCTAACTGGAAACAATGTTCTACGATAACGTCATCTTTTACAAACCGAGTACAGAATAGGAACAAGTCGTTGTGGGTGTTGCCAGAGAGCCTGAGTGTTTGGATTATTTTGCTCTTCAGCAGAAAGGTTCGTGACAGAATACATGGCTATGGGAATGAACAGGCAAGGCAACTTGTGCAATACTTCTACGAACCCTTCCACTTATCCAGCAGCCTTTTCAATCGAAAAGAAAAATAAAACAATATGCAAAGCATATAAACGTACTCCCAGTTTATCTTGAATACGCGTGTAAAAAAAAAAAAAGGTCACAGTCAAACATTCGTCATAATATATTTCGTCACTGAGATAAGAAATCGGCCAAACACTTTCGGAGATATTCCATTCAGAAGAAAAACCGTTTGGGGCCGTTATAGCCGTTAGTAACGGCTATTCTGGTAAAATAAAACATCGGGCATCATCCGTGACCCATAATGAACATGCCTACAAATTTTCAGAAAGATCGGTCCAGAAGTTTTGTCTGGAGAGAGTGGAACACATTTTGACCACAGACAGACAGACACACAGACACACAGACAACATTTCTTCGTTCCCATTGTAAAGTACTCCCTGTTCTATAAGAACTGGGGGTACAATCAGATTTCAGTTACCATGACGCTAACGTTAGTTTTCCGTCCTTTTCACCGGCAACAAATGAATGTCATGTTAAAGTGCAAAGAAATGTCACCATACATTTCCCAAATTAATGAGTGATCCTATTTTTCATCTCACGAAGGTAACACAGAATATGATGATATTGCTGCGGCGCCATTGCTCTCTCTCTCTCTCTCTCTCTCTCTCTCTCTCTCTGCTGCGGTTCTCGGCACCTTTTCCAGAGCTGGGACAATGAGCTCTGTCCAATCCCCAGTGTTGCCCCCCCCCCCCCCCCCCCACCTCCTTTTCCATATTCCCATTTTTTTCAATAACCAGGTGATGTTTTCGCCCAGGATGGTTATGGCTAGACCAGCTGTTCTAAAACTTGCCCGTACTCATTCTCCCTAGCTTTTCAAAAAGATAAGACACAACGGGGAGGGTGGGCATAGTTCTGAACAGATGTCACTAGCAAAGAACTGAATGTCACAGGGCTTTCCTGCAGACAACACACACACACACACACACACACACACACACACACACACACACACACACACACACACACACACACACACCACCCCCACCACCACCACCAATAGAGAAACCTGAAACTTGGAAACACAGAGAACATAACACCAATAATCAGTCGAATAATTACTAGAATGCATAAGACTTTGGTCTACATGTCTAGCACCACAATACCGAGAACCGATGCACGAGCACAAGCATCTTCACGTCGAGTCTGGAGTCCCCGAGAAACTCAGCTCAGCAAACTCAAAGATGCCAGCCTGGCTTCCAATGCAGCTGTGTGCCAGAAATCCCAGTGTCAATGAAATCACTACGCCCTCTGGCCCACCCCCTGAGACCACCTCAATGTGACCAAAAACACACAGGATGGGAAATGGAAAGAAGAAAGGGTAAAGGGTGGTCGTGGGAGTTATTTTGAAAGAAGCGTGGTTGGGGGACCTACCGCTGGACAGACATAACAAAAATGATTACGTCTGGGAAACCGCTATATATTATGGAGATGGGGTAAAAAGGAAGGGGCGACGTTGGTGGAGTTGACTATGATGATGTTTTTTTCCAGTTCAATAAGAGTATATCAAAATCTTATTAAGAATGCAGTCTGGCCTGCTATATCTTTGTGTTTAGACAGTCACGCTTGCCTATCACCAGTACTGTCATTGTGTGTGTTTATTATTTCATGCTGCAGTTATATGGTGCAGACTCTAAACAGATCTTCACCTTGCAATTGAATACCAAGTCGTGAGTGAACTAATTATGGCTACACTCTGTATCTGTTAGAATCAGTGTTTTGTCCCAATGGTTTCTTTTTTGTCAGAAAAAGGAAAGTATTTCATGTTCTTTGCTCGTACTATTACCATGATTCTCTCTCTCTCTCTCTCTCTCTCTCTCTCTCTCTCTCTCTCTCTCTCTCTCTCTCTCTCTCTCTTCAATTTTCATTGTCTGATTTTATTTCATTTGTCTGCATATTCATTATAAAAAGTGTGTTGATCACTACATCTGGTGCACGAAAACGTGAATATT
>CM065726.1:62218361-62228361 GCA_033310375.1 Conus canariensis
AACACACAGTTATAACAGACTTGGACTAGACCTGCTCTTTCTCCTTAAATCGAGTCTGTTCTTGTGTCTGAAAGTCATTGAAACTTAGGACACCCATTTCTCACTTTACATCCGTAAAATTACCGGACTTGTAATAAAGGAACTCTGTCAAGCCATTGCTATGTTTTATCTGTATACTTTATTATTTCGTTCGTGTTATTTGACCCTTCCAAGGGCCTACAGATTAATCTCTCTCTCTCTCTCTCTCTCTCTCTCTCTCTCTCTCTCTCTCTCTCTCTCTCTCTCTCTCTCTCTCTCTCTCTCTCTCTCCGTGCGTGTGCACCAGCTGGTTTACGAAAGACGGTGGCGCAGCTCTAACTGAAAAGCTTCGTTATTTGTTTCCTCTGAAATGACAGCAAGACACGATCTCTCGGGAGCTCAAAGATGCAATCATTACCCATTTGTACAAGCGCAAGGGGAACATCCAGGCTTGTGACAACCCCCGAGGCATATCCCTCCTTTCTACAGCAGCAAAATACTTGCCAGGATTCTATTGAACCGCCTTATAACACACCTTGAGCAAGAGCTTTTGACAGCTAGTCAGTGCAGCCTTAGGAAAGACAGAGGAACTACTGATGTGATGTTTGCTGCTAGACAGCTCCGAGAAAAAACATCAGGAACAAAATGCCGATCTGTTCTCCACCTAGGTCGACCTCACCAAGGCCTTTGATACTGTCAATAGAGAGGGCCTGTGGAAGATCATGACCAAATATGGATGCCCGCCGAAATTTATCTCTATGGTGCGACAGTTTCATGATGGAATGCAGGCCTGAATCAAGAACAACGGAAAGACCCATTCCCTATCACAAAAAATTAATGGCGTAAAGCAAGGCTGTGTTTTGGCACCCACTCTGTTCAGCATCATGTTCTCTACAATGCTGACTGACGCCTTTAGAGAAGGAGACGTAGGCATCGACATCAGATTTAAAACAGACGGAAAGTTGTTTAACGAGGCTCCAGGCAAAAACTGAGGTTACGATAGACATCGTCAGGGTTTTCCTGTTTGCTGACTGCACCCTCAACACTGGCCCAGAAACTGACATGCAATCCAGCATCGACAAAAGTCTTCTGCAGCCTGCGCCAACTTCGTTCTCACCATTAATACAAAGAAGACAGAAGTTTTGCATCAACCATGGCAGACCCTAAGCTAAGCCTGACACCACAGTCAGTGGTGTGAGACTGACTGCGGTGAGTAAACTCACCTACGTTGGCAGCACACTGTCCCAGAACGTCACCATCGACAATGAAGTGAACGTCAGAATTTCAAAAGCAAATTCAACCTGTGGCAGACTACACACATATGTTTGGAACAGAAGAGGCATCAGTCTGGAGACCAAGCTGAAGGTGTACAGAGCACTTGTTCTCCCCACACTCCTCTGTGCATGTGAAACGTCGACAGTGTACCTACGGCATGCCAAGAAGCAGAATCGCTTTTACACAACCTGCCTCAGAAGATTGTTAAACATAGAATAGCAGGAAAAGATCCGAGACACAGAGGTGCTTGACCAAGAAGGTCTGCCTAGCATCTAACCCATGCTAATGCTTCGGAAGACAGGTCACACAGCTCGCATGCCAGACCACCAGCTATCCAAAAGACGATTCTACGGTGAACTGCAACAAGGAGCGCGTTCCCACGGAGGTCAGAAGAAATGCTTCAAAGACTTTCAAAACATTCATGAAAGCATTTAACACCAACCCAGACACATGGGAAGAATAGATAGATAGATAGATAGATAGATAGATAGATAGATAGATAGATAGATAATAATAGATAGATAGATGGATATAGATATAGATATATCGAGCTAGATGTGCTACTCTATCCACAAAGCTGCCAATTTACGTGAGGAAAGAAGGGCAGCTGCAGCGCAACAAAAGAGACAGGCAAGGAAAGCCCGCGCCAGCAATCAAGAGGAGGTCTCTCAGATTCCCTGTCCAGGCTGTCACCGCACATTCCGTCCACGCATCGGCCACCTGCATATCCACAAATTATCTCCCTCCTTAGCCCCAAGATGACTAAATTGGTCCTTGTTGAGTGAACGATATGTGTGTGTGTGTGTGTGTGTGTGTGTGTGTGTGTGTGTGTGTGTGTGTGTGTGTGGTGTGTGTGTGTGTGTGTGTGTGTGTTGTGTGTGTGTGTGTTTGCGTGGTGCGTGCGTGCGTGTGTGTGTGTGCGTGTGTGTGTGTGTGTGTGTGTGTGTGTGTGTGTGTGTGTGTGTGTGTGTGTGTGTGTGTGTGTGTGACTATTTGAATGACACCAAACCTGCATGCATATATGTACACCAGAAGACGTGAGCGTGAAGACAGTGGAAAGTGAGAGACGTAGAGTGATTGGGGAGGGGGTATGAAGGGTGGATGGACGGAAAGACAAGACGTGACGCAGACTGTGTACACGCGAACTTGCGCGCGGTTGTTTGTCTTAGTGTGCGCGTGCGTACGTGCAAGCATGCATGCGCGCAGGCATGTGTGTGTGTGTGTGTGTGTGTGTGTGTGTGTGTGTGTGTGTGTGTGTGTGTGTGTGTGTGTGTGTGTTCTGTCTGTCTGTGTCTGTGTGTGTCTGTGTATTCTTACTGCATTCACCTGAACATTTGAAGCGTACACATATGGATATGTTTGTACTCGCACGCACGCACGCACGTGCGCATCGAATTAAAGTCGCGCTGCACCGTGCACTCAATCGCGTGTCAAGCCGCCATCCTAGCCCTCCTTGGGTGGAGTCAGTCATAGCGTGTACAGGCCGGAGAGCGAAGCTGGTAAGGGTGTTCATCCCTCCATTTTGCATACAATGCACATCTCTTGACTCTGCTTTTCCTGTGTCCCCGTTATCCGCGAGCCTCAACCGAAGTGCTTCGCCCTGGTGGTGTTAGCTACCCATGAATTTCTGTTCCTCTGTCTGTCTTTTCTCTGGGCCTTGGGTTTTTTTTTCTCCTTTTTATTTACGTATGAAAATCTGCAATGATGTAAAACAAAATGCATTGGGGGTTTTCTTTTTTTTTTTTTCCCCATTCCGACACAAACATACATATTTTGTTCTTATTATACAGCAGGGTTATCAACAGTTTAGCACCGTCCCTTTTCAAGAAATCAGTCATATACCAAATAAATACTGCAAAAAAAAAGTTATTTGCATACGTAAGATGGATGCATATTCCCGTCACTGTGCTCAAATGAGACCATTTCGTTTGCAGTGAAAAACGTTAAAAATCTATCGCTGGTCGTGGGTGTTAATTCGTGCTGGATAAATATTATTATTATGTTCCAGCAACTTTCCAGTCATATTTTACAAGCTCCGTCAGTCGCTTCTTGTTAATGCTTCCTTGTCAGACCATACCACGCTTGTCCACACCACCCCCGTCGCTTCACACTTTTTTGTGTGTTCTTTTCCCTCTATTAATCATTATGATTCCCCCGACTACGCAGTAAAATGTCATTTACACAGAGTTTAAGATCATCAGCGAATATGAACATACGGTAACAAGTCAAAAGTAACCAACGACAAATAACGGGAAGGACTAAGGTGTGTGTGTGTGTGTGTGTGTGTTGTGTGTGTGTGTGTGTGTGTGTGGTGTGGGGGGGGGGGGGGGGGGGGAGGGAGGGAGGGAGGGGAGGAGAGAATGGGGACATTTTGTCTCTGGTTCCTTTTCTTGTGTTGGTTTGATTTCGTTGATTGTTCTTCCTTCCATGGGGAGGGGTTGATGGTAAATGTAACTGGGTTGCAGAGTGAATATACGGTGAGAGAGAGAGAGAGAGAGAGAGAGAGAGAGAGAGAGAGAGAGACAGAGACGAGAAGAGAGAGAGACAGACAGACAGACAGACAGAGACAGACAGACAGACAGACAGACAGAAACAGACAGAGAAACAGACATATACAGAGACAGACAGACAGACAGACAAGACAGACAGACGGACAGACGAGACAGACAGACAGACAAATAGACAAACAGACAGACAGACAGCCCGAAAGACAGATAGACAGATAGAAAATCACAACAATAACAGACCTTTTTTTCTTATTTTCCGTGTATTGCCACGTCTTTTCAGAAAGAGGGGTCACTGGACGAAACCTTGAGCACTTTATATTGTATTGTTAGACTACAGGCCTGTACAAATGGTGAGTTTATATGTCACATGTAAATTATGATAAAATGGATCTTTGAGCCCTAAAAACATATAAATCACTTGCGCATTATTTAACTTTATCCTTTTGATAAATTTGCATGTCTTAAAACCCGTGCTGCACTGTCAAGCAAGGCACTGTTGTGAGCGAACGGAAGGTTTGATAATCCAAACAGACATGGACGACTGGAAGATCGTTTGATCTCAATTCTTTCTTCTGAAAGTCATCACTGGCAGTGCAAATTGATCTCATTCGTGATAGTGCAATGACGAACCATCAATCGCTTTCAGTACCTGACTACTTATTTTGTCTTGAACATTAAAGTCCGAATGCTTATTCTAAAAATTGTCATTGAGTTTATCATGAAAATGTCAATTTTTTAATCTTCTTTAATTTCTAATAATTATAAGCGAACACACACACACACACACACACACACACACACACACACACACACACACACACACACACACATATATATATATATATAATATATACAATAAACTAATAAATTCCAAGGATAAGTACCGAGCTCTCCCTCTTGGAGACTATAAGCTTGCTGAAGGCTCATTTTGAGAAGCATTTATTTTATTTTTCCCCATTCACCCACTCAAGCACATACTGTTAGGCAGAATCATCTACCACTGCAGATATGAATGCTTATCTCCCCCTATTTCTTCAATCTAAGACATAAGAGCAAGCTTTGTTTATAACTGATATATATAATTACTTAATTGTTCATCATTATATATACATTATATATATATATATATATATATATATATATATATATACATACATATATATGTGTGTGTATATATGTGCGTGTGTGCATGCAATATATCAAAGTAGTACCTTTGCATGATGCCAATATTTTGCGATCACTAAGAGAGAGAGAGAGACAATGACAATGACAATGACAATGACAAATATTTTAATTGAACTAGGCCTCGTGCCCGTGTCAATGGGGACATTGGGATGGGGGGAAAACAACAACATTGTGGAAAAAGCAAATGTAACAACAACACCACCTTGCAAGTATACATGCATTTTCTCGGCCAAGTAGATACTTTCACATTCTTCCTCAGTCATGGATGTATACATAATGATCAAAATACGTACCAATATAGATCAGGGCATATCATTTACAAATCTCACAGAGGTTACATTCATTTGTAGTTGCCTAAACACCTGTAAACCTATTCATGATCACACACACACACACACACACACACACACACACACACACACACACACACACACACACACACACACACACTTGACACACACACACACACACACACACACACACACACACACACACACACACACACACACACACACACACACACACACACACACACACTCGCACGCATACACTCACATATACAAGCTCTTTTGCTTTTAAAGGGGAAAAAGTACCCCGAATTATACATAAAAATATATGAACTTTACGTCCCATTCGTTTTTTTGCATCTGATTTCAAAAGCTCTAGTTATGAAAGCAGCAACATCTTTAGCCATTTTATCATTGGCAAGTAATAATGACATCTTGAAAGCCGACGCTCTTGCATAATATTTAGTGGGTATGAAATGCTCTCGAACATCTTTATATTTAGGGCATACAATAAAAAAGTGATATTCAGATTCCAACTGACTTGGACAAAAAGGACAGCAGAGTGCCTCTCGGGGAACACTCGAATGCCGCAGTTTGTGAGTATTTAAACAAGATACGCCTAACCTGAATCTTATGAGATTTTTACGATTGTTCAAATTACTTACCGTAAACAGATAATTCGGTATTTGTCTAAATTGCTTAAAGGAAGAAGAGAAGGAAAAGCGATCACTAGCATCCATTCGGGTGTACCATTCTTGAAGATGACAATCAATCAACCGATTTCTAAATTCTAAGAGAAAACCTTTGACATTGTAAACGTTCTGGTTTTCCCATACATACCCAAAGCCATAGCGATTTAACGTAGAGCAAACTGATGAAACCCAGTTGTTCTTGCCTCGATGATGCAAATCATATAACGTGATGTAAGCTTTCTTAGGAAGGCGATTGTCCGGCATATTAACGACACGTAACCAATACTTGATACATTTAGTATAATTGTTTATATAGAGTGGATACCGACCAGTTTCTCCGTAGACTAAGGCGCTGGGTGTTTTTATGGAAACATTTAAGAATCTCTTGAGTGCAAACAAATGTACTTTTTCAATAATTGAGTTGTTTGCAGTCAAACCCCATACTTCGGCACCATAGCTAAGCATTGGCTGGACTTGGAGAGAGAGAGAGAGAGAGAGAGAGAGAGAGAGAGAGAGAGAGAGAGAGAGAGAGAGAGAGAGAGAGAGAGAGAGAGAGAGTATAAACTGAATTTACGTACAGTCGGATTGATATACACTGGCCAGAAAAGCCAGAATCAGATTCCGTTCAGATGGCTGCCCTGGCATCGAGAAAGGAACGTCTGAGACAGCAGAGTGAGGCTTCCGAATAGACAGTAGTAGGCGAAATCAACCATTGACGTTTTTGGAGAAGCCAAAATAATCCGTGTACAAACCGTATCATTTCCCAACTTCTGGCAATGAAGAAGCCCTTCTCTGTCCTTATTCAGTCTCTCCGCCGGGCTGTCTCTCTTCCCTGTCTGTCTGTCTGTCTGTCTGTCCTTCTCTCACTCTCTTCCTGTTCGTTAAAGAACGGTTGAGTGACAATCTGCTCTATCTTTTGGCTCTATCTTTCGATGGGGGTTGTTTTCCTTTCGTTACAGTTCTGTCTGTCGCCTTGTGCCTGGCTGTCCGGTTGTCTGCTCTTTACTGTGTGTCTGTCTCTGTCTGTCACCTTGTGCCTGGCTGTCCGATTGTCTGCTCTTTACTGTGTCTGTCGCTGTCTGTCACCTTGTGCCTGGCTGTCCGATTGTCTGGTCTTTGCTGTGTGTCTGTCTCTGTCTGTCACCTTGTGCCTGGCTGTCCGGTTGTCTGCTCTTTACTGTGTCTGTCTCTGTCTGTCACCTTGTGCCTGGCTGTCCGGTTGTCTGCTCTTTACTGTGTCTGTCTCTGTCTGTCACCTTGTGCCTGGCTGTCCGGTTGTCTGCTCTTTGCTGTGTCTGTCTCTGTCTGTCACCTTGTGCCTGGCTGTCCGGTTGTCTGCTCTTTGCTGTGTGTCTGCCTCTGTCTGTCACCTTGTGCCTGGCTGTCCGGTTGTCTGCTCTTTACTGTGTCTGTCTCTGTCTGTCACCTTGTGCCTGGCTGTCCGGTTGTCTGCTCTTTACTGTGTCTGTCTCTGTCTGTCACCTTGTGCCTGGCTGTCCGATTGTCTGCTCTTTGCTGTGTGTCTGTCTCTGTCTGTCACCTTGTGCCTGGCTGTCCGGTTGTCTGCTCTTTGCTGTGTGTCTGTCTCTGTCTGTCACCTTGTGCCTGGCTGTCCGGTTGTCTGCTCTTTGCTGTGTGTCTGTCTCTGTCTGTCACCTTGTGCCTGGCTGTCCGGTTGTCTGCTCTTTACTGTGTCTGTCTCTGTCTGTCACCTTGTGCCTGGCTGTCCGATTGTCTGGTCTTTGCTGTGTCTGTCTCTGTCTGTCACCTTGTGCCTGGCTGTCCTGTAGTCTGCTCCCTCCTTCCCTCTCTCCCTCTCTTTGTCCCCGTCTGTCTGTCTGTCTGTCTCTGTCTGTCTGTCTGTCTGTCTGTCTGTCTGTCTCTCTCTCTCTCTCTCTCTCTGAAGAGTAAAGGGGGCGGAGTGGAAGAGGAAGAATGGTGGAGACGTGTGTGTTTGAATGAGCGTGTGTTCATGTGAACTTTCAGCTTTTGGTATTGGTGAATGCCGTGATTCTCCCCCTTGTCTGTAGGCTCAAGTGCTGATTGGACAATAAAAGATGTCAGTGTCGGCGTTACTGTCAGTGTTAGTGTCATTCTGTCTGTGTGCAGCAAATACACAGTAAACAAGACGGGCCCTGACGTCGATCCTTGGGGTTTACCACATGCACAAAACTTATGGTGTTCATTAGACCTCATCAGAAAAGAACGAATGAGTCCGGTCCCAGAAGTATATGTTCCCTAAATATCATATGATACCTTCAATCTGTTAAGCATAATGGAACCGTTAAGTTTGTTGAAAGCCGCACTGACGTCTAGGAGGGCAATAAGAATAACAAGCTTTTCGTCTATCGTCGTCAAAAGATCCTTAATCACACAGGGCACAGCAGTCTCCGTGCCAAAATCATTTGCTGTGCTGAATGAGTTCATTCGAGAAGAGAATTTTAGGATAGATGGCTATACAGTTGTTTCCATACAACTTCTTTATTATATCTTCGAAGTGAATGTGAGGTTGGATGCTGGCTCATAATGTTTGAAATCATCGGGATCCATTCCAGATTTTTCCCCAAAACGGTGTTTCTAAAGAGTACTCGTACTGTGAAGAACATGTGCCATAGCAAAGACATGAACATTGATAGCATCATCTGTACACAGCATCGGAACGGTACTATTGATGCCAACTGTATCATCAGTGTACCCCCCCCCTCCCTAATAAAGACAATATCATCACTTCATATTCCTGACACTGATAGAATTTACCATGTTGATAATGACAGCATCACCAGAAACTCATCTTGATATTGAAAGTATTTGATTCAACACGAATTCCATTTTACAGCATTATCAATGTGCTCCCCTCACACTGACGGCACTAACAGTTTGCCTTCCTGATCTTGTCAATGTCGTGAGTATACAGTCCTAATGCTGACACATTCACCGGCAAGACGTAATATGGGCAACACCATCAGTAAACCCTCTTAAATTTGACAAAATGATCACTAAAGCTTTCCAATATAAGCAATGTAAGTATATTCCTTTTAACATGACGATACCATCATTAAACCTCCTAACACCAGTAATCAGTGTTATTCTCTTAACATGATTACACCATTAGTGTATCTCCTAACCTTGGCAGTGTTGTCGATATACATTTCTGATATTGACAATGTCATCGGTATACCTTGCTGATATGTCATCAGTATGTTCCTCTTATATTGACAGCATCATCAATACTAGGTCCTTATAACGACAATACTATCAGCATGCGGTCTAACATTGAGAAAATCATCATGATACCTTCCAGCTGTTGACAAGTCATAGTGTGCGGTGTTGATATTGACAGTCTCATCAATATTCCACTCTGATATTGACATTATCACAGAATATGGTCCTACTACTGAAAGTTTTATCAGCACACCTTTTTATATTGAAAATGTCATTAGAATACCGTTCTAATATCGATCATGTCACCAAAACATTCTCCTAATAATGGCAATGCCACCTAATACAACGTCGTAACAGTACCATCATCACAACCTCGTAGTATTGACACAATCAGCAACAGGCCAACCTTACAGCGACCATAGCATAGCACTCTCTCCCAGCACTGACATGACTGGCAGCAATATTGATTTGTCAGTAGAGCGTCCAGAATCTCTAAGACACGCCTGTCTTTGTGCTGCCTGTTTCACTGCCCGCCTGGCTGATTCGAACGAGTGAGAACACATTTTTATCTTCGTTACTGTTGTGACCATCACAGCAGTCATTTCTGCATCATGTGTTTCGGTGGAATTTCTCGCAGCTTTCTTTCCAGAGACTGACATAAGCATTTCTGAAAGGGATCCCATCTGTTTGCGGTTGTTGGGGAACCCGGATACACTAAAAGCCGGCATGGAAATATGGCAGGACGTGTTAGACTTTAGACGTCCAGACTGAAAAGAAAATGGTTCTTGGAAAACTACGGTAATGAAGAGTCTGCCAGAAGGTTGTTCTTAAAAGGACAGGTCCCATGGCTGAACGGCTGTTGGGGATGGTGAAC
>CM065726.1:62233361-62238361 GCA_033310375.1 Conus canariensis
CATGTGTGTGTGTGTGTGTGTGTGTGCGCGCGTGCGCGCACATGTGTGTGTGTGTGTGTGTGTGTGTGTGTGTGTGTGTGTGTGTGTGTGTGTGTGTGTGTGTGTGTGTGTGTGTGTGTGTGTATGCGTACTTTTGAATGTGCATGTGTAAAAACGATTACGATGGTTCATTCATACATAGTCTTAATACACCTGCTCTTATCTGAAATATCACAATGTGACCGCATTGTGTGTGCAGGGCACTGTAGATGCGCACTCTAGATGTCCCTTTTCCACTAACACGGTTAGTCATGATAATGATCCACCAAGCCAACAGTGTCGTCAGCCTACATCATCATCCAGATCTCTATCAATATTCACCTGTCTCTCCTCCCCCCCCCCCTCCCCACTTCCAGCCCTCTACCCGCTCTCTTATTCTTCTTCTTTCCCAGCCCATACGACCTTTGTTTTGTTTCCACAGAGTATCACATAGTGACAACAGTGCCCATCACATGAGGCACAGCTCCAGAACCAATACCCTACTGCCAGCCTACCGACAGGCAAGTGACTTGTCTCCGACGTAACGCAGCGGAATTATCTCTCAGTTTTGAAACCCACTGTAGGTATGCCTTGGGCAATCAGATTCACCCGCATCCCAGACAATAGATCTGGATTGAATAAAACTCCACCGTGTCTCCCACCACCACCATCTATTCTGACCCCGTTCCCCCCATTCTTACCTTCTCCCACAGTCTCGTACATCCTCCCCCCCCCCACCCACCCACCACCACCAGCGTTCTGTCCTCCCCTTTCCAGCTCGTCTGTGTTTATCACATTGCTGTGTTATTCTTGGCTCCCCGTTTTGTGGCCTGGGAACTATCTGAAGGGGGAGATCTGTTGCTTTTTCTGCTGTGTTGGTCGCTGTTGGTGTCTCAAAAAGACGAATTTGTTTCTTTCTTTTCCTGGCTCATCTATCTACTTCTCCTGGCACTAGCCCCCCCCCCCCCCCCCCCCCCCACGTCGCGCATTCCTGCTCCCCCAAAACACAGACATCCTGAAAGGAGACATTATTGCACTTCTTGTTCAATCGGCTGGATGCCTAATCCGGTCTAACATACTAAGAAATAACAGCTAATGAACCACTCACTACCCCTAACCTCACGCACGACCGGCGACGAAAATTGCTTTGTGGCAATGCCAGCATGAGTGAGTGTCCTCCCCCCCCCTCCCTGCCCGACCCCCCCCCCCTCACCCCCCACCCACAAGGGAACTCAACCACGTCCATCCAGGTACAGTCCCCATGAACTTTCCCACAGTTCTGGTCAGAAACTGGAAGAACACTCCAAGATGTAAATCAAAGTCAGTCGTGCAGTGTTCCGCTTTGAGTCTGTGGAACTCTGGACAGGAGGAGGTCAACACCGAACAGCCCACAAATAGATGCCTTATAGGAGACTCGAACCACAAACTCCCACTCTGCACTCTGCAACACTGTCCACTGCACCACCGTGGTTGTCGATAGGGGAGACATGTGTCTGTCTCATTTATGTGTGCTCAGTGGCGTTGAGCTGCAGTGAAAGGAAGAATCATCCCTCCTCTAGCACGTATGAAAATGAAAATGCTCTTCTAAGGAATCTGAAATAATTGTCACTGACTCTCGATTCCCTCTAGCCGTCATTTCCCTCTTCCAATGGAGTGTCTATTTCATTTCCAAACCTATTATACCGCCTTCACATTGCATTAAAAAGAATCACATCAAAAGCAACAGAAAGATTCTGTTGACAGAAAAGATACGTCATACAAATCGTGGGCGATTATTACATCTGCAATTTTAGACAGTGTGAATATCAAGGTCGAGAAATCCAAATGACAACAAAATAACAAACCCAATACGAAAAGCAAGTGTTTACAAAAAGAACATTCACGAAACTGTTTTCAGCAACTCAATAATAGACGACTGCTCATAGCAACAGAATGAATTGAAAGGAATAAAATTCTGGGCAATAAAGCGCTTGTAAGTGGAGACAGTATAGAGGTGTGAACAGCCAGCACTCCTCAAGCAGAAATACAGCATTTTGATACGAAGCATGGCATTTCGTCTCCACTTTACAGTGTTTGCCGTCTCAATCATTCAAAACGAATCGTCCTTTCAGTTTACCTCCTTTATTTCAATTTTGGCTGGAAACGTATGGGATAAACCTAATGGTAGTGAAGGATCCTAGGCCTGTAGAAGTCTCAGTTGAAGAATGTCCGTTAAAGAACACTTCCGTCTGCTGATTGATGTTCAGAATGGCATGTACTACAATCACCCTTCCTTTAGTGCTGCTGTCTGCAAGAGTTTCTCCCTCATCTCCATTACTGCGGTGGTGAACCTGCCCGGTCCAAAAGCCAAAATGTTCATTCTCCTCTGAGCTGCCGCTTCCCCTCCCGTCCTCCCCATCCCAACACACACACACACACACACACACACACACACACACACACACACACACACACACACACACACACACACACACACACACACGCACACAGTTCGCGCGCGCCTCTTCCATTCGCCAGTCAAAATGATTTGAATGATACTTTCAAGAAATAATTACAGGTTTGTTTTTTTTTTTCATTCCATGTGCAGCCTAGTGGACCACCACTCTTTTCCAGACATGAGTTTCGTTCAGGGCATGGGGGACACTTTTATGATCTATGTAATGTGGGGGAGGGATAGGTAACTAAGGTCTGACCAGCGCGTTGGGCTGATGCGTTGGTTAGACATCTGCTATGTCGTAGCCAGGAGACCCTCTTCTTAAATTCTCTCATCTTAGTCATTAATTCATTTATTCATCAGCTTTAAATCATGCGCAGTGTGGTCTTGAAACTTAACAGATATAGTGTGGTGTAAATGCACTTGTCCGCTCTCAGTGAAACTGATGAAACTGAAGTTGAAACGTTATGGGTGGAGTGGGTACATAAGGGACATGCTTTACGGATGCCACAGTTCTCTGTGCCCTAGATCCAGTCTTCTGATGGAAGAGGCATCAACTGGATACAGAATGTTTTTATATCTGTGTATGAACTTCCCCCCCCCACCCCCCGCGCGCTCCCGCCCTCCCCAAGCCCAAAACTCCCTCATCCTTCTCCTGCGCTCGTCTTTCCCACTGTCTTCGTCCCCCCTCTCCAGAGATTTTTTTTTTTAAAGATCATTCTAAATCATTTTTATGGTAGCAAACAAACAAACAAACGAACAAAAAAAAACCAACAAAACTTGTATTTGTTTTCGTGCATTGGTTATTTGTTCCGTTTAAAAAAACCAGAAAAGTTTACCACAAGAACAGGAGCACACTCTTTCCTTTAATTCTTTTTTTTGTAATCTCCCTACCCTTCCTTCTACTTCTCTGCTGCTCCCCCCCCCACCCCATCCCACTTCTCCCACAACCCCATCTCCACTCATTTCTTTTAAAACAAGTCCTTCACTTAGTCATTTTCCGAACAACATGAGTTTTGTTTGTCTACGTTACTTTACATTTGCTTCTCATATTGGTTCCATATACAGACATAAGGATGCAAAAACTATCAGAATGCAAGCGGCATATTCCTCCATATTTATTCAGCATCTGCCGTAGGCAGAACCTGCGAAAGGCTGCTCTCCTAAGCGAGAACAGGCATCCTAATCCAGCTGACCGATGGCCTTCACCGATGGCATTCCACACCCTGGTCTTCTGGGACAGATTTAGACCCCCAAATGCCAGACCTTCTCCCTTTCAGAGACCACCCTGGCACGCCAACAAGATCGACCCATGGTGGAGGAGGGAGAGAAGAGGGAAGGTGGAATTCGCGCACACTGCAACCGGAACCACTCCAAGTGGGATCACGAGGAGGACTGACTTGATTTGTGGACAGAAAGAGTGCCAGACTGTGACCATTGAGGGGCTGAAAGAAGAGAACTAAAGACAGGACGTTGTGTGTCATGGTGTGAGGAAAAAGAGAGTGTTGTTGACTAAGTGAAGGTAGAAAGTGTGGCCATAATGACATTAGTCAGAGACTGGACGATGAATAATGAATGATTTAAACTCTTTTCCTTAATACCACCTGTCTTTGGACTTCAGGGCCATGTTCGACTCACAACGTAGGACTCAGTTTTGGATTTTTATATTCTGGGTGCTCAGTTGGATGTATAACCATTGTTGTGGATCGTGTGTGGCACTGTCTCAGTCTTAAGATGTATGTTCGTACATGCGTATGAATAAACAAATGCGCATGCGCACATCTTTAGACTGAAAGAGTGCCACACACGATCCACAGCAACCATTAAAAAATAATTCAAGACTGATTTCAACTATTTGGCAATAGATTTGTCTCTCAAAAAAAAAATCGATGATTAAACTAGATAGGAGTTCTGGCATTGACCTGAAAAACATAGCATTGCTAAGCATGCTGTATGTTAAATGGTTGCGCAACTTCCCATGGTGTTCACACAGAGGGGGAGACAGGTCATGCTGGTGCTCGCTTAGCATCTTGATTTCTATAGCGTAACTTGAATCCTGGGTATTAGAATGCATAACTCTCTCTCTCTCTCTCTCTCTCTCCTCTCTCTCTCTCTCCTCTCTCTCTCTCTCTCTCTCTCTCTCTCTCTCTCTTCTGTGAGTGTGCATGTGAGCATATATATATATATATATATATATATATATATATATATATACAATAAACTAATAAATTCCAAGGATAAGTAATCAAGCACCATTCCAGCAACTTACAGAGCAGCTTAGTGTTGCAATGACTGCAAGAAATATTCAATTTTAAACAAAGCTTGCTCTTATGTCTTAGATTGAAGAAATAGGGGGAGATAAGCATTCATATCTGCAGTGGTAGATGATTCTGCCTAACTAACAGTATGTGCTTGAGTGTGTGAATGGGGAAATAATGGGTTTTTTTTTTGTAAACTCAACAAACATACTACGGTATTGCACACCAGCCTTTTTCTGGGATAGCATTCTTCTTAGAACCAAAAAAGGCAGAGGAGTCAAGTTACCACT
>CM065726.1:62248361-62250861 GCA_033310375.1 Conus canariensis
ACAGTGCGAATCGGACAAACTGACAGCTGCATAGTGTGAAGGGAGACAAACTGCTGTGTACCGTGGAGAGGACAGACTTACTACTACTGTACAATGTGAAGCAGACAGAATCACCACACTACAGTGTGAAATAGACAGAATCACCACACTACAGTGTGAAGGAGACAGAATCACCACACTACAGTGTGAAATAGGCAGAATCACCACACTACAGTGTGAAATAGACAGAATCACCACACTACAGTGTGAAGGAGACAGAATCACCACACTACAGTGTGAAATAGACAGAATCACCACACTACAGTGTGAAATAGACAGAATCACCACACTACAGTGTGAAATAGACAGAATCACCACACTACAGTGTGAAATAGACAGAATCACCACACTACAGTGTGAAATAGACAGAATCACCACACTACAGTGTGAAATAGACAGAATCACCACACTACAGTGTGAAATAGACAGAATCACCACACTACAGTGTGAAATAGACAGAATCACCACACTACAGTGTGAAGGAGACAGAATCACCACACTACAGTGTGAAATAGACAGAATCACCACACTACAGTGTGAAATAGACAGAATCACCACACTACAGTGTGAAATAGACAGAATCACCACACAACAGTGTGAAGTAGGCAGAATCACCACACTACAGTATGAAGGAGACAGAATCACCACACTACAGTGTGAAATAGACAGAATCACCACACTACAGTGTGAAGGAGACAGAATCACCACACTACAGTATGAAGGAGACAGAATCACCACACTACAGTGTGAATAGACAGACACACCACACTACAGTGTGAAGTAGGCAGAATCACCACACTACAGTATGAAGGAGACAGAATCACCACACTACAGTGTGAAGGAGACAGAATCACCACACTACAGTATGAAGGAGACAGAATCACCACACTACAGTATGAAGGAGACAGAATCACCACACTACAGTGTGAATAGACAGACACACCACCGTACAGAATGCAGCAAAATCAGTGCTGTAAAGTATGTCATAGACAGACTCGCCACTCTACTTAGTGAAGCAGAGAGACTTGTCACCGTCAGATGTGAAGCAGACAGACTCTCCTTTGTGTGTTGTGAAGTGAAAAAGATTAACAGATGTATGATGTCATGCAGACTGCCCTTTGTATGTTGCGAAAAAGACTGACAGATGTATGATGTCATGCTGACAGACTGTCCTTTGTGTATTATGAAAAAGACTGACAGATGTATGATGTAATGCAGACAGACAGACTGTCTTTTGTGTGTTATGAAAAAGACTGACAGGTGTATGATGTAATGCAGACAGACAGACTGTCCTTTGTGTGTTGTGAAAAAGACTGACAGATGTATGATGTAATGCAGACAGACAGACTGTCCTTTGTGTGTTGTGAAAAAGACAGACAGATGTATGATGTAATGCAGACAGACAGACTGTCCTTTGTGTGTTGTGAAAAAGACAAACAGATGTATGATGTAATGCAGACAGACAGACTGTCCTTTGTGTGTTGTGAAAAAGACTGACAGATGTATGATGTAATGCAGACAGACAGACTGTCCTTTGTGTGTTGTGAAAAAGACTGACAGATGTATGATGTAATGCAGACGGACTGTCCTTTGTGTGTTGTGAAAAAGACTGACAGTTGTATGATGTCATGCAGACAGACTGTGACACTTTGTGTGCTGTGAAAAAAGCTGACAGATGTGTGATGTAATACAGACCTGCCGCCGTACGGTATGAAACAAAACAAAAAAAAACAACTCACCACTGTGTAGCGTGCAGCAGAAAGACTCCGTGCTGCATTGCGTGAAGCAGATAGCCTCACTGCTGGGCACTTTGAAACAGACAGACTCATTAATGTACAGTATGAACAGTTACAGTTTGTTGCGTGCATGTTAGATACAGCCTAGGGGATCACTGCTCTCGCCAAGACATGAGCCTCGTACATGGTGTGGAGGGGACATGGTTATTTTACACTCTCGGGACGTACTATTTTTCTCTAGAGGAGGTGTACTCGAGGCATATGTTTCACTATACCACATAATGCTCTGCTTTGGTTCAGTCTTCTAATGGAGAAGGCATCTGAAAGGCACCAGAAGGTTTAAGTATGTATGCGTAAACGTCCTCCCCCCTCCCCCCCTCCCCCCCCCTCCCCCGCCCCCTTCAAGCCCCAGGCTCCCTCATCTCGCCCGGCGCCCATCGTTCCCAGTTCGTCCCCTCCCAACAGATTAAAACCATTTTTTATTTTGCCCTCCTAACAGATTAGAACAATGTATATTTTGCCCTCCTAACAGATTAAAACAATGTTTATTTTGCCCTCCTAACAGATTAAAACATTTTTTTTTATTTCTGCCACATTGTTTATATGATAAGTACTTATTTGTTCCACTTGAAAACACCCGAACTGCTAACCACTAGTACAGAAACAAACTTTTTGTTTCATCTCCCTACCCTTCATTCGACCTCTCTCCTGCTCTTCCCTCTTCT
>CM065726.1:62255861-62263361 GCA_033310375.1 Conus canariensis
CACGAAAATACTGACTGTATTTCATTCGTAATAAGGTATTTTCAGTTGAAAATAACTTAAAAAAAAAAATTCATGAAGAGGTGTTTTCGCATGAAAATAATAACTTTTTTCAGCGATAACGAACTGTTTTGAGGGAGGGAAAAGCCAACTGATGAAATGTTTTCATATGAACATGCACATACTATTTTTCAGCCGTTTTCACTGAAAAGTAATTAGTTTCACTTCAAAATAAGTATTTTTCCAAGTTACAGAAAAGTTACTGTTTCCCGTGATATTAATTAATTTTCACAGGAAAATAACTTCCCCTGAAACGAACTCTTTTTATGGGGAAAATAACTGCTTTCCAGAGACAAAATTGAAAGATTTACCGTTCCGCCGAGCGAAAGAGACAACTTACAAGACAAAACACGACGCGTTTCGACCTCTTTGGTCTTCTTCAGGCCAGACAAACAACACTCAAGACAATGACAACGAAGAAGGAACAGTCACTTGTCTTCTCAGGTTGGCAGAATAATAACAATGTGGAATCAATCGTTTTGTCCCGTAATTCGTTTGTCTTCTTCCTTCGGTGGTACAGTAAACCTTGTTTTAAGTTTGTAAAATTTCCGCTTACTTTTGAAACCTGCTTTCTACTGATTATGAGCTGTTTGACATCGCAAAATCGTTTTCTTACATAAAAAAAAGAAAGAAAACAAATGAATTGTGTTGTCGGAAAATAACTGTTCTCCACTGACACAGACCCATTTTCTGAGCAGATGACTGTTGTTCAGTGGTGATTAGCTGTTTCCACGGAAACATAACCGTTTTGGAGTGTTAATAGTGTTGTTACGGGAAAACAACCTTTAAAAAAAAAACCAATGAAGCAAATCCGTGGATAATGAGCTAGTGTTCATGTGTTCACGGGAACTGACTGTTTTCCATTATTGTTTAATTGTTTCACCGGGTAAAAAAAAACAAAAAAAAAACCTTCTGTCAAGAGGCACTGGACTGTGATCCCGGGGATAGCTGTTTTTCAGCAACAGTTTACCGTTGTCATGGGAAAAGAGCTGGTTTGGTGTGAAAATGAACTGTTTAGATAACTGTCTGAAAATAACGATTAGCGGTCTCTACATAAACACAGATATTATCACTCAATATGACTTTGTTCGCGTGAAACAGTCATAATAATAGTTTTGCCGCTCTCTCTCTCTCTCTCTCTCCTCTCTCTCTCTCTCTCTCTCTCTCTCTCTCCTCTCTGTGCGTGCGCGTGCGCGCGTGGTGTGTGTGTGTGTGTGTGTGTGTCCGTTTGCTAGGGTGTGCGATCGTGCATGCTTGTGTGAGTAAGTGGGCATGTGTATATGTGTGTGTATGTGTGTGTGTACGTGTGTGTGTGTGTGTGTGTGTGTGTGTGTGTGTGTGTGTGTGTGTGTGTGTGTGTGTGTGTCCGTTTGCTAGGGTGTGCGATCGTGCATGCTTTTGTGAGTAAGTGCGCATGTGTGTATGTGTGTGTACGTGTGTGTGTGTGTGTGTGTGTGTGTGTGTGTGTGTGTGTGTGTGTGTGTGTGTGTTTGTGTGTGTGTGTGTATGTGTATGTGTGTGTGTGTGTATGTGTGTGTACGTGTGTGTGTGGTGTGTGTGTGTGTGTGTGTGTGTGTGTGTGTGTGTGTTTGTGAGTGCTCGCACGTGCGCGTGTGTGCGTGCGTACGTGCATGTGTGTGTGTGTGTGTGTGTGTGTGCGTGCGTGCGTGCGTGTGTGCGTGCGTGCGTGCGTGCGTGCGGTGTGTGTGTGTGTGTGTGTGTGTGTGTGTGTGTGTGTGTGTGTGTGTGTAAAAAGACAGTAAGACCAACAGACAGACAGGGCACGTGCTTGTCTACGTTGCAATATGCATTCGTGTGCATGCATTCATTCGCATGTGCACGCCCGCGCGCGCGCACACAGAGAGAGAGAGAGAGAGAGAGAGAGAGAGAGAGAGAGAGAGAGAGGGGAGAGAGAGGACAGTAAAAGACGTATGTCCGCCACTTGACAAACAACGAAAGAGTTCGACAGAAGCAGTCTGGCTGTGCAGGAAGTCGCTCACCAGTTGGGCAAGTCCTCTGTCCCACGCACAATCCGAGCGACAAAGCGAGAAGCGGTCACGTGGGTGGGCGGAGACAGGATGCGCACAGCCCGGGGAATCGGGGAGGGGAAACGGGGGGATTCATGTTTGCAAGGCTCCTGCTTCCCCCACAGAGCAACATCTCCGGATGGGGGCGACCATCGAGTTTCTTTTTGTAAGAAAATACGTCAGAGAGAGAGAGAGAGAGAGAGAGAGAGAGAGAGAAAAGGGTCAAGAGGGGGTCTGGTGACACTGACTGGAGTGTCCGTCCTGATCTCACAGAACACGAAAGGAAGGAAGGGCAGGAAGAGAGAAAGGCAGACACATACAGAGGATGGGTTCTGTTGTCTGGAAGGCGCGTAGGCGTGGTATATTTGTGTCCTGTCCTTTCCAAACTCTACGAGGTTTCAGTTAGAAAACATGACACCAACTTTTGATAGAGAAGACGAATGGGGTGTGTGTGTGTGTGTGTGTGTGTGTGTGTGTGTGTGTGTGTGTGTGTGTGTGTGTGTGTGTGTGTGTGTGTGTGTGTATGTGTGTGTGTGTGTGTGTGTGTGTGTGTGTGTGTGTGTGTGTTGTGTGTGCGTGTGTGTATTGGGGGGGGGGGGCGGGGGAGGGGTTGAACCTCATGTGCTTTGGGGTGTGTGGAAGTTTAGGTTTTAGCTGGTGGTGGTGGTTAGGTGGAAGAGAGATGGTTGGTAGAGCTGTGGATGGGCTCAGAGAGAAGGGGGGGGGGGGTGAGAGGAGAGGTGGTTGATGGTCAATGAACAGAGAGGGAAGGGGGGGGGGAGTCAGAGAGATTGTGGGGAGCGCGGGGGGTAGGTCATATTTGACTCGTTATCACAGTTAATAATATCCCCTTGTGTCTGTTACCAAAGTTGACAAAAAGGTGTTGGCGAATGTCGTGTATGTCCTGCCTGGCTGTTGTTTTGCCTCGCAAACTGACATGCCCACATGAACGACAGGGATGCTACTGTGCCCCGTGGGCAGCGATGAAAACAAACAGGTATATAAACAGGCTGTAAGGCTGAAGCAGATTCAGGAGAAAGTGATCGATCTGGATATTAGGCGAAGAGAAATTGGGAGTACAGTAAGAGAGACAGAGATGCAGAGACAGAGACAGAGACAGAGAGAGAGAGAGAGAGAGAGAGAGAGAGAGAGAGAGAGAGAGAGATACAGAAACAGAGACAGAGACAGAGACAGAGGGCGAGACAGAGAAACAGAGACAGACACACACACGCGCGCGCGCGCGCGCGCGCGCAGGCGCGCGCGCACACACACACACACACACACACACACACACACACACACACACACACACACACACGCACAAACATATACTATATATATATATATATATAGAGAGAGAGAGAGAGAGAGAGAGAGAGAGAGCGAGAGAGAGAGCGCTCTCTTTCTCTCTCTATCTCTCACAACCCCCCCCCCCCCCCCACACACACACACATACACACACAGAGTTACACACACACATATACTACTAAAAACAATTGAAGTACCACCCCTAATTTTTGTATGCAATTTTTAAAAAGCTCTGATAAACCAATTAATATTGATAATTGAATAAACTCTGCTGGATAAGCTTACCCGGTTCTCAAATACTACTCCTCGTGCATTTTTGTTATGTTAAAGTCGGTCAGCAGTTATCTACCGCGTCGCATCTGAGGCAAAAAATCCCGAGAAATTATCGAACTTGTGTCGCTCCCAGATTTTGACACAGACACAGCAAGAAAAAAAAAATGTGATGCACGTGAAAGCAAGGTCTTTTCTGAGCAGAACTGCAATCAGTTAGCACATTTGACGGGTATAAAAAGTCGCGAAATTTAGGAAGATTTAACCATGCCTGCGAGACAACGACAAAGCAACACCGACAGAGGAAGAGCGATAGCATGGTACCAAGAAGGTATTGGCTTGAGGGAGATTGGTCGACGGCTTGGAGTGAGTCTCCCAGTCATTCTGAGGCTCAGAGACCGTTGGCTTAACACTGGAAGTGTTGAAGAACAGCAGGGACGTGGACGGACGAGAAGCACCTCCAGACAGCAGGATCGGTTCATTGTTATCGCTTGTCTGAGAGACCGTTCAGCCAGTGCCACAGTACTCCGAGACCAGCTACGACAAGCCGGCAACGTCAACGTCAGTACCCAGACAGTTCGGAACCGGCTCCACGACGCCAACTTGAGGTCAAGGTCCCCAGCAGTGAGATCAATACTGACCCCAGCGCATCGAGCTCATCGTCGGCCTGGGCAGCATGTCATAGAAGGTGGACAAGAGCTGAATGGGCAACAGTACTCTTCACAGACGAGTCAAGGTTCACCCTCAGGTTCAACGACGGGCGGGTTCGCGTCTGGCGACGTCCTGGAGAACGCTACGTTGACGCTGCCGTCAGGGAGCATGACCGCTATGGAGGTGGGTCCGTGATGGTGTGGGCTGGGTTCAGCCTACGTCACAGGACCCCCCTACACCGTGTTGAAGGCCGCCTGACCGGTGCCACCTACCGCGCGACACATCATCCGCCCCCTTGTGATGCCCGCCCTGAGGGCAGTTGGCCAGGGCGCCCAGTTCCAGGACGACAACGCGCCGTGCCACCGCGCCGCCATCGTGAATCAGTTCCTACAAGGGCAGCAGGTGACAAGAATGGACTGGCCTGCCAGGTCACCAGATTTGAACCCCATAGAGCATCTGTGGGACGTGCTGGGGAGGCGAGTGCGGGCCCACAACCCTCCAGCAGACACCGTGGACCAGCTGTTTCAGTTGCTGGAGCAGGAGTGGCAGGCGATCCCCCAGGACACTCTCCGCCGCCTGGTGCACTCCATGAGACGTCGATGTGACGCTTGTTTGAACGCGAACGGTGGTCATACCCGTTATTAACATCATGACATCTACCATAGACTCTTGTTACTTTTCATTTTGGGGGTATGCCTCTTTAATCAAGTGTAAAACAAAGATAATTTTTTGTCACGGTGTTTGAATAAATTTGAATGGATTGAGGAATAATAAAAATAAAATATTCAATCATTAAATTATGTTCAGCTTTGTTTTCTTTCGAATGACAACAGTTTTCCTAAGTGGTACTTCAATTGTTTTGAGTAGTGTATATATATAAAATATATATATATATATATATATATATATATATATATATGTATATGGATGGATATGAATACACACAACACACCACACACACACACACACATGTATATGTATATACATACACACGCACATATATATATATATATATATATATATATGAGAGAGAGAGAGAGAGAGAGAGAGAGAGAGAGAGAGAGAGAGAGAGACAGAGACAGAGAGAGACAGAGACAGAGAGAACACCAACGACATAAGCACATCATACGCATGCACGGACCCGATCAGAAGAAGCTAACCCGCTCGGAGAGAAAATGACCCAAAATTTGCTAACAGCCAATCAGCGACACAGCCATCCCAGTGCAGGAAGTGGCGTCAATGACATTTTCGACCAATCACATTCCCCCGCCTCCTTCATTTGAAGTAGAACTTAGCAGGTATCGCCGCAGTAAAAATTTTGCCGTGGGTATTATAAGTTACTCTTACCAGAGTAAGGCTCAGTTAGTGGATATTAAGGACTGTGTATTACAGGGTGAGTGTTACCGGAGTAAGGTTTACTTAGTAGGCATTAAGGACCGTATATTACACATCGAGTGTTACCGAGTAGGTTACTCAATGGTATTAAGGACTGTATCATACAGTTGAGTGTTACCGGAGTAAGGTTTATATTGTGGGTATTAAGGACTGGTATTACAGGTGAGTGTACCGGAGTAAGGTTACTGAGTGGGTATTAAGGTCTGTATATCACAGGGTGAGTGTTACCGGAGTAAGGTTTATTATTAGTGGGTATTAAGGACTGTATACTGCAGTGTGAGTGTTACCGGAGTAAGATTTACTCGGTGGGTATTAAGGAATGTGTATTAGAGGGTGAGTGTCGCCGGAGTAAGGTTTATTTAGTGGGTATTATGGACTGTATATTGCAGAGTGAGTGTTACCGGAGTAAGATTTACTTTGTAGGCATTAAGGACTGTATATAGCAGGGTGAGAGTTACCAGAGTAAAGTTTACTTATTAGTGGGTATTAAGGACTGTATATTGCAGAGTGAGTGTTACCGGAGTAAGATTTACTTTGTAGGCATTAAGGACTGTATATAGCAGGGTGAGAGTTACCAGAGTAAAGTTTACTTATTAGTGGGTATTAAGAACTGTATATTACAGCGTGATTGTTACCGGAGTAAGGTTTACTCAATGGGTATTAATTTCAGCTGACTGATGGTCTCCACAAGAGGTGTTCCACAGCCTGCTCATCTGATACAGTTGAGGACCAATTAAAAAGAAGGCGGAACTTCCACCTCTAGTGATTATCCCGGCACGCCAACAAAATCGTCCGCGGTTAGGTTTGATAGTGGTGGAGGCGAAGGGAGTGGGATGGAAATCTCGCATGCTGCAACCGGGAACCGTTACAAGAGCGTTCATGAGGAAGGCTGACTTGATTCGTGAACAGAAAGACTGCCAGACTGTGACCATTGAGAGCTGAAAGAAGGGGAATTAAAGACAGGACGTTGTGTGTCATGGTATGAGGACTTGATTCGTGGACAGAAAGACTGCCAGACTGCGACCATTCGGGGCTGAAAGAAGAGAATTAAAGACAGGACGATGTGTGTCATGGTGTGAGGAACAGAGACAGTTGTTGAACAAGTGAAGGTAGAGAGTGTTGCATTAATGACATTAGTTTAGAGAGTAGAAGAAAAAAAGATTTCAACTCTTTTCCCTTAATACTGCCTGTCTTTGGCTTCAGGACCTTGGTCGACTCACAACGTAGGGCTCAGCTTCAGATTCTATATTCTTAGTTCTGAACTAGAAATATGACTACGCACCCCCCCCCCCCCCCCCCCCCCCCCCCCCCCCTTCTTTTCTTTGTGACTAATTTCAGACTAATGTCAAAGATGACGCAATGAACTTCATGTCTCGCCAAAAACGTCGATAATTAAACAAAGTCGGGGAGGCGAGGAGGGGGAAAGGTTAGCAGAAAGCTGAAAAGCGCACAGGTAAATGTGCTGCGTATTCAGTGGCTGCGCGCCAATTCATGGTGCGCATACACAGGGAAAGACAGGATTTGGTGCACCTTAGCTCTTGTTTTTCCCTTGCGCAACTTGAAAGGACCTTTTTGTCTTGAAGCATCAGAATCGATAACATTGTGTGTGTGTGTGTGTGTGTGTGTGTGTGTGCGTGCGTGCGTGCGTGCGTGCGTGCGTGCGTGCGTGCGTGCGTGCGTGGTGGTGTGTGTGTGTGTGTGTGTGTGTGTGTGTGTGTGTGTGTGTGTGTGTTGTCTGCCTAAGTTTTGTTTATTGTTTGTCTATATGTCTGTCTGTGTCTGAGTGTCCCTG
>CM065726.1:62273361-62275861 GCA_033310375.1 Conus canariensis
ACAGACAAACGAGGCAAAAAAAAAAAAAAAAAAAAAAATAGTAGTCAGGATATAGTGGAAGAGTGTGTGTCCTTCATGTGAGTAGAAATTCTTATGAGAGTTAGCCTCTCCTGTATTATTACAACTGTGACTTTATGGTAGTAAGAAGCGGGAAATGACAAGAAATGAGAGATGTTGATACAAACAAAGAATCAATGGGGTTAGAAATAGTTTGCGGTGAGTTAACGCGGCAGTCACACACCACACACACACACACACACACACACACACACACACACACACACACACACTGCACACACACACACACACACACACACACACACACACACACACACACACACACACACACACTCATACCACACACACACACACACACACACACACACTCACACACACACACACACACACACACACACACACACACACACACACACCACACACACACACACCGCCCATCGCTTGTTTTGTAAATACAAATTCTACAAAGAAGGACTTAACAATCAGGAGACGTTAGTATCAACGATTCAGTGACGAAAACATTATGGCAATGCCGAATCTAAAAAAAAAAAAAAAAAAGCGGCTACCCCTCAAAGACATAACCTATCTCCCTTGTATGAATAATTAAGAGGTAAGGTATGGTAATGTTGCTTATAGCCCAGCCGAGCGCAAAGGGCCATATCAGGGCTGTCACCACGTTAAGATCAACTGGGGGCCGGAATAGCTCAGCTGGTAGAGCGCCGGACTCTTGATCCTGGGGTTGCGGGTTCGAATTTCGGTACAGGGGATTTTTTCCCTCGGAGTTAACAGTGGTTCTGACTCCATTCCCCATACAGTCCTTCGAATGAGACTATAAACCGAGGTTTCGTGTGTGAACGCTCGCACAACATCTTGCATACACGTAAAATCCCATCACCAACTTTTGGAAGAGAAGGCCAGTATGGCCGTTAGTATGGATGACACGTTACACATAGCATGCACCTTCCCCGAAGATGGAGTATGGCTGCCTTAATGGTGGGATAAAAAACGGTCATACACACAAAACTCCGCTGCCTGTCTATACAGGCAGTGTCCGCAGGAGTATCAGCCTGCGTACACAGAAAGAAAGAAAGAAAAAAGAAAGAAAGAAAGAAATCAACTCACAAGTCATCAAAAAACAACAACAACAAAAAACATTCACACATCTTTTTAAAATACACCTTCTTAAACGCGCCAGAAACTTCGTTAAAAGTCTTTCTTCCGTAAAATCTTAGATCAGATGAAAAATGTTAATCTTTTTTTCAGAAATTCAACAAAGATCACGTCAGGTGGGATATCTCTGAACAGGGTTTTCATCTAATTAAGAGGATTTCAACGCAAACAAGCTAAAACAAAGACTAGATTCTTTAAATGTTAGGTGGTTGTTTTTTTTTTAATTTCTGTATATTTTATTCACTTACATGCTGAACATGCGTCGGTCTATGCGATTCACCGGATCCCGTAATTTTCCCTTTGGTTAATAATGATTAAGAACTCATTTTGCCTGTTAGTATAGCGGCCAGCGAAGTGCAAGCTGTAACCATACGGCATGATGGAAGGTGCAGCCCTGCAGTACGGTGATTGCATACTGTTCAGATATATTAATGAATTGATGAAGGAGATGAATAGGTAGAAGAAGCCTGAGAAGTGATGTGGTATCGACATTGTGATGCCTTCACAGAAGAATGCTGACTCACGCTGGCTTTGATACTTAGCAATGATTGCCGTTGGTAGGAGGGAGGATGGGAAAGGGGGGAGAGGGGGGAGGAGGAGAAGGATGAGGAGGTAGAGGGGGTCTGTATGTGGTCGTCGTGAGTATGTTCGATCAGAACAGTTAGCTCTGGACACTACAGAAATGTCTTAAAGACAGGGCAAATTCTGCTCTAGCGGATTTTCTCGCGGCGAACGGGTGTCGATTGGTGAACTGGAGCAGCAGCAGAACGAACTGATGGTCACTATGTACCCGTTGGTCTGCCGGAATGAGTGAAGTGGTGGTCAAGCCACTGGGGTTGGGGAGGGGTGTGGAGGGGGGGGGGGGCGGAAATTGAGATAGCAGCCTCCGCTCTTCCTCCTGTACCTCTCACTCCCTTCCATACACACACATGAACGTCTTGTCACAACCTCAGCACTGACAGCTTTCAGGGAACCATTACTATCAGCCTGCCGTCTGACAACCCACCGGTGAAGACACTGCGATGCTTGCGGAGGGGGTTTTTGGTAGCGTTGAGTGGTGTCTGTTCTGATATGTTTTGGTAGATTGTGATTGGTTAGTCAAGCCCACCCGATCACAGAGGCCACGTCAGTATTAATAGCACAGGTAACTCCGTACGGATTCAACACTGGTCATTCATTAACAGGTGGCGCGCTCATTCACCAAGTGCGGGCACACCACACCGGCAGATGCTTTGGTGATATTACCTCTACGACTAGATGTGCCTAGATGTGACAGCCCTGATTATGGGCCTTTGATGTCAGCTGGGCTCTA
>CM065726.1:62298361-62303361 GCA_033310375.1 Conus canariensis
GAAGTTTGTGGTGAAAACTTAAGAGCCTATTACGCCTGTATCTTTTATAGGATGCTTAGATAATTTTAAAAAAAGAAAAAAGGAAGGAAAAAAAAAAGAAAAAGAAAAAAGAAAATCTACGACGCCTCAGTCATTGACCGTCTTCAGGACTGATGACATCAAACGGAAGACAAGTAAATACGTATCGGCAATGACGTGTAAAAGCATTTTCGTAAACCGACGAATAGGTGTTTAAAGAGGTGTGGTGTGTGTGTGTGTGATAGGGAAAAGGAACAAGAGAGGCAGATAGAGGGATAAGCTGAGGAGTGGTTTTGCCAAACAGCACTGATGAAGATATGGGGGTCTGTGGCAATGAATCCACCTCAACGCTGATTGCTACAGCCAGACCCAAAACTCCGTCACTGCTGTTTGGCAAAACCACTCCTCAGCTCCAGAAAGAAAATTCATGGAGTCCAGGATCATCTCTCGCCTTGACACCACAATTCCTGATGGACTCACGTCCCACATCTGACTTTTTTTTTTCTAGTTTGAATCATTCCAGCTCTTTGTCTGTCCGTTCTTTGCTTTCCCACAACCTCTCCTCCATCCCTCTCTTTACACATCCTTCCTCCCCCTAATTCCCCATCCCACCATCTTTACGTTCAAGCGAATAACATATACCATAACATACACAGTATACTATATACACCCCAAACACCATCTCCTCCATCCAGATATGCATACTCACTGACACATGTACATGGGAACAATCCATATGTACCTATTCTATAGGAGCTTCCACCCCATCCCAGTCCTCCCCCCCCCCCCTTCCCCTTCCCGCGTTTTTTTTTTCTTTTCTCCTCATACACGTCCTTAAGAGGCCTGCTTCCAAGCATAAGACTCCTCCTCTACCACTCTCTCTTTTTCTCTGTCTCTCTTTACGTTTGCCTCACCCCTCTATCTGCCTCTCTTTTCCTTTTCCCCATCACACACACACACACACACACACACACACACACACACACACACACACACACACACACACACACGACACGCACACACGCACGCACGCACGCACACTTATTCACTTATTCATTTATGTATTCATCATGACTAATTTATCTTTTTAATTTCAGTTAGTAAGTTAGTTAGTTAGCTATAGTTAGTTCTTGTATGCACAGTTAAGGGGGCTGACCGTACGTAAAGATGGACGTTGTTAAGATTTTTTTTTTTTTTTTTTTGAAAACAGTCGAGACGACTAATTAAATGAGTGGTTTTAAAATAATGAAAGTTTCCTTTATCAAACTGTTGAGTGATTGACTGCTAGTACGCCACGATACTGCTAAGAATTATTTTGTTGCTTTCAGCCTATGGGACAGCGGAAGGAATTGAAACAGGATTTCCTTAGAACGTGGTGATTGCAATGGCTGTTTCTAGAACGTGAGGCTTGATTGGTGTTATCTGACATGTGACATTATTCTGTTCCGGTTGGGACAAAATTTATGAGTGAAAGGGTGAATACAACATATTGTGAAAGAACAGATTATGTAGGAATCTTCTGGAAAGGTTGTCCATGTTTTGTGTCCGGTACAATACGAAAAATAAGCACAATCTAGTTCTTCAGGTCGTTAGAATTTGTCTCATGTGATTTTTTGTGTTACATAAACTGTCGTGACAGGGAGTCTTTTTTTTATCCAAACGTAATCAAAATGATCACACGTGGTGTGTGTGTGTGTGTGTGTGTGTGTGTGTGTGTGTGTGTGTGTGTGTGTGTGTGTGTGCGCGCGCTTGCTTGCTTGCTTGCTTGCTTGCGTGTTTGTGTGCATGCATGAGAGAGCGTGCGTGCGTGCGTGCGCGCGCGCGCGTGTGTGTGTATGTGTGTGTGTGTGTGTGTGTGTGACACCTACTCGTTTTTGAGTGAACCAGTTTTTTAGGAAGAAGGGTGTGTGTGGGGGGGGGGGGGGGGGGGGGGTGCGCGCGCGCGTGCGTGCGTGCGACGTGGTGTGTGTGTGTGTGTTGTGTGTGTTGTGTGTTGTGTGTGTGTGTGTGTGTGCAGCAGACTCTGTGCCCGTGTTACTTGTCTAGTTTAGAAAGAACTCAGTGGAATTTTATCGTCCGAACGCCACTGTTCAAATTGGCTTTGTTACCATAGAGACGCATCCCACATGACGCTCTGTGTCTGTGTCTTTCTGTCTGCCTGTCCGTCCATCCTGCCGTCTGTGTGTCTGTGTATCTGTGTGTCTGTCTGTCTGTCTGTCTGTCTCTATTCCTGTCTCTGTCTGTCTGTCTGTGTGTCTGTCTGCCTCTCTCTGTGAGTATTTGTTGCGTTGTGAGTGGTGCGTGCGCGCGCGCGCGCGCGCGTTTGTGTGTGTATGTGTGTGTGCGTGTGTGCGTGAGTGCGTGCGTGCGCGCGCGCGCGCGCGCGCGTGTGTGTGTGTGTGTGTGTTTATGTGTGTGTGTGTGTGTGTGTGTGTGTTTATGTGTGTGTGTGTGTGTGTGTGTGAAGGAGAGAGAGAGAGAGAGAGAGAGGAGAGAGAGAGAGAGAACGGGAGGAGGGAGCGTGCACGGCGCACATGATTTAACAGCATACACTTCAGAAAGAGAGAGAGAGTGAGAGGGAGCGAGGAGAGAGAGGGAGAAGGTGGAAGGACAGAGAGAGAGAGAGAGAGAGAGAGAGAGAGAGAGAGAGAGAATATGTGACCTGACAGATTTGTTACATGTGTTTTTAGTCAGTAAACGAATCCAAAGATGCATCAGCATTAAAACAAAAACAAAAAGAACAGAAAAAAAAAATCCAAGTCCTTAACGATCCGATCCCTCGATGAAGGTGTTTTACCTTTTAGTGTCGAAGACAGGTAAATTCTCTTATTCCCCTGTAAAACCCGACTCTCGAACACTGTTGTTATCTCTTTTTGTTTCTGCTGCAAAATCTTTTCGAGAATAAAACTGACACCTACAGAGTGTGTGTGCGTGTGAGAGAGAGAGAGAGAGAGAGAGAGAGAGTGAGAGTGGGGAGGGGGGTGCTTATGCAGTGGAATATAGTTTGACAAATTATCACCAAACCCGACAGCCGAGGTCCTTTTTCGTAGTCACATTCTTTCAGGTACTAGATTTTGTCCCCTTAAACTCCAGCACATTTTTATGACTAAACTTTCCTCTCTTTTTTTCTTTTTGTGGTGATCTTAACCTTTTAGAATGCATGAAATAAAGAATGAACATTTTTTTCACAGGCAGGTTTTTTTTTATATTAACAAATTAAGAAAGACGTCGTAGAGCTAACTGCCTTAGCGACATGGGAGGGGTTAGTACTAAACTAGCACACGCCAAGTTTCGCTTCTTTTATCTTAATGATAACCTGCTTAAAAGGCATTTGAAAGTCCAAGAAACCCATTTCCAGGATTTTAAACTCGTAAATTTGAAAGAGAGAAGGAAAGAGAGAGAGAGAGAGAGTATGTTTGTGTGTGTGTGCGCGCACGTGCCTGTGCGTGCGTATGTGTGTGTGCACTTACGTGCACGCATATGCCTGTACACACACATATATATATATATATATACAATAAACTAATAAATTCCAAGGATAAGTACCGCACCATTCCAGCAACTTACAGAGCAGCTTGGTGTTGCAATGACTGCAAGAAGAATGCTATACCAGAAAAGGCTGGTGTGCAATACCGTAGTATGTTTGTTGAGTTTTCAAAAAACCAACCAAAGGTGCCACCTAAGAAGCAAAAGGAAATCATGAAGGAACAAAACAAGCTACATTTTCTTGTGAAAAGTAGAAAATATAAAAAGATAACCTCTTAGACACAAGTGCTGAGGGCCAGTTCTTGGAATGAATCCGCAAGGGACTAAAATACAATAAACTAATAAATTCCAAGGATAAGTACCGCACCATTCCAGCAACTTTCTGTAATAGCATTCTTCTTAAAACCGAAAAGGCAGAGGAGTCGAATTACCACTTTCCGCGGTCACTGAGGAGAAACAATCAGGTTTCGAAATATCGGTATCTGACCAGGAGTTATATGTTGGTGAGTTTCCTCCCTATTGGAGATTGTCTCCCCCTTGGAGACTATAAGCTTGCTGAAGGCTCATTTTGAGAAGCATTTATTTTATTTTTCCCCGTTCACCCACTCAAGCACATACTGTTAGTTAGGCGGAATTATCTACCACTGCAGATATGAATGCTTATCTCCCCCTTTTTCTTCAATCTAAGACATAAGAGCAAGCTTTGTTTAGAATTGAGTATATATATATGTGTATATATATATATATATATATATATATATATATATATGTGTGTGTGTGTGTGTGTGTGTGTGTGTGTGTGTGTGTGTGTGTGTGTGACGTTCACAGCCTTTTGGTGATAAAAGTGTCCTGTGGAGCTAAAGTGGTGTAAGGGTTTCATCTGTTCTTGCAGACGGTACGTGACAACGTTGTGTTTCAGATTCTCTTGGAACCAAACATCGCACAGTGTACGTGTCTGTTTGTACGCAAAACAAACCAAGGCTGGCACAGAGACAGACAGAAAGGTCAAGGGGATGGAAGGTTGGGGTGAAGCGGCAGACACACCACGAGAAATAAAAGATCGTTGGCGAGTTTCTTTTCTGTTATCACCGAATGGAACCGTCTGAACACCTAAAAAAAAAAAAAAAAAAAAAAAAAAAAAAAAAGTCGACATCAGGAGCGATTCACTGCGTTTGTCGCGTGTTCGCTCCCTTTCCGTGCTGATGCTGGCAATTTTGTTTCGTTAAACTTTGACACGGAGGAGCGATTGTTTGTTGTGTATTTGTGTTTGTTTTCAAAACAACGACTGGTCGTTGTCATTTGGATGTGTTCCTATTGACGAGTGAATGGGTCCGTTTTCCCGCTCTTCTTAACTTCTTTTTTTTTTAAACCATGTTTGAGTGTGGCGTGTCGAGCTCAGTATATATTGGCTTATGTTCAGAGTGAAGGCTTGGTAGTTTTCGAAGTTAGATAATTTTTTTTTTTTCTCCAAATCCATTCCAGGTCTGGAAAATAAA
>CM065726.1:62313361-62315861 GCA_033310375.1 Conus canariensis
AAAGTGAAAAATGATCCGATATACTTTTCACACACACACACACACACACACACACACACACACACACACACACACACACACACACACACGTCCCCCCCCTCCCCCTCATCATCAGGGAAAAAAAAATTGTTGTTGTTTTAATCAACTAATTGTTCTGTCTTTTTCTTTACTTTGGAGGCAGAAAGTCTTATGGAGGCTGAAAGTCTCTCTGTCTCTCTCTGTCTCTCTCTGTCTCTGTCTCTGTCTCTGTGTGTGTGTGTGTGTGTGTGTGTGTGTGTGTGTGTGTGTGTGTGTGTGTGTGCGTGTGTGTGTGTGTGTGTGTGTGTGTGTGTGTGTGTGTGTGTGTGTGTTGTGTGTGTGACGAGGACGTAATTAAATTATGTCTGTTTGTGATATCAATACGAAAAGGGTTTGACTTGTTGTTGTTCTTGTTATTGTTCGTATTGTTCTAGTTGTTGTTGCTGCTGCTTATGTACATGTCAAAAGTACATCGACAGTAAAAGTTAATTCATCTTTAAAAAAAAATGAGTGCAATCCAAATCCATCAATATTGCTTTAAAAAAAATATATCAACCTTCCTGTAGCAGTTTCTCTAATTTTGTCCAATTTTGTCCATTAAAAAAGCGAGCATGCCGGTGCTAGTTACATTTATGTAAACAAATTCATATTTTGCTCACAGTAACACAACTCCCTTATGTTAATAGGACAGACCCAACATGAACAAAACTCTCTCTTCTCTCTCTCTCTCTCTCTCTCTCTCTCTCTCTCTCTCTCTCTCTCTCTCTCTCTCTCTCAGCACACGCGCGGGCGCACGTGTGTGTGTGTGTGTGTGTTGTGTGTGTCGTGGTGCGTGTGTGTGTGTGTGTGTGTGTGTGTGTGTGTGTGTGTGTGTGTGGTGTGTGTGTGTGCGTGCGTGCGTGTGCGTGCGTGCCTGCGTGTGTGTGTTGTGTGTGTGTGTGTGTGTGTGTGTGTGTGTGTGGGGTGTGTGTGTGTGTTCTTTGGTTTTCTTGTTCTCCAATCGAATTTGTCTTCTCCAAATGCAGGAGTTTTTTTTTTTTTTTTTTTCCCCTTTCCACAATTTGCAGACTGCTTCCAGCAATAGCAGCTAATTCGTGGAGTCGTCACGATTTGTCTTTGTCCTTTCTTTCCAAGCATTTCTTCCTAGCAATGAGTCTGGTGCAGGTAAATCAATTGGCTTTTTTTTTTTAACAACTATGCAATTGCCTTTGCGATTGAAATGAATAGAGGTGTCTGTCATGAAAAATCCAGATGGAGGGGAAAAAAAAATCAACGGCAGGAGAAAAATGGGTGACGGATGCAAGTTCCTGGTATAAGAAAAAAAAATCCACCTTTACGTAGATTGAATGTTTTGAATATTTCCTTTTGCTACGGGTTTGTTTTTTTTTTGTTTTTCTTTTTTTATGTTAGAGCCTTCTATATTTGTCCGGCATGCAAATGAAGAGATTTTTGTTGTTGTTGGTTTTTTTGTTTGTTACATCAGTTCTATTAACCCTTCCTTTTATGGCAATGCCAATCACCTTGTCCTATTCTTTATGTAGTGATCGGATTTAGGTAAGGGACGGGAAGGACTGAGAAAATACTAACCCTGTCACTGTGACCATGGTTTTGTTTGTTTGTTTGTTTGTTGTCACCCTTTTCGTGGCCCAATTTACACGCACTACAAAAAAAAGTGCGTCTATACCATCACAGTTTTTTTTTTTTGGTAATACGCATATCTGTAATTATTTGCCGAAGAACAATGTGAGATGGGATGGGAGGACCCTGGAAAAGATCCCCTCTTCCTTTCGTTCTGCTTTTGGTGCCTCTGTTTCCTTTTCTATTTTAATTGTTTGTTTGTTTGTTTGTTTGTTTGTTTGTTTCGCTCATATTGTTTATTTCACCTGTACCCCATTGTTCTAGGTCTTTTAACTAACATCTTCTTTTTTCCTATGTCATCTTTGTGCATCGTGCATGTTTTCTTGTGTGTTTCTCGTTTTCTTTCATCTCGAGTATGTGTGAGTGCGCGCCGCGCGTGCGCACGTGCGTGCGTGCGTGCATGCGTGCGTATGTGTGTGTGTGTGTGTGTTTCGTGTGTGTATGTGTGTAGTGTGTGTGTGTGTGTTGTGTGTGTGTGTGTGTGTGTGTGTGTGTGTGTGTGTGTGTGTGTACGTATTGGTGTGGGCTGCGCGTTTGCACTTGCATGTATGTTGTTTTAATTCCATACGGACAAAATAGGATAGATTGCCACAGATAGCTAATGTTTATGCAAATAAACTTTGAATATCGAGGGATTTTGGTGTACTTTTTGTAAATCAGTTACCTTCTAATTTCCGTATACTTTGAACATAAACGTGAATGCCGCCACCACTGCCGCCGACAACGACATCAACAAATACAACAACAAAAATTAACAACAAGAAACCCAACTTTTCTTGCACAGATATTTCTTCATTAGCAGTCAATTGTTCTGCAGATATTAAAAGTAAAGCGGACATACACG
>CM065726.1:62320861-62325861 GCA_033310375.1 Conus canariensis
TCTTACCTTCGTCACTCTTTATACCTCGTCCACTATGAATACCGTTCTTACCTTAGTCACTCTTTATACCTCGTCCACTGTGAATACCGTTCTTACCTTAGTCACTCTTTATACCTCGTCCACTATGAATACCGTTCTTACCTTAGTCACTCTTTATACCTCGTCCACTTGAATACCGTTCTTACCTTAGTCACTCTTTATACCTCGTCCACTATGAATACCGTTCTTACCTTAGTCACTCTTTATACCTCGTCCACTGTGAATACCGTTCTTACCTTAGTCACTCTTTATACCTCGTCCACTATGAATACCGTTCTTACCTTAGTCACTCTTTATACCTCGTCCACTATGAAATACCGTTCTTACCTTAGTCACTCTTTATACCTCGTCCACTATGAATACCGTTCTTACCTTAGTCACTCTTTATACCTCGTCCACTGTGAATATACCGTTCTTACCTTCGTCACTCTTTATACCTCGTCCACTATGAATACCGTTCTTACCTTGTCACTCTTTATACCTCGTCCACTATGAATACCGTTCTTACCTTCGTCACTCTTAAAACCTCGTCCACTGTGAATACCGTTCTTACTTCGTCACTCTTAAAACCTCGTCCACTATGAACACAGTTCTTACCTTGACTGGGACGCAGAAACACACACCAACACGAGATCGGCCGTGGCTAATGACGTCAGAAAGATGTTGGTGATGGAACGCAGTCTTTCATTGCGCAGCACGACCATATGACCAACGTGTTTCCTCCCAAGCCGAACAACAAGGTGAAACCGTACACAATGGACACTGGCACCACTTCCTCGATGGGCAAAGAGTCCACAGACTCGTCGTAGTCGTAGACGTAGTCCTCGTAGCCTACTTCGTCGTCCGACGTGACGTTTTCCCTGCCGTCACCGTGTCGGATGTGACGTTGATGGTCATGAGGTCTGTTGACGTCATTGTGAACACCTCCGTGACCGGCATCTTTCTTTGTTTGTGTTGGTGATGGGGGTGGATTCCAAGGCTTGAATTCTGTTGATGTGTCCGTGAATGTTTCATTTATTCATCTATTTATTTATCTGCCTATTTCATTCCTTTACTTATTGTTTCTTTTATATCAGTTGTTTATTATACCACTTATCCGTTTTTCATTTGCCATATAAAATTCAGAAAAAAAAACCCTCACTGTTTAACAAATTTATCAAAGAAGAAAAGTGTGCGTAACTTAGATTGTTTCTAACATTTTGTTTTGTACTTGAGGCGAGTTTTACATGTTTGCTGTACAGCAACTGTAAGCAGTCTATTGCACCATGTTGACGTAATCGCATCCTCCATGACCCCTACATGCGAGTTAAAAATGAGCAAATCTTGTTACTGATCTTGTTCTAGTATTCATCTGTTCATTTCTTTTGTACTTAATTCAGAATGTTGTTGCATTTGTTGCTGATGTTTTGATGTCATTTCTTATCGTTTGTCATTGTTCTTGCTGTTAGTTCTTGTCACGGTGTTCATGCTATTCTTGTCATTGTTGTAGTTCCTTTAGCTGTTGTTCTTGCGCATTTGTCTTCGTGGATTCGCTGTTGTTACAATGTCTTTTATGATATGACCTCGGTCTGTAGTAAAGTAGTGTAGGTCTGTTTTTGAACAGGATGTTACTTTAATCACTGAAGCTTAGCAAAACTTCACGCGCTTTTAAGATAATCACGAACTGTTCGACTCACGTGTTTTGGACTGTCGGCAAGAATCATGCTTAACATACGATTTTGTGGACTTATCATCGGTTAGAGTGCTTGATTTCAGGCTTTGGGGACATTGGAGATGGACCAGGAAAGGTGGGTAGGCTGGTTGGTAGTTTGGTTGGTTGGTTGGGTATTTAACTGATTCTTCGGTTGGCTGGTTGATTGACTGGTTGGTTAGATTGCTGGCCGGTTGACTGGATTGTTGTATAGTTGATTGATTTGGCGATTGGTTGGATGGTTGGCTGGCAGCTTGGTTGGTTGGTTGGTTGGCTGGTCACTCATTTACTTATCTACTTGAGTCCATACTCATTCAGCCAGTTGCCTCTCTCTCTCTCTTTCTCTGTCTGTCTGTCTGTCTGTCTGTCTTCTTCTTCTGTCTCTCTCTCTCTCTCTCTTTTTCTCTCTCTCTCTCTCTCTCTCTCTCCTCTCATTGTACGTCATTGTCATTTTTTTCTGAGGTAAGCATAAGAATTATCTATTCACAAATTTCAAAACAAGAAAACACCCCAATATAACACTGTTTACAAAATATTCTGTTTGCTAAATATTTTGTCTCTGGGCATACAGAACAAGTTCTGAAAGATCAACACACCACACACACACACACACCACACACACACACACACACACACACACACACACCACACACACACACACACACACACACACACACACATATATTTTATATATATATATAGAGAGAGAGAGAGAGAGAGAGAGAGAGAGAATAGTACTGAGGATCAGCGTTATTTTAAAAATAGTGCTCAACCACAGTGGGAGCGACATTTGTTGTATTAAAAACAAGTTAAAACTGGCAGCACAAGCCCATCACACCCTGACGACCGCACAGCGCGAAACAGGCTTGTAGGTGTTTTAAGCTTGGTTTTAACTTGTTTTTTAATATAAAAATATATATATATATATATATATACGTGTGTGTGGTGTGTGTGTGTGTGTGTGTGTGTGTGTTGTGTGTGTGTGGTGTGTGTGTGTGTGTGTGTGTGTGTGTGTGTGTAAAAAGAGAACTAAGATCACCTGAAGCAAAAAAGATAGGGGCATATAGAAACATAGTAACACTGATGGTGACGCGTTAGGATTCCTTTCATGTTCAGTATGAACTTTGTAAGTAGCAAAACATTGCAGATTGCATGTCTTTTTCGTACGTGGTACACATTGACACCCCAGGATCTCCACACACTTCGCCCAGGCCTGAGCTCTGGAGAGGTCACTCCAAGCCGCTGTCCCAGCGACAGAAACAACACGAAAAACAGCAGTTACGAGTTTTAAGCACAGAGCGTGTTGGCGTAAGCTCGGGCGCTACGGGTTGTCTTCAACGGTGGGAGGAACCATCGCGTTCCACTGGTCAGCTATCACCCGCCTCAAGCTGGGCAGCCCCCACATAATAAGGTGCTGACCCGCCACGGTCTGCCTGCTTCAATCGGTGCTTGGAGCTCAAGGGGAAGACCGAAGAGCAGACTGCAAACCCTGCACCAGGCAATAAAGGAAAAAAGAAATTCAAACTACCAGCCTCGCGGCTGACAACCTGAAAAGTCAGAACGATGTACGCTGACCTTTCTGACGACCTCCAGCAAGTTGACGACGCCAGGAAAAAGCCATCACCATCCGCGAGCTGAAAAGGTTCAAGATCGATATCGCCGCACTGCAAGAGACAAGACTCCCCTCCAACGGCAGTCTCAGAGAGAAAGACTACAGTTCTTTTGGCAAGACTGGAGCCAGAGGAGCACCGACTGTACGGATTCGTAGAGCAAAACTCCTTCCTATCCTCAGCTGAACCACCTTCCAAAGGGACATCGCAAATCCTCACTCTCCGGCTCACGACCTCTTCTGGACCGACAAACATCATTAGTGTCTACGCCCCCATACTCTGCTCTAACAGCCGAAGCTAAGGATGAATTCTATGAAGAGCTGAAAGCCAAGATCAGAGAAGGAACACTTGTTCTTGCTCGGGGACTTCAACGCCCGGATTGGTGCAGACCACAGCTCCTGGCCCCGCTGCATCGGCCGCTTCGGCATCGGCAAGCTCAACGAGAAGAGACAGTGAGGCTTGCTCCTTCCACGACCTGTGTATCACGAACACCTTCTTCCCCACCAAGCACATGCACACCACAAGGTGTCCTGGAGGCACCCCAGATTCCGTCGCTTGCATCAGCTGGACTTCGTGATCACCCGAAGACCCTTGCTCAACCAAGTGCTCGTCACCCGCAGCTACCACAGTGCTGACTGCGACACTGACCACTCCCTGGTCGGCAGCAAGGTGCGTCTTCGGCCCTAGCGAATTCACCACTCCAAGCAGATGGGTCGTCCTCGAATCAACACAACCATCACGTCAGCGCCCGGACTGCGCGAACACTTTGGCAAAACCATTGACAAGGCCCGAGAGGACTGCCAGATGACAGTGCTTCATTACGATGGAACCACATCCGCGATGCCACCAACCAATCTGCCTCAGACACGGGAAGAAAGTGAAAATGAATGAAGACTGGTTCAAAGCAGGAATCGTGGAGATGGAGCCTGCCATTGCGCACTCCTCAATAACAAGAGAAGCCCTCAAAGAAGACGCTAGCCGCACTCCGTGAAGTTAGCAGCAACACCCAGCAGATCACCCGTAAATGTGCCAGTGAGACCTGGCTGAACCTGTGCCAGGGTATCCAGAGCTCCGCTGACTGCGGCACCATCCGCGCTATGTATGATGGCATTAAGAAAGTGTTCGGCCCTAGAACCATCAAGGTCGCTCATTTATGAATCTACAGGGGGGGGGGGGGGGGGGTCATCACCGACTACACAAACAGATGGAGAGATGGGCGGAGTATTACCAGGAGCTGTACTCCAGGGAGAACCTGGTCACCCTCACAGCCATTGAGAACACCATCTCCCTGCCTGTCATCGAGCTCAACGCTCCACCCACCATTCAGGAACTCAGCAAGGCCATCGACTTGCCAGCCTGTGGTAAAGCTCCGGGTAGCGACAGCATTTCGGCAGAAGTCATCAAAGCTGGCAAGGAGAGTTCCCTCCTCAGTTACCTCCATGAGCTTCCGCTGCAGTGTTCGGAGGAAGGGACCGTACCCCAGGACATGCGCGATGCAAACATCATCACGCTAAGCAAGAAGAAAAGGGACCGCAGCGACTGCAGTAACTATCGCGGAATATCCCTCCTCAGCATTGTTGGCAAAGCCTTCGCCCGCGTCGTCCTCAACAGGCTGCAGCTACACACCGAACGAGTGTACCCAGAGGCACAACGCGGCTTCA
>CM065726.1:62330861-62338361 GCA_033310375.1 Conus canariensis
CGCAGTATTTTGCGGCACCTGTTAACGTTTACGGTACGTGTTAAATTTGCGGCACCTATTACGCTTACAATACGTGTTACATTTTTGGTACCTGTTATGCATCTAGTACGAGTTATATTTGCGACATCTGTTGCGTTTACGATATGTGCTACATTTGCAGCACTTGTCACGTCTACAAAACGTGTTACATTTGTAGCACCTGTTACGGTTATGGTACGGTTACATTTGCGGCACCCATTACGTTTACGATACGAGCTACATTTGCGGCACCTTTACGTTTATGGTTCGTGTTATATTTGCAGGACCTGTTACGTTTAAGGCACGTGTTACATTTGTGGCATCCATTACGCGCACGGTATGTGTTACATTTGTGGCACCTGTAACGTTTACGGTACGTGTTACTTTTGCGGCACCTATTATATTAAGCACGTGTAAAATTTGAAATATCGGTTACATTTGCGGCACGCATTACATTTGCGGTTCCTGTTACGTTTACGGCACGTGTTACATTTGCGGCAACTGTTCCGTTTCAGGCACACGTTACATTTGTGGACCCGTTACTTTCACGGTACTTGTCACATTTGTGGCACTTGTTATATTTGCGACACGTATTAAGTTTACGGCACGTGTTATGTTTGCGGCACCTATTATTTTACGCACGTGTTAAATTTGCGGCATCTTATACGTTTACGGCACGTGTTACATTTGCGGCATCTGTTACCTCTGCGGCATGTGCTACATCTTCAGTACTTATTACATTTGCGGCACCTGTTACGTTTACGGCACCTGTTACATTTATGATACGTTGTACATTTGCGACACCTGTAACGTTTACAGTACGTGTTACATTTGCGGCACCTGTTATGTTTGCAGCACGTGTTACCGTCACGGCACGTGATAAATTGGTGGAACTTGTTATGCTTCCGGCATATTGCTCGTGTTCAATTAGAGAGTGAGATGTGATTAATTGGGGGCAACCGTGTACTCAGTTGATTTCAGCTTGAGGCATTTCGTTTAAACTTAAGAACAGCGATGAGCGGGGTGATCACGCGCGAGCGTGAGTGAGTGTGTGTGTGTGTGTGTGTGTGTGTGTGTGTGTGTGTGAGTCTGACTGTTAAGAAAGGGTCCTAATGAGTAATCGGTAACCAATAGGACCATTACTGTTTAGTATACCGACGCTATCATCATTGCCCATTTTCCATCAGTTCTGGTTTAAAGAGGACTGAAATGGTATACTGGCATGGGACACTAGGCTACATGTACGTCCTTGTTTCAAAAACGGCCCCATGTGCTACAAACGTGCAAATGTCATGTTTGTGTCGCGTTCGTAATGGTACCACAAATGTCAACATGGCCTTGTGCCATAAACGTGAAAATTGCCTTGTGCCACAAACGTGAACATTGCCTAGTGCCGTAAACGCGAACATTGCCTTGTGCCATAAACGTGAACATTGCCTTGTGCCACAAATGTCAACATTGCCTTGTGCCATAAACGTGAACATTGCCTCGTGCCGTAAAGATAAACACAGTCTTGTGCTGCAAATGTAAACATTGCCTTGTGCCGTAAACGTATACATTGCCCTGTCTACAAATGTAAACATTGCCTTGTGCCGTAAACGTATACTTTGCCTTGGGTTTCAATGTAAATATTGCCTCGTGCTGCAAATGTAAAGATTGTTCTGTGCTTGTGCCATGAAAGCAAACGTCGTGTTGTGCCGCATACGTAAACATTGCCTTGTGCTGCCAATGTAAACACTGCCCGGTGTTGCATATGTAAATATTGCCTTTTGCCGTAAACGTTCACATTACCTTGTGACACAAACGTAAGCACAGTCTTGTGCCACAAACGTAAACATTTTCTTGAACCGCAAACATAAACGTACCCTTGTGCCGCAAACGTAAACATTACCGTGAGCTGCAAACATAACGTTACCCTTGTGCCGCAAACGTAAACATTGCCGTGAGCTGCAAACATAACGTTACCCTTGTGCCGCAAACGTACACATTACTTTCTACCGCAAACACAAACATAGCCTTGTGTTACAAACGTAATAAAAGCTTTTAGCTGCGAACGTAAACAAAGTCTTGTGCCGCAAACGTAATAAAAGCTTCTAGCTGCGAACGTAAACAAAGTCTTGTGCTGCAAACGTAAACACAGCCTTGTGCCGCAGACGTTAACAAAATCTTGTGTTGCAAACGTAAACAAAGTCTCGTGCTGCAAACGTAAACATAGCCTTACGCTGGAAACGTAAACAAAACCTTGTGCTGCAAATGTAAACATAGCGTTGTGCCGCAAACATGAGCATAGCGTTAAGCAACAAACGTGAACAAAGAGTTGTGCCGCAAACGTGAGCATAGCGTTAAGCAGCAAACGTGAGCATAGCGTAGTGCTGCAAACTTGAGCATAGCGTTGTGCCGTAAACATGAGCATAGCGTTGTGCTGCAAACGTGAGCATAGCGTTATGCCGCAAACGTGAGCATAACGTTATGTTGCAAACGTGAGCATAACATTATGCCGCAAACGTGAACAAAGCGTTGTGCCGCAAACGTGAGCATAGCGTTGTGCCGTAAACGTGAGCATAGCGTTGTGCTGCAAATGTGAGCATAGCGTTATGCTGCAAACGTGAGCATAACGTTATGCCGCAAACGTGAACAAAGCGTTGTGCCGCAAATGTGAGCATAACGTTATGCCGCAAACGTAAGCATAGCGTTGTGCCGCAAACGTGAGCATAGCGTTGTGCCGCAAACGTGAGCATAGCGTTGTGCTGCAAACGTGAGCATAACGTTGTGCCGCAAACCTATTGCGCCCGTAGTATGTCGGCTTTGTAGCGTTGGACAATGAGGGGGGTCCTTGTACCGGCAAGGGGAGAGGGAGGGGAGGGGGGGGGGGCGGTGAGCTCCTGTTGTAGCGGAGAGCAGCCCATCCCTGATCCGCCCACCACCATTAGAGCTAGGTGTCTCATTCCACGCGGCTTGGAGCGTCATGCCAGCCTGGGCTGCGATAGATGGCACCCTCACCTGCAGTTTCATAGACGCGATTCCCCATCCGGTAAAATTCTCACGGGCGAATTCGCAAGTGAAAATTACCACGTTGCAATTCCATTGGCACGACGTTTTGCCGCGGTTTTCGCGCTAGTGTGTGTGTGTGTGTGTGTGTGTGTGTGTGTGTGTGTGTGTGTGTGTGTGTGTGTGTGTGCGTGTGTGTGTGTGTGTGCATGCGTGCGTGCGCGCGTACGTGCGTGCGTGCGTGTGTGCGTGCGTGCGTGTGTGTGTGTGTGTGTATGTGTGTGTGTGTGTGTGTGTGTGTGTGTGTGTGTGTGTGTGTGTGTGTGTGCAAATGAGGGGTGCAGTTTTAAAATATGTCTAAGCAGTTTGCCCAAGTTTCAAGTGCCCAAGAAAAATAAAATGTTCACGCGAATTTCACCCACGCGAATTTCACATCGAAATTTGCGTCTGTGGAGTAGCAACTGTCGTAGTGATGGAGCAGGAGGAGGAACTCATCAGTTATTGTTTTTCTTTCAGTCGGGTTGTATAGTCTAGCATCGACGTTGATTCGTCCATTGAGGCCGGGCCGTGGGATGATCACGGGTTTCCTTGCCAATCCTCAGCCGCGCAATCCTGCAGCAATCCTCAATCCTGCAGCAATCCTCAATCCTGCAGCGATCCTTAATCCTGCAGCAATCCTTAATCCTGCAGCAATCCTCAATCCTGCAGCAGGAAGCTGGTTTTGCACTGTTTAGTCCCAGTCTCGACGCACACCAGGAAGTGCCTGAGCCCGGAGGTGGAGGCAGACAAAAAGCGGTTTCTGAGGTGCCGGAGACGGAAGAAACAAAGCTGGCACGCAGTTGTCGCCCTTGGTCTTCCAGAGTGGGGCCTGACTACAGCGGTTCCAATTGGTCGGAACTGAATGGTCCACAGACTGCAGTCCACTGATGGTCCACAGACTGCAGTCCACTGACGGTCCACGGACTGCAGTCCACTGATGGTCCACAGACTGCAGTCCACTGACGGTCCACGGACTGCAGTCCACTGACGGTCCACAGACTGCAGTCCACTGACGGTCCACAGACTGCAGTCCACTGACGGTCCACAGACTGCAGTCCACTGACGGTCCACAGACTGCAGTCCACTGATTGTCCACAGACTGCAGTCTAACGATGTACTTGAAGTGACGGTCAACTACAGTCTACTGATGGTCCTTGAAGTGACGGACAACTACAGTCTACTGATGGTCCTTGAAGTGACGGCAGCTACAGTCTACTGTGGTCCTTGAGTGACGTCAGCTACTGTCTACTGATGGTCCTTTGAGTGACGGTCAACTATTATCTACTGATGTACTTGAAGTGACGGTGAACTACAATCCAATGATGGTCCTTGGAGTGACGGTGAACTACAGTCTACTGATGGTCCTTGAAGTGACGGTCAACTACAGTCTACTGTGGTCCTTTGAGTGACGGTCAACTACAGTCTACTGATGGTCCTTGAAGTGACGGACAACTACAGTCTACTGATGGTCCTTGAAGTGACGGTCAACTACAGTCTACTGATGGTCCTTGAAGTGGCGGTCAACTACAGTCTACTGATGGTCCTTGAAGTGACGGTCAACTACAGTCTACTGATGGTCCTTGAAGTGACGGACAACTACAGTCTACTGATGGTCCTTGAAGTGACGGACAACTACAGTCCACTGATGGTCCTTGAAGTGACGGTCAACTACAGTCTACTGATGGTCCTTGAAGTGACGGTCAACTACAGTCCACTGATGGTCCTTGAAGTGACGGTCAACTACAGTCTACTGATGGTCCTTGAAGTGACGGTCAACTACAGTCTACTGATGGTCCTTGAAGTGACGGTCAACTACAGTCTACTGATGGTCCTTGAAGTGACGGTGAAGGGCTGAATGACCTCAGTTTTCCTCTACCTAGCCTTTAACTATCTTTTGCGGGTTTGTTTTTATTTCTCGTGCTCGGGTCAAGGCTGGCGTGTTTGCTGCTTGATTTGTGCACAAAACCTTCACTCAATCATTCCACATTTTTCTGTGTTCCATTGTGGGCAAAGCGGTCAGTTACTCCGACGTGAATCTGTAACAAGCACGGTACCGTATGTGCCAAAGTTGCAAGGTGACTTTTGAAGCGCCAAGGTTACGCAGTACGTGTAATCCGTTCTGCTCGGACAATGATGAAGTTTAGAACCTCACTGACAAATCAAAGCGTTCCCCATTGTCGTCGTAATTTTCATCTGTCTACGTCAGATTGAGCAAAATAAATGAATAGATAAATAATAAAAACAAAAGAAGAAGAAGAAGGAAAGAAAGAAAGAAAAAAAAAATCAACGGATTATATTCCACATAGCTGCATTTACTGCGTGCATCCTTTATTCACAGAATGCACACACAGGCATGCGCGCGCGCGTCCACTCATGCACACATATACGCGTGCACGCGCGCGCCACACACTCACCACCCCACACACACACACACACACACACACACACACACACACACACACACACACACACACACACACACCAGTGCGTTCAAAATTCCAAAAGGGATTCATTGGATTTTCAGATTTGTTTTTAGCCTGGTTATCATTCACGCAAAAAGGCCAGACTTTATATGTGCCATTCTGAGACTTAAACGACTTAAAACCCTTTGTTTCAGGAAAATATATGCCCTAGGGTCAGTTTTTCTTTTTCTTTTTTTCACGATTTTTTTTAAACATATCTGTGAAACAAACAAATACAAATACAATACAAATACACACGCGGGCGCGCGTGCTCATACACACACACACACACACACACACACACACACACACACACACACACACACACACACACACGGCATGCGCACTCACCGCACACACATGCATGGACACTTACGCATGCGCGCACGCGCAGACACATACATACACACACACGCGCGCGTGCACACACACACACATACTCAGGCGCGCACACACGCACATTCAGGTCACACACACACACACACACACACACACACACACACACACACACACACACAAGAAAAAAACAATAGTCAAAGAACCGTGCATAAGATACACGAAAGGTAGGAGGAAAGAGAGAAAGAATAAAGGAAGGAAGGAAGGAAGGAAGGGAGGAAGGAAGGAAGGAAGGAAGGAAGGAAGGAAGGAAGGAAGGAAGGAAACAAAGAAAGAAGATAAAACAGAAAAAAAAAGAAAAGAAAGAAAAGAAAAGAAAAAAAAGAAAAGAAAGACCGACGGAAAGAAAATAAAAAGGCCGGTGCTCAGACCAGTGAAACAAACGGACAGGTCAGAAGACAAACAGACGGGCAGATAGACGGGTGAGCGGACAGTACGGACGGACGTACAAACTACGAACACTAATATTCATTCAGTCAGAAGCCAAGCCCCTTATTGATATACAATGCATAAGAAGTGGTGTAAGAATCGTTTTGACATTATACGTAATCCCCAGTGCCAAAAGAAAAGTATGAGAATATTCGTATTAACTCCCCTCCCCTCCCCCCCCCCCCCCCACTCACACACATGCACGCACATACGCGGGCACACTCACGATCTCTCTCTCTCTCTCTCTCTCTCTCTCTCTCTCGCTCGCTCGCTCGCTCTCTCCCCCCCCCCCCCCCCCCATGAAAACGTTAGGATGCTCTGCAGAGGATATTTAATCTATCTATCTATCTATCTATCTATCTAGATGAGTGTATGTATACATGTATATATATAATTTTAGGGGAAAATTTACGCACTTCTTCAGGGTTGAGTTGTGTTTTTGCTGGACAATTTCGACTGTGCATGGTTCATCGTCTGTCTCTCCTGCCTCTTCCCATTTGGGGTTATCTCCCATGGCCCATGAGCTGCAAAACTCTCTCCCCCTCCCTCTGTCTGTCTGTCTGTCTGTCTGTCTCTCTCTCTCTCTCTCTCTCTCTCTCTCTCTCTCTCTCTCTCTCTCTCTCTCTCAAATGTATTTCTTGCACAGTCCGTTTCCTTCCAATTCCTTTTAGTACAGTCTAAGGGCAAAACAGGCTTACTACGATAAACCAGTTGCATTCATATTCGTTTCCGTTTTCGTATTCGTATTCGTATTCGCATTCGTATTCGTTTTCGTTTTCGTATTCTCTCTCTCTCTCTCTCTCTCTCCTCTCTCTCTCTCTCTCTCTCTCTCTCTCTCTTGCTTATTTGCTATTGGCAATAAAATTGTGTCAGTGTCCAGTGTCAGTGTCCAGTGTCAGTCTCTCTCTCTCTCTCAAACTAATTTGATACTGGTAATACTAGCAATGATTGAGCACGCTATGTTCACTGCATACAAATGTCAATATGTGAAAGATTCCTAGCGTACCCATGAAGTGTATGTGTGTTAGCCAGCAGTCTGCTTACCTAATCATATGTCCATTTGGGGTAGGGGGTAAGGGGAGGAAGTGGGGGAACGGATAATGGTGTGTTACCTTTATTTTCTCTTATATTTGGCTTTTACTACTCATTTTATATGCTTTGTTTTTCC
>CM065726.1:62363361-62373361 GCA_033310375.1 Conus canariensis
CTTCTGATGATGGGGTAGTTCAAATGCGCTACAGTAATTCTAAACAATTGTACAGCGCAATCAAAAGAATGCAAATGGACAAAGATATACACCATTTTCAGCAGCTGCAACAACAAGGGAGAATCACCCGGGTTGCAATTCCGGATGCGGCAGTGACCCACTCCATAGGGCACCTCACCAACACCAACGTCAATGACCAAATAACCAGGTTCATCAGCAAGGGACGTCTACAGCTGCTGGAGACCAATGCAGTGAACAACATCTACTATCCTGATACTTACCGGAGAGAGTGTGCTTTGTGCGGGTTTCGTTCTGACACAAATTCCCATGCCTTGAATGGATGTCGTCAACTGAGGGGCCTCTACACACAAAGGCACGACAGATGCGTTGAGATCATCAGAAAGGAGCTACAGAAATGCATTGCGACGGATTTTGTGGATGTTTTTCAAAATAGGCCTGTCTCAATAAACGGTGTTGAAGATCTACTAAGGCTGAAACCTGATCTATGCTTCATCGACCATCGAAACTCGGTGGCATTCGTCATCGAGGTTTCAAACCCATTTGACACATTCATACAAACATGCTATGAGAGCAAATTTCAAAAGTACATGCCTCTTTGCTATGCTCTTAGTGATGCCGGATTTAGCACGAAAGTGGTTGTTCTTGTAATAGGTTCACTAGGCATGGTTCATAAAAGAGTGGTTTCAGGACTTTCAATGTTAGGACTGCCCATAACCAAATGTAAACAACTCGCAAAATACTTGAGCATGTCTGTCATGATTGGGTCTAGGCGTGTTTGGTCAAGGCGGAATCACCTCATGAACCAGCCTTGAAACTGACAGATGATGACTTTCAAACTGTGCTTTAAATAGTATCAGCTGACTAAAGCACTGACAGACAAAGAATTGGAGCCAGCCGGAGAGAGAAAGGGCGTGGGGACAGAGAGAGAAAGAGGGGGAATAGAGAGAGAGAGAGAGAGAGAGAGAGAGAGAGTATGTGAAAGATAACTTTTATCGATGCGCCTGCAATCTGGACTACTGTGCATTGTTGTTGATTTGACAAGTTGATGCATTAAAGTAATTGATATGTGTGTATGTGTGTATGTATGTATGTATGTATGTATGTATGTATGTATGTATGTATGTATGTATGTATGTATGTATGAATGTATGTATGTATGTATGAATGTATGTATGTATGTATGAATGTATGTATGTATGTACGTATGTATTTTTCTGTCTGTCTATCCATCTATCCATCTGTCTGCCTGTCTGTCTGCCTATCTGTCTGTAACCATCCCTTCACGAGATACTGTACTTGAATCCGCGCATTTAAAATACTCTTTGGGACAGGGGTCCTTATCTTTATTTTTCTTTCCAGACGCACAAGCCATGGAGCAGAGACGTCACACGAGGAGCAGAATCTGGTTCACTTTCTAGCTTCTGCAATCATTCTGTCCTAAATAAAACGTACCTCCAGGTCACGGTCAGGGAAAGGAACACTGTATGTGTCTGATGGATGATTGCCCAGAACAAGGCCGGTGATAGGATCGTCGATGACACAGCAAGTCACCTTGCCTGAGAAACGATGTGTACTACTACAGCAAAAGGAAAGAACATGATCTTGCTGCCAAAAGAAACGGGACGCCGGGTTTTACCAGTATGTTGATCGGGAAGAACCGAAGACTTCCGAACTTCTGACGTTGTACCCCCACCCTGACACCCGTTCATCGTTCACAAATCCCTGGTGTTGATTCACCCTACCCACGTAATTTGGTTACATCGGTTGAAACTAGAAAGTTGCATACCGTGGATTTTGCATACGATTCTACTGGAAGGACACAGGGACTATGATCGTGTAAGAGAAACGGGTAAAAGGTTTTCGAAATCTACAAGAAGAAAAAAAAAAACCAAACGAAGAACAAGATGCAAAGCACATCAAAGTACTCCCAGTTTATCTTGAATACGCATGACATACTCCAAAAAGAGGAAAACCTGTTTTAGGCCGTTATAGCCGTTAGTAACAGCTATTCTGGTAAACATCGGCCATCATCCGTGACCCATAATGAAAATACCTACAAATTTTCAGAAAGATCGGCCAAGTACTTTCTGAAATATTTCATAAAGAAGAAAAACCGTTATGGGCCGTTAGAGCCGTTAGTAACGGCTATAACGGTAAATTAATCGGGCATCATACATGACCCATAATGAACATACCTACAACTTTTCAGAAAGATCGGCCAAGTACTTTCTGAGATATTCCATAAAGAAGAAAAACCGTTGTGGGCCGTTAGAGCAGTTAGTAACGGATATAACGGTAAAACAAAACATCGAGCATCATCCGTGATCCATAATGAACATAACTACAAATGTTCAGAAAGATCGGCCCAGTAGTTTTGTCTGGAGCGAGTGGAACACATTTTGACCACGGACGGACACACACACACACACACACACACACACACACACACACACACACACACACACACACACACACACACACACACACACACACACACACACACACAGAGCGTTTCTTCGTTCCCATTGTACTGTACTCCCTGTTCTATAAGAACTGGGAGTACAAACAGGAGCTGAAGAAGATGGAGGAGGTGGAGAAAACTGACCAGGGAGAGAGAGAGAGGTGGGTAAAGACAAGAAGAAGCTCTTTTTAAAGCATCTTTCAGGGAAATGTCTGAGAGTATAAAACAATTATGCCTTCATATGACACAGCTGAAAAAAGTCCTGTCTAATCCCTTGTAGATCGAACCTTCACAGCTAAAACTCTGTCTTTCTGTTTGTTTGTCTGTCTAACTGTCCTCTCTCTGTCTCTCTCTGTCTGTCTGTCTGTCTGTCTGTCTGCCTGTCTGTCTGTCTGTCTTTCTGTCTGTCTGTCTGTCTGTCTGTCTCTCTCTCTCTCTCTCTCTCTCTCTCTCTGTGTGTGTGTGTGTGTGTGTGTGTGTGTGTGTGTGTGTGTGTGTGTGTGTGTGTGTGTGTTCACAAATGATCGTATTTCCAACGCTGTGCTCCATAGGTTATGTTACACATTAACCTTCCCAAACAGAAATACCCCAGATATGAAAAGAAATGGCCGCCTGAAAAGAGAGAGCTCTTCTGTTTCTTTCTCTACGCCGACGACGACACACTGACATTTTCCTTGACATCCGCGAAAATGATCATATCCAAACTTTCAAGACATAAGAAGAGTTTGTGCTCATTTAAAAAAAAAAAAAAAAAAGTACATTCTCCGATGTTGCCATAATTTTGCTAGGAATACTGTGAAGTCAGTTGATACCTCTTGCATACAGATTGTTAATTCATCTCCTTTTAGTTAGTTTCTGGTCAACGTGACACATGACCTTCTTTTTTTTTTTTTTTTTTGCGCACAGATTCTTTTTTATATATACTTTTGTAGCTGTCGCATCCTCAGCAAAAACGAATGACAGTCTTCTTTGCATGTTACATTACATTCTCTGGAATTAGCAATACATGGAATATGATAGGGCTTAATCTTCTACCCTGCCTGTGTCTGTCTGCCTCTCTCTCTCTCTCTCTCTCTCTCTCTCTCTCTCTCTCTCTCTCTCTCTCTCTCTCTCTCTCTCTCTCTTCCAATCGCTCGCTTGCTCGCTCATTCGCTCTCTGTCTGTCTGGTCTGTCTGCCTGTTTGTCTCTGTTTCTGTCTCTGTCATTGTCTGTCTGTATGTCTGTCTGTCTGTCTGTCTGTCTCTCCGTCACCACACACACACACACACACACACACACACACACACCACACACACACACACACACACACACACACACACACACAGGCGCGCGCGCACACACGTGTGCGTGCGCGCGCGCGCGTACTTGTCTTCGAAAATGGAGAGTTTTCAAAATTGATGTTTAGGAAATATCCGTCGTTCAGCTCACAGACACAAAATACTTAGTTATCATGGAGGTCTGGATAGGTTTCCCCAAACAGTAAAGTTCAGAATTTGTTGCATCTTATACAATTTTGAATCAGCTGTTGAAAATTTGCAATGAACTGTTATAACAGTTAGTAAGTATAAAGTGCTCTGTAAACCTGGAGTTCAGCTTACAAAACAGGGAAGACTATCTGGAGAGTCTTGCATCTTGTCAAAAGCTTTTTTTTTTTACTTATCTTACAACAGTTCCCTTTTAGCAACAATGATACCACTACATTCCGTACATATAATGACCACTACATTCCGTACATATAACGACCACTACATTCCGTACATATAACGACCACTACATTCCGTACATATAACGACCACTACATTCCGTACATATAACGACCACTACATTCCGTACATATAACGACCACTACATTCCGTACATATAACGATCCCTTTGTTTTGTTTCCTGACAATCTTCTTTGTTTGTGTGCGCCCGCACACACACACACACACACACACACACACACACACACACACACACACACACACAGATGCATACATACATAAAAAGAGACATAAAAACTACAGACTCGTAAACTATTCCCAATAATTCGGCTCTGGAAGGTCTTTCTCAGAGGATTTCAAATTAAGAATGGAGTCAGGCATCAAGTCATTCACTCATGAAAAGATGTCACAGATATTCCTCACTCACTCATCCGTACCCTCAACCTCCCACACCTCTTCCCCCATCCTCCACACGCCCATCATCACATCCTAACAACCAAGAATCTCCCATCCCTGTATCTCGGGAAAATCCGCTTTACTATGCTGTCCATAAGATCGATAATGGTGTAAGTGATTTGGGAAACTTATTCTGAGGTAGCACTCCATTCGCCTGCGTTTAGGAGATCTGAGCAGCAGGATTTCTAATGTTTGTCTAGAATTTCATTTGCCTGATATACGTTTACTTCGAACTTAAGATATGATCAGCAGGTAGATGTCCATTCAGTTTACACAAGAAAACATTTTGTTAGCAGATGTTATAAAGACACGTCACTGAACAGGTAAAGGTTTCTTCTGGAATAATTATGTGTGTGTTAGATCTCTGCAGTTTAAAGTGGGGTGTGTAAAAGCAACCGTCAAGGTTGTTGAAATGCATTTCCGAGACAAGGGACAGTGTGACTGATTATTTTGCAGGTGTTTATGACATGTGTACTCTTATCAATATATCGAGTAATTTCTGTGGCCGCGAGGGAAAAAAAAAAAAAAAAAAAAAAAAAAGATCGACAACTCCCTTTGGTACTCTACATTATCTCCCTTCTAGAAAAACGAAGTGGAGAAGCCATGAAGAGAGAGACACCATTATTGAAATATATAAATGACAAGACGAATGTGCTTATAATTTTCTTGATCTAATGAATCGTCAACGTGCACTGCTAAAGGTGAGGACAGCTGTTGAGCTGAACGATGAAGATGTTAACGCCGTTTTAAATACGCCTAATAATAATAATAATAATAATAAATACTTACATAGCGCCTATTCTCGGCTAGAGACCAAGCTCTAAGCGCTTTACAATTAAAATTAACACTCGTTTACACGACGGGCTGCCTACCTGGGTAGTGCCGACTGAAGAGCTGCCAGCTGGCGCTTCATTCAGTCGTTTCCTGTATCATCCAGTCAATATCGTTCAATATCGTTCACTCAATTTCCTTACTTCCTTCGTTCTTTCCATTTCATACGCAGGGTGCATGCTGTGTGTAACGTGTCATCCATGCCAACGGCCAAACTGGCCTTCTCTTCCGAAAGTTGGTGATGGGATTTTACGTGTGTGCAAGATATTATGCGTGCGTTCACACACGGAACCTCGGTTTATAGTCTCATTCGAAGGACTGTATGGGAAATGGAGTCAGAACCAATGTTTACTCCGAGGGAAAAATCCCCCCGTACCGAAACGCCCCGGTTGAGATTCGAACCCGCAACCCCAGGATCACCAAGATTACGAGTCCGGCGCTCTACCAACTGAGCTATTCCGGCTCCCGGAATACTTGTATAACAGAACAAGCTAAATGCATTGGAAAACAAATAAGATTAAATAACACGGAAAACAATTATTGCTTTTTTTAAGGAATGCCATAAGATCCAGCAAAAGTGGAAAAAAAGCAACAACCTAAAATGTCTAGAAAGACGTTAGATTGTAAAGATGGTAACTTACTTTCGTAAAGTTCCAAGGATTTCAAAGAATCCTTAGGACGAAGACCAAGGAGAACAATCATAACCCTGATTTATTTTTAAACTTACTCAACTCTGTTAGGGAAATAATCGGCCAGAAAACGTGAAGCACATAACGGTATTTCTATTAACGACTGGTGTTAACACTTCAAATAACTTCTGGGAAAAAATACAGATGAAAAAAGGAAAGAAGAAAACTCATTGTTATAGGGATGCATATTGTTTCGACTATCCATTCCCCCATGCTTACAGGTACTATCTACAATTACAATATAAAAAAGAAAGACAGAAAAATCGGAGGCACTATTGGTAAAACTTTAGCTTACTTGAATATGATGGAAATGCTGTAATCAAGTCACTCGTTTTGACAAAGGAGTACTTCCAGTCAACCAGTCAGAATCGTTTATAATGTTATTATTTAAGGAAGATGAAATTTATGATTCAGGCGATAACGAGGGCTTATTATTTTGTGATAAAAAGTTGCAAGTTACGTAGTTCTGAAATCAAATCAGTCTTAGAGCACTGGGTTGCACACTACATTCTTCTTCGTGAACGGCAAGTAGATTTTAAAAAAGACTGTTCAGCTAGTAATCAGTTTTGGTCACATTTTTTGGGGGTCTAGTTTGCAGATCTCGTGGGAGCGCAACTTATGCATGCCTTCCTCTGATGTAGAAAGCTTTTCTTTTTCTGGCTGATTATTTCATAAAGAATGGAATTAAGGGTCAGATATATCCAGATTAAGATGTATCCATGTATTAAAAGCACGTAGAATTGTTTGCAACTGAAAGTTAAGTATGATAAAGATTTTACGTGAACACTATTTACCCAAAAGTTGTGAAACAAAGAAATGCATGTAGTCCCGTTTTGTTTTCTTTGTTGACGAACAAATGGCACAAGATATATCAGGGAAGGGGAAAATGTCGCAACGCGCTCTTCAGATATTAACGAAATATTTATTTTATGATTTTGTTTTCTGAGACCTCATTTGTCTTCAGACCCAGCCGAACAGTTTAAATAACACAGAATCCACTTATGGTAGTGTGTGTGTGTGTGTGTGTGCGTGCGTGCGTGCATGCGTGCGTGCGTGCGTGCGTGCGTGCGTGCGTGCATGCGTGGGTGCGTGCGTGCGTGCGTACGTACATGTGTGTGTGTGTGTGTGTGTGTGTGTGAGAGAGAGAGAGAGAGAGAGAGAGAGAGAGAGAGCGCAGGCGTGTAGGCGCGTTCATGCGCACACCTTTGGTAGCCATTCAAACTGATATTATCGTGGCAATTACAAGAGTTAGCATGACCAAACTTCTTTCAACCATAAACATCAGTATGATTTCTCCAGTTATTGTATTCATGGAGATGTACACGAATGGTAAAGGCCACTAATGTGCATGTGTATATCTTCAGCAATATTTGTAATATTTTAAAATGAAATCTTTTCTTTTAAATCATGATTTCTTACCATTAAAAAAAAAGGCAGACCAATTTACATGATATTAAAGAATTGTAACAAATACTACGTGACATTTAATTCAAGATCGGCAATTTCTACAAAAGGAGATCCAATCATGATTGAAAGTGTTGATAAATCCAGTTTAAGAAATGTTTATATATATATATATATATATATATATATATATATATATATTGCAAATATCACTTATGGGAATCTATACATACAAAGCAGGAAATAAACAGACAGTCTTATTTCAGCAGTAACAGATCTTAACAAAAAAAGAAAGGTATACGCATTCAGTATTTCACCAATGGCAAAATGAGAGAACTTGGGCACGGTTCAGGGAAGCAACCCTACGTACATGCATCAAATGTAATAAATGTCGTGTATTTTGTATGAAATAATATCATGAATCATGTGACACTTTTTGACGGTGCACATTCAGGAGATGTCGGTGATCTGTGTGTTAAGAAGAGGGAGATTGGTACCAACGTGTCTGATTGAACATCATCACTGATGTGAACTTTTCACCCCAGAGGAAGAAAGCACAATACCGAAGAACTGGCGAGAGCAATCCCCGCTGTGAGTGTCAGTTGTGGAATACAAGAAAAAGTGGATAAAAAAAAAACGTGAGCATGTGGCACGCACTCATTGAATGTGAGTTGAGTAAGCGTTGCCTCTTATGTTTTCGGCTTTGTTAGATGCTTGGTTCTGGTGTAGCAGTTATTGTTGTTGTTGTTGTCGTCGTCGTCGTCGTTGTTGTTGTTTGTTTGTTGTTGTTATTGTGATTATTGTTGTTGTTATTGTTGCTGCTGCTGCTGTTTCGATTGTTTTTTTCTAAATTCTCATTATAATTTTTATTACAATTGTATTATTTCACTATTGGAATCATTAGTTGTAGTGGTGGTGGTGGTAATGGTGATGGTGGTGGTGGAGGTAGTGTTGGTAGCAGAAGTAGTAGTAGTAACAGTGGCAGTAGTAGTAGCAACAGCAGCAGCAGCAGCAGTAATAGTAGTAGTAGTAGTAGCAGTAGTAGTAGTAGTGGTAGTAGTAGTACTTGTAGTAGTTTTTGTTCTAGTAGTAGAAGTACCAGTGATATTAGCAGCAGCAGCAGCAGCAGCAGCAGCAGCAGCAGCAGCAGCAGCATCTTCCTCCTCATCCTCATCCTCAATATCTTTATCATCATCATCATCAGTAGTAGTAGTAGCAGTTGTAGTAGCAGCAGCAGCAGCAGCAGTAGTAGTAGTAGTAGTAGTAGCAATACTAGTAGTGGTAGTGGAAGTGGTGGTGGTGGTGGTGAGAGTAGTAGAAGTTGTAGTAGTAATAGTAGAGTTACCGTAAAGTTAATTAGTTCGTTAGATATGAGTAAAATAGTCAGGACAGTCTGGAAGACAAGTCACTACCAAACACATCGCTTTCACGCTTGCATCTCTCTCTCTCTCTCTCTCTCTCTCTCTCTCTCTCTCTCTCTCTCTCTCTCTCTCTCTCTCTCTCTCTCTCTCTCTCTCTCTCTCTCTCTGGGTACGTCTGGGAAGAAGGACAAAAGTGAAGCAGGACCAGACTGGTGTTGGCGACACTGGAGCAGTGTGACAAGATAAATGCCGGTGCAGAGAAGCGAGGACAGACACAGGCAGGAAAAGCCCTGACAGCTGTCGGCTGTGTCTGCAGTGGCTGACTTATTGTGGCTCTTACATTGTTACACGGTGGACACTTGTTGCTTTTTTTTTTCTTTCGTGCAGATGTAAAAGTTTGGCAAATTGTAATCACCTTGTTTTTTTGTTTGTTTTTTTTTCTCCTTTCTTCTTCACTTTCTTTTGTTCTTGTACACTTTCCTCCTTCTTCTCCTCCTCATGCCCCCCCTCCTCCTCCTCCTCCTCCTCCTGTTCCTTCTCTTCCTTCTTCTTCTTCTTCCTCTCCTTCTCCTCAGCCTTTTCTTCCTGCTCCTCCTCCTCCTTCTCTTCTTCTTCTTCTTCTTCTTCTTCTTCTGCTTCTTCTCTCTTTTTTCTTTCTTTTTTTTTTTTTTTTTGGTCTGCTGGCTGTTGTTGTTGTTGTTGTTGCTATTGTTGTTATTGCTTTTGTTGTTGTTGTGTTGTTGTTGTGACTGCTGCTGTTGTTCTTGTTCTTGTTGTGCTTCTTCTTCGTCGTCTTCTTTTTCTTCTTCTTCTTTTCTTCTTCTTCTTCTCTCTTCTTCTTCTTCTCTTCTCAGTACATCAACTTTGTTGCTCTGCTTCTTCTGTTCATTTTTACATCATTATTTCAACTTCTATGTATTTCATTTTTCTTTGTCTTTGTTGTTTATCTTACATTTGCCATCTTTGTCTACTCTGACGATTGAGAAAAGAACAAGGGATAGGCTTAGTACGTAACATGTGTGTGTGTGTGTGTGTGTGTGTGTGTGTGTGTGTGTGGTGTGTGTGTGTGTGTG
>CM065726.1:62375861-62398361 GCA_033310375.1 Conus canariensis
GGTCACCACTCTTGGTAAAACCACTGGGGTCAACACTCTTGGTAAAACCACTGCGGTCAACACTCTTGGTAAAACCACTGCGGTCAACACTCTTGGTAAAACCACTGCGGTCAACACTCTTGGTAAAACCACTGCGGTCAGTGCTCTTGGTACCGCCATGTTTTCTATCTCTTGCGTCAACTGTCATGCTCAGACTTTCAGCGTTAACACTCATGCCAAGATCTCTTCTATCAACACTCATGTTCAGACCTCTACAATTCACACGAATGCTCTGACTTTTAGCATTAACACTTATGCTCAGACCTGTAGCATTAACACTCGTGTCTAGCATCAACACTCATACTCAGATCTGTAGCATTAACACTTAAGTCAAGCATCAACACTCATGCTCAGACCTGTAGCATTAACACTCGTGTCTAGCATCAACACTCATGCTCAGACCTGTAGTATTAACACTCGTGTCTAGCATCGACACTCATGCTCAGACCTGTAGTATTAACACTCGAGTCGAGCATCGACACTCATGCTCAGACCTGTAGTATTAACACTCGAGTCGAGCAACAACACTCATGCTCAGACCTGTAGTATTAACACTTATGTCTAGGATCAACACTCATGCTCAGATCTGTAGCATTAACACTTATGTCTAGCACCAACACTCATGTTTAGACCTCTTGCATTATCACTCCTGCTCAGTACTGCTGCATGTACACTCATTGGCAGACCTGTAAAATTATCGCTCATGCTCAGTACTGCTGCATGTACACTCATTGGCAGACCTGTAAAATTATCGCTCATGCTCAGTACTGCTGCATGTACACTCATTGGCAGACCTGTAAAATTATCGCTCATGCTCAGTACTGCTGCATGTACACTCATTGGCAGACCTGTAAAATCATCGCTCATGCTCGGACATTTAGCATCGACACCGATGTTCAGACCTCAAGCAAAAACACTCATGCTCAGACGCCTAACATTAACACTCATGCTCAGACGTCTAGCATTAACACTCGTGCTCAGACCTGCAGCATTAACACTCATGTTCAGACATCTGCCATCGACGCTCATGCTCAGACCTGTAGCACTAACACTCATGCTCAGACCTGTAGCATTAACACTCATGTTCAGACCTGTAGCATTAGCACTCATGCTCAGATCTGTAGCATTAACACTCACATTCAGACTATAACATTAACACTTATGCTCAGACCTGCAGAAGTAACGCTCATGCTCAGACCTGTAGCGTCGACTCTCATGCCCAGATCTGTAGAATTAAGAGTCATGCTCAGACCTGCAGCATTAACGTTCATGCTCAGACCTGTAGTATTAACACTCATGCTCAGATCTGTAGAATTAACACTCATGCTCAGATCTGTAGCATTAACACTCATGCTCAGACCTGTAGCATTAACACTCATGCTCAGACCTGTAGCATTAACACTCATGCTCAGACCTGTAGAATTAACACTCATGCTCAGATCTGTAGCATTAACACTCATGCTCAGACCTGTAGCATGAACACTCATGCTCAGACCTCTGGCATCGACACTCATGCTCAGACCACTGCCATGAACACTGATGCTCAGACCACTGCCATGAGCACTGATGCTTAGGCCACCGACAACAACCGTGTGTCAGAGTGTTCATGTTTATGATCAACAACCACTTGTTTGTGTCCGCCCTGACAGACGCCCTTTTCGCCCGTCCCCATAAACTTACAGCCAGCCCTTCACATTCCACACAGTTCTCCGTCGTGAATCGAGTCCCCGTCGTCTTCTTCCATCATGAGGAAAGCATCCAAACACATCACCTGAACCCTCGATGACCTTTCCGCCCAGACAGGCTGTTCCCTCTGATGGGTGTTTTGGTCATGGAGATCCTATGTCCCTCGTCGTTAAGATCCATTTCGGTGTTTACGATCCACGTTTTCGTTTCTGCCACCAAGGAAAGAAGAAAACAGCCCGCTATTTCTTGCACCACGGCACGAGACAGAGGAGGGGAAGTGAGAGAGGACTGGAGAAAATGTGTTTGTCTAGATAAGTGTAAAATTGTAGAATCAAAGGGGTAAGAGAAAACTCTGAAATGTGGATAGTCGAGACGTCTAACAATGTTGCTTTCAAGTCAGAAGAGGAATGTTCAATATTCAGCGTGCTTGGTGACATAAGATATTGACAATCTGACTTAAAAAAGAATAACTTTAATACTGATCCTGTGGAGAAGAAGGCTCATTAGGGAAATGTTCAAATAGATTAAAATGAGGGCGAAGTTTCTGAAAAAACAAAGAACAGCTGAAAATCACGACGAGTTGAACGACAAAGTATCAGTGAAGCCAAACGCAAAAATGGCAATATCATAGAACCAAAATGGCAATATCACAGAGCCCAAAAAGATGCAAGAATCATTAAGATTTATTCTTCGTAAAAGTGTTTTAAAATTCAACTTATGACAAAGTGAAGAACACAACTTCTGTGATCCAACACATTCTTCTTTACTCCTTAGTCACCATAGGTTAGATTTTCGCGTGAGCGACACCTTTCAATCCTACCATAAAAATGGGCCACACTGTGTCCTAAGGTATAACAATATCTAAAACCTATACTGGTGTGCGTTCTTTTTCGTTTTCTGTCATCTAGTGTACGCGACAAATAAAGGCCTAGTCTGCTATGAAAGATGGAACAACACTTAACGGACACGCTGTTATTCAATTAGGGTACGTGTTCACACAATCGATCTCAGTTTAGAGCCTCATTTGAAGAACTAGAAGGGGTGGGGAGGGGAAGAAAGGGGGTTTGCAGTTTTCATAGATGTTGACTCGAATGGAAAATCTCTCTCTCTCTCTCTCTCTCTCTCTCTCTTCTCTCTCTCTCTCTCTCTCTCTTCGTGTGTGTGTGTGTGTGTGTGTGTGTGTGTGTGTGTGTGTGTGTGTGTGTATGCGCGTGCGTGCGTGCGTGCGTGTGTGTGTGTGTTGTGTGGTGGTGTGTGGTGCGTGCTGTGTGTGTGTGTGTGTGTGTGTGTGTGTGTGTGTGTGTGTGTGTGTGTGTGTGTGATCTTTTTCATGGCTGCCAGCAATGTGTCTTCAATCCAATCGTCGGACAGGGTCAACAGAACTCTGTCGCCGACCTCCACAGAGTACAATCAAACAAAACACCAAGGCTGAAGCAATACGTGCCGTGCTGTTTTTTAGGTTGCCCTATCCCAAGCCTCACTCCATCCCTCCTTACTTAGTGGTTAGACTGCTTGTTGCATTGTCTGCATCAGTCCACAGAGAGAGAGAGAGAGAGAGAGAGAGAGAGAGAGAGAGAGAGAGTTATTATATCTGCCACTGTCTTTCTCCATAACAGCTTGCGCCGGCAGAAGATCTCTCGCTCAATAAAGAGAAACTGTGAGGAAATCGATGGCTGTTCAGGCTTTAACACCAGTTGTAAAAATAAGCACGATGTGTGTGTGTGTGTGTGTGTGTGTGTGTGTGTGTGTGGTGTGTGTGTGTGTGTGTGTGTGTGTGTGTGGTGTGTGGTGCGTGCGTGCGTGCGCTGCGGGGCGCGCGCGCGCGCGCGCGTGTGTGTGTGTGTGTGTGTGTGTGTTTAGTAGTCACAGACAAAGTTAGAATGAAACATCGACTAAAATGGAAATGCTTTGGTTTTAATCGTAAGTTGGGATTGTTGTCTTCATAAGTTAAGTCTTAAATCTTAAGTTAGATTACGTGTTTGTTTGTTTGTTTTTTGTTTGTTTGTTTGTTTGTTTTTTGACACAGAACAAATAGACAAGATTTTGCCCAAAGACGTGAAGGAAAGGAGAACTGATAACACAATATCTGCCGAAGCATCGTCATTGGGCACGTGCAAGTCCTGTTTATGCCATGACTGAGAGTACTGCCGTGAACCATCTTTCTTCCACCCCCATCTCTCCATCCATTCCTGTCTGCAGATTCACCAGTCTGATTCACAGATTCAGTCTGCCTCCTGCAGCTGCAGAAATTCATGTTGGAAACAACCTAACATCACAGATTTAGAAGTGAGGTGATCTTGCCTGTACTGTGGTTCCAAAATAGCTGTCAGGAAGACTGACTATTCAAAACCTGACTAGATCCTTTATTTGACTGCTCCGCCTTTTTTTAGTCTCTGAACATTTCTTCCTAAATGTACACAAGGCAAAATATATATGTCTGTATGTAGATATGTATGCATGTATGTATAGATAGATAGACAAATAAACGTATATATATATATATATATATATATATATAGAAAGAGAGAGAGAGAGAGAGAGAGAGAGAGAGAGAGAGAGAGAGAGAGAAATTGAGTGCATATGTTCACATTAGCCGTTTCGCCTTTTCTGAAATGATACCTTTGTCAAATAAAATCTGTTCAAATAATGGCACATGCCTGGAAGCTATATACTTCAAAACACCCTGTATGAAAAAAGCAACAACAAAAGGAATTCATTTGAATTCATTTTAAAATACTAACCAGTGTTTTGTTTGTTCTCGACACGTGAGTCGAAACCGGCAAATTGCCCCTATTGTTCATATCAGAAATAATCAACAAGATTAAAAAAAAAAAAAAAAAAAAGAAACGACTGTTACTCTCTTGAATGACTGGCGTATTTGATCTCTCATGGTTTGTCACATTTACAGACTATGATTCTTTTTTCCAGAATGATGCAGTTGTGTCATCTATGAAACAGATAGCGGTGATTTCATGTCAGCAGGAAGTGTTCCACGCACGTGCTCCCTTTCCTTCCTTATGACTGCTATCCCGTGTGGAGTACAGACAGCCGACAAGAGTTCTCCACGTTTGTCTTGGTCGACCTCTTTCCCTTTTTGCCTTGGGGATTCCCAGGGCAGTGCTTGTCTCTGACGTTGGTAGGCAGTTTACAGAGAGCCTGGATGATCCGTATCTAACGTGTCTTCATTGTATCAGTGTCTCCGGACCTTGTCTGCTGCATTCTGTGCTGCCGATCATCGGTGGTAATGATCACGCACATCTGAAGGATCATTTACGACAGGGTAGTCGTGAAGATCTGCATTTCCTTGGTGACTTTCCTGTTGTCCTCGAGGTCTTATCTTTATAGAGGATCAAATTTAAAGGAATCTGACTTTGGGTTTCACGAGTCAGCCTCTTGAAACCCCAGATGCCGATTGCACCTACGTCTTTCCGACTCTGGCCCTGACATTGGCGTCTGTGCCTCCTCGCTTGTCGATGACACTGCCCAGCTAGGTGAAGGCTTCAACCTCTCCTAAAGAGCAACGTAGCAGGTATACAGGCTTGGTGTTGGTCCTAATCACCTTGAGGATCTTTATATTTTCCGTTGTTGATATTAGAGGTCACTTGGACACAGAAGGTCGCTGCTTTGTCTCTTTCTCCTGCATCAGCAGGAGCCATGCTCTGTTTAAGTTTTTTGTAGTTCTTGTGTAATAAATGAAGTATTTCATGATAGAAAGTACTTTTCAATACATTACAAAAATCATAATATTTTGTTATCTTCTTGATATTTTATCGCTGATTAATTTCAGTTCAATAAATGCCAGGCTTTGCATATAGTGCATTATGGGTAAAAACATCTGTTTAAGTTACACTGTTCGTTTCATCCTGCTTTGTTTTCTAACATGCAAACACATGACCGGAATAAATGTATGTTGTGGTTCCGTATAAGCAGTCGCCTATATGTGTGATGAGCAACATCCTACCTTGTGTTCTTACGAGTACACATACGATGTGGAATATGTGTTTGTCGTAGTTCTGTGTTTGCAGCCACCCACATGAATAACGAAAGTAAATGCCTTGACTTCACTGACAACTGCGATGAGCGCCCATTCTTTTCATGTGTTAATAAATGATTAATTCATTGATTATGGAACTGTACTCTTTGATTAATAAACGCTTTAGGGGCCCGAAAAAAATGTTTATACTTAAGAATATACTCCAGCAGAACAGTTCATAGGATGCGCCGTTTGAGTTGTTTTGTATGTGATTGCCATGGCTTTTTATGCGCATTTCTTCATTACCTCAAACTTCTGTCACTCTGCCGTTATTTCAAAGATGCTACAGGCAAAGTGTGTATGTTGTTTATTTTACTGGGCGCAAAAGGTCATAGTCATTATTTTAATGAACACTGAACATGAGTTCGTGTAACATGACACACAAAAACCCACTGACACTAAAATGCCCAGGTCATGCAACGCACGTGCAGCCAGCGCAATCCAGCTGAGAAATTAGGTCGAAATGGGATGTCTCTATCTACAAAGAGCGGGGGTAGGGGGGGGGGGGGGATAGAGGTCTGGAGGGATCGAGTGGGGCAGACTCTGTCCAAGTATTCGGTTGACGAGGTACTCGGTGGTACATTGTCTGGAAGAAAGTGGGAGTTATGGACTTCCAGTTCACGTGATATGCTCTTCACTGTCCTGTGCCAGACATGAAAGGGTGACTAGACCTTTGCATGATGCGTTTTGTTCATTTCATTCCCTATTTCTTTAGGAGTGGTGTTTCAGATGTATTGCACTTTATGGTGTTGCATTAAACTGTGTTTTATGATGCTGCCATTGTACTGCGTTGCATTGCCAGGTATTCCGTTACGTTTTACTGTGTTGAATCACATTGTATTGGTAATGTGTGTGTGTGTGTGTGTGTGTGTGTGTGTGTGTGTGTGTGTGTGTGTGTGTGTGTGTGTGTTGCTATCCCATCTTCTGTCCCACCTCAGTGGCACCGCACCCACGCCGCTCATTCTGACCCCCCCCCCCTCCCCCATCCACAGTTACAGGGCAGCCGCGGCCAAAGCACAGGCAATCCACAGGAACCAGTCAATGTCAAGCCGTCAACAGGCAACCCACCGGCGGGGACACTGCACTGCTGCCGAGTCAGGCATGGATGTACACTCATGTACAGAGACGCGTTCATACATGCGTGCATTGTATCACACACACACACACACGCGCGCGCGCGCGCGCGCGCGCGCACGCGCACATAAGTGCATGTGCGTTTGCGCGCTCCCGCGCACATACACACATTGAATAAAAAAAAAAAAAAAACGCAAGAGCATGGTATCTTTCATGCACCCTTTCAAACATACACGTACAAAGAACTTTACATGTTAATTCGAGAAAATGTTCACGTGAGTACGTTATATAGCTTTGGCTCGTTGTACTCAAAATCTATTCATTGTTACTGCATCATTCCTTCCATGAAGTGCACTTGTTTAAGCAAGAAAATGTACACACCTTTTGTGGGCCTTCATGCATTTCTTTAATTAACTGTGACCTCATGTCTCTCCCATATCATCCAGCCCACAGCAAATTTACTTATGGTGTGGGTGAAGGTGTGCCATGTCCTTGAGATCGTATAAGCAGACTTTTCTCCATAAGGGAATAATCAGCCACACTGGCTCCATGACTGAACCAGGATTGTCGTCGGTAGGGACTGAGTGCGTAGCGTGACCCGTCTGTATTCAATATGTCTTTATTGAACACCATGAAGGTATTCATCATCAATGCAGGGTCTCCTTTGATGGGTGTCTTTATGACGATCTGATATACCTAGCTCCCTCTGAATTGCTGGCGCAAGATTTTTCGACAGGATAATTTCATACATTTGATGAGCGCTGTCAAAATATTGGACGAAAAGAAAATGACATCAATGTAGGTTTATGAAATGTCACTAAACATTATTTCGTTGAAATGTGGCCTCAACAATTTCACAAACATGTAATGGATGTACATATATTACGTTAACTTTTCCATAAGTGTGAAAAGTATTTTCAGACGATGGCACTTCTGTATTTCCTGCTTCGTGTCAACTTTAAGAATATTTGATTCCAGACTTTTCATACATTCGCCATTATCTGCACAAGTTTCAGAAAGTCTGCACACCTAACTCCCCAAACTTCATTTCAGTTCCTTTTCTACAGGAAATCGAATGTCTATGTCAGCTTCCAGTGTGAATCTTATCAAAGGGAAACGTCATCTCTCCGAAACAAGCCCTGTTCCTTCTGCAAATGGGTAATGTGTGGTGTATCGCTTTACACCAACGTCTTCACCACCACCTCCCCCACCCACCCACCCACACATACGTACACGACAGTTCCAAATATTGTATCTGTCCAACTCAAAACGTACCACCTGACCAGTTCAAAACATCTCTCTTGATGAGTTTGAAACATGCCCAAGACTACCATAAAACATTCTCCAGACTAGTTCGAAATATCTCTCCAAGTAACTTTAAAACGGGGACTAGTTACTAAATCCTTGCCTGAGTAGTTTCAGTATCCCTTCCAGACAGCCAATGCAATCCTTTAGATTACTTTAAAATATTTCTCCAGACTAGTTCAAAACATACCTTCAGACAAGTCCATTACGTATCTTGAGAGTAACATACAGTTACACTAGTTACTATCAACTAAACGATGCTTCTTTATATATCAAAATTATGCTCTTGCAGAAGCTGGTTTTTCCTGTGTCTGCAAATAAAGATAGAAATAAACACATAGGTAAACAAAAAAGCAAGTCCGGTGGATGCTCTGTCTCGGATCTGCCTTCGTACTACATAAAGAAAATGATGATCCATTAAACATTGACAATTCTGTTGGTCATTCGGGTGTTCTTTCATGTTTATCTTTGTTCTTATCGTCATCTGAAGCTTTCTGTCTTTAAATGTTAACACCGTATTCATGTCACTGCTTTTATTCCTGACTGAATCAAACTGTTTTCATCATTTTATAGCTCTACCCATTTTTCCCACTTGCATTCAACTTTATTTTCTTGTTCGACCATGTCCTTTGTAGTCTGTTTATCTTATTCATCACATACTTCGAATCCAAAGTCTTTTAGCGTGAAACTCCAAGGACGTTGTATGTGTTCATGATAGAACATATACACCTATCATTTTAATTGTTTAAGAGAAAATTATGAGGAGAAGACAACACGTAACACAAACTGCCACAATTGGTGGAAGAGATTTTCCTAAACTGAACACACTTTATAAATACGTTGTATTAACACTGACACAGCCTGCACAAAATTGTATTTACAGGCTGTCTGGAATCGCAGCTGGCCTGACCAGACTGAAAAGTAAAACCGTTGGAAATGATCTCCGTGTGCGGAGAGCGTGGCGTTCGTTTATTGAGGAGCTGAAACCATCGCTAACATCTGCGGGTGGCCTTCTACTCCGTCGGAGATGGCGGTACCGGGAAGCGGGCTGATTTGTCTAAAGAGCTACGGTCGATCAAGAGTGAGGAAAAAACAAGAATGGCTACCTTGTGGAAAGACAAGAGGGGCTACATTCAAGAGTAGGGGAAAGATTGGAGTTGGTTACATTCAAGAGTTGAGCGGAGGTAGGAGTGCTTCGTTCAAGAGTCGATGAAAGACAGTGTTGGCTTCGTTTAAGAGTTCTAGAAAGACAGACGTGGCTTGGAGTAAGAGTTGTGGACAGATAAGAATGGCTGCTTTCAACAGTTGTACATTCAAGAGTGGCTTCGTTCAAGAATCGTATTCCCTACTGAAACGAGTATTCCACGTGGGCATAAACAACAGAGCAATGAGTGATTTGAGGCCCGTCTTCAGACAGATTCAACGCCCGTCTTGTGCCGAAGCTGACGAGATCAGTGATTGCTCGTTCTTTATTTTCGTTGTCCTGAGTGTTGCTTATCTTGCCTGAAGAAGACCTAAGAGGCCGAAACGCGTCGTGTTTTGTCTTGTAATTCGTTTGCCCGTGTTGTCTGGCGGAGTTATTTCATATACCTTTCAACATTCATCTTTATATAGTCGTATCATACGAGAAACTGCAGCGTGCATCAACGATTCGCCGTGCATTACTTGTGGTTGAAGACATTCACTTTAACTTTTAACTCCCCCAAAACCCCTCCTCTCTCTCTCTCTGTCTCTCTGTCTCTGTCTCTGTCTCTGTCTGTGTGTGTGTGTGTGTGTGTGTGTGTGTGTGTGTGTGTGTGTGTGCGCGCGCGCGCGTGTGTGTGTGTGTGTGTGTGTGTGTGTGAACTGTCCTCAATTCTCCACTTCTCTTCCTCCCCCCCCCCCTCCCCTTTTTTTTTTTTCTTTGGTTTCTCTTACATTGCCATTTTTCTTCTGACGGCCGTCGGGGATCACTGTTCCGTGCATCATGTTTATGTCTGTGAAGACTTCTTATGGTCTGAAATTGACATATTTATGTTGTGAAGACTCTTATGTGTCTGAATTGACATATTTATGTCTGTGAAGACTTCTCTATGTGTCTGAATTGACATATTTATGTCTGAAGACTTCTTTATGTGTCTGAATTGACATATTTATGTCGTGAAGACTTCTTTATGTGTCTGAATTACATATTTGTCGAAACTCATTACTCTGTGGTACCGTGTATAAAATACGCGTGGCTTTGATGGTGACCTTGTCTGTTTGTTTGTTTTCGGACTCTACAGACTTGTCTGTTTGTTTGTTTACTGTCTCTACAGACTTGTCTGTTTGTTTGTTTACTGTCTCTACAGACTTGTCTGTTTGTTTGTTTACTGTCTCTACAGACTTGTCTTTTTTTCTGTTTTCTGTCTCAACAGACTGCTGCCGCTGAACAGCAAACAGTGCCCTGCTGAATTCTGTGACAAAAAAACAGAACTCGCGGATTCCCATGAACCCTCGGCATCACTTTTACGCTACTCTATCAACCTTCAAAGGGCTTGGAAACTGGCTTAAGAAGAAATAAGATAAATGATTCATTGAAAAGAATACCGACTTCTGGCCTGTTTCATAAGGAAATAAACGCATGCCTTGGATCTATCTGATGGTGCACACGCAGCTTTTAATCGTCCACTTCTTACATATCTGACACCAAAAAAAAACAAAGAAAAAGAAAACAAATGAAAACATCCCTTGATTAAACTCTAGCCTTCCTATTTCCCTCCCAAGCCCCTCTTGTTACAAAACAAACAAACAAACAAAAAGAACACACACACACACACACACACACACACACACAAACACACACACACACACACACACACACACACACACACACACACACACACACACACACACACACACACACACACACACACACACACACACACACACACACACGTCCGACGGTAATTCCTTCTCATATTTCTTATTTAATAAGTGCAGGGAAAACATATATGATGAACATTAAAGACGACAAAAATAAAAGGATAAAAAGGAAGGAAGAAAAAAAGTGAAAAGAATCAAATACAAGTTACAGAGAAGAAGTACAGAAAAAAAACAACAGGAAGAAAAAGGTAATGTGGTCAGAAGTAAGAAGAAGAAGAAAGAAGAGAAGCAAACAGCAGCGCAGCAGAAGAAGAAGAAGGAGAGGAAGGAGAGCAGGAAGAAGAGGAGGAAGAGGAGGAGGAGGAGGAAGAGGAGGAAGGGAGGAGGAGGAGGAGAGGAGGAGGAGAGGAGGAAGAGGAGGAGGAGAAAGAGGAGGAGGAGGAGGAACAGGAGGAGGAGGGAGAGGCGGAAGAGTAGGAGAAAAAGAAGGAAAAAAAGGAAGACAAGGAAATCAGAACGGAAGAAGGGGGAAAAGTATAGTTTCGATCTGCCAAACTCTTACGTCAGCAGGAAGAAAGCAAAACAACTGCCCACCGTATAACAATGTAAGAGCCATAATAATAAGTCAGCCACTGCAGAAACAGCCGACAGCTGTCAGGGCTTTTCCTGCCTGTGTCTGTCCTCGCTTCTCTGCACCGGCATTTATCTTGTCACACTGCTCCAGTGCAGTGTCGCCAACACCAGTCTGGTCCTGCTTCACTTGTATCCATCTTCCCAGTCGTACTCAGACACAGAGAGAGAGAGAGAGAGAGAGAGAGAGAGAGAGAGAGAGAGAGAGAGAGAGAGGGGAGAGAGAGAGAAAGGGAGGGAGAGAGAGAGAGAGGGAGAGAGAGAGAGAGAGAGAGAGAGAGAGAGAGACGGACAGACGGACAGACAGACACATAATTACTTAGCATTTTCCATTTATTATAGAAGCATAGCCATTATGCTTTAGTCTTAATAATAATAATAATAATAATAATAATAATAATAATAATGTATAATACTTATATAGCGCATTTCTTGTTGTACAACTCAATGCGCTTACATCCACCATTTGCACTTATTCATACAATATTCATGCACACAGCAAAAAGAAAATACACAATGGCAGACGCACCTACATGCATAAACTGTCTCACCGAACTAGTTGTGGAGGAATTTAAGAGAGATCTAGTCATCTACAGAAGAGAATAGGCTTTTTTGAAGAGGTAAGTTTTGAGCTGAGATTTAAAAGAAGAAAGAGTAGGCTGATTACGAAGGTCTTCAGGGAGGGAGTTCCAAATAGAAGGTGCTCTAAAACTGAAGGCTCTTTCGCCAACAGATTTCAGAGAACGCTTAGGGATTTTCAAAAGTTTTTGTGAAGAAGAGCGAAGGGTACGAGAGCTTTGGTAGGTGCAGAGAGAAGAAGAGAGATAGTGAGGAAGAGATTCATTGAAGTGGCGGAAAGCAAGAACTGCCAGTTTAAATTGCCACCGATACTGTATGGGAAGCCAGTGCAGTTCGATCAGCATGGGAGTGATGTGCTCACACCTCCTCCTCTTCAAAACAAGTCGTGCAGCGCTATTTTGGACTCTCTGCAGCCGAGCAATCTGTTCTGCGGGAAGCCCAGCATAAACAGAGTTGCAGTAGTCCAATCTTGACATCACCGTGGCACAGACTAGCCTGACAGCTACTTCCCTGGACATAAAGCGTCGGATGGAAGCAATACGTCTCAGCTCTAAAAAGGATGAGCGACAGACTACAGATATTTGATTCTGCATGGTCAGACACTGATCAATGGTAACACCAAGGTATTTGACAGAGTTACTGAAAGGCAATTCAGTACCATCAACAACCATTGACTCTGACTCAACGAGTTTGAGGCAGGAGGAGGTTCCAACGGGCATGACTTCAGTCTTTTCACAATTTAATTTAAGCTTATTACTTGTCATCCATTCCTGCACACTGCTGATACACCGAGACACCCCAGATTGAACAGAAACAAACTCATCAGGTGTGCCACTCTTAGAAAGCTCAGTGTCATCAGCATACTTGTGAAAATCACAATCATGGTCCGAGATAACATCTGACAAGGGCTGTGAGTACAATGTAAACAACACTGGGCCCAATACTGACCCCTGTGGTACTCCATACAAAAGAGGTGACAAAGTAGACCTTACACCACCCACAACCACCGCCTGTGACCTATCTCTGATGTACGATTCGAACCACTGGAGAACTATCCCATCAACACCAAAAGTGACCCTAAGCCTTTCAAGTAAAGTAGTGTGATCTAGCGTATCAAAGGCAGCACTCAGATCAAGCAAGGCTACGAGAGAAACAAGTTTACTGTCGGATTTGCACAGTAAACAGTCCAGTACGCTCAATACAGCAGTCTCAGTGCTATGATTCTTCCTATAAGCAGACTGACAGGCCTCAAGAAGACCATGGTCTGAAAGATGAGTCTGAAGCTGCTTCAGCACAACTCTTTCAAGGATTTTTGAGAGGAATGGGAGGTTGGACACCGGTCTATAGTTCTTTAACTTATTAAGGTCCAGTCCTGGCTTTTTCAAGAGAGGGGTAACCATTGCCTGCTTAAACTGAGGAGGCACTATGCCTGACAAGAGAGATTTGTTTACAATGTTTGTAATCACGGGAATCAAATGAGAGGCACAACGTTTAAGGAGGGAAGTAGGGATGGGGTCAAGGACACAACTTTTGCTGGAGGATTCACTTATGAGATCGCCGATCAGTTTTTCATCCACAGGATTAAAAGTACAAAAAGGTGGTCCACAGTATTTATCGTAAAGAATTGGTTGGGAAGGATTTGCATCAAGATTGTCACGGATGGTTTTGATTTTATCAACAAAGAATTCACTAAATTGTTGAGAGATTTGAGAAGGAGGAATGTTCGTGGGCAAACTTAATTTCTTTTGTTTGCCAAGTAGTTCACTTGAAAGAGAAAACAACTGCTTTGATGAAGAACAAGAGTCAATTTTATCACGGTAGTATGACTCTCTTCCATCCGGGCGCGACCGTGTCCTAAAAGTGTGCATTAAAGCACTTAGCACACAATCTATCTGCAACCACCGTGTCATTATCATGATGTAGATTTATTTTCAGAAAACATGCTTGTTCTGTAAATGATGCCTACGTAGTCTGTTTTTCACGGAATAAAGTAGCTGGAAAATCCATCCTTCTGTGAGGATCTTGAAATGCTTACGAACAAGGAGAGTTTTGTGCGGCACTGGTTAAAAACAATGTCAGCTCTGCTTGATTTTACCATTCGCATCGACCATGTTTACTGAAAAATCCGTGAAACCAGGTAATATAACTGCTGAATCTCTCTCTCTCTCTCTCTCTCTCTCTCTCTCTCTCTCTCTCTCTCTCTCTCTCTCTCTCTCTCTCTCTCTCTCTCTCTCGTCGGGCCTGTCTGTCCTTTCATTTCTCTATGTCAGTCTTTCTGTGTTTTCTCCTGTTTGGATGATGTGGTATAATTTGGGCATGCCTCTGCTTCTGTTCTCATCTGTCATTGTGTTTGTTTTGTGTTTATTTCTTCACATCTCTTGTCCAGGTAACTGTTAGACAAGTAAGCTTCCTGCTCTCCCGACCACATTCAACTCCACCATCCTTCCCCCCCCCCCCTCCTCTCTCTCTCTAGATATCTTATTCCTGTTATATCTAGCCCCCTCCTTCCTCCACCCACCCTTCTTTTGAAAAATCCAAATTAAGATTTTAATACTGTGAACAACGCAATCAAACACACAAACAGAAAGAAAATAGCTCTCAAAAAAAAAAAAGCAAATCTACGTCACACTTTCGGTGTGTCCTGTTCACTGTGACATTTTCGTTGTCATTGCGACATCTGCCTGAAAGTAACGTCCAGAAAGTGAACTTTTTTCATGAAACAAGTTTACCGTGTGCGATGATTAAAAAAAAACAAAAAAACAAAGAGTGGATGTCAGCGGCATCAATTATTTCAGAGGACATTCTGTTGAGTCAGATGACACAATGCTAGAAGAGAATGGGTTGTTGTTGCGTCTAGGGTCCAGTAATAAGCTGGCACCAGATTGTTAGACAAACTCCTTGGTCTCAGTGTGCGTAGGTTTCAGTCTCGAGGTAGGGAATGGGTGGCCTGAATTGATTTGTTGTCTTCCCCCCCCCCCCCCTTTCATTGAGGATAATAACGGAACTTGTTTGCCTGCCTCTCTCTCTCTCTCTCTCTCTCTCTCTCTCTCTCTCTTGCTTACTTGCTCAGTCGCTCGCTTGCTTGTAAGCTCTTTCTTGTCATTCGTCTGTATCAATTTTTTTTTACACCCGTGAATGTTGTTTTTTTTTTTTTCTCTCTCTCTCTTTAACTGTTTTCCCGATAATAACAGCAAACAAATTTCAACAAAACGCATATGAATGAATATGCAAAGTCTAGAAGGGGGAAGGGGAGGAGGGTACAGAAACAATGACGTACACACATTTAAACACGCTAGACAAAAAGGCATTCTACCAGTTCGATTAAAAGAAAAAGTAAGGAACGAGTCACAAATACACTACTTTTTTACGTTCACAAGCCAATCAAGGAAGATGTACATCCGCTATGCCTGACCGTGCAGGTTACAGTCATTAGATAGAATTTTACACATTCATGGAAAGATTTTTTTCTAAAAATTCTTAAATGTAGTTATTGCTGTCGACCAATGACTGCTCGCTTTGTTTCCCCTTCTTTATGTCATTACATTAGAAACATCAACACGTTTTTCATAGGGACACCATTTTCTGTTAAATTCCATGTACTTCATTTCTAAACAATCTGTATCAATCTTCTTTCTGCGTTTTGTTTCTGTTTCGACGATTTCGTACAATCTCGGCATGTTTCTGCATCTGCCTTCTCTGTCTGTCTGTCTGTCTGTCTGTCTGTCTGTCTGTCTGTCTGTCTTCTCTCTCTCTCTCTCTCTCTCTCTCTCTCTCTCTCTCTCTCTCTCTCTTTACGGTTCTATCCTTAACTAATGATATGATAGATAGGCAAAATCATTCAACTTTATTTACTAAACAGTGAAAACAGCCAATACTCAGTAAACCTGACGCTTGTTTTTGTTTTTGTAGTTTAGAATCTTTTGGTCAATGTTTTCTCTCCTTCCAAGGACCAACTGTCTGGAATACACTTCCCATCAGTGTCAGACACCAACCTTCACCCTCTTCTCTCAAATCTGCCGTTACAATAAACATCTTTCAACAGTCGTAACTCCCCCTCTCCCTCCCCCCCCCTCCCTCCCTTCCCCACTTCCCGATCCACCTTCCGAGTGCCTGAGTGGGTTTTTGCGTGCACACGTGAGTGGCTGGTGGTTGTGTCACTTGTTCGTGCAGGTTGTGTTGATGTGAGTGCCTGCGTGCGTGCATGCGTGTGTCTGAGAACGTGGGTGTGTGGTGTGAGCGCCCGTGTGTGTGTGCATGTGTGTGTGTGTGTGGGGGGGGGGGGGGGGCGGGGTGTGTGTGTAGGCTTGAGTAAATTATGCTTATACATTAATGTGATATATTTGCACTATGTACTTTGTTACTGTTTCGTGTGTGTGTGTGTGTGTGTGTGTGTGTGTGTGTGCGTGCGTGCGTGCGTGCGTGCGTGCGTGCGTGCGTGCGTGCGTGCGTGCGTGTGTCTGTCTGTCTGTCTGTGTCTGTGTGTCTGTGTCTGTGTGCGTGCGTGCGTGCGTGCGTGCGTGCGTGCGTGCGTGCGTGCGTGCGTGTGTGTGTGTGTAATGTAAGTTCCTGTCTTGTCTCTAGCTTGTCATGTCTTATCGTATAAGAGTATTATGTGTTGCTTATGTAAAGCGTTTAGAGCCCTAACTTTTAGAGAATAGGCGCTATACAAATTAACATTATCATGTTATTATTAGAGTCATCAACACTGATTGTTTAAAGTGAGCTACACGAGTATTATCCAAGCTCTCCCTACCGATTCTAACTCCTATATCTGTCTGTCTGTCTGTCTGTCTGTCTCTCTCTCTCTCTCTCTCTCTCTCTCCTCTCCTCTCTTCTCTCTCTCTCTCTTGTCTTCTTTTTGTCTTGTGCCATGTCCTTGGATGAACGTGATTTGAACACACAAAACGTTTAATGTTTAGCAGTCTCTTTGCTAACAACTCTGAAATGAAATCTAACTTTATAATCGCATGAAACTATCTCGTTATTTCTCGTATCTCTTCTGTTTGTTTGTTTGCATGTTCATCGGCATGTTTCTATGTGTTGATTTCCGTATGTGATTCAAAAATCATAGAAGTCTATGATGCTGATTCTTGTTAATCATTTTTTCTTTTTTTTTCTTTTTCTTTTTTTTTTCTTTCTTTCTTTCGTTTTCTTTTTTGTCCTTTTTTTTTTTAGTCACTAAACATTTTCTACAGACAAATTAAAAATACCAAAGCATTACAATACTTGTTATAAGCGGATAAACAATGTCTATATCTATTGCAAACGAATGAGCCTTCAAAAAAGAATTGGAACAAAAAAAAAAGGGACATCTGTCTGGAATGGGTATAGATACTCTTACAAATCGTGCCATTTGGTCAAATGGTTTGAAATCTCGAGAAAAAATGGGGTAAGTCGCAGAGGACAATATGCCGAGACTTTTGAAAACATCTTTTGTGGCAGCAGACAGGGCTGTCATTTGCATTGACCTTCTAATCTTGTTTCTGATTGCAGTGTATTTGGTCCAATATTAATTAGTCTTCATTGACGCTCATGTTTATCATGTTGAGTCTTATTCCTCAGCCGTTTTTTGTTTGTTTGTTTGTTTGCTTCTGTAAAAATGCTTGTGATGGTAAGCCAGAGCTAGTAACAACAAGAACAAGAATGAAAGCAAGAACAAGAACAAAACAACGACAACAATGATGATAATGATAACAATGAGGAGGAGGAGGAGGAGGGGGGAGGAGGAGGAGGAGGAGGAGGAGGAGAAGGAGGTGGAGGACGAGGAGGATGAGGAGGATGAGGAGGATATTGTTATTATTCTTGTTGATGTTATAATGATGATGATGATGATGATGATGATGATGATGATGATGATGATGATGATGATGATGATGACGATAGCACATTCTTGCATAATAACCAGAGGTAAATATACATAACCCATATTTTTCTGATCTGAAAATAAACTAGCCATCTAACTATGACAATTATTTAAAATAGGCTGCTGGCCAGCACTGAGTGAAGCAAATTTATGTAGTGAGGCCAATGTGCGTGTGTGTTTTGTAGTGAGGCCGATGTGCGTGTGTGTTATGTAGTGAGGCCAATGTGCGTGTGTGTTATGTAGTGAGGCCGATGTGCGTGTGTGTTATGTAGTGAGGCCAGTGTGTGTGTGTGTGTGTTTGTCAAGCCTCTAAGCATTGTTGTGAACGCATGTAGACGCCGTTGACAGGCTAAAGATCTTCTTTATTTCTTCCTTATGCACATACGTTGTTTTCATTTGTGTATATATTTTCAGTTGATCTGCCATGTTCCTTCCTTGTTCGATGGATGGATGGATCCTGTGTGACGCTGAAACAATGAACGAAACTAAAAGGTTTGATTTTGACCTGACTGAACAGAGGACGTGGAACCAGACTCTTCAAAATTCTTCTATCCAATGACGTGCTTTATCAGATGAGCAGCGCCTGACACAATTTTCACATATTATGAAGACAGGAATTCATTTATTCCAGAACAGTTGTTTTTTTTTTAACGTTTGCTTCATATTTATTCGAGAAACTGAAGACATCAGGTCTAGGGCTTAATATTTTGTTTTAATTCTATATGCTGCGTCATCCGTAGAGACTTTCTAACTCGAGAAAAAGAAAGGTTACTCTCAGGAACTGTGACCCAAATTCCTGGTGTTTTCGTATGTTTGAGTGTTGAAGGAAAACATGGATTATTTGTGCAGGCTATCAAAAAAAGGAAGAGTCTTGAGACTGCGCTCCCCTGTTCAAGAAAACCATGCAATGTGTATGCTGAGCGGTGAACAGGGAGCTCAAAGAGATTTCTTTCTAATACATGTGTAAGAGAGAGAGAGAGAGAGAGAGAGAGAGAGAGAGAGAGAGAGAGAGAGAGAGAGAGAGAGAGAGAGGCGGTGGACGGCGCCATAGATGTAGCGAGGCTCTGCAGGAACGCATGCCTCATGTTTTTGTCAAAGAGACAGGTGTCTTGTGTAACTGTAAACTGAAGGCACGTCTGGCCATAGTCACAGAGAAAACCATCAGGTAAACCTGATGAAGGAAACGGAAGGTGAGAAAAAAGGAAGAGATATTGTTTAGGTAAAGAATGATACGATGATTGATACATTTTTCTTCTCCCTTCCAGAACTTTTCCCGCTTAGAATACGGCTATAGTCTTTTTTTTGTTGTTGTTGAAAGGAGCACAAACACCGTTTGGGGTTTGTTTCGTAAGTCGACGAGACGTCACAGAGAATTGGTGAAAATTGTTGTGGGTCTGCGAGGGCCAGAAAACAATACGAAAACAAAAATTTGTGTGTTGTGTGTGTGCGTGCGGTGCGTGCGTGCGTGCGTGCGTGCGTGCGTGCGTGCGTGCGTGCGTGCGCGCGCGCGTGTGTGTGTGTGTGTGTGTGTGTGAGGCACTCTGGGTGCAAGCGTTTACAGAAAAAAAAAATTTTTTTAGTCCGTGAGGACCTGTTAAAGAAATGAAACATCTTCAATAACTCTCGTGAGCTCGTGATATTTGATGATTGGATAGCTAATATTTAACTGAAAGATTGCATTTGAGGCGTTTACAAAATAAAAATGTGTGTTCGAGCTATCACGACAAAGATAGTGTCTGAGTTTTGACAATCATCTACAGCTCTCCGATCACAAGATATCTTCCACATTTTGTTTTTTAAAGTCCCTTGTTTGGAGTCAGAGATCATTATACCCAACAATACAAAGGGACGGAAACAAGAAGATGAAAAAGAAGTGAGGGGTGAAGTAGAAGAAGAAGAAGGAGAACAAGAACAAGAAGGAGAAGGAAAAGAAGAGAAAGAAGAAGAAGAAAAGACGACGACGACGACGACGACGACGACGACGAAGAAGAAGAAGAAGAAGAAGAAGAAGAAGAAGAAGAAGAAGAAGAAAAGAAGAAGAGAAGAAGAAAAAGAAGATGAAGAAGAAAAAGAAGAAGAAAAGAAGAAAGAAGAAGAAGAAAAGAGAAGAAGAAGAAGAAAAGAAGAAGAAAGAAGAAGAAGAAGAAGAAGAAGAAGAAGAAGAAGAAGAAGGGATTTAGAAGAACAGGAACAAAGAAATCAAGAAGGGCATGAAGGAGAGGGAACAAAGGGGGAAAAATTCTGTCGCAAGAAATGTCGAGAATTTTGTATGATGGCAGAAATTAGGCATCTTTTTCTTTTTCGTTTCACATGCAACAAGCCCATCCGTAGGGGAAGGGGTGGGGGGGGGGATGCTGTCATGGTTTTGCGCCACATGAATGGATTGTAAATGAAGTAGCAAATTCAAGACCCCCAGTACAACTTGGCAAACTTTTTTTTTTTTTTTTTTTACTTTACAAACAAAAATAGCGATTGACCGGAGAGGATGGTGAGTAGATTGAAGCCTGACTATAAACCTGCAGATTAAGCCGAGACGACTGGTTTTACCATGCTCATTTTATGAGGATTTGTGGTCTGGGGGAACCGTTCCATCATCCCTGGCATGGTATGACCTTACACGCAGTGAACGGTCGAGATTGATGGCACTGTCGAGAACCATGCCCAACCTCGACTGTTTCCTTCTGTAACTGGTTTAACGAATTTGATCGTTGAAACTTTGGAGACAGGCCTTACCACAGCTAATGAAACAACCTCGTTGAACTTTGGAGACAGGCCTTACCACAGCTAATGAAACAACCAGAATGTTAATGGTACTCACACCCTTCATAAATGCACAACGTTTGAATCGTTGACATCCACTTACCTTTTTGCACGCTTCGATTTCGGTTATCTGTGACGCCTTTACATCTATTCGAGGTCAGTGGCACGGAGTACAAACCAAACCCATTTCAAATCCCTCAGGTTGTTGAATGTGGACAAAGGGAGTCTTTAGTTTCTAAATGCCAAAAAAAAAAAAAAAAAAAAAAAATCCTAGAAAAAATATTAATCGTGACTTCGAACAGATATGATAGATTGATGGCTATATCTTGGCAAGGATAGATTGATGGCTAAATCTTGACAAGGATAGATTGATGGCTAAGTGTTGGCTAGGATAGATTGATGGCTAAGTCTTGGCTAGGATAGATCGATGGTTAAATCTTGGCCAGGATAGATTGATGGCTAAATCTTGGCTAGGATAGACTGATGGCTAAATCTTGGCTAGGATTGCAACTTCCTCAACTCGGACTTGCAGGGAGACATCATCAGGAACGGGGGGGGGGGGGGGGGGGGGGGGGTAGTGGAGGTGAGGGGAAGGGGAGAAAAGTGAAACACAAAACAGACAGGTCATTTCCCACGGTCTGATAATATGGCCTTCATAACTTGTGAAACGGTTGTACTTTTTTTTTTTTTTGAAAGATAGAATAAACACCTACAGGCCTAAGCCCTAAGCCCTACACCTACAGTCCTAAGCCCTCAAAACGAGCATACATGAATGAGAGAGCAAAGGAGGTTTTAAACCAACATTTGCAGAAAAGGGGAGTGGAGCAGAAACACACTTTGACTGCAGGGAACATGACTGAGTATTCACAAGTATTCTTCTGGGACCCAGGGGTCAGCGCTGTGAATTGCCCGTTCAATGACACCAAAGAGCGGCATGCAAGTGTCTGACCTAAAACGCCAGATGGCGTGTGGCAGGTGTGAAGGGGAGGACAGAGATCTCTAGAGACAGTGTTCGTCTTTAAAAAGAAATTTGGAAAGATAGCCATTTACAGTTTTTTAAAAAAAAAAGAAGGAAAAAGAAAAAGAAAGAAAAACAAACAAAGAAAAAAAGAGAAAGAAGAAAGTAGGTGACTGATAGATATTTACATTTCTTGTAAGCTTCAAAAGGATTCTTTCGTGTGTCTGTGCGTGTATGCGCGTGCTTGTATTCATATATGTGTGTGTGGATAGATAAATAGATAGATAGATAGATGGATAGATAGACAGATAGATAGATAGGTAGATATGAGCAGTGGGGGAAAAGTGCAGGCTAACAAGAAGATAGATAGATAGTTAGATGGATAGATAGACAGATAGATAGATAGATAGATAGATAGATAGATAGATAGATAGATAGATAGATAGATAGATAATAGATATGAGCAGTGGGGAGAAAGTGCAGACAAATAGATAGATAGATGATAGATAGATAGATAGATAGATAGATAGATAGATAGATATGTTCAGTGGGGAGAAAGTGCAGACAAATAAGAAGATAGATAGATAGATAGATAGATAGATAGATAGATAGATAGATAGATAGATAGATAGATAGATAGATAGATAGATATGAGCAGTGGGTGAAACAAGTGCAGGCTAAGAATTCCCCATTCATTAAAACAAGGACTTGTAACAGATAAACAGTAAA
>CM065726.1:62408361-62415861 GCA_033310375.1 Conus canariensis
CACAGGATTTATGTCCCTATCTAAGAAATCCATTGCAGCGTCTGTTTTTGTTTTAAGTTTCAAGTATATAGATCTGGAAACAAAGTAGTATTTTATCATTCCAGACGTCTTTGTCCAAGGCATATTCGTTTTTGATTACTGGCATCCACAAATACTTCTTTTTGAATAAGTTACATGAACTTGAACTGGTTCAGGTTATTGATCATAATGGGTTCAAAGACATTTAAGAACAAGGTCATAAAAGATAAAGGAAAGTTGTGCGTGTGTGTGTGTGTGTGTGTGTGTGTGTGTGTGTGTGTGTGTGTGTGTGTGTGTGTGTGTGTGTTTGGAAATAAAAATCTGTAATAATCTTCAACAATGCTTCCAGAGAAACATGTACAGCGACCCCCAAGGTCGTCTTTACACTGTTAATAATGCACAGATCTGAAGCAGTGCATGCATTCAAGAATGCACAGATCTGAAGCAGTGCATGCATTCAATAGCCTTTTCCCATCATTTTTCAAGATACAGTCTTCAATCTTGATTAATATTGTAAAGAAACCTGTCATACAGTTGAGCAAAATATCGTGTACAAATACATCTTGGGTACTGTAAGAAGATTGACAGTCAAATCAACATTTATCGTGACATAAGCATCTCTAGAAAATATACAATCCAGACAACATTTTCCAACAAATCAGTATTCTTATCAACGTCAACATGGCCACGAAGAGGGGAATCTAGCTGGTATATAATGTAAGAACAGAAATATGAGACGTTTCTATCTATTTTAAATAATTGCTGTTGTTGTTGTTGTTGTTGTTGTTGTTGTTGTTGTTGTTATGTCGTCATTGTCGTCGTAGTCGTCGTCGTTGTCGTTGTCGTTGTCGTTGTTGTTGTCGTTGTTGTTGTTGTTGTTGTCGTCGTCGTTGTTGCTGCTATTGTTGTTGCTGTTGTGGTTGTGTCGTAAATCAAAAGACACAGACATTTTGTGTGGTTAACATTATTGGTTTTAACAAAAGGGGGAAAAGCACATTTTCGATTGAACAATTTTTTTCCTTTCCAATCGCCTTCTTTATTTTTAAAATTTCATAGCGGATTTACGAAACCCTTTATGACCTACAAAAATATCATCACGACACCTTTCTGCATGTTTTTGTTATGCAGAATTTTTTTGTTTTGTTTTTTGTTTTTGTAAATAAGGAACATGAAATACCGATAAGTAAGTTTAGAAGAAATCCGCTCACATTCCAAGAATAGAAAGAAAGAAAAGAAAGAAAATGTGTTTACAACTGTACAAGCTGTCTTCTGTATTGCGCGTGCAGTCAGCAGATTGCACGAGCGCACTGCTTTGACCTGCAAAACGCAGCTCACCTCTGACACTGCCATCAGTGACAGGCATCTTTCTTGAGGTTCACTGTCCCTGTGACACCAGTACAGAACAAACGTTCCTCCAGTGGATGCCTGTCTGGACCCTTTTAAACTGCTGTGTTTCTCAAGGAAATACTTTTTTCTTTTGTTAATATAGGTCAAAGGTCATCAATCCTATTCTTCCTGCGGACTGGTTTTCTTCAGAGCGAAGGAGAGGCCATGTCTTATTTCTTTCACGAGAGAAGAAATTATCCCTACAAAAAAAAATATGGTTATCTTTTAATTTTTGCTTTAAATGCGTGATTTGGCCTTATAAAAGGAGCGTGGAGCGATGACGTAAGAGTTGGGTTCAGGATTTCGCCTATGAACTTGATCCAAACTCGATGTCCTGTGCTAACTCCTGCTTATCAATAGTACTGTCGTGGTCTTTGACTTGATACTGTTTGGCACACTCGTTCTGATCTCTGGAAATATCATAGAGAATTAAATCATACTATTCCGATCTTGCCTCCAAATCGTCACTTTTGTTTCCCCCCGAGCTGTTCAGTTCTTGATCTGTGGTCCGATTTCTTTTTTTGCCAAATGTAAATTATCTTTCCTTGAAGTCCTTGTCTCTCCGCTCAGATCCTTCACGCCACTTGTCAATGCAGCAAAAGGTCATTCAGGTTCCTGACACTCCTCCGCATTTTGACAAATTCACTGTTCAGTTCTTCGAACGTACAGTCCATCGACGTCAGCTTACCCATAATGTCATTAGCAGCAGGTAGTTAAGAAGAAATGGGAGTCGTCTGTCCGCTGTCCACCGATGACGTTCCAGTTTTGTTCACACTGCCCCCTGCGTCCTGCACTGCCCAGCTGAGTCCGTGTGTAAGCCATCCGCCTTGCTGGCTGCTGGGTGCTGCTCTACGTCTCCACAGCCAAGAAAAAGTCCGCTCCAGGAAATCAGCCTGAGGAGGAGGCCAAGGGCGGCACCGCCCGTCCTGGCTCAGCCTGGTGAATCGCACGGCTGCCTTCTTCCTGACTCAATTAGACAAATAAAAAGTTACGTAGCCGTGGACAGAAATGCCACAACTCGCCCTACAGACATAAGTGTTGCTGATGGCACGGTACCTTGATGAGGCGCTGACCACAGTGGAAGGCTGTAATGTACAAATGACCTTCGAACATGGACAGAAACTATTGGTAAGTAACACGTTCACGATCCCCTCTCTCTCTCTCTCTCTCTCTCTCTCTCTCTCTCTCTCTCTCTCTCTCTCTCTCTCTCTCTCACACACACACACACACACACACACACACACACACACACACACACATACACACACACACACACACACACACACACAGCGAGCGAGAGAGAGAGAGAGAGAGAGAGAGAGAGAGACAGAGACAGAGACAGAGACAAAGACAGAGAGACAGAGACCGAGAGAAAGAGAGAGCTTATTCCCAAGGGAATCAGGCCCTTGTCCCTTCGGAGACTAAGGATATTAATACATTAACACTTCTATACAATATGAAATTGATTATAACAAAGCAGAGAGAGTGAGACAGACAGACAGACAGACAGACAGACAGACACAGACAGAGAGACAGAGAGAGGACGGAAACATGTAATAAAAGAATGCAGCATACAATTTGAACATTCATTGACAAAGCATCCAAAAATCAGCGAGAAATACAAAAGCTAAAGCAACAACAATAGCAAGGACAACAACAACAACAACAACAACAACAACAACAACAACAACAACAACAGAGCAGTTGCAAACTAGAGGACGCGTGGAACAATGGAAAGATTTCCAGTCTTCCTCGAACACACAGAGTAACGATGAATGAGAGAAGAGGACAGGGTGAGCGGGCTTAGATATAGGTTGCCCCGCCCCCTTCCGGAATCCAATCCCCTGGTCCGGAGACTGCTGAGACCGTTGTCTTTGGTATCTGTCATAACTGCCAGGCCTGTCACTGTGCCTGCTGCGATGGAGATTGGTCTATACTGACAGCATAATGAATATGTTGAAGACAAAATCACATCCGGAACTTCTGTGGTCTCAAAGCCAATTAAGGATTTGTTTTCCCTCGTGTTCATGGGGCAAATAATGCTTTCTCTGTGGCATGTCTTCTTTTCTGATAGTAAGTCCAAAGACTAGAGAACAGACGTTCGTGCGGACGTGTACGAAAAAGCACGTTGTTTGTGTCGTTATGATGTGTGCGTGCGTGCGTGCGTGCGTGCGTGCGTGTGCGCGCGCGCGCGCGCGCGCGTGTGTGTGTGTGTGTGTGTGTGTGTGCGTGCGTGTGCGTGTGGTGTGGTGTGTGTGTGTGTGTGTGTGTGTGTGTGTGTGTGTGTGTGTGTGTGTGTGTGCGTGCGTGTGTGCGTGCGTGTGGTGTGGTGTGTGTGTGTGTGTGTGTGTGTGTGTGTGTGTGTGTGTGTGTGTGTGTGTGTGTGTGTGTTTGATGAAACCATCGGCAATCATTGCTTCAGTGTAATTATTTCGATTACTGATAAATGCTAACCCCCCTCCCCCCCCCCCCCCCCCCCCTTCCGACTTCCCTCTCCCTTTTTTTTTCCACGGACGAATACGTGTTTTGTATAACAAGGATATCTTTTGTGTCAACAAAACAAACTTCAACAATACAAACTATCTGTGAGGATGCTTAGAATTTTTAACATCAATCAGAAGTAAAAAAAAAAATAAAAATAAAAAAAAAAGCAACGTTTGGGTCATAGACTGTCTTCAGGACTTGTGACGTAAAACGAAAGACAAAAAAAAATATATGTATAGGTAATGACGAATTAAAAAAAAAAAAAAAAATCCGAAAACGAACGAATCCTCTTTTGCGTATCTTGTTTTATCCAAAACAGATTTAAGATAGGCAACGGCAGCAGACTGTGACAAAACAGATTTAAGATAGGCAACGGCAGCAGACTGTGACAAAACAGATTTAAGATAGGCAACGGCAGCAGACTGTGACAAAACAGATTTAAGATAGGCAACGGCAGCAGACTGTGACAAAACAGATTTAAGATAGGCAACGGCAGCAGACTGTGACAAACAGATTTAAGATAGGCAACGGCAGCAGACTGTGACATAGTTGATGGAGACTTCAGTTTCGTGGAGCTGAGCTGAACACTGGCGTTGATACAAGCATCGTAGTAGACTTAAAGGTAGACGAAAAGAAAACGAAAACGTCCGGCAACAAGGATGCAGTCGAAGGTGATAGAATACTTGAAAAATTCATTCCAAGTACGTCTGTACAGCCTATTCAAAATGTTTTCCTGTCAGCAAGTGAAACGTATCTTTTCTTTTTGCACCTAGCTAAAAGTCCAGTTAGCAAATACTTAATAATAGATAACAGTCAGTGGTGAGATGAGACAGAAGAGTTACATGTTTCGGTTTTTTTTTTTGTTTGCTTGTTTGATTGTTTGTTTGGTTGTTTTTTTTCAATCTTTGATTAAGTGGATTTTCTACCTTTGTGTTATAGCTATAGATAAGTTAATTCTTTTGACTCGTTGTGTTAACCTTTTTTCCCGCCCCGTCTAATGTCACGTAATGTGGAAAGACGTAAAACAAAACAACAACAACAACACACACACACACACACACACGCACACACAGAAGAAAAATATTCGACGTTTGGGTCATAGACCGTCGTCAGGACTGATGACATCAAATGAAAGACAAATACCTACGAGTAGGTAATGACGTATTAAAACATGTACGTAAACGGTCGATTAAGTGTTTTGTATAATTATGTTGTTTTATCCAAAACATTTTGAAAATAGGCAACGTCCACCTTGCGCTAAAGAGATTGAAGATAAGTGATTGCTCGTTCATTTTCGTTGTAATAATTGTTTTGTATCTTGCCTCAAGAATATCTAAGAGGTCGAAACGCGTCATGTTTTGTCTTGTGATTCGTTTGTCCACGTTTTTTGGGGCGGTTCGCTAACATTTATTTAAGATTTGTTTGGATTTCCGCCTGCAGTAGTCTCACTTTGCAACTAGACCTAACGCCAAGAGACTCAGGTATCGTTGCTAGCGACTTCAGTTTTCGTAGAACTAATCCTTAAAAATGGCGTTGTTAAAGGCACAGTAGCAGACCTGCAGGTAGACGAAAGCGAAAAGAAAAGAAAGGGAAACAAGGATGCAGTCGAAGGTATCTTCTTCTTCTTCTTCTTTCTTTCGTTCTTTCTTTCTTTGAGTGTCCACCTTCATCGAGTTGAAGATTCTGACACTATAGTAGGGGGGTTCCGGATTTAACAGTAGTTCAAATGCTGCCTGGATCATCAGCTTATGAAAAGGAAAAAAAAAAAAAAAGGGGGGGGGGGGGGGGTGTGGTCAGGGGCCACCCACGATTTTCAGACCTCAAAGGGAAGAGGAGGGGGTGGGGGGGGGCATAAGTGGACCTTACACTGGAGTGGGAGGGACGGACTAAGGTGAGGAAGAGGAGGGATTGGGGGGAGGGGGGGAGGGGAAGGGGCAGGAGAGGAAGCAGGAGAGGGGAGGGCAGGGGGGAGGAGGTTAAATTCAGGATTTGAAGTCCTCCAGCGAGGCCGATGTCACTGCCTCAGCTGAAAGATTGTTCCACTCTCTCCCAGTGCTCAGAAAGAAGCTGTTCTTTCTGTAGTTGCTGCAGCAGGATTCTACTTGGTACTGCAGCTCCTGGGAGTTTGTGGTGTTGTACTGGTGGGTGTAACGCGGAGGGGTGTGCGCAGAGTTGATCTTGATGTCGCCGTGGTGAACTTGTAGAAGTTGGCTAGCCTGATTTGCTGACGTCTGAAGGTATAGAATCATACACATGATTTTGACTGCTGATCATCAGTGTGAATAATACAAAGTATTTAAGACCATCTTAGAAGATTGATAAAAAAGAAAAGAAAGAAAGAAAGCAACCACAACGAAAATCTTCGACGTTTGGGTCATAGCTATCTTCTGGAATGATGACATCAAATGAAAGACAAATAGATACGTAAAGGCAATGACGGATAAATTAAATGAAACAATTCAAATGGAAATTCTGTTATTGCGGTTATGAACGCCTACAAATATATGGATATGTTTTTCTACAAAATAAGTTTTTTCATCAGCCTGCGATGATCTTGTGGGAAAAGGGAAGCAAACTATTATGGACACTTTTTTTTCTTGCGTAAGTTTGAAAACGTGTTGGCAAAACTATTTTTCAACTTTATTGATGCCCGGGTACAGCCTATAATCCAGTATAGCATTGAGATTTGCATTTTGGAGGCAGGAAATGACATACAGAAATTTCACGTTTTTGCTGCGAAACGCTTTTTTAAATGTCGATAAATGTATTCCAAATGACTAGATGAAAGGGGAACTTGCAAAAATTTATGTAAAGTATGTCAGATGCTGGCTGAACAAGGGGTTGGCTGTGTCAGCAGTTTCTTGGCTTGTTTCAAGCAACGAATAATATATTGTAGATAACAGGACTGGGGTTGCCATTTTTAAAACGGCAAACGATTTTCATTATTCAGACCGCTGAAATGTGATCATTTCGTAGAAGCAGAATCATATCTGTCCGTGAACATGAATCGATGTATTAGGTCTGAACTGACAAAATTCAGGTTTGGTTTGCTGTGCATCGTCAGAGATATAATGTCCAAACAGAAGGGTAGTTGTTGTGTCCACTGTATAAAGATGATGGGGAAGATATCCTTCATTTTGTATTCTTAAGCCCCGTGTTGGCAGGCCTACGACAAAATGTTATCCCGTTAAAGCATTATCCACTTCCAGCACTTTTCAAATTAGTATTCATTCTGTCATCGAGAAATTCGTTACGATGAATCTTGCTTTATATTTATGCAAGTCATTTAAAAGGATATTGATCTGATATAAGTAAATGCGTATGTTGTGGTTGGTGATACCTTGTCTAAATATGCTGATTATTACTCGCCCCCGTCAACCAGGGCTGTGGCCTGTACTTGAATAAGTCATCGTCATCGTTATCGTTACCACCCCCTCCCCCACCTCTCTCTCTCTCTCTCTCTCTCTCTCTCTCTCTCTCTCTCAGTCCGTCTGTCTGTCTGTCTGTCTCTCTCTGTCTCTGTCTGTCTGTCTCTCTCTCTCTCTCTCTCTCTCTCTCTCTCTCTCTCTCTCTCTCTCTCTTTGTGTGTGTGTGTGTGTGTGTGTGTGTGTG
>CM065726.1:62420861-62430861 GCA_033310375.1 Conus canariensis
CCCTGACTTCTCTTTCTGACAGGGATAGGATGATTCATACCACTATCGCTGGCAGCCACCGCTTGAACGGTTCCTTCTCGCTTCTCTGTAATTCTATGGAACGCTGCCTCTTTGTTTTGTTTTTGTATGGGTATATTCATTCCCTGTTCCACTGTAAGGACACTGTACTTCTGTATATGATAATTTGTGTGTATATCAGATCATTGGCTTGCATCTAATCTGTCAAATCCTTCAAAGAAAAAAATTGACAAAAATAGTGCAACAACGGTGTTTGACTGCTGAATAGTTTCAAATGTCATCTGCTGTATTTTAAGGGAACATGTAACCTCATTATACTCGGCTTCCCATCAAATTGAACTTAGACTATAGCATCATGCTTTTCTAACCATCTTAAAAGTTTTGTTTCGCTTGCTTTCCGTCTTTTCTCAATTAGAGTGTTCAACGTATAAACAAAGGGGTTTAGAGCAGAGTTTAAAGGTAGAAAAAAGACAACAAAAGCCACGTTTACTTCGCCTGGAATAGGAATACCAGTGAAAGCCAGAATTCCACACAGGCCTACAGGAAACCAGCACAAAAAGTCTGTCACAGCCACAGTTATCAACCTCCTGGCTATAGTGATGTCTTGTGAGATTTTTGTAGCATCCATTACCATGGCATGTTTCTTTATTGACCAAAATATAAAAGCTTGACATGCTGAGATCATCATGAATAGAATGAAGTTGAAAACTATCAACACACTGAATGAATAAAAGTATCCTTTGAAATCTAATCTGGTAATTGGCAGAGGAACACAGATTCCAGTCTGACTGTAAAACTGCCAGTGGGATGTCAGTGGAAGCAGTGGCAGCATTGCCAAAACTACGCCTACTGACCAAATCACAACACACGCCATTAATGCAGTATTTCTCTCAAATCGAACATTTCCAAATGGAAACTGAATCACGATGAAGCGATCGAATGAAATAAGCCAGATTATCATTGCAGACACTTCACTAGACAAAAGAGACAGAAACCCAGCTGACTTACACGTCCCACTGCTTACCCATATGTCATCATGAAATAGATATCTTCCACGGTATACTTCATCAGCCATGCCAATCATGGAAAGGTAGATACCCATCAGCAGATCAGACAAACTCAGGTTACTGACAAATAAACTATAGCTAGTCATTGAGGTCTTCTGAGTACACAGACGAAGAATGAAACAAAACACATTGCCTATCACAGCCAGACAGCTGATCAGCCACAGAAACACACGGTACGAATCTGTACGTAATAAATCCTCACAGGAGGAAATTTCATCTTTAGGGGCATTACAAAAAGTGGCTTTAAAATGGCCTGGAAGAATATCTTTACAACAGAATTTATAATTTTGTGCAGAAATACTGCTCAGATGAGGAAGACCTCTGAATATATCAGGTGGGAACGTTTTTACAGGAACGCCTACCATTGAAATTGTTGTTAAAAATGGTATAGACTTATATCCATTGGGTCCGATTGTATGAATTGTAGAAAAAGATAAATTGAGGGTTCTTAATGCCATAAACCCTGAAATGACTAGACTGTCAAATACTTTCAGCTTTGTGTGTGAAAGATCAAGCGTTTTCAGTGATTTCTGATATGTAACAACTGCTGGGTCACTGGACAGTGTGTCCAGAGGATTTTTAGCCAGGGACAGTGTACGCAGATTTCTTAAGCCAACAAATGTTGCCATGTCAACGTGTTTTAAATCGTTTTCAGAGAGATCCCAAAACTGCAAGTTGTAGAGCGTGATATTAGGCAAGAGGTTCAAGAAACACTTTGCGAGAGAGAGATGAACGAGATAAAAGCTGTTTTTCAGATCAAGGGCGTCATTCCCGAACCTGCACCATCCAGATAGCGGAGCTGGGGGAAGAGAGAGGTTGAAAAATGTTGAGAACACAGAAACATGTGCCCATGACACAAACATGTTCTCGGGCATGTCATGCCACAAAATAGTTCATCATCGTTAAGAGGACAGTGTGGCCATCCATCACATATGTGGTCACTGTGAACACAGACACTGGACAATCGGCACCGAAAAAACCCTGGACATGTCATTTCTTCACAGCCCTCTTCATCTTCATGACCAACACAGTCATACATTCTGTTGCAACGCGTGTATACAGGCAGACAGTCATTTACATCACCAGGGCAACGATAGTGGGTGTCAGGACATAGTTCACCAGGTTTCATTTTCGTCCGAATAAAGGTTTTAATCCCATCAAAATTGATCAGCACAGGTGCAGTCAGATATGTACCCCACACAACAATCCTTCTATAAAACTCGCAATTCGTTTCGTCGGAATGATCTAAGCAGTCATGTATTTTATCACAACGCTTGCTGCCAGGCACACACTGACCATTCTTACAGGTGTAAGCGTCACACAGAGGGTGTTCACAGAAAGATTCATCACTCTGATCAGGGCAGTCAGGCCTGAAATCACACACAAAGGAGTAGGACAGTGTTGTGTCTGTGTGGTCACAGGTAAAGAAAATAATTCCCTCGCTATGGTCCAGCTGGCTGACAGAGGACGTTTTAGAAAAGAAACACGAAGTTTTGTGTTTGCCGCACACATTGTTGGGGCCACACGACAGACATAAATGGGTCATGTGACCATCTTGACACTGAGTAATTTGTTCCTGCATGAAGTTTGAGTAAGTAGCGTTTATAAAAAGTTCAGGTATTGGCTTTATTTTGTTGCTTTGGTTTGTTTCTATTTGAAACTCACACAGCGCATCCAGGTTGCGAGTCCAAGAAGAGTAAAGATCTATCCGATATTTCACGAATGCACATTCCTCATGCCCACTTTTTAAGATTAAAACAGCTGTCACTTGATTATAAAGCACTGTTCTATCATTAGCAATAGCGATTCTTCTGTACATATTCGGTTCCGACATACTACCCCAACATATACCAATCATTGTCCCAGTAGAGTTAACTATATGTTTTGATTGCAGGTATGTATAAATTACCCAGTGCCACTCACTGTCATATTTTGGTGCTGCCAGCCTACCACCCATGGACTTACAATATTCTTTTGCCCTGTAATAATCGTCTTTTTCAGAGGTGTTAAACTGCTGTAATGTGTGTTTGTCCACCCATTTGTAACACGTTCGTTCTGTTTTCACCCAGCCATGAGCGATGGAGGAACAGCGGTTATTTCCATTCCATCTGTTGTCCATTTCTGATCTCAAACAGCAGAGCAGAACACGAGTAACTCTGTACAGACATTTGATTGAAACTTTAAAGAATACATGTTATTATTGATTTATTTTTGTTGTTAGAAATATAACTAATGGATTAAATAACATCCAACTACACATACAACAGACAATTCATCACAACAGTATTTTTCTACAGCCAATTTCTGACAGTGGCCTTTGTCTGCAGTTTATTTCACGTACATCTTTAAAATATACAGATAGAAACAAGTAGTGAATGTAGTAATGCAGAACAGTCACGTTTTTGCAATGAAGTTAAACACACTCGACTAAGATAAATGTTGCTAGAGTATTCTTGCAAGTTATGACACTGTAATATACAGTAATGAAACGCTGTTTGTTTGGGTAAAAGGCATAGCTAAATAGCATTTTCATCAATAAAAATCAAAATCAAAAATGATGTTTTGATCATAAACTGTTATTATTTTCTTCTGGAATTCGTAGGTTCTGCCTATGATCACAGTATGTACCACCCCACTGAAATTTGTGGTCCACGCAAGAACCATATCATGTTAGGTCTTGTTTCAGTAGTCTCAACAGCAAGACCAATTATGGTTTTAAGTCTTCATTTGTCTCATCTATGATATTGTTGCTGGTCAAAGGTTGAGGTCATATATTATCGTAATAATTAAAACTATCAAAGACATTCTACTTTCCACCTCTGCCAAGCATAATATAAATACTGGCTATGGTGAGAACATAAACCGTATGCAAATCCCAGGTCACTGGTCGAAGATCAAGACCAGAATATGACATGAGCAGAGGAAGCTTGTAGGCAATGCAAACCTTTGGTTTTATAATAAATGTTCAGAAAAATTCATACTCCAGTTAATCACTGTGTGAACTACAGCAGTTTGGAAAAGCAGGTCACAGATGTACGTTGCAACATAAAAAGGTAGAAACGTCAAAATATGATGGATTGTTGATCTTCCATCCAGTTTTTAGCAATTCAGCATTCTCAATCGAATGGGGAGAACCAATGTGAATATACCAGTAATATATTGTAGTCAAATCGTGGGCACACTCATGCTTACTTGTTAGATTCAAACATGCTTGTGATAATTCAACCACGGCACGACAAGAACATCAACATCCAGAGGTATCCAAACGCTAGTGAATCTGAGAGAGGTTCAAATACATAAAAACCAGTGCATTGGAAATTTTTCAGATGAAGCTTTCATCTCTTAGGTTTTCTGTCAATGTGAGTTCTCTCCTCGATTTTTCACTCCTAGTTATTACTTCCTTTTTTTCTGCAGTGGAGTTTTACAGTGAGTGGAGTTTAAGGCAGCATCCTTTAAGGCATAAGGACAGTAACATTTGATTTACCTGCATGCTCACACACTAAAGTTTCAATTAACGGTCTGTATGCAAACTACCTGATTGCATTCTTTCGTCCTAGAGTCGTGTTGTCTCAATGTTTTCCTCATGCTAACATATGAAAATATCAATACATTTTGTTTTGAAGGATACTAAAGATCGGTCTACCTTAGGAGCATTATTCATGGTTACTTGGTCCCTCGGAATTTTCACAATTTCCCACTTTCGACAGGACAGAGTCTACATCTATCATCATCATCAGCAGCAGCAGCAGCAGCAGCAGCAGCAGCATCATCATCATCATCACCATCATCATCGTCGTCGTCAATGCCTTTCTCAATTGAAAGTACATGTGCCATCTTAATTTCGTTAATTTCGGTTGGAGAGGGGATAAAACGGTTATTAGTTTGGTGGAACTAGCTGACAGACGTTCACGTCTTGAAACCACATACTCTGATCGCTCTGAGCGCGTGTTTTTCTTTTGTTTTGTTTTGCTTTTTGTTTTATTTTGTTTGTTTGTTTGTTTGTATTTACTTTGTTCTTCTTCTTCTTGTTCTTTTCCTGATTTAGATCGTTTTTGCCCTGATTATTACTCAACACATCTTACTATGTTTTGTTTTAAAAACATCTCGAGTCCTTCGCGGCTGCTTTTTCCTCTATGCCACAGGAAACATAACGCTCCTGTTGTTCATTCTGACGATCAGAAATAAATCGTAGATACAGTTTTGTTTTCATTTCTGTCACCACCACCCCTACCCCCCCCCCCCCTTCCCTAAATCGTAGATACAGTTTTGTTTTCATTTCTGTCACCACCCCCCCCCCCCCCCCCCCCCAGGTTTTTACCCATCATCTATTGGACCATATGGCCATTCACGTTAGTATCTGTCTTTGATTCTACACAGTACTTTGCTGAACAATATCATGAGCTGTGCCAGTTCATCTTGTTTTCTAGTTTTCGAATTTGATAAGGTAATGGCATTGGTGGTTCGTTGTTTTGTTTAAACACTCATTTACCAGATTTCGAAAAAAAAAAAAAGCAGAAATCTGTTCAGCTGTGGAAAGAAGTGGGTTTGACTCACTGAAGGGTGTTTAAAATATTACTGGACTTGAAAGGGTTTATATTTGTACTGTTGTCACAAGGAAAAAATACTGACCCAGGGACTTTCCATTCGAGGAGTCTTAATGACGGTGAACGATAAAAATCCTTTTGTGGTTTCTACTTCTGATGGAAGGAACGAGTGATTCCGGCGTCAAACATCAATCTACTTCTCTGGTCGATTACGTCATCCTGTGTGCAGCTAAAAACTTGAAAATAAACGTGCGTTCGACACTGATAGCACAGAGAGATCGAGACTAATCAAAAACTCGCAAGTTGGAAAACGGCAGATGATTTCTGCATACACATGTTTCACCTTTATCCCCTCCAAAACGTTGTGGGGAAAAGTTTCATTTAGGCCTCATGTTTGCCACAAAAGACTATTATGAAAGAGTGCAGAAGACGTCTGGTGATGCTCACTAGCGTTCTTGTCCAATTCAATGTTGCTTGTGCTTCAAAAAAGATCATGAAGCAAACAGTCAGCTGTGTTATATGACTCTTGATGTCCAGTAGGGAGTGTAGCAGCCACAGAAAGAGTTCTGTTTTTAAGAGCATCAGAAAGAGTACTAATCATGACAGGGCAAATAACAGTCCCCAGTATCATATCAAAAGTGTTATATAGGAGATGACCCTAGAAGAGTTGCTCGGCAGCCCAACGTCTCCCAGCATTCCAACCAAAATGAAGAGACACAGCAGAGAAGACCACCACGTCATACAAGTCAGACTGTTTAAAATTATTCCTCAGAAGCCTTGCGATCAGCTACCCCAGAAACTTTACCACCCTGAGGATTTAGCGCCACAACAACATGCTGATAAACTCAGACGATGGTATCAATCCCACGACAGCTCAGAATCAGACGTTATCGGTGAATACGGTGATGTGGTGCCACTTGATGCCTGATGTATGGCGTTTCTTTTGGATGCACAGGCACAAGGTGAATATTTCAGGACGATAGCTCTGATTATGTGTACCAATTTGAAATATGAAAGGAAACTAAAATGTCACATTATCAACAAGGAAAATGAATAGGGGAAGCACGATGTCGTTGAACACATTAGGGATGAAGACGAGACGTAAGAAAAGTAATTGTTTCCATTGTTTGCCCCCCCCCCCCCCCCCCCTCGCTAAAGAAATCAAGATAATCGCCTTCAAGAAACACATATATAATTAAATTAAATAAATAGAGTTATGGAATAAAAACAATGTGGGAGAGGAGTTATTTTGTTATTATGGAACAGCTCATAGAACAGGAAAGTGTGCATTGACTTTAAGAAACTCTCAAAGACATTTTGAACTTAAAACTTCTTGAAGAAATTTTTTATGTCGCCAATATTCCGAAAGACAGAACTTAAGTAAGTAAATGTGCTGTCCCTAGGTAATAAGAGATGTATAAAACTATAAAGTTTATGAGGCCTGGAAGACTAACTCTATCCCAATATGAAGAAAAGAAATGAGTGATCGCAACACACTATGGTCAGTACTTAACAACAAAATCTCTGGAGAGTCTTTCAAGGAGATAAGGGGATTACACCCAAAAGAAGCAAATGTCATTTATAGCTTGGTGATTTGGATTATTTTTAAATCAAGAAATCCTTTTTTAATCTGTTTCAGATAACATACTATTATCTGCTGACTTACAAATCATAAAGCAATTAGTATTTAAAATGATAGCTGTGATTTATAGGAGGGCCAGGATACCGGTCATTTAATTACAGCATATTGAAGGACAGAGTGTTTATCAATGAAATAACTGAGATGTTAAATAAGTGGTAAAGTGAAAACAAACAAATGTTTGGGGAAAATCCCTGATCGTGGGACTGGTGTAAGGTAACAGTTTAAAATGTTTGCATATTTCATGGGAAATTTAAAGCATAATGCAAACGACATGAAATCTTAAACCCACAAAACAACCTCCAAAGGAAAGCGAAGCAACATGCAAAATAAATAAATAAATAAATAAATGATATAAAAGATATACCAATTAATAAAAACGCACAAAACAAAATGATGATTGTTTATATAGATCTTAAAATATCCATTGAAAAGGCTACTGGTGCATAAATCCGAGCAACAGATAGGGGATGTGGACAGAGAAAAGATCACGTGATTGGTTGTTGTTGTTTTTTGTTTTTTTGTATGTTTGTTTGTTTGTTGTTGTTTTTTTTGGGGGGTCGGTAAAATTTATGTCAGAAAACAATGTTACCCAAATGCAAAGGGGAAAATGACCACCAAAAAAAATCGTTATCAATCAATAGGAAACGCTCAAAGAGCATCCACAGTTCTGTTCAGTATTGTATTCTTCATAAAACTGCGGGAAATGGAACTAAAAAGACATTTCTATGAAAATGATGTATTAACAAAGTAATATAAAGATAAAGCTGCAGTTTTAAAAAGCTGAACGACAAAAGAAGAAACAGACTTAGCATTAGTCAAGTCTGGAATGGATCGCACCAGGTAATGATGACATAACAGTGAAATTCATGATGATGTTTGGACACATAGGAAAAGCATGCAAACTGATTCATTCATTCGTCGGTGATGGAACGTGGAATGTTTAACAGCCAAAATTGAGGCGTTGTTACTTTACTTCACGAATTCAACGGTCTTCCAGGAAATAAAGAATTGGTGACTCACCACTACAGAACAGACGATAAAATCTTAGTAAAAGCAATCTCACTGCAATTGATTTCTGTCGTTAGCAAATTGATAAGCCATGTTCACATTAGGATATATGATGCAACGCGATAATGCAAACTGTAAAAAAAAAATAATAATAATAAATAAATAAATAAAAACATTGAGTTGTATACTAAAGCAGGTAAAGAAAAGTGAAGTGTCTTAAATATAAGAACTAGCTGTTGCAATCCAATACCAAATTTAAAATAAGAGTTTTCATTCCTTTTATCAGAGTGCCCAGAATAAGTCCCAACCTTTATGTGAACGAAGAGTTTGTTTTGAACCTCATTCTTCTAAATGACCACCTAGATATGCACGAAGCTATATCACGATTTAAACTTGGACGACCTTTCATATTTCCCCTGAGATCTGACGGAAGGGAAGGTCAAGAGGTGACCATTTGGAGTCGCATGACTTCGACTTTCGAAATTCATGTCATGTTAAAAGAGTGTGCACGCTCGATATATTTGACTGTGGATTTGTTTCAAAACTGATCATGTCAAGACATAAAAAGGCGACTCCTCATTAGATACAAAAGCATATAATGGCTGCAAGATGGCAATTTGTTTTAACTACGTCGCCAAACCACATTTTGGACAAAGATATGTGGCTTATTAATATTTTTTCATCATGTAATATTAATACTATAGAAAATGAAAACATAAACACAATCTATTCCAAATGTTATCACATTGTATTAACAGCTGCTGAGTGGTCTATACCAAAACGTAATCATATGAAAATTGGTAAATATGTCGGTAACATATGGTAGACAGAAGAATGCCAGACAGCTGTACGATCTAAGAAACAGAGTTACAAAAAAATGGGTCAGGAATAAGTGCGAGACCAATCTCTTGGGTATGAAGAAACTGAAAAAAAAATATTGTCACTCAAGCTAAAAAAAAAAAAAAATCCTACAGGAATGAATCATATAAAAGTGGAATATCGGAATCAAAAGATTTGCATGAAATTGAAAAAAGTAAAAGAAAAATGGTCACAAAACTCAGGCTTGCCTAGTAAGATTAGGAAAAGACTTTCCAAGTGCGTAAGAAAAAGTAGAGGCTTTTGTCGACTTTTTTTCTTTCCTCGAATCTGTCTGCCGAAGCTGAACAGTTTAAACTTGACAATAAGAATGCAGACAAGATACTGGATATGCCTATGCCTATACATGGTGATCATCCCCCCCCCCCCCCCCCCCCCCCCTCCCCCTTCAATATTCCGAACTAAGAGAGGCCCTAGAGTCTCTTCTACATTATTTGTTCCAAAATGATGGAATAAATGCACTGTTCCTAATATTGGAAGAGTTCGGTAGGAAACTATTATGAAAGAAGGCAAGACAAAAACACTGATAAGCAGCAGTAGACCTATAGCTTTGATTTATCACGTCAACAAATCATTCGGAAAAAAAATGTGTAGAGGCATTTGTTACATTATTGTGACAAAAATGATACACTCCCAATTCAATAAACAGGTTTTAGAAAAGACTCCATGGTAAAACTGACTATCCAAATTAAAACAAAACACAATTCTCCCTAAGAAAAAGCACGCTTGCTACATTTTTTAATGTTAGGAAGAGTGTGGCGTGATAGATTACCATTTGGATGAATACTACTTTAAAGAAACACTCAAATAATAGGGCAATACTCCATGTGCAAAATCTTTATCAA
>CM065726.1:62440861-62468361 GCA_033310375.1 Conus canariensis
GTTTGTAAAGCAGGAGGAAAGACACATGTCAACAGAGGAATGTGTTAAACTGGCCAGCCTACGGAAAGGAAGACGCATCGGCAACACGAAGCATGCAGAGACCCAAGCACGTGCTCTACGGCGGCTGCACGCTCTGCACGGATTGATCCAGTTCTACCTGGGGTGACTGTCATCAAAAAAAAAAAAAAAAAGGACAGTGAACGCATACCAGTGACATTTTTTTTCGTTCTCTATTTTGTCATGTTAAGTGAAAGAAAAGGACATTGCTGTGGTTTCCATGTCAATGAAATCGAAATCGAGTCGCGTTTTGTTGTACATCGCGCCGATTTGCTTAATGGGCTTTACAGCCTAATAGCATTAAATTTCGTTCGTTCTCTCTCTCAGCTAGAACTTGAGATTGACCACTTGTGAGAATCTTAATATGCGAGCGTTTTTGATCCCACAATGAAGGACGCCACATTTTGTCGTTGGCGATAATGTGAAATCATAACAGATTAGTTTGTGTGTGTTTGATTTTCCTGTCATCCTTCCCAAAGGGTATTCTTCTCTTCTGTGACAGCTGGAATGAGATTTTAATGCGCATGCAAGACTTTTTTTTTAGTACATGTGTCCACATAGGGACGTTAGTTTAAAGTCTCGTTCAAAGGAATAGGAGTGAACTGGAGTCTGCACAGACATTAACTCCATGAGAAAATCTCCAACCTAACAGTATTAAGTAGGAATTCAACCTCGAACCCCAGAACAAGAATCTAATGTCTCCCTCACAAGAAAAAAGGCCATTGTTTAAAAGGAAAAAAGGCTGCCATGAATCCTGATAGCTTGCAGAAGGTGTCAACCATCACCTCATGTTTCTGCGCCTTAAAATAGCAAAGAACTGCTTTGCCACCACCGTTAGTGCCTACGGTCTGATGTGACAAACCCTGAGGATGGAGGAAAAGCTTCCTAGGAGGACCTGGACCGCCTCCTGTATTAAGTCAGTAAGACAAGCAGGCGTGGACTGCTTCTCCTGGTTGAAAATCCATGGGCGTCATGTCACTGGACGGTGTAACAGCAAATGATTGACGCTGCGGACTCTGTGCACACAGCTTGAGCTCTCTATCACCAACACCCTCTTCAGCAAACAGACTAGCTGAAAAAAGACATGGACGTAAATTCGCTCTATGCAAAAGCACTTGTTTGCCTGAATTATTGATCTTCAGGGAGTTAGACGTTATGTGCATATCGCACACAGTATGTGAGGAGCTGAATGCACCTTCGTTCTACCAGACAGTAACAATACCACTGACAGCTCAGCCCAAGACAGGTCAGTGTAGAACAAGGAAACCCCAAAGCACAGGAACTGTCAAGGATACCAGCCTACAAGGACAGTCCCCATCGTTGGTACAACTAGCTACAAAAACTACCAACACATATGTGGGGACCAGACTCTTTACCTCAACTGCTAAAGCACCTGAAAACGTTCCTTGCTTTCTGACAACTGCGTGGCTAGTCCTAGGGGTATCATCAGTACCTACACCTGCTTTTCAGCAACTGTGCAGCGTCTCCAAGGAGGTGTGCATTGTCGAGAGGTGTGCATGGGATTTTCTCGATCTCCATCGGTTCTGCAAAACTTGAACGGCTTACCAGAGACCTGTGCTTTGCTCGGATCTTAGATTTGCTGAGAGAGAGAAACCCCTTTTGTGTTTATGGCATACCCACGCTTTGAAATTGGCCAAGACCAAAACACTATGCGCAATTCATGATACCACAGTTGTAAACCTTCGTTATCATAGCCGTCACTGTCATAGCCGTCACTGTCATAGCCGTCGTCGTCGTCGCCGCCGAACAGTTGCTGACTTCTGCTCTGTCGCTGTCATTAATATATCTCGGATGAATGGAGAATACGTGGCGCCAAATGTGTGTCTGTACGTTTTTGGTTGTTTTTTTCTCTGTGAATCAGAACATTACTTGTATGAAGGAAGTGTTGGAATAAAAAAGAGAGATGCTATGAAAAAAAAAAATGTATTAAACGAGCAGTTAACACAAAAGTTTCAGACAGCCTGTAATGCAGGTTATCTGATGAACCAACTAAGGCTGCACCACCACCACTTCCACAGGATAAGTCTTAAATGAGTATTTGATGTTTTATAGTGACAAATCTCTTGATGGGTGTCAACTGTTCCTTTTCTGGGATTGGCTGGCTTGGTGGTCTATGACGCGGAACTCGAACGTTTTCTTTTGAGGAGTGCTCCTGTCTTGACTCTTCTGAGATTCTGTGGGCTGTAGCCACCCATTGTGGTGTCTTGGTTCTTACATATAATTCTGTGGAGTGCTTATTCTACCTGAAGCCCTTTGCTACTCCAATATGAACATTTGATGGTAATAACTACACAGTATTTTGTCTACACCACTTTGGAAGATCAGTAGTGGCTATCTTCCTTCGTCTAAGCTATAAACCCTTCTAAGTGTTTCATGCTTAATTTGATTATATTGAAAGGCATGTGTTTGTTTAGGAAACATTTGTGTTGCGTGTATCTCGTTAATAAAAGTATCGTTTAGGTTTATTCTCTAGTGTTTTCTTTGGTTATCAGTAGCTTTGGGTAGATTTGGAATCAGAGGGTTAGTCCATGACTAATTCTATCAGGGGGTGCATTAAATCTAGTTGCAGTGCAGCCATCAAGCACATCCAAAACGGAGACATTGGTGGCATAATTATTATCAACAGCAATGTCAGCTTGTAGCAACAAAATAGCAGAAAAAAGCCGTTAACAGCCAACAGGAAGCTAATACTGATGGCAATAATGAAATCCATATTAACTGCCCTACTGTAGGTACCAGAATCACCAGAAGTAGCAGCACTTCCGGCTCTTCAAGCCTATACAACATTACTCATCAAAAAGACACTGTTAAAACCAGCAACAGCTTAGGTATTGAAGTCAACTATGTAACCACCAACACACAGATGAACTATAACATTGACATTGTCTGTCCTGGTGTGAAAGGCCTGCAAGAACGATTTAAAACAAAAGTAATAAATTATGGTAATGTGACAGACTGTGAAAACAATACATTCGATTTTCCAGCGAGTCCAGGAGTGGTGCTTGGCTGGTGTAAAAATTCCCAGACATTCTGTCATTTACATGTTGAGGTGCCGTCATCGTCTGAAGTCATCGTAGCTAGCACAAGATTCAAGTTTGCAAGAACATGCCATAATCCCTTCTGGGCTGTACATGTTTATGACAGCCGTCCTAAGTCTCTCATGCCAAGTCCATCTGCTGCACAGTATCATGTCACTTGCATAAGTATAACGGAATGGCCAGATCGCTCATTTTATTGGAGCAAAAATCACAGCTTTATATCATTTTACAACAAACCACAGGTTGAAGTAACTTTCGACACAATTCAAACAATAGGTTTGAAACGAACTCCTACGGCATCCAATGCCGGGTTTATGAAAATAGTCCTTCCTGGGGCTTTTATGTGAACCAGATGGATTATTGGACGGACATACCTGTGCCTGTAGGGCATATCACTGCCATTAAATTTAAGGTATTTAGAGATCAGCCTAAGGTCTGTCATATATACTGCAGAATCTTCACTGAAGGACGCAAAACGAACCCCACCGCAGAAATACCTTTATGTCACTCAATCACTGATGTACCAAGTAAATTTTTTAATTCTTCACGCTTACAAATCAATCTTTATATTCTGCAGCAACGTATATATGAATCATCTGATGCTGTAGTCTATATGTTTTATATGATTTATGACTTTTATCCACCTAAATTTGACTATAGGTTAGTAGGCCCTCAGTTTGATTGCAATGTCAATAGATTCAGTAAAAATAAGCCATGTGCTACGGACATATATTGTGAAGATGGAGAGAGAGAAGCATTACATTGTCCTCTATATTCCTCAGGATGCAGGATGTGGATTGGGCCAGTAAGGAAATGCCTGCATCAAGTAAAACACTCCCAGGGTATTTATTTTATACGAGCAGCATTGTGGTGCAAGAACCTTGGTGGACATCTTGCAACAATCAAAACACTGCTCGAGTATGTCAGTATTACAAGACGTTTGAAAAACCAGCGTAAGCCTAAGGGTATATCGGGTGGGTTCATAGGCTTAAGTTGTGGAGTTAACATGGTGCCTTTTATGTATAGACTGTTCCAGCAATGGTCTGACAACACTGCTGTATACAGGTTATTTAATGACGTATGGATAAGACTGATTGAGCAAAGTACGTGTCCTCAGGTTGGAGCATTGGGTAGCAATGGGAAATTATCGTTCAACTCTATTCGTGCGTCATCTCGTTTTCTTTGTGAATACGAATCACAGAGCCAGACACCGTATATTCCCAAAAGTGTATTATTCCCTCCTAAATATATCAAACCATCTGCATTTAGTGAAGGGCAAGACTATCAAGCTGCTTGTCCAGGAGGTCATTTGACACACCTGTTTCTAGCATGTGATGTTCAAAGTCATTGTGGACAAACTGGTCCTGCTTTAAATTGCAAGGTGTGCCACTCTTTAAAGCACAATACCTCAAAGCACAGTCCCTCTAATAAACATCATGAGACAACTGTGATGATGTTTGCGTGTGACGATGATTTTACAACAGTCCCTTACACTTTGGTGTGTAACTTTATACAGGACTGTCCAGTCAATAGTGATGAGTCGTTTTGTCAACATCCTTCGTTTGAGGGTTTTCAGTGTACCAATGGTCAGTATGTGTCATTTGATAAACGTTGTAATGACTATGCTGACTGTCTTGATGATTCTGATGAAAGCACTGAATTATGTGGGTGTAGACGGACATCAACGCACTTCCTCCTAGAACAGCAACCATATGTGATCAGTCTAGATGGCAAAGGTTATTTCACTCCTGAGAAGATGAAAGCAAGCGAATCATGTCCTGACACTCACTACCAGTGCAGATATGAACAGGTCAAATGTTTACCAGTCTATACTCGTTGCAACGGAATTCATGACTGTATTTATAAAGAGGATGAACAAAACTGTCAACATGCAGTGTGTCCAGGTTTTTATCGATGTCGAGCTTCCACAGTGTGTGTGCACATAAATCACCTGTGTGATGGCTGGGGCCAGTGTGCACAACGTGATGACGAATGGCTGTGTGACATGACCTGTCCTGCGGGCTGTTTGTGTCAGGGTCTGTCTTTTGTGTGCCCTCAGCCGTTCCCTGCTCACCGTTTCCCCAGCCTTCGCTACCTGGATGCTATGGGTTCAGGGATGGCCTTATCTGATTTCAATAACAACGTTTATCTCATTCGTTTGACACTCTCCAGGTGTTCTCTTATTTCCATGTCTTCTATGTCTTGTCCCAATTTGAGATATATTGATTTGAGCCATAACAACTTCAGAAATATCAAAGTCAATGCTTTTCTACCAATGCCTGAATTGCGTGTTCTCTTGCTGTCGGGCAACCCTCTGACCTCACTGATAAAGGAATCTTCTAACATGACGCAAAGTGCATTGAAAACAATTGATTTATCTGACACCTACCTCACTATGTTTGATAGTGAAAGTCTTACGTACTTTTCGGAAGTAGAATTTCTTAACATATCGTTTTCAGACATAAAATTAATTGGACCAGGAGGCTTTCAAAAAATAAAACGACTAAAGGAATTAGATCTTAAAGGAAATAAAGTTGACCATTTTTGTCCTGACATATTCTCGGGACTTAATCAATTATCCCTCATATACTCGTCGAGTTACAAAATATGTTGTCAGCGATTGATTTATAATATTTCAAAAGAACCTTTTTGTGATGTACCTTTACCTGTACTGTCCTCGTGTGAAAACCTGCTGTCATCAAAGCTATATACATTTTTGTTATGGTTATTTAGTTTTTTCGCTGTTTGTGGAAATTGTGTCTGTTTTATCACTCAGCATACCATGAAGACTATCTCGCATAACGATTCTGCGTTTACAGCTAGTTTACAATGTAGTTACGTTTGCATGGGTATCCACGCCAGTATCATAACTGTAGCAAACGAAATTTTCGGTAACGAATATCTCTTGCATGAAAGTGCATGGACTAACAGCATATGCTGCAAGATGGCTGGATTTCTGTGTCTTCTCTCAGGTGAAGTATCACTTCTGATTGTCTGGTTTCTAACTTTAGATCACGCTATCGCCTTTTGTTTGCCTTCAAAACTTCCGCGATTTACTAGAAGGTCCATATATATTGGCCAAGGAATTGTGTGGTTGCTGGGGCTCTTTCTAGCATCCCTACCTCTGCTTCCTTGGTTTCCAAAGTTCAGTTCTTACAACCTTAGAGGTACATGTCATTTTGTTTTTCTTGATAAATACAACTCTAAGCAGAACTCGAGTATTGATTATTTCATTGCTTTGTTTAATGTCTTATTCTGTCTGATGACAGGCATCGGTCATGTCTTCATATGTAGGGCTACACCAAAACACAGATTCATGGCGGAAGTGCCAAGTAAGCCTGTTTTATCCTCGCAGCCCTTGGTAACGAAAATCAGTGTCACGACTGCTATAAGTTGGTTCTCAATTATCACAACGAAAATTATGATTTGGCTTGGTGCTGATATTCCAGAAGTATTTCAAGTGATGGCGGTAGTTTTGGTGTCCCCTCTAAGTGCTGCACTTTATCCAGTGCTGTATTTGTGGAATTGGATAGATGACAAACGACAGCTTGAAAAGGAACAACGTGTGCTTCAGATGTTAAAAGCTCGGCTCTCAATGTCAAAAAAGAATTCAACACAGATCTGCTGAAGACGAAATATTTTGCTGATCTCATGACTGAATTATCTGCCTTAAATGCAGAATTAACATAACGCAAACCTAACGAGTAACATTATGTAGAGAATAGCAATAACACAAAATGACTTGAACTCCACAAAAGAACTGAATTGAACTCCAAACAGCTTGTTCTGGTATAAACCCAGTAGCTGAAGTAGCAAACTGTTAGGGGATTGGATTATTGTCAGAAGGTCTGCTGCCGGTAGATTCTTATCGTCCTCCATGCAGGGAACTGGATTCGCAAAATGTATCAAACAGTGACAGAACGTGAGAATGAATGAGATCCCTGCTGTGTGTTTGCTGATTAAATTGCTCACCCAGACGGAATATCAGTGGACAAACAGGCGACGGGCGTTTCGCTGTCTATGAAGTATCATCAGTATTGCTACTATAATCTGTTCCCTGCTTCAGAAAAAAAAACTTTTCCACGTACCTAAAAGTGTCTATTTCCTATTTAAAGTGACCCCCTTTCAATATGAAATATATGCCTCAAAAAGGCAAGACACTTATAAAATAATACACCAACGCTAAAAGGTAACAGTATTAATAGACATGGCCTAGAACAACCAACAAGGAGGTATGAAAATGGAAGGGGGAATTAAAAGACTACAGCTGAAAAAAAAAGTCCAAGCCTCGAAAACTGACAAACCAAGTAAGAAAATGAATGCAAGATGCATTTTCAGGATTCCCTCAAATAATGTAGGGCGATCATTTAAATATCGACATGAAAGGTTACAAAAGTGTGAGACTTGGGAGCGAGGAAAGGATGAGGAATGATGGGGTGAAAGTAGGAGAAAAGAGAAAAGACAGTGTTTGAAGTGATCGCTGTGAAAGTCAGTTGTGCCTCTAACTAGCTCAACAATCCGGACAACAATCTGTTTGTTTATGGAATCAGCCTGATTTAAAAAAAAATCATAATTTTCTTTTTAATCTGTGATTTACATTATATTCTTAATTTAAAATCATTGTTAACTAAACTGCTCCTTCTCCTAACTGTTGTCTGAAGAAAACATGCAGTATTGTCGTCTTTTAGATTGAACCTGTGGTCTTTTTCCTTCTGCTGCCTTTAATCAAACAATCAACTAATCTCAGATAATATCATAATAAATAATTAAGATCAAGAGAGAGTTAATGCTGCATTCTGCCTCCTCATATTTATGATAGGTAATGCAATCTCATTGACAAAGATTCAGGCAAGAATCAGCCCATCACCATATTTTACACCACACAAACAATCCATATACAATGATGCACTATCTTGAACACCTGATTTTAGAATAATTTTAGATACCGCTATGCTTTTTTCCTTTGTACTATGGCCATTTGTTTTCGAACAACGACTGGCCATAGTAAATTACTCAAAATTGTTCGTTTTTTACCTGAATTGTCATCACGTCTCTTATCTAAATTAAGTTGTTCTCAATCGAAGCTGGGGAAGGAAATGCACGAGGTCTTTTCTGAATCTGGCTTCAATTCTCACACCGAATTATGTATATATATGCAGTGTTGTTGTCTACAATGTATTTTATACCACAAGCATTACAACAAGTATCTGATAGGATAAAGTGCTGACATTAACTGGACTTAATTTCTAGAACAGTGGTTAATCCAATTTCCCGAACAACACTGTAGGTTTCTGAACCTTATGGACCTGACTGACCCCAGGTCATCCATGAAGAGAGGCGTACAGAGCAGCCCTGTCATGTAGTCTGACAGGAAAATGGAGCCCCACTACATTTTCTCCATCATCATCATCTGTACTGACCATGTCAAAAGTCTCGTAATCTGAAGCCCTCTATGCCCTGTCCTCGTGGTGACCTCAGTTTTGACTTCCTCTCCTTATCCATGCCCATGATGAGTTTGTGTCAATGTGTATCGGCAAGTTCGTAGGAAATGTCGTTGGGTGGACTGATACTGCTCCCTGAACTAAGCTGGCGGCGTTCTGCGTGTACTGGATCAATTCAGGCACTACAGAGCACCGCTGACGTGACTTGACAGCAGTGCAAGTGTCTTCTGGTGTGGGCCATGTCATGGCCACCTGATGCTGATTGCTGCCACTGAACAGTTGTTTAACTGAAGTGAGTTCTAAGACAGTTACTGAAGTGGTACAGATGATGAGATAGCAAAATACATTTTCATTTCATTTAAGATTGTTTATTCATCAGGATGGCATCGTCGGCGTCTTCACTGTTGATATGAGTCAAGTCAAGAACACTTTATCATCTCCAAAGAAAAATTTAAAATAGCCATAAAAACATGTCTATGGATCTATATTTAACAAATCACAAATCACACCCACCCATCCACCCACCTACCCACTAACACACACAGAATAATACACACACACTCATATGTAATATACAAACAAGCTTACTGAACCGGATCTCACTGAAAGTTCAGTTTTGATTCAGGAGTTTGATGGAATTGGGAACGAAACTGTTTTTAGTTCTATTTGTTTTGAATTTGGAATTTGGAATCTTCGTCCACATGGCAGAACATTGTAGTTTTTTTAAAGAACATGAGAACTGTCGGCAGCAATGTTCACAGGTTTTTGTGTGACACAACATATATACAATTTATCTAACTGTCCTTGTTTTTTACCAATATCTTTCCACATGTATTCACCACTCTGTTTAACTGTATACATCAATAACTGAGAATTTCGAAACTATCTTGATGATATTTTTCCTATGTCGAAATTTGTTCTCCCCTCACATCTATAACTGTCTTGAAATTTTGAAACTGTAAATGTAGTGTTATACTATGCAGAAAGACACTCTATTCAGAGCTTGACAGAAAAAGGTCTCAGGAAACTCGCCCTGCTACATCTTGAACTGTCCAGAAATTTCGAAATTTTGTACTATTTTCCCCGTACGGAAAAACACTTTATATCTAAAGCATGTCAGAAAAAAAAGATTTTCACAGATCCCCGCCTCTCCCCGTTCCCCTCACACACGTTTTTCAGTCCTGAACTCTTCACACTCCATGGAAGCCGGGCCACATCCAGGACTCTATGATACCCTTCCGCTGTCAAAAAATACATTTTGCGCTGCAGGGATTTGAACCTATACCTCGTGGATGTTTGGATATCTCGAGGCGTGCTGTTTGACAGATTTTCTACACACAGCATCTGATCTAAGGTAGAAAAATTAAGCCTAATGAAGTTCACTTTTGCTCCTCCTCGAGCAGATCGACCGTGAACTGAGTTCAGCTACCACTGTCATTGCCTTTAGTACTGTCCTAAACTGCTGAATTAACCAATCCTGTGCACCACCCACGGAAGCCTGCGCTGTATTGACATAGAGTGCAGGCCCGCACAGGGCATTCCATTCGCACATGAAGGTACATGATTGCTCCCGGCAGATGCCATTGTGTAATGGCTGCTTGATTTGACACGACAGATCTGACATGGGAGCGTCCCCATGAATGTACCTGCCCATATTTCATGACTGGAGAAAACAAAGATGGCGTATCAACAAAAGATGCCACCATCATGCAAACAGATGTGTGCATCCTGCACCCTCGCTCATTGCTGTTCTGTTGACAAAGGAAAACAGCACAACCCAGACATGGCTAAGCTTTCGCCACATGAGGTCTTTGACAAGGATACCGGTTGGCAGACTTTCCTGCTGTCAACAGGACTTTCCCTGTGGTCAATGTGTGTTTTCTCACTGTGACTGGGCCTTGCACCAGTCGGCCAAAATGCAAACAAGAAAATGGAAAAGGTGTGAGTGGGACCCAGAGAAGTACTGTCCTAAACTGCCGATAAAATCATCTGGGAGCAATCCTGCGCTACCATCGGAAGCCTGCTTTGCGTTCACATAGATTGTAGGCACACGCAAGGTATTCCATTCTTGTCTTTTCTTAATAGAAACAGCTGTTTTAAGAAATCATATTCTGATGAGCTTACAAGTCCCCCTTTTCACCTGAATTTGAGGCCCATTTTTAGCTCCTTTCAGTCTATGCTCAAGTTCACTCTGTTAGCCTAAATACTCACTGGGGTGTGGTTTTGGAACAGGGTGAGAAGTACTTTTGGTTTCGGTCTGGGAACACTCCCTCTCTCCAAGAGATTAACGTTTTTCATCGGATCTGAGATTTTATAGTGGGAAGATTTTTAACAAGATTTCAGGCGGGTTTTTAGAAGATGTATTTTAAAGACTTGTGTGAATGAATGACTTGAGTCAACTTCAACGTGGTGACAGCCCTGATATTCCTTTTGTGGTCGGCTGGACTATAAGCAACATTACCTTACCTTACCTCCCTCTCTTCTGATTCAGGTGCTTTGACCGGCATGATTTGTAGCTTGGGACAACTAGAGAACTGTGAAGATGGGGAGTGAATGTGGATCGAAGGGTTAGGTCGATTGGAGTTATTCCCTAGGGGGTGGGTTAGGACATGTTCCCTTTCTCACAGCCTGGGGGTAATTTCAGGCGTGGAGTGCTTACAGCATGCTACTCTGGGTTAATGGTATTTGTGTTCGCTTGATCAGTGAATGTTTCGTTTTTAAAATGCTTTGTTGTGTTGACGTTTTTGTTTTGGAGATTTTGTAGTTATTTTAAAGGGGAACCCAGCGGACTTATGGTCATTTTTCTTTTGTGTTGGCGGAAGAAGCATCTCCTTTTTTCTTGACAATGGATATAAGTATATAGTTGCACACATAGTCATACGTATAAATTTCCATTGTTGTTTGTTTTAAAACAACGAATGGCCATAGTTATTAACATAATCAAATGTTCGTTTTAATCTTTTTTTACTTGACCGAGACAGTGCAAAGTCAGCAAAATCCTTCAGCTGGAAAGTGGTTAATTAACTTGCAGAGCATTCGAAGTTGGCAAAGAGTTGAAGACGTCATGGTTTGGGGAGCAGGTCTAATTTTGCTCTGGTTTCTTTTATTTTTTTCCTTCATCAATTCTTAATCATGGTCTTGAAGCATACAGCATACGCTTTTGCACTCACATGTGGTGCACATATCATACATTAAAAGAAGACACAAACCAGTTTAGTTGTGCGCAGTCCTTCATGTAGCTAGTAATCCAAATGCCAAGAATTTCAAATTTTGGAGGATTCCAACTAAATCTAACGGGTGGCATATATCTTATCTGTGTGTTCACTGGCGTACCTAACCATGCAACAAATGTTTATCCACATTAAGCGATAGTCCCGATTTTCCTCCATAGAAGTTCAACAATTTTGCTGTTTTATCAAATGAATTTCTTCCCCATTTTGAAAAACCTCTGTCTCACCTGCACATTGTGATATTTTACAGTCTGTTTCACCAATTTTGATTTCCTAAATAATTGTTTTTCCTGGAATCATAATTGCTGATTTTTCAGCACAGAGAATAGATATACAGAATGAAATTGGATCTCCTGGACGACATCCTCTTTTCACCTTGGACCATGTCGATATTTGCCCATTTACTCATATGTACAAGACTTGATATATCAGTTAAAAAAAGGGGAAACTGAGTCTTTGCTTGCTACTTGGAAGGGCTGGTCATTTCCCCAGTCAGCTGAACAGTGAGGGGTGTGCGAGTGGGTGATCAGAATCAGGCTTCATCCCAGTGGGAGGTGAAGGAAGGAAGAGGTGATGGACAGACACATCAGTCCTACAGTTGTTAAATACTCCTCAGTCAGGGATAGACACCACCATCATCACAAACAACACAAAAAAACAGAAACCACAGGCGATCAGCTGATTATGGCAGAAGGCATTACACTTCATCCAGCTCAGACAATAGTTCATCCAGCTCAGAGGAGGAGTATCGTCAGCAAGTCCATAACGGGCGGTACAGAAGTAGTTCATCTAGCTCAGATGACGAGTATCGTCGGCAAGGACACAGCAGGCGATACTGAGGGCATAAAAGGGACAGTCACCATCAAAGGCCCTGGGATCGTGTGATCTCAGCTGGCATAACCAGGAGCAGGACCATTTCTCCAAGCCAAAACCAGTGGCAGCCATTGGACAGAGATGTGATAGACATGCTCAACAAAGCCTCTGGTAGGCAGTCATGTCTACTCCAGCCAGATATGCGATCCAGGGAAACTACCCAGGAATCTGCATTACAATGGAATGAGCCGTTTTCTTTCCTCCAAACAGCAGTGTGAGAGCTACCGTGCTGTCCTTGGGTGATCAGACCTTGACAGCCTGGATTATCTGGGTTGGTGCCTCTCAGAAACAGCACTGGACCCTAACTTCACCCTAACAAGCCGCTTGGGATCCAACCTCAACTACCAGGAAATGCTGGACAAGATGGAAAAGAGGTTCGACACAGAACTGACAGAATCAGCACGAAGGACGTTTTAGCTGGCATCTCAAGGACAGCAAGAGTCACTGAAAGACCAGGCACAGCGTGTTCTCACCATGGCAGCCCCAGCCTATGAAGAACTGCGAGAAGAGTTCCAGCCGATTGTGTCAAGGGTGTCAAGACCAAGAGGCAGGCAAATATGCATGCTTTGGTAACCCAAGGTCCATCCAGGAGCTCTGGAAAAAATACAATTCCAACATATTTCCCAGGCTATGCAGGGCCAAAGAACAAAACCAAGAGACCAGCCTCAGGTGGCGGCAGTAAGCGTCTCCAAAAACACATGGATGAATTCCTCAAGGAAGCTATGGAGAAGTTGATGGCCAAGTTCTCAGATCTTTCACCCTCCTAAGAACCAAAAAGGAAATAAGGCTTCGGATCACAGGGCAGTAAGCAGACAGACCAGAACCTTGACTGTTTCTTTTGTAAGCAGAAAGGCCACCGAAAGATCAACTGTCCCCAGTACAAGAAATTCAAGGCTGCGAAGGACAAGTATCTGTTAAACGCCTAAGGCTCGGGGAAGCTGGCCTGTTCCCCGAGCCCAAGAGTAATAAAGGCCGGGATCAGACTCCCATCAAGGGAAAGATGATGTCAGAAACACAGCCTAAGTCTAAGGAGAAGAGACGGCGTATCCTCTGTCAGAACACACAGAAGAGGCAGGGAAGTCCGGAAGTATCCAATACGCAGTGAGAAACTCCACTTGAGATCGTTCATCTTAGCCTAGTCTGCACCGAATCTTCTGGAACTGATATCATCATAGGGGGACAGTCAGTGGAAGCCAAGGTGCTGAGATAAGCATTCTGTCAACCTCCATCTTTGAAAAACTCAAAACAAACCGCAAAAAGTCAACACTGTAAAGCCGCATCTTGCCGGTGAGGATACGTCCATAGATGGATTTGTCACAGCCCCAGTTAACATCCCTGTTGGAGAACGTGTGTACGTAGCGCCCTTCCACGATCAGATGCTTCTGGGTCATGATCTCTTGCACCACTGGGAACCCATACATGACTTAAAGACCAGCACCCTGTTGATTGGTGAGGAGAAGATCCCCCTGAAACTGAGCTTTCGTACCTCTCCCAGAGTTGCACGAGTAACTTTGATCCAAAAGGTGGTGGTACCTCCCGAGACAGTTGTAAGAGTGAAAGGGAAATTGGATCACGCATTGGACACCTATTACAGAGAGTCCAGCAACAATACTGATCTTTTGATCCCCTGAACACTACAGAGTGCCAAATAGGAACCAGTGGTCTTCCTCGTGAACCCAAGTGACCGATTCATGTCAGTGAAAAGTGGGCAATACGTAGCTGACACTTATGAGATCGATGAGGGTGCTACGCAGGGCAATACCAGTCAAAAAATCTAAACCTGCCAAGCAAAGGAAGAGAAGTGGATCTGCATAACCTCAACGGAAGTGAATGAACCTGATGAGTCCAAAGGGTGCTGGGTCATCTACAGCAGCTTGCAGAGTTGTCTGAAAAACACCTAGACTAGGATCAGAGACGACAGCTTAGGAAACTGTTACAGGATTTCGGGGATGTCTTCGCCCAGGACGATTTCGATTTGGGGAACTTTACAATTCTAGAACACACGATAGACACTGGGGATGCCAAACCCTAAACAGAACCTGCGTCGTACTCCTGCAGTCTTTGCTGGAGGATAAGAAGCCCACCTAAAGAAAATGTTAGATGCAGGGGTAATTCAGGAGTCAATCGCAGAATGGGCATCAGCTCCAGTCCAGATGCGGAAAAAGATGGTCAGTTCGCTGGTGTATCGACTACCGTGCACTGAACGAGGTGACGGTAAAAGACACATTTCCCCTGCCATTGGTTGAGGATTGCATGGACACCCTAGCAGGCAGTGTTTGGTTTTCTAAACTGGATGCTGACAGTGTATATTGGCAGGTCAAAATCAAGCCAGAGGATCGCAAGAAAATTGCATTTCTGACCAAATACAGCTTACTTGAACATGTCCGCATGGGCTTTGGACTAACCAGTGCACTTGCCACATTCGCCAGGGTTGTGAATCTCTTCTTAAGAGGCCTCACCTGGCACATTGTTCTTGAGAATAACTTCAAAGACCACCTGCACAACCTGATGGTGGTCCTGAAGCGATCCTGCGAGCATGGAATGAAGCTGAAGCCAAGGAAATGTCTCCTGTTTCAAAAGGAAGCTGAGTTTTGGGGTAGGATGATGAGCAGTAACCGGCCGTCAATGTCAGATAGTGACATCAAAACAGTGGTTGAATGGCCTATTCCCAGAAATTCAGAGGATGTGGAGAGGTTCTAGGTTTCGCCAACTACGACAGGCTCTTCGTCCCAAAGTTTGCTGAGGTGGCACAACCTGTGTATGCACTGACGGGGAAGAACAAGTTCAAGTGGGAAGCGAGTCATCAACAAGCCTTTGACGCATTGAGGAAAGCTCTCACACAGCCTCCAGTGCTAGCTCTTCCGAACACCGAAGACCCCTTCATTCTGGACATGGATGCCAGTGAAACAGCGATTGGGGCGGTATTGAGTCAGCTGCAAGATGGGATGGAGAAGGTGACCTCATATGGCAGTTTCTCTTTGACTCCAGAACAACGGTGGTACTGCATGACCCGGAAAGAATTGCTCAGCATTGTACGATTCACATGCCTGTGTAAGTACTACCTGCTGGGCAAACCATTCACAGTCAGGACCAACCACTCCAGTTTGACATGGCGACTGAGGTTCAAAGACCCTCAAGGACAACTGGCCAGGTGGATGGAGGAATTGTCACAATACCACATGATTGTCAAACACACGTCAGGGTCAAAGCACGGAAATGCTTATGCACTTTCTCGGATCTCCGATTCCTTAACACCTTGCCCCGAATACATTGCTGGACTCACACCAGAGAGACTTCCATGTGGAGGATGTCGCTACTGCATGACAGCAAATGAACAGTGGGGTGAATTTTCAAGGACGGTTGAAAAGGCAGCTGGTTTGGCATAGAGTGCAGAGGCAGGCTTCGCTGGGGAGGGCAAGACAGCGGAGAGCATATCCCCTGTGGGCATCACCAGCGAAGGGACATTTATGGGGACATTGACCAACACAGGGATCCGACCTGGGAAGAGGGAGCACTGCTCAGATCCCCAAAGGAAAGCTCTGGTTTCTTGTCTGTGGGAAAGTCGAGCGAAGCAGATTTGAGAGGCAAGTCTGTGGAAGTACTGTCGGCAACAGACAAGGCAATCTTGTCTCTGGAGGGATCGATCAAACCAGGTGGGACGCCATTGCCTGTGATGGATCCCAGGGAAGCAGCCATGTCAGCACAGCTGTTGACTTCATCTGGAGAAGTCTTGACCTGCAGCCAGGTACAGGAGTCTGGACTGGCCAGAAGAAAGGATGACAATAAGCAGGGAATCTCGGGTGTTGGGCTGTCCCCGGGGGTCGAGGGCAGCAAAGGAGTTCCTGTGGAGCCTCAAAAAGACCAGTTTAGCGTGCCAGAATGTCAGGTCAGTGCACGGGAAAGTATGACTGGGTAGATGAGTTCTGCTCAGAGTGGTTGTGTGTTCAGTCCAGTGATGAGCGCAACTGGATTCTTACGCCTTCAGGTGAGGCACGTGATTGTTTTCATGTACGGTTGTGGAACGTGCATGAGGATCCTCTTGTGTACCATCTGGGTGCACATGTCAGTCCCTATTCAGAGGTGGAGTCTTCATCACCAGCTCTCCTGGGGACAGGTGTTCGAGGGTGATAGATGCCCAAAAGGGCAGTGAAATTGATGCTCTGGCTTCATCCTATATGGTAGGGGGACCCACCAGCAGCATCACCAGTGCAAATCGATGCTCTGGCTTCATCCTCTATGGTAGGGGACCCACCAGCAGCATCACCAGCGCAAATTCATGCTCTGGGTTCATCCTCTATGGTAGGGGACCCACCAGCAGCATCACGAGTGCAAATCGATGTTGTGGGTGCATCCTTTATGGTAGCGGGCCCACCAGCAACATCACAAGTGCAAATCGATGCTGTGGGTGCATCATTTATGGTAGAGGACCCACCAGCAGCATCACCAGTGCATATCTGTGTCGAGCACGGCACCTCATGGGATCCTGGGGAGGGCTGCTGAGGGGTGTCTGGAATCGACGTAGAGGTGCAGAATGGACAGGCCTTCCTCAGGGTCTCCAGAGTGGAGACCGTTCAAGAGGCAACCACCAGAATTCCGGCTTGCTGGGGTCAAGAACTCAAGGATGAGCAAGCAGGAGATGGTTATTTGCAATTTATCTTGGGTCATCTCCAGGGGAAGGCTGACACTGAAGAAGGGGAGCTATTCCTATTATCTCCAGGAGCCAAGGACTACTGGGTGAACAGAGGAATGTTCGTAGTACAAGACGGCATCCTGTTCCGACGCAAGGTGGATAGTCAGGATGTGGAACTGGTGCTACCAAAGTCTTTGCAGAAGCAGACATTAGACCTTCATCATGACATACCGTCAGCAGGTCACCAGGGAGTAGCATGAACCAAAGTGAAACTAAAGGAGAAATTCTTTTGGGTGACCTTGTCTCGGGATGTGGAGACCTACATGCTGTCTTTTGACATCTGCAACAAGAACAAGAAGAACAAGAGGTACGGAAAGGTCCCTATGACTGAATATCAGGCTGGAGCACCCATGGAAATAGTAATAGTCCATATTGACTTCACTGGTCCATTTCCAAAAACTCCAAGAGGGAATGAGCATTGCCTGATGCTGGTAAACCAATTCACCACATGGCTGGAATGCATTCGTCTTCCATCTCAGAAAGCGGAAGATACAGCTCGAGCAGCAGTCAACGAATTTTTCTCCAGGTTTGGGTGCCCTCTCCAACTGTTCTCTAACCAAGGCCGCAACTTCGAAAGCAAGTTGTTTGAAGCGTTGTGCAAGGCCCTCCAAATCCACAAGGCTCGAACCACGCCTTATCGGCCCTCATCTAATGGTCAGGTGGAAAGGTACAACCGTACCCTGATGGATGCTGTTCGCTGATTCCTGGGAAAAGCACAAAACCAGTGGGACGAGCAAGTCCAACAGATTGCAGGGGCGCTCAGGGCTTCAGTCAACCGTTCAACGGGATACACTCCCAACATATTGATGCTTGGAAGGGAAGTGAACACACCTGCACAACTAATGTTCCAAATCCCGCGCAAAAGTTTGAGAGCCCGGATAAATATATCTCCCACATGGTGAACAGTATGAAACAAGCCCATTCCACAGCCAGAGAGACCCTGAGGACCTCTCTGAAGAGTATGAAGCGGAATTACGATGTCATAGTGCTATTGTGACCGTACTCAAAGGGGGATACAGTCCACATTTTCGACACGGCAGTGATCAAAGGATCGACAGAGACATAGACCAGCAGCCCTGACCTGACGAGAGGCCGGCCTGAGGCAATCCCGACCAAGTTGGCTCCTCGTATGACTCCTCTTTCAAGGTCTAGCAGATTGTCGGATTGCCCTAGCATGAGGGTACCGCGAGGAGCTGCATATTACCACCCAGAGGAGCAGCAGAGCACAGCTCAGACCAAGAGTTGCCAGGACAGTCACAGCTACTCGGGCTCACTCCCACTGTTTCAGCAGAGGTGCTAGGTACGTGACTATAGTGGAGATCCAGACCGACACACTCGAGGGAAGTCAGCCTTGGCTCCGAGGATATATCTCAGGCCCCCGTGGAAATCGTCAGTGTACTGGGGGTGTTTGATGCCCATTTTCATCCAGATCGGATGGCGAAGGGTCTTGGTTGGTCTTTCGGCTTGGGGTTGGGTGGATTGCTGAATGAGGTGCGTGAACGGGCTGAGGCACTCAATGGCCCACAAACTCACCTGGCTGTCTCTTGTGCCTCGTTTTACGACTCTTCCACATATCCTGCTCCGGGCGATTTTGACAGGGTCTCTCAGGATCTGTTGTGGCGGTGGGATTGCGCCTCCGATATGCGGTAGACTGAGCCATCCTCGAAGATGCCATTGCCCAGTTGGGAGCATTGGTAGAACACCCACGTGTCATGGCGTTCGGGGAGACTGGGCTCGATATGGTGAGAGGTGGAGCTGTCGCAGGTCCAGCTGGTTCGGCGGTTGCTGACCTTACTTGAAAAGCGCCATGTCCTCGTCATCCACTGCAGGGGGCCAGCACCAGAGGCACACTGGGACACATCTCAGGCCTACCTACGGATGATGGCGCTGCTGCGTCAGGCAAAGATCTCCCCACTCGGACTGAAAACATCCGACTACTGTCATTAACACTACTACATTCTGTAAACTCATCAAATGCGACCGTGTTGGAAAGATATGTGAAGAGAGAAGCACTGAGATTTGTACATTTCAGCATGTTTTTAACTAGGCCTAGTCCGGAGGGAAAATCCAAGCACAGAAATATTTCCATAAGAGAGAGACAAATTAGACCTGTTTTAAGAGAGCAGACGTGACCAATCTAATAATACACTTAATGCTGGAAATTAACATTGGTATTTGATTCCCTTGAAAGGAAGTGAAATAAACCCAGGAGATGTTAATGTTTTAGCAAAGAAGAACTTGTCTAAACAGGGACGTATTCATTGAAGTATTTCTCCAAATCCGTTGAGCTAATACTGTGGCCTCTGTGATGGATTACTCAAAATGACTAAACCAGGCCAGAGCATTCAGATAGAGGACAATTTGCAAAGCAAGAATTTGCGATCTTCGAATGAAAGATATAATCCCTCCTATGGTGATCTAAATGTCGTGAACTGACACGTTCAAATAGGAAGTTTATTTCAGTTTCATTTGGATTTTTTTAAGGAGACGGCACTGTATGTGGACTTGCTTTATAAACTTCGTCACATCCTCAGTGCATGGAACTACAGCTGCATAAACAAATAAGTGAATAAATGAATAACAAAACAAAACTGGGGAAAACGATCTCTTTTGTGGAACTCACCAGATGTCTGACCAATGGATTAACCCAACGTACCGGTCAGGCCTTGGACTACAAATATTCTACAACGTTCTTTTTCTTCGTACAAAATTGTCATGGAAGTTGAGTAAAGCTTTTTTTTACATGCTTCGCCATCTTTCATGATATTTCACAGGTCTCACTTCATCCCTGACGTGCTTACCTCCCTTCCTCCAATCTGTGGTTGGCTGGGCGATAAACGCCATGATGCACTGATCACAACGTCCTCTCTCGTCTGTACCCATCTAAAACACTAGGCCTAGCACGTGTGAGCTCATTCTACCACAAGCCAAGCACCGGCAGCTGATCTATCAATGCTAAATCGTCAGGATTCATCCATCAAAGGAGAGTTCGGATTGATGCCGAGCAACTTTGCTAGTGTTTAGAAATGTCTGTAGTTATTTACTATCTATAGCGCACTACGTAGTAAATTCTCTTCCCACTCTTTCCTACGTTCCCCCACCATCCCCATAATCAGTTAAAACGGCAGACTGAGTGTCAAGTGCCTGTAGAGAAGAGACCACCAACAGGCTCAATTCATCTCCCGACAGCATGCGTTTTGAGAGGTTAATCTAGTTTTATTGACCGTTTTGTTTGTGATTTTTTTTTCTAATTCTCTGGAGCTGTTTCGGACTGGTCTGGAAGAATGCTTGAATTGTTTCGGAGCGATATTTTCAACGAGTCTGGGCGAATGTTTTGGAGTAGCCAGGAGCAATGTTTGAAACTACTCTGAAAAAAAAAAAAATATGCTGAAACAGTTTGCTGCAATATCTTCAACTCGTAGGAAAGAAAAGAACTAGTCTGTAGGAATGCTTTGAACGAGTCTGGAGGGATGTGTTCAAACAGTCGGAAAGGATGTGATGAAATAGTCTGTTGAAATGTTTGGAACTGGTCCGTTGGAATGTACTGCACTAGTCTGGAGGAATAATTTGAACTGTGTTTTGAAATAGTTCTAATAAGATGTAACATTTCTGAGAGATAATTTGATCTAGTCCGCAAAGACGTTTCAAAACAGTCTGAGGGACGCTTTGAAGTGATCTGTGGGGCTGTTTGGAAGCCATCTGTAAGGCTGTTTTGAACCAATCCTTAGGACTATCCTGACCTAGTCTTAAGAAATATCTTGAGCTGTTTATAGGATGATTTGAAGTAGCCTGTAGGGTTTAAATCATGTTGTTAATAGCTCAGAAGACAGGAGGGACATATCAGGCTAGTCGCATCATCAAAATCAGTGCATATCTTTTAAAAGTAATGACATCAATAATCCGGTTTTCTAAGAAAAAAAAAAGAAGAAAGAAATGCTGTTCCGAGAGAGTAGTTTTTATACTTTATCTTGAATCAAATAAAGAATTTCTACCTTCTTACGAAACTAAAACATTGCAGCCGGTAGAACATACATGAACAAGATCTTCATGTAATCACCCATAAGTATAGATTCCAACTCTCTGTGAGCGCATGTTTCGCAATGAGCACCATAAGTAGTCTCTTGGTATGTCTTGAACAAGTCGGCGGACACATTTTAATCAAGTTTGTAGGTTGTCTTTATCTGGTCTCTGGCATTATCGTGAACTGGTTTGTTGAACTTGCCTGAACTAATCTATTGTTTAGTCTGTTGAGATGTCTTGAACCACCCAGTATGAATGTTTATTCCTGTCCATGGGGGGGACATCTAATTGTCTGTAGAATGTTTTCAACTAGTCTGAAAGTCTTTTTTAACTAGTCTATAGGGGTGTTTTCAACTCGTCTGTTGGGACGCTTTATCCTACTGCAGGGGAATATCTCACACCGGTGTAGAATAGATTTGAACTAGTCAGGAAAGGGGATAATACTATCTAGGAAAGATCCGAATTCATCTGAAGAGATGTTTTAAACTAGCCTAGTCTGGGGGATTTTTTTTTTCAAAGTCTGAAGGTACGTTTTGAACCGGTCTGGAGGAACGCTTTAAACTAGTTTGGAAGGGTGATTTCCACTAGTCTGGAAGAACGCTTTGAACTAGTTGGAAGGGTGATTTCCACTAGTCTGGAAGAACGCTTTGAACTAGTTGGAAGGGTGATTTCCACTAGTCTGGAAGAACGCTTTGAACTAGTTGGAAGTGTGATTTCCACTAGTCTGGAAGAACGCTTTGAACTAGTTGGAAGGGTGATTTCCACTAGTCTGGAAGAACGCTTTGAACTAGTTGGAAGGGTGATTTCCACTAGTCTGGAAGAACGCTTTGAACTAGTTGGAAGGGTGATTTCCACTAGTCTGGAGGAACGCTTTGAACTAGTTGGAAGGGTGATTTCCATTAGTCTGGAAGAACGCTTTGAACTAGTTGGTAGGGTGATTTCCATGAGTCTGGAAGAACGCTTTGATTGAGTTGAATGGGTGATTTCCACTAGTCTGGAGGAATGTTTGGATTACCTTGGATGTATATTTTCAAATACCATGTAGTGATGTTTTGAACTGGTCTGGAAGAATGTTTTGAACTAATCTAGAGTGATATTTGATCGTATCGTGTCTAGAAGGAACTTTGATCTAGTCTGGAGAGATGTTTTGAATAAGTCTGGAAAACAGTTTTGATCTTGTCTGGAGGGGTGTTTTGAATTAATCTGGAGGAATATTTGATCTGGTTTGGTTTTGAATTTTTATTTAAATATTTAATGTGGAGGGATGTGTCAATGAAGCTAGAAATATATTTAAAACTGGTCTGGGTGAATGTTTAGGTTGAATGCTTTAAATTCCCTTTTACATTCCCATGGCTTTCGCAAATGTATGAATGCATATTATAACAATGTACTTCACCTACGGTCTACAACTCTCTTTCTCTCTCTCTGTCTCGAATATTTCATGTTTGATCAAAGAAATGGATACGTAATGTTAAGGACAACGCGTGTCACGGCTTAGACACTTTACTGCCTCCAGTTTCTTCCCCATCACGCAAGACATCCGCCACGGTCAGAATTCAGGACAAGGCTGTATGTAGACTGACTGCGTGAGCACTGTGTCTTTGCGGGCTGTGTTGGCCGATGATCAATGGTGTCGACAGCACGTGACAAGCAGACTGAACATGGAGAAGACAGAGAACGGGGCGTTTCAGACAGGGAAAGGGCACAGACTGATGTGCAGTATATTGTTATTGATTGCCGCTGAGACAGTAAGATCAATACCTGCCTGAACTCTGCACGTTGTTCTTCGGGTTGTGGCTGACGCTGTATGACGGGTTGTATGATGAGAATTTGTTGAAACTTTTCAATTAGGAAAAACAAAATGAGCGAAAAACACAAAGGCATAAAAGATGGATATATAAATTAATAATGTGTGTGTGTGTGTGTGTGTGTGTGTGTGTGTGTGTGTGTGTGTGTGTGTGTGTGTGTGTGTGTGTGGTGTATATGTGTCAATTTAGTTTCATTCCTTGGAACACACTGGTTATTGTAAACTTTAAGTTAATGCTCTTTTACCTTTTCTGTACGAATGACAAAGAAAAGAAAAACACAGAGTGACTTGTGTGTGTGTGTGTGTGTGTGTGTGTGTGTGTGTGTGTGTGTGTCTGTCTGTCTGTCTGTCTGTCTGTCTGTCTGTCTGTGCGCGCGTGCGTGCGTGTGTGTGTGTGTGTGTGTGTGTGTGTGTGTGTGTGTGTGTGTGTGTGTGTGTGTGTGTGTATGTGTGTGTGTGTGTGTGTTTCTGTGTTTCTGTGTCAGTGTCTGTATGTCAGTGTGTCTGTGTGTATGTGTGTGTGGCATTGGATGGTCGACTGAGATGGGGACGGATTCACATCTTCATGCATTTCAATAGATATTTCACTACCACTTTAAAGCTACATCCAGTGTTTCCAGACGCAAAATCAACAATACGAAGGCACCAACCTGATCACCTCTTGCCTGACGGCGGCCACCATCCCTTTCCATCCTCCCACGCCTGCACATCCCCTCCCTCCCATTCTCCCTCTTCCATCCTTCGTTTTCCTCCCTTCCGCCTTTTCCCCTTCACTATATAACCTGTATATTGTCACTGCCCTTTAAATATACCCAATGCTTCTTTCTCCTCCAAGCTTTAACAACAGACTGATCTGGTACCATTCTCAATATGATCCATAGAACCTGTTTTACTGTCAAGGATCATAGACATTGAAGAATAACTAATTTTGAACGATAAAGAATTATCTTAAACGCTGCGCCATATGCCCATTATCGATTCGTCAAACTCAAAATGCTCTCCAAAATGACTCAAAGAAGTGAAAAGGTTTTGAAGGCTTCATTTTGTGGTTACTTTATTTTTCAGTATTTTTGCTGTGGAAAGAGCTTACACACAGTGTGCAGACTATAAACGTAACAAAAAAATGCATACTCACGTGTGAGTTTTCCTGCCAGACTTACCCTTAATAAAAACAGGCCAGTAAAAATACGTATTGAGGAAGGAAACTTTCAAACAAAGACGACTGATGATTGAAAGATTACTGCTGTCCAGCAAAACTTGTTTATTGCTTTGTTTCACGTAAAAATTTAACAAAACAGAAAACGGACAAGTCACTGCTCTGTTTGTCTGTCTGTCTATCTGTCTGTCTCCTTGCCTCTCTCTCTCTCTCTCTCTCTCTCTCTCTCTCTCTCTCTCTCTCTCTCTCTCTCCTCTCTCTCCTTTCACACGATCTCGTTACAACTCTCTTTTTTATGTTTCGTTCCTGCAATTACTGTACAAGATTGATAGTTCACACGGAATCGCACAAAAAAGACTATCTAAGGAGGGCGAAACTACTGCTCTAACGCTTATGTTATCATTTTGACAGTCTCACAGACATTTGAATGAAAGTAATGTTGAAACTTTCGCTATTAGGATCGTGTTGCACAATGCTGCTCTAATCGATTTTACCTATCGCATTGACTATTCTACCGGAAAATCCATGACACAAGTTGATACGAGTTCTCTCTCTCTCTCTCTCTCTCTCTCTCTCACACACACACACACACACACACACACACACACACACACACACACACACACACACACACACACACACACACACACACACACACACGCACGCACGCACGCACGCACGCACGCACACACACACACACACACACCATCGTCATCATCATCAGAGTGAATGTCACCGTGCTTGTCATTGAATAATATGTACTGGTCAGATTCTGTCTCCTTTTAAGGTCTTTCATGTCTGCATTCTTGAGGCAACCTGGCATTTGTTTACATCCATCTATGATTGTGGGACTGTATAGGATTACGATGATGTATAATGAGCTTTGGTTCATAGAGCCACTAAAGTTATGTACAAAGAAAATAAAATTATAAAAGAGAAAGCTAAAATTCTGTACAAGCGATTAGCAATCATGTAATTTTGACGCGAACGTTTGTGTCATTGAAATTCCGTTTGTTTCGATCTAGGATTTACCTGGAATAGGCATGGACATTCTCTTACAGGTTTTTTGTTGTTGTTGTTGTTGTTGTTTTTTGTTTTTGTTTTTTGTTTTTTGTTTTTTCAAATGGGCGGTTATTTCAAGAAACGGTGGAATTTGTTACAGAAGAAACACACTGACAGTTTGAAAACATCTTTCCAATTTACGTAAAGATCTGCCCTATTACATTGGCCCACGATCAATGATTTCTAGATTTAGTCTGGGACTTTGTTCAAAATAAATCAGTTTTTATACTGGGTACTTTTTGATACTGATTTCCTAGGGAGCTGTTTTTTTTGCTGATGTGGACCTCCCACGGTAGGTAAGCCAGAGCTAGTAACAAGCCTGATGTGATCTTGGTACGGGGCGAAACAGTTGTCGCTTGCTGGTCTGCTGAACTAACCTTGGAGGAACGACTTGACGAGCAGAGCACTTACTGGGAAAGGATTCTTCAGTTTTACTGCTTTCCCCCGTTTGTTCGACATATTAGCAGCTACTGGCATTTACTAGCAAACACGTGTTGAAAAAAGCAACACTGCGATCAACGTTTACAGAAATTACCTTCAACTGGCTCGCTGGATCCATTAAAATGTATTAAGCAATTGAAATGCATTGTCATTAACGGTTCTATGATACCCTGGTCTTTTGCCATAATCACTGTGTATGTGTACATGTTCAGTTATCCGCTATGATGCTACCCTTCTGCTCATTTTCCGTGTCTTTGGAGGGATGGAAATCTTAAATTCGACTTTAATGGACAGTGGATGTTGGACAAAACTTTCAAATCCTGTTCATCCAGTGGAATATAAATAATCAGGCAAAGCCTCGCAAAGTCTCCACAAATAAAAAAAAGTAATGCATCTGTTCCGAGACAGACTTCTAATACCTGTTAGCCACTTTCTTTTATGAAGATCAAAGCATCAGTTTTAGGACCTATTCATGTTTGATTTTTTTTCCTTCGCCATCCAATGACACCTGACTTTAAAAAAGAACTTATTCTATTCAGCTATATATATTTCTGGTGAATATAATAAACTAATAAATTCCAAGGATAAGTACCGAGCACCATTCCAGCAACTTACAGAGCAGCTTGGTGTTGCAATGACTGCAAGAAATATTCAATTATAAACAAAGCTTGCTCTTATGTCTTAGATTGAAGAAATAGGGGGAGATAAGCATTCATATCTGCAGTGGTAGACAGTTCTGCCTAACTAACAGTATGTGCTTGAGTGGGTGATTGGGGGATAATAAATGCTTCTCAAACTGAGCCTTCAACAAGCTTATAGTCTCCAAGGGGGAGACAATCTCCAATGGGGAGGAAACTCACTAACATATAACTTCTTTAACCGTTTCTTGTGAATATATATATATATTATAGAGAGAGAGAGAGAGAGAGAGAGAGAGAGAGACAGACAGACAGACAGACAGACAGACAGACAGACAGGCAGACAGACAGACAGAGACCTGTTTTTATAATGCAGGTAGTACCAGTGTCTTAGATGTTGTTTTAGACCTGTGACATTTCATTTCTGTACGGTTACTGTTCACATCAATCATGTTTTCCACTGTGACATCAAGAAATACCTCTTCTAGCTGCGACGGCACAGGTCGTGTCTCGCTTTGGGTCAGATCATCAGCAATAACCCTCAAATTAATGCAGTTTTTTTCTATATTTTGTTTTCAGATCTTCGTCTGAAAAGGAAGATCACGACATACAAATGAAAATGATGAAATAAGAAGAAGAAAGAAGAGAAGAAAAGAAAAAAAAGAAGAAGGGAGAGTGGAAACAGGGAGGAAAAAAGAGGGAGGAAAACAGAAAAAAAAATATGAAGAAGTGGAGGAAGAGGGGCCGGGCAGGAATGTTAGAAAGAACGCTATCGCATGGAATGTTCCGAACTGAACTTGACGCCAGAACCTGGGCGAATGTTTCCTAGTTAACAGGCAGGATCACGAGATGGGCGGCTGGACTTCAGGCTTTGGGAAGTAGACCATTAGGCCTAATACATAATTGTGCTGTTGGAACACAGCAAAGAGAAAGTACACGGATTCACAGTAATTCAGGTCTTTGACGTTAATTCCGAAGATTATCTTTTCTTTTCTTTCTTTTTTTTTTTTTTTTTTTTTTTTTTTT
>CM065726.1:62473361-62485861 GCA_033310375.1 Conus canariensis
CTATCCAAGAGTTACCGTTATCGTGTGCCATCGTGTACCGGTGGAAATAGAGGACCCGTTTAAACATCGCATGCATCCTATGTGAGAAACTGGGGAATAACTGAGATAAATGAAAATGAGCGACTGATATTTGAATGGTACGGGAAACGACTGAATGAGCGCCAGTAGGCTGCTCTTCGGCCGGCTCTACCTGGGTAGGCAGCCCGTTGAGTGAGTGAGGAGTGTGTTTATTGTAAAGCGCTTAGAGCTTGGTCTGTGACCGAGGATAGGCGCTATATAAATACCCAATATATATATATATATATATAATGTGTTAAATGCGTTAAAAGAGACTCTTCTACGGTGGGCTACAAGAAGGAAAGCATTCCCATGGAGGTCAGCAGAAACGCTTCAAAACGTCCTTGAAAGCGTTTAACACTGACACATGGGAAGAAACTGCTATGGGTCGAGCTAGATGGTGCTACTTTATTCACAAAGGTGCCAAATGTTGTGAAGAAAGGAGGACAGCTGCAGTGCAACGAAAGAGACAAGCAAGGAAAGCCCGCACCAGCAATCAAGGGCAGGTCTCCCACATTGCCTTCTAAGCTGTCACCGCAGATTCTGTGCATGCATAGGCTTGATCAGCCACCTGCGTATCCACAAATCATCTCACCCCCTCCCCTCTCACCCCCCCCCCTCAACTCCTAGATGACTGAAGTGGTCCTCGTCGGTTCGATGGACGAACAACACCGTAGAGTGTGTGTGTGTGTGTGTGTGTGTGTGTGTGTGTGTGTGTGTGTGTGTGTGTGTCTGTGTCTGTGTCTGTGTCTGTGTGTCTGTGTGTGTCTGTGTGTGTGTGTGTTTATGCGCACGAGCACGCGCGCGATTTAATTTGTATGCATGTGCATCATGAATAATAGAACGGGAAAAAGAATGGATGGATTGAGAGAATGTGATGCGACTTTGGGTGTTCGGGAGAAGATGGGTAGGTGTGTGCGTGTGTGCATGTGTATTCGTGAGAGAGAGAGAGAGAGGGGAAAGAGAGAGAGAGAGAGAGGGTGAGAGGGAAGGTGGGTAGGTGTGTGCGCGTGTATGGAGAGAGAGAGAGAGAGAGAGAGAGAGAGAGAGAGAGAGGAAGGACTAAAGAACAACCCAGGTCGCTCATTTGCTGCCTTGAGACAGGAAGTTATGCTGAGTGAAACCAATGACTGCAGTCATTCTGTTCTGTTGCTGTATCATCTCACTCAGCAGAGTTTCCTGTAAATGAGGCAAATCAGTAGGCATCTAAAACACTTTTACTACTTTAAACGAGACATTCGCTTTGTCAAAAGTCCTTGACATTACTTTCATACGGACGTCACAATGCCAGCAAGAATGCCAAAGTGGACAGGAACAGGCTGGAACAGGCTGGAACTGTAGAGGCAGATTTGCTAAGGTAGTATGTGTGCTCTCTCGTCCGCTGCTTCCGTCAAAGAGTCAAGCAATCGCAAGGTCCAGAAACAATCAGTCGGACAAAACAAAAGAGAATTCCTCCTTGTAACGCATACCTGAACTTTCATATTACTACATAACATTCTTGCACTTTGACCTGAATAATCAGAAACACATGTTTTCCATTTATCCCATTAACATATTCCAACGGATTGAGAAAAAAAGTATTCAAATTTGGCATCCACAGTACTACACACACACACACACACAAATCTATTTTCACAAAGTCCGCTGGTCTTCACAAAGATGTAACAGTTTCTTCTTCAGCTTTGGGCTCAGCCAGGTACAACAACCTTTCAATCGCCTCGACCTCTCGTCAACTTGCGGCACACACACACACACACACACACACACACACACACACACACACACACACACACACACACACACACACACATCTCGTCAACTTACAACACACACGCACGCACGCGCACACACACACACACACACACACACACACACACACACACACACACAGTGCTGTGCTCCTTTGAAAAAAATAATCAACTACATGCCCTTACCCTATCCAGTGGAAAAAATTTTAGTGAAAAGAAAAGAAAAACAAAATCATCGGTTTTTAAATGATATCATTTTTTATGTAAAGAATATTCTTCTTCATTAGTTTTCCTCTCTCTGTATTTATTTTCACTATGCCTCACCTGGAAGTTCGCTAAACCTAGCATAGACCTGTCGTGGCCTTTGCCATTTATTTACTTTGAGACTTCCCCTGTCTTCCTCCACCCCCACCCCTTTCACTTCCTCCCCCCCCCCCCCCCTCCATAAATGAATACTATAATACTATACTGTATGCGCCCTCGCCAATGCCTCTCTTTGCGAGGTCACCGACCACCTTTTTTTTCTCTGGTTCAGCTGCAGGTGATAGATCAATAACCAGGTGGTATCTACTTACAACACGCACGGCATGCATGCTGCACGGTTTCTGTGACTAGATGGGGCGTGGCACAGAACTTTAAAATCCTTGTTTTTTGTTTGTTTGTTTGTTTGTTTTTGTTTTTTGGTGTGCTTTTTTTTTTAAAGGTTGCCCAAGCGACCCATGACTTCAGTTGACATACTCTTGACTAATGACCAAACGTGAAATCAGCAGAAACTTGGACAAAGTTCCTGACAATACCCTTCAAAATTACTGTAAATATCATACTACATCACCAGACACGTTATCAGAATAGAGCCACAGTGATGGCCCACGCTGTGCTGCAGAGATTGCACGTGCAACACGACGTGGTGACCACTTCCTGAATACAGTATGCGGCAACAATTCATTGTCAATGACAATACGGCTCAGTGAACTGACACTGCAGGATGAAATGGAGACTACCGCTGGTGGTGAGAATAAAAAAAGGAAACATTCCTGAATCGTGTTATGGTGAAACTGCACACACAGTCTGCGAAAGACATACAGTACAAGTATCAGCTGATGTGACAGATGTTGTATGAAGTGATGACGGTGTCAACAGTTCTCTTTCAACCTGTGATACAGGACAGATCAGTAGAGTGTCAGTTGACATTTTCCATGAAATTACAGCCTGTTTGAATGACTGGTCAAAAGAGATTAAGACCACGTCAAACGGTCAGAGCCCAATGAAGGCCATCTGTAATCACACTACCACTAGCGAAGGTGGAAACCTTCTGGACAGAGACAGTTGTCTACAGTCAAGTACACATTGCTGCATTAGACAATCCAGTCATCTGGATTCCTTATCGCAAAGATAACTGATCGCTTGTGTGATTATTTTTCACATTATTGTGAGAGTTCGATTTCGATCTCGTTCCCCATCCTGTTCCCTGCTCCATTGTGAATGGGCTGACTGCCTTGCACAGTGAACATTACACAGTGAAAATTACACAGTGAAAATTCGTATTCTCTCTCTCTCTCTCTCTCTCTCTCTCTCTCTCTCTCTCTCTCTCTCTCTCTTCCAAGAAGACATATTAGTTTAAAATGTACTTGTCCGTTTTATATTGCAAATTACGTAAGCATTACTTTGCACATTGTTTTAGCGTATATTTGTATTTCAGCTCTCTTTGAAGTAAGGCTGCAGGCCGTTTTAGTCTGTGTAATAAAAAAACAATGGATGGACGAGTGAAATGTGGGGCAAAATGGGCGGACTGTACACACATTCTAATTGCTTTTGAGGACTATCATGAAATGTTTGAATGTGTGTTTTTAAAAGATCTCTTAGGTTTTAACGGAAAAGCTTTCATACTGTTTTAAAATAACATGTTATAATTTATCTAACACCAGATCATTAAGGGTAATAGCAAAGTAAGGTGAGTGCGGGCGCAAACTGAATCAAATTTTACAAGGAATTTGAAATAACTCCGCCAGTGAACATGGCCAAACAAATTGCAAAACAAAAAACGACGCGTTTCGACCTCTTAGGTCTTCTTCAGAATAGGTATACACCATTCATTACATCGAAAATGAAGAACGAAAAATCATTTATCTTCTCAAATTCAGCGCAAGATTGACGTTAAAAATGAAATCGATAATTTGTTTCATATTTTATTCAACTTTATATTATTAACTCAAAGTTTCTACAGAAACAAAGAAAAACATAAACTAAATTTGTGGAAAATCTAACACTCACATACATCTCCATGGCAGGCATATGATAATTATCTTTATGGGTCTTTTTTTTTTTTTTTTTTTTTTTTTTTTGCTGCGTTATCCAAGTCTTCGTTTGAACAGCATTCAAGTACTCTATCTTATTCTGTGACATTCTTTTCGTATTCAATGGAAACCTAACATTTACTACGTGTAGTAAGGTTCTGCTTATCAGCGTTTGTTATAATGTTACTCTGAATTCAATTTTTGTTTTTGTGTTCTATACTCACGCCTTTGTGAGTGGAAGCCTAACAATATTACTATTTCCTTTTTTTAGAGATAGAGGAAATAAGACAGTAGCATAAAATTCCATTATGTGAGTAGACATTCATTAAAAGGCCACTCGCACGCACTCTGGGGAGCAACCCAAAGATCTAAAGCAGAGAAAGGAGAAGTCGACGTGGTGTGGTTCCATCTGGCCAAAACATATGGTTCGGCGTATAGATCAGTTTCACACAAGATGATTTAATTTACCCTCCAGATGCAGAATCGAAGAAATGCTAAAGTTATTTCCACTAGCCTCTCAATAAAGTTCTCAGCAAAGGTGTACACAACCGACTGGATCCATCTGGACGCTGGTATAGCAATGGACTGTTCGACAAGGGAATGGAGGCCATCTTGAAAGCAGCAGTGAGTCGTATAGGCTCAGCAGTCCTCATCAAGTGACCCCTCTAGAAAAAGACTACTGTTGCAAACTCGATAATTCTTAATGGACAATAAACCGTCAAGGGATTGCTTGCCCGTTCGTCTGGTTTGATGAACAATTCAATTTGCAAGCACTTGGCAGAAAACCCTATTCTTTCTTCTTTCCCTTCGACCATCAGCACAAAATTGCTACTTTAGCTATTGACTTTACAAGGGGAAAAGTTGTTCACAATCGCTTTACTTTCTTCAGAGACATTGAGATTTCGTTTTCGTAACTGTTCATGTTCTCCTGAAAAAAAAAACTCTTCGGCAGTTTCAGTTCGTGTTAATTCTGTATTTGAGGTGGAGAGTTTGATTATGATTTCAACACGGTATTTCATATTCAGCAGTTCTGTGTTGAACTCTTTTTTGACTTTGAGAGCCGAGCTCTCAGCATCTGCAACACGCGTTGTTCCTTGTCACGTTGTCGTCTGTCACTTAGACGACTCCACCAGTACAGCAGGGGGTAAAGTGCAGCACTGAGAGGGGTTACAAAAACCGCCGTCATCACCAGGAAAACTTGTGGATTATCAGCACCAAACAAAACCATGACTTTTGTGATGATGATTGAGAACCAACTTATAGCAGTCATAACACTGATTTTTGTTACCAAGGGCTGCGAGGATAAAACAGGCGTGTTTGGCACTTCCGCAATGAATCTGTATTTTGGTGTAGCCCAGCAAATGAAGACATGACCAATACATATCATCAGACAGAATAAGACGTTTAACAAAGCAAAGAAATAATCAATACTCGAGTTCTGCTTAGAGTAGCGGTTGTCAATTAAAACAAAATGACATATACCTCTAATGTTATAAGAACTGGACTTTGACAACCAAGGAAGCAGAGGTATGCATGCTAGAAAAAACCCCAGCAACCACATAATTCCTTGGGCCAAGTACGTTTCCCTTGCAGTAAATCTTGGAATCTTTGAGGGCAAGCAAAAGGCCAAGATGTGATCGACAGTTAGAAACCAGATTATCAGAAGTGATACTTCGCTGGAAAGAGTGCACGCAAAGCTAGCTATCTTGCAGAATATGCTGTTAGTCCATGCATTTTCATATAAGAAATAATCGTTTCCAAATACTTCGTTAGCTATGCTAATGATGCTAGTGTGGATACCCATGCATAAGTAACTACATTGTAAGTTGATGGTACATATAGACACCTTGGACTGCGATACAGTCTTTATGGCATACTGACTGATGAAACAGACACAATGTCCACACACAACAAGAAAACTAAAAAGCCAAAACAGAAATGTGTACAGTTTCGATGAAAGTAGGTTTCCACATGATGACAGTATAGGTAATGGAACATCACAAAGAGGACTTTTGAACAAAGTAGAAAACAATCTTTCACAACATATTTTGTGACTGGAAGAATATATGATGGATAATTGGTTAAGACCCAGAAATATGTCAGAAGAAAAACTGTCGACTATGTTTTCTCTAAGATCTAATTCCTTTAGTTGTGGTGTTCTTCGGAAACCTCCTGGTCCCAAAGCCTGTATGTCTGAAAACGATACGTTAAGAAATTCAACTTCTGGAAAGTACGCAAGACTTTCACTGTCAAACACTGTAAGCCAGGTGTCAGATAAATCAATTTTCTTCAACGCAGTGTGAGTCAGGTTAGAAGATTCCTTTATCAGTAATGTCAGAGGGTTGCCTGACAACAAGACAACACGCAATCTTGGTAGCTTTAAAAATGTTTTGACTTCGATACTTCTGAAGTTGTTATTGCTTAGGTCAATGAACCTCATGCTGGGAAATGACATAGAAGACATGGAAATAAGAGAACACCTGGAGAGTGTCAAACGAATGAGATAAACGTTGTTATTGAAATCAGATAAGGCCATCCCTGAACCCATAGCATCCAGGTAGCGAAGGCTGGGGAAACGGTGAGCAGGGAACGGCTGAGGGCACACAAAAGACAGACCTTGACACAAACAGCCCGCAGGACAGGTCATGTCACACAGCCATTCGTCATCACGTTGTGGACACTGCCCCCAGCCATCACACAGGTGATTTATGTGCACACACACTGTGGAAGCTCGACAACGATAAAAACCTGGACACACTGCATGTTGACAGTCTTGTTCATCCTCTTTATGAACACAGTCATAAATTCCGTTGCAGTGAGTATAGACCGGTAAACATTTGACCTGTTCATATCTGCACTGATAGTGAGTGTCAGGACATGATTCACTAGCGTTCATCTTCTCAGGAATGAAATAACCCATGCCATCTAGATTGATCACGTATGGTTGCTGTTCTAGGAGGAAGTGTGTTGATGTCAATCTACACCCACATATTTCAGTTCTTTCATCAGAATCATCAAGACAGTCGGAATAGTGATTGCAACGTTTATCAAATGACACATACTGACCATTGGTACACTGAAAACCCTCAAACAAAGGATGTTGACAAAACGACTCATCACTATTGTCTGGACAGTCCTGTATAAAGTTACAGACCAAAGTGTAAGGGACTGTTGTAAAATCATCATCACACGGAAACAATATAACAGTTGTCTCATGATGTTTACTAGGGGGCCGTTGTTTTGAGCTATTGTGCATACAAGAGTGCCACACCCTGCAATCTGAGGCAGGAACAGTTTGTCCACAATGACTTTGAACATCACATACCAGAAACAGGTGTGTCAAATGACCTCCTGGACAAGGAGCTAGATATTCTCTCCCTTCAATAAATGCAGATGATCTGTTGTCTTTAGCAGGGAATGATACACTCTTGAATGTATACGGTTTCTGGATTTGTGACTCGTATTCACAAAGAAAATGATCTGTGGGCGCCATCTCCTGGAGAGGATATACACTAAATTCAGGGGTGTCAAAAAGCATTCCAACTGAAGGACATGTCAGTTGAAAGGCGACTTGCCATAGATGTTTCTGAAATAGCCTGTATACAACGGTGTTGTCAGACCATAGGTGGAACAGTCTATACATAAAAGGCACCACGTTCACACCAGAACTGAAACCTATATGTGCACTCCATCTGCCTCCAGAAAGGTATTTCAGTCGTTTGATAATACTGACATACTCGAGCAGTGTTTTGATTGTTGCAAGATTTCCACCAAGATTCTTGCACCACACCGCTGCTCGCTTAAAGGAAAGAAGCTGAGGGTAGTGTTCGAAATGCAGACATTTCTTTATTGGCTCAATCCACATCCTGCATCCTGAGGAGTATAAAGGACAATGTAATGCTTCTCTCTCTCCATCTTCGCAATATTTGTCCGTAAAACATCGTTTCGTTTTATTGAGATTGCAATCAAAATGAGGGCTGACTGACTTGTAGTCAAATTTAGGTGGATAAAAGTCATAAAACATATAAAGCATATAGACTTCAACGCCTAATCTGTTACCTATACGTTGCTGCATGATACGAAGATTAATTTGTAAACGTGAAGTATTTAATAGTTTATTTGGTATATCGGTATTTGTGTCACAGACATTTATTTCCGTGATGGGTTTATTTTTATATTCTTTAGTGAATATTCTGCTGTAGACATGACAGATCTTAGGCTGGTCTCTAAATACCTTAAATTTAATGGCAGTGATACTCCCTGCAGGCCCAGCTATGTCCATCCAATGATCCATTTGGTTTACATAGAAGCCGCTTGGAACTACAATCCTTATAAACCCAGCATTAAACGCCGTAACAGTTCGTTGCATACCTATTCTTCGAGCTGTGTAAACAGTTACTTTAACCTGTGGTTTGTTGTAAAATGACATGAAGGTGTGATATTTGCTCCAATAAAAAATCAGATCTGACCTATCCAGTATGTTCATGCATGTAATATGATACTGAGCAACAGACGGATTTGGCATGAGAGACCTCGGACGGCTGTCATAGACATGTACAGCCCAAAAGGGTTGACGGCAAATTCTTGTCAATTGGAATCGTGTACCAGCCACCATGACTCCAGAATATGCCGGCACTTCAACATGCAAATGACAGAATGTCTGGGAATTTTTACACCATCCAAACACCACTCCTTGACTTGCCGGGAAATGGAGTGTATTGTGCTCACAGTCTGTCACATTACTGTAATATATCACTTCTACATTAAAACGTTTCTGTAAACCTTTCACTCCGGGACAGATACTGTCAATGTTATAGTTCATCTGTGTGTTGGTGGTTACATAGTTGACTTCAGTACCTAAGCTGTTGCTGGTTTTAACAGTGTTTTTTTGACGAGTAATGTTGTCTAGGCTTGAAGAGCTGGAAGTGCTGCTACTTTTGGTGATTGTGGTACCTGCAGTAGGGCAGTTATTATTGATTTCATTATTGCCATCAGTATTAACTTTCTGTTGGCTGTTGCTGCTTTAATACTGTTTTGATGTTGCTATAAGTCAGTGTTGCTGTTAATAATAATCATGCCATTGAAGCTGCCATCTTTGGAAATACTCTTCTCGTAGGCTGCATTGCCATCAGGTTTAATGCGCCTTCTGATAGAGTTAGTCATGGATTGACTCTCGAATTCAAAATTTACCCAAAATGATTGCCAACCAAAGCAAACACAAGAGATACGATTTAAAGATCAAACAATACTTTTATTTGTAAGATACACATAACACAGATGTTTCCTAAATAAACATATGCCTCTCAACACAGTCAACTAAAGTATTAAACACAGAGTAGGGTTTATGGCTCAGGCGAAGCAGGGTCGCCTCTACTGATCTTACAGAATGGTGGAGACAAAATACGATGTAGTCATGACCATCAAATGTTCATACTACAATAGCAAAGGGCTTCAGGAAGAATACACACAGAACATAATTGCATGTAAGGACCTAGACACCACAATGGATGGCTACAATGGGTGGCTATAGTACACAGATTCTCAGAGGAAAGAATCAAGACAAGAGCACTCCTTAAAAGAAAACGTTCGAGTCTCACGTCACAGACCACCTGTGCCAGCCAATCCTTCCGAGAAGAAACAATTGACAACCTCTAAGAGACTTGTTACTTATCCACTGTCACTATCCTCATTTTAATGCAACACATGGTGGTGCAGCCTTCCTTTAGTCAACAGATAACCTGCACTGCACGCAGTTAGATATTTCTGTATGTGAACTGCTTGCTTACTACACATATTTTTACGCTGTGTTTTTATTTTTCCTTCCAACACGTCCTTCAAACAATTAACATTAAGATTCACACACTCAAATGAAACAAACAGAAATCTGACTCCACATGTTCTCCATTCATCCCAGAAATGTTAGCGACAACGACAGACCAGAAGTCAGCTACTGTACGACGGCGACGACGACGACGGCAATGATGATGACGGCTATGACGACGACGAAAGTTTACAACTGTGGTATCACGAATCGCGTGCATTGTTTTGATGGAAGTGATTTCAGGGTGAAGGATACAATACAACAGCTTTTGTATCACTTGGTGTTTTCATCCATATGGATTGTCCATTGTTCAGCTCTGATAGTGATCTAGTTTTGCGACCGCTTGTCTTACTGACTGATTTCAAACAAGAGGCGGCCCAGGTCCCCATAGAAAGTTTCTCTTCCATCATGAGAGCTTGTCCTATCAGTGCGTGGGCACTTTGCTAATTGAAGGTGCAAAAACATGAGGAGTGGATACTTCAGCTTGAGTTTCTGGCTTGCAAATACTAATGCTATCCTCTCAAGGGCTTGTTACAAATGGCAAAATCAACGCCAGATATTCTTGGGGTATTTTCAGTACACGAGCAACCTCCGCCAGCTGCTTCCAGTTGTGTTTCAGCACCAGTCTGATCTTGATCAGAACTGCAGTGTCAGCCTGGTATGGCTGACCGTGCAGACAACAAGAGCAGTGCGTCTTTCCAGTCTGTCAACAAGGTTCGTGCGTTCCATACCTCTGGAGTCAGGGCATCACGTTGCTTCATGCTGATTTCAAACTTTTGAATTGTTGCTGTACAGCTTTTCGTGTTCTTTATCCCCTGCCTAATCTGACCCTCCAGTAGTGTGTGTGTGTGTGTGTGTGTGTGTGTGTGTGTGTGTGTGTGTGTGTGTGTGTGTGTGTGTGTGTGCGTGTGTATTGTCCAATAAACAACCTAAATTCTCCAAAAATGGCGAAAAGACTTCTTTGTCAATCCGTCTTTCCTCCAAGTCTGCCTTAGTTAACACATATTTCAATCTTTGGTTCACATAGCAAATACTTTTCTGCTGTTGTTTACTCAAGCTATATGTTGACTTCTTTAAATGGCATTTCTTCTCTTTCTTTCATAACCTCAGAAATATTCAGGTTCATCCCATCCTGTTTCCAAGAGTTTGGGCCTACATCTGCATGACTGTCATCGGATGAAAAAAAGCACATCTTTTTGTGTTTGAAACAGTGGCCTTTTTGTGCCTACGACGTCAATTTCTTGTTCCAAGGTTTGCGGTTGAATCCCTACTCAGTACAGTCAGGTTGGAGATTTTCTTTTGGACTTTGTGCCCCTGCAGATTCAAGTTCGCCGCTAATCCTTTGAATGAGACTTTAAATCAACGTCCCATATGTGGACACATGTAAACAGAGTCTTGTGTGTGCATTGAAATCCCACCCCACTTTTCAAAGAAGAGCAGAATGTCCCAGTCCGTTAGCAGAATGGCAAGAAAATAAAAAAACACCAACTGGTGTTGTGATTAGATGTGGCCCCAAATGACATTGGCGTCCTTAATGGTGCGATTAAAAACATTCGCTTGTACAAAATTCTCACAAACGGTAAACCTCAGTGCTCTAGCAGTGAGACAGACAGACAGACACACAAACAGACAGAGAGAGACTCTGGAACCGGGATTTAGTGTTGCTCATGTTGTCAAAAAGTGTGTTGTCAAAAAATGTATCACCAAACTCATAATCCCAACCAACACAGTAAAACCCAGACCACGTAACTTAGCATCCAAATCAACACACTGTCCGCATCCACACACTGTTTCCACAGATGCACAATTCCGCCACTGTCACTGGCATGGTAGTGTGTTGACACACCATGAGTATATCTCCTTTGTTACTGGAATTTAACTACACATTAACGAAATTCGAAAACCATATTAACAGATTCATGTGAACAAGAGCTACTCAATCGTTTATTGAGACATGCGCCGCAACTGCTAATGTATAGATGAAGTAAACAATTCATCAAGCTACTGATTGCAAATGTCCACATATCTTGAACAGCCATCCCCCCCCCCCCCCCTCCCTCAGCCCGGAGAGATTTTACCTCCAGCAGCTTGGAAACGAATTGACTTAAAGGATGAAAGCTAGACTCAGGTTCCCTAAAAGTATCTTGACCCATTTGAAATAACTTAAATGTTTTTAACATGGCTAGCAACTCCATAGAAAGCACCCATCCACTGGTTGACTTGTCCCTGTAGTTAGTAGTGGTGCAGCTTGTGGACCAAAAGGCTACATTTGACTCGATCCATAGCTTCAGCAAAGTCCATGATGATGATGTCCGGTGGATTCCCATGTTTCGTATTGCTAAACAGTTCCTCAGTGAGGTCTGGAGCGGGGTCTTCAGGACCCAACGGGATAATTTATATTATTACAATTTTAAGTCCACATCCAAGCTTACACACACACACACACACACACACACACACACACACACACACACACACACACACACACACACACACACACACACGCACATAGATGTGTGTGTATGTGTGTTTGAGCGTGCGCGCGCGCGCGTGTGTGTATGTGTGTGTATGTGTGTGTGT